>CM062815.1:600611043-601247723 GCA_031772625.1 Pinus tabuliformis | reverse complement strand
CTGGTGAAAACTGAGTTAAAGAGTCAAATTGGGGAATTAAGAGCATTTGATTTATGGTTTCAACATAAATGGTTATCAGAATGTCTCCATTCTGAGCCATGACTGCTCTTTTCATAGGATCATACTTGGCTTGACACCAGGTAATAAGGTCAGGGAACTCATGTGTCTTGGGGAAACTAAAGAAAGGTAACAAAGATTCCCAAAACCTAATTGGATCTTGCTTATCGAGATAATTCTGTTTGAGCCACAAATGCAGTTCATAGAAATCGAACTCACATTTGGCTTCTGCAATTTTGAACAGTGAATCGACAAGCGGAATATGGTCAAGGTCAAGCTGGGTTGGAGTAGCAGTACTTTCCTCTGCACTCTGCTTCTTAGTTTTTTCTTTTGGGGCCATGCTGGCAGATAGGAGGAGGAGCGGTTATCAGTAACAGACTGAGCAGATAAGAAGAAGTGTTGCAAAATTGTAAACCTACAAATAATTGAAAATAGTCAGAGAAAAGTGACGAAGAGGCAGGTTTAGTTTTATTTATAACATGTGGGAAGGGATAATGGTCTTATTCATAACCGTAGCAGCTTTGAATGCACAGGAGCAGAGCTACAACAGGTGGATATAACGGTCATGACAGTAGGGCAGTAAGCGTGTGAGGGGGTAACGAATGGGATGAATAAGCAACAGGTATGTGAGGTGGTGGCTTAGGATGGGTTGAGGGATAATGGCTTTGGCAGGGTGAAAGAGCCGTTGGCGGTAGGAAACCACGAGTGGTTTGCGGGGGGGTAGTGAGTAGTTTGTGGTTTTGAGACGGGGGGGGTTCAAAGTGATATGGTGGATACACATAATGTTGGGGTGTATTCCATGGAAACCGCTTTGTGGACCCCCCACCCCCCCCCCCCCGGTCAAGTTAACAAGAAACGGTCGAGGGGGGTGCGAAATTGTTGCCTTGTTGGGGCCTAACCCAGGTTCAGAGGTGATTTAGCCAAAGAAATCCTGGTACTACTGGCCCTTTCGGCAATAGTACGTGGAGCGTGGATTGAGGTATCACTCGAAGTAGTATGGGAGGGTGCTAGAACCAAGTTTCCGCACCCTGGAGATGTCTGATGAGTTTAAGTGGTCTGCGGTTCAACCCTGCGCGCACGTTGCTACGCGCATTTTCCCGTACCTTGTAGCCTGAGATGCTGCCTTTGCGCAGCTCTACTGAGAGGTCGAATGCTGTTATTACCAAAGTCCTTACTAGTATTCAAATGTTAGTTGATTATTTTAGCCTGCTTGCGTGCTTTAAGTTATACTTAACAACATAAATTATTCATACAGGTGTGCGCAGTAAATAAACAGTATATTTGCAATTTATATCAAACATGCATTAACCCAAGAACAGATACACAAAATTATGATAAAACTTCTCTTTATTATTTCTTCCTCGGTTACAAACTCGACTCCGCCCTGTGCACTCAGCTGTAGGGGTCTGCACACTCAACTGTAGACTACTAGGTCTCTGCGCACTCAGCTGCAGAGCCTTCTCCTACCCTACAACCCAAGACACACTTGGACACTTAGACTCTTGCTCTTCTCTTCTACTTCACTATCCATTCTTAGTTATCTTTTACACTTAGACCCTCTCTTTGTTTATACAATCCCATGGTCTGCGGACCATGGGTAGGCCGCCATTACATTACAAGACTAGGGCGGACAATCCTGTGACTCTATTAATACATTTCATGCTTCATGCCCGTAATTTGGGGAGTCTTTACAAAAATATCAGGTCAAAACTTGGGCTTTGAGCCCCAAAACATGCCTTGGGGGGATTCCATGCCCAACAGAAATCTCTCCCTGTTGTTGATCTGGGCAGGGAGTAGATTAACAGTTGAATCATGCGCTCTTCTTATTTAAAGCCGACAAGACTTTTTTGTCGTTTATTTACTTGGGTATAATCAAAATGCGCTTTATAGTATAATTTGAAATACCAAAGTTTATAACCAAAGAATTAATCCCAACTAAGGAATTAATCATAAATTAACAAAATTTAACACTTTTCTAATGTGGCGTGTTTAGACTAGCAACCTTTGCATTTATTTTTATATTAAAATGAAGCCTTTGTTTTTCTTTTTGCTTCTCTAACATTTTATT
The DNA here is from genome assembly GCA_031772625.1 of Pinus tabuliformis. NCBI lineage: Eukaryota > Viridiplantae > Streptophyta > Pinopsida > Pinales > Pinaceae > Pinus > Pinus tabuliformis. Next base: position 601,245,598 of record CM062815.1, on the reverse strand, counting down.
TTTCTTTTGCCTTCTTTATTTAGGGCAACTAACTCCTATCATTTTATTGATATGGATGCCTGTAAAATACAAATTTTCCTAACATTTTAATTTTTCTTTCTTTTGCATCCATATCCTATCTTAACATTTTGAATTTATTTTTTACTAATATACTAACTTATCAAAACAAAATAATGTTACAACAGGTCCTCTGTGATCTTCACCTTTCCCTTCTGCGAAGGGATATAGTTGGGTAGTTTGGTGATGGGCTCCACTCCTTCTACGTCAATATCTTTCATTCCCTAGCCTTCTTCCGCCTTTAGGTCCATGAATTTCTCTGAATTCTTGTCCTTCTTTTGTTTTTCTTGTGTTGCTGAATGCTTTGTGGTTGAGTCGCGCATTGGTACTAGATTTTTCTGCTTGTCCTTCTTTGACTTATTTGTTTCTTTGATCGGGGTGGGCTTTGACCTAGGTGACCTCGGTGCCATAGGCACAAGAGCCAGAGCTTCCATACTCATAAATTCCGGGGCAGCTCCCTTAGAGGCAACATCTCCCCTAGTACTCACAGTCTCAGCAGGGTAACACCTTCCCAATACGAGTGGTTCATAGGCGACAGACAACAAATCTCACTAGAAATTCTCATAGCACAAAGTGTTCTTTGTTGGACTGGCATGCGTAATTTATAGTGGTTTTTGAATTCAAAGCCGACCATTCCCCCCAATTTCTAACAATTAATGTTGTTTTGGTGACAAATATTCAAATATTTTCTCCTTACATGCTGCCATCCTGCTACTATTAACCGTCTTCTGGCCATCAAGTCATGAATAGTGACTCCAACAGTCACATTTCTGCTGTGTTGCATGACACCTCCCTCCATGGCACAACTTCCTAGGTTGTATCTTTGTCACTTTCCGTGCAACCTGCTCGTTGCGTTGTCTTCCAAACTAGGCAGTGTAGTTTATAGTCCTGCGCTCCCTTGCAACTGCCTGGAGCACTAAGACTATCCTGCCACCATATATTCATTGTGTAGGATCTCCTGTATACAACTTCAATATGCTACCATTCACTCTTCCTCAAAAAGGTTCTCCATTCAGCTTCACGAGCTGAACTGTGCCTCCATCTGTGATTTCCTTGATAATATATGGCCCCAACCAATGCATTTGAAATTTTCTTGGGAACTTAATGAATTTACTATCATATAACAAAACCATATCATTTACCTTAAATGTGTGATGCTTGATATGGAGATCATGCCACGCTTTTTCACGTTCCTTCTGTGCTTTTTGGTGAAAACCTCCCAAAAATCTATCCTCTTCGAGCTCCATCAGCTGCGCAAGGCGTTCCTCCAGGGCCTCGCGATCCGCCATATTCATTAGTGCTGATATGCGTAGACCAGGTACAATGTATTCCATTGGCATTACAGCTTCTACACCATATATCAACCTGAATGGTGTTTGTCCTATCATCTTTTTACAAGTTGACCTATAAGCCTATAACACTGCAGGTACGTGCACGTCCCAGTCATTTCACTGCGCATTGTAGATCTTCATCAGCACGTTCTCCAAAATATTATTAAAGGCTTCAACAGTTCCATTAGAATGGGGATGATACAGTGTACTCTTCTGATGGTAGACCTATAATTCTTTAGTCAATGTGTTGATTGTTTCGTTAAGGAAGTGCATGATTCTATCACTCATCAACACTTTTGGGCAGCCAAATCTGGTTAAAAAATATTCAAACAAAAAAATTTCTATTGTTTCCCCTATACAATCCTTAACTGGCTGTGCTTTTGTCGATTTGGTTAAATACCCTATTGCGGTGATAATATAGCGCGTGCATGTTTTCTTCCTCAGGGGCTGAATTGGCCCAACAAAATAAATTGCCCATTTTTCAAATGGCTGCAAAGACACTTGAGGATTTAGTAGCAATCCATCCCAGCACAACGGTTTGCCAGTTCCTTGACATGCACCTTATGCCTTACAATACGCCTTGGAATCCTTATGCAATGTTTGCCACCATAGCCCTGCATGCAAAATCTTCTGCGCAGTTTCCTTTCCTGCATAATGACCTTCCGCAGCTCCTCCATGAGCTTCAACAATAATGCTATCCCTCTTAAAGTCCAGCACATATCTTCACAATATTTCATTAGCAATCATATTATACAAATGTCTCATGATAACTGAAAAATCCACTGCGTGTACTACTAATTCCTTCTTTTGCTGACTTGTATATATTTCCGGTGTCATCCCCGTAGTTAAGAAGTGAATGATATATGCAAAATAATTATCCGCTGCGTGCACCGCAAAGATCTGCGCGTATGGCAACCCTTCCTCCAAATTATTAGGATCCTCTACTCTTTCAAATCCGCAATAGATATTCAGGTCCCGCATTTAACCTCCCTAGGTTCACACTTACTTCAAAGTCATACTCCTGGAACAGGAGCAACCATCTGCAGATCTTCCCCCCCAACATAGACTTATTGACCAAGTATTTTAAGGCAGAATTATTTATGTACGTTTTGAAAGTCCCTCCTAACAGGTAGTTCCTGAATTTCTGTAGCGCGTACACCATGGCCAATCTTTCACGCTCATTTGTTGAATAATTCTTCTCGGCCTTCAAAATTTTTCTACTTGCAAAGGCTATAGGATGGTCCATTTCTCCTTCATCAACTTGCGTTAATACTTCACCCAACGTAATCGAGGAGGCCTGCACATGTACGTGAAATTCCTTCTTCCAATTACGGAATACCAAGATCGGCACAGTGACCATCTTTTCTTTTAATACATCCAAGTTGTACTAATATTCTTTGTCCCAACAGAATTTTGCATCCTTCTTCAACAATTTATCCATGGGTGCAGTAATTTGAGCATATTCTTTGATAAATTTCCTATAATATCCTATATGTCCCAATGTTGCACATAGCCGCTTCATGCTCCTCGGGGCCTCAAAATTCACTATCACCACAATCTTTGCAAGGTCCACCATCAACCCTTGCTTGCACACCACGTGACCCAGAAAGATTCCAAAGGGAACACAGAAGATATATTTCTTCAAATTCAGCGCGATTTGGTATCTGCGACACATATCCAACATTAGGCGCAGACTTGCTACATGGCACTTTAGTAATCCGAACACTGTCCAATCATCAAAGTATACTTCCAAGAACTTATGGATGAACTCCTTAAATGCTACTATAACTACGCAGGGGAATATTGCAGGCACGTTCTTAAGTCCAAATGGCATCACAGTGTATTGAAAACAACCCCATTCCATCACAAGGTCATTTTTCTCCTATCTTCTGGCATGATCTTGATCTGAAGATATCTTGAAAACCCATGAGTAAATGAGTAGGCCTCCTGCCCTCCAACATTGTCTAATACTTCATCGGTAAACGATGTCGGGAATGGATCATGGACACACACATCATTAATTTTTCACAGATCTATGCAAATTCTTATTTCACCCTTCTGTTTCTTCTAATGAACTACCATCGGGCTTACCCAATCAGATTCCTCCATAGGTTCTATGATGCCCGCCTTCAGCATCTTATCCAACTCTTGGCACACTTTTTCCTTGTATTTGGGATTGAGACGATACGACCTCTACTTAATTGGATTTGCGTCTGGCTTTAGATTGATCTTCATAACACCCAAGTTGCCAATTATGCCCTTCAAATCTGAAAACTTGGTAGGAAAAAGATCTTGGTATTCGTGGAGTAACTCAGCAACTTTATCCACTGTGGCATCGTCCCAATAATCTCAAACCTTTGCAAACTTCGATTCTGCTTCAATGCTAGTGTTTACTTGTTTTGTCTTCAATGGATGTCCAAGTTATCTATTTACGAACCTTCAACTTTGCGATGCCCTTCCGCCTTCGTAATATTAATGTTTCAGAGATCTTCATCCTCCTCTTTAGTGATCACATTATAACATTTGTAATAGCCCTGGCAAAAATTCCATGTAAAAATATATAAATACCACGGATGATGGGACACGTATTCCAAGATGAATGGTGGGCAGGACATCCTAGTGTGTGGCCATTTGGTTGTTTATGGCTAAGGGAATTGGCAAAGGCAATGGCTAATGCATTAAAGAGGCAAAATGTATTTTGGCATATTTATTTATGAAAATAATGGAAATTAGGAGAAAAGGAAGGTGAAAGGTCACATGTTGCATGTGAGGAGGAAATTGAAGGAAAATAATGGAAAATGAAGAAAATAGAGGCCTCATTAATAAAAAGGCTTTTGAGGATCAGTGGGCAAGACATGGTCAGTTTAGCTTTCGAGCTCTCTCATTATTCTCTCTCTCTCTCATACTCTTGGTCACTTAGAGTTTTCTTGGAGCACTTTGGCATTGGAGCAAGAAAGGTAAAGAAGGAAAGTGGAAGCAAAGATCAAGCAGCTAAAACAGGCTTCATTGTAGGTATCAACTTGCATGTGTATTTTCCTTGCTAGATTTGGCATGCATGGGATTGCATGTGTTTATTTCTACCATGGCATGCGTTTTTCCAGGTGTGACAGTATTTTCAACCTAGCCTTGCCATTTCCTGATAGCTTTGATGAGATGGGTTCTCTCATGTGTTTTGTGGGGGATGGCCGAATTGAATTCGAAGCTGAGTGGGGTGGATCTCCGAATTGACAAACACATGGTGGTAGTGGTCCCTAAAGCAGATTGAGGATGCACAAAGCCACTGGCCTAGTGACCCTTGAACCAGACTGTGGGTTGTGGTAAAGCCAGATTGTGTGCCTCGGTGGGCCTAGGAATCCTTGCCAGTGAATGGAGGGATATACGGTAAAGCCGAGAGGTGGATTTTCTCTTCGTTGAGCCTAGAGATTCCGGGATGGAATGCATAGTAAAGCCTAGAGAGTATGTCTTGGTGTAGGGTCTAGTGATCCCTGGATCAGATTGCGGATGCACGGTAAAGCCTGAGAGACTAGGAGGAACTCAAATTCCTCACGGTGTAGGTGGAGAACTCTGGTTGCATCCACATTGATTGGTGTTTTTGATGTGTTCTATGAGTCCCACATTCATGCTTGGAATATGGCATGGGGGTGATTGGCTGAAGAGAAACTTGGCTCATCTAATCTATGGTCGGGTGGAACGTGGTAGTCCCATCACTGGTTGGTTCATTGAATTTATTAATGAGAAATTCATTCCCTTGATTTTCATGTGAAAATGTACTGATATATATATGGATTTTAATGGTTGATATGTCCATTGTATTTTTGTTCCTATTATGCTAGTTATATGTACATTTTATGGTAGTAGTTATGTTTGGCTCTTAGCATGTTTTTACTTGTGTTTGAATGGATATTGTATTTATGACCCAATAAGTGATAAGGCAGCAAAAGACATGAGGAAACAATGGTTCATGGCGATTCTTAGTTAAGTATGAGATCCCTACACTTAAGTCCGTTGTTTACACCTGTAGGTTACATGTTGATTATCTATTTGAAAAAATGACAGTCATGGCTAGTAGGGGTCTAGTTATGATTTTGTTCATATTATTTCTTTTGTATCCTTACCAATTCTAAATGATCATTCCATTCTGGGCAGTGTCCCGGGCTCTGGGCCGAAAAAGGTGGCTCAAATCCCAGAATGCTAACATTAGTGCTGAGACTAACTCACCTGGGCAGTGTCTGGGAAGTGTTATAAAGCACCTGGGCAGTGTCTGGGGAGCGTTAGTCTTGAAACTAACTCACCTAGGCAGTGTCTAGGGAGCGTTACCCTGCCCTAAGTTTTCTCAAACAACAGTAGGACCCAGGGACAGGCAGTCTAAGTGGCTGACTTGTCTTCTGAAGGTTATGTGGATGATGTTGGATGACTGTGTGTGATGTTCCGTAGATTCCATTTCCTTAAAGTCACCAAGGAGGTTGAATCTTATCATAGTGGCCTCTCGTCGCATGTTTACCCCGGCTAGCCGGTTGCTTGGGTAGATGTGGGAGGAGGGTGTTACAGAGTGGTATCAGAGCATGGTTCAACTCTCGGACTGAATGGGTTGAATGTGTGTTTGTCATGCATGCATGTTAGTTACACTTATGTCACTTACACTTATATACTTGTTGCATTTGCTTGATGATGATTAAGGTTGTGGTATGGTTATCATGGAGAATGATTTCATGAAGCATATTTGAAATGGGTATGTGACTGACTCTGTATGGATTATATTTCATTTACAAGTTGATTTCATGATACCTACTTAAATTATTGTATGTTAGGTTACACTTTTGAATATTTTTATTACATGCATCAGTCTTGTAGGTTGATTACAAGAACTGATCGATTATGTTCGACTACATGCGGTTATGCGTATTGGTAGTTGGTTTGGCATTTCTTATGCATACTATTGGTTGCATGTAGCGATGTGTACAATGGATTAATGGTTGTTTTCATGCATTGATGAATGGTCTCTAGCTAGAATGGTGTATATATGGTTTTGTACTCATGCATTATATGTATATATACAGTTGTTATGCATGTATGGTCTTGGGTATAGTTTGAATATTAGGTCAAACGTGCCTTGTGAAGTCATTGTATGCAATTTAGGTCGTCATGGTGCTATTGGTTGTTATGATGCTAATAAGTTGAATGAGATAAAACAAGAGATGTAATTCATCAAAGTGAAGTTGTAGCACTGGACCTCGAGGCAAGGCCAAATCATCATACAGGTATTGCATGTGGGCATGCAGGTATGTAAGTTAAGGATTTTTATATGCATTAGGGTTATATACATTAGGTTTATGTACATGAATTTGATGTTATGGTTACATTCATGATAAATGTTAGATGATTAGTGTAGTTATATGCACATGTGTCAGATAGTCAAGAATGACAGTAGCTTGTATTTGTATGCTTTGCTATTGTTGTTTTATATTAGATAACCTCATGATTATGTTATATGTTGTTGATGAGTATGTTATAGGTTAACTTGTTGACTGTTATATGACAATTAGCTTGATGATTCTGTTTTATGTTGTTGACGAGCATGATATATAGCTTATTGTTGTTATATGCTATTAACTTGATAATTAGAATTATTGCATTGAGATCTTGATGTTGTAATTTGGATTGGTCATATGTGTGATGGTTATGTTCATTGCATTGAAGATCTTGATGTTATATGTATTTTGTTAACCTGGTTTAACCTATGTAGATGGTTATGGTTGCGATACTCAGGTATGAGCTAACATATTTGTGATATTGTGTCATACTAATCTAGATTGATCGTACATATGTGATTGTTATGCATGAATGACAAATTCTTATGAGCTTATGACGTGAACATGATTAGTTAGTTACTATTATGGATATCATGATTTATGTTTGAGTTGATATGTTGTGAAGTTGCATCGTGCTAACCCAGATTTATTGTGTAGACAAGATAGCCTCCCCTGATTAAATTATGAGTTTTCTTATGTCATATATTTGGTGCTTGGCTGTTTGATTATGATTCCTATTTGGTGTTTGAGTGTTTGGTGCCTAGTTGATTTATTTAATATGGTATGTTTGCAAGTTGGTTGAACATTTGATGAATTTCATAATATGAGTATGTGTTCCAATGATCTTACTTTAAGATGCTTTTACTAACACGTATGTGTTGAGACAGCTGATATGTACTTCAGTATAGTAGGTGATAGTTTTACTATTATGACTAATGACTATGAGTTGATTATGGATTATGACATGATTATTAGTATTAGTAACGGTTGATTTCAAATTAATAGATATGACTGTCCTGATATTTTGAACATCTGGTTGAAGGGTAACATGCTTGATATTAGCATGACAAGGTAATAGTTGATGTGTCTATATAACTAACTGTTGGGTGGTGTGATAGCACATAGTAAGCCTCGATTCCAACAAGGTAAAAAGGTAAAAGAAATGAATTGGGTAAGAATTCCTTTGGCTATGTTTGTAAACCCTAATTTCAAACGAATGAGTGCTTTGCACACAGGAAGTCTTCGTAACCTTGATTTTGTCTGACATTATGTGGATATGTGCTATATTTATGAACATATACTTGACAGGGATATTAGCTAGTATTTAGCTACAGGTGGATCTGTTAAAGGATTGGAGTCCCTTGAGAGATGGCATGGATGTGTTCAATTGCAAGCAGCGTTCTTGGCACAAAAGATGAGGTAACTAGTGTATTTTTATGTTTATTTATGCACTAAAAGTTATGTGTTAATGACAATATAATGCAGGGAGTCACATGGCAAGAGAGATTTCCATGAATCATGAAGAAGGCTCGAGTTGAGCTTTCCCTTGGATGCACTAGGAACCATGGGGATTGAGTCATGGTGTCAGTCTTGTGCTTTTGGTATTTTGAGCTTGATTTGTGGTTTTGTTTATGTCTGGTGCAAGGCCTTGCCACTTTGTTGTAGTGTCATATCATTATGGGTTTTCGTGGTCTTCTTCTTGGTTTTTTTCTTGTCTTCTCTTTTATTGTTTTAAGTCTAGGGAATTGGTTGGGAAAGAGGAAAGTTAATGTAGCTCGAGGAGAGCTGTGTGGTACTCGAAAGGTAATGTAAGATTCAGATGAAGCTTTGTGCATGAGTAAGCGTAGCGGAAGGTAAGGCTATGACAATCGGTTGGATTGGTTGGGTCCATTGTGGTAAATGGATGGTAGCAATATAGTCATGAGAAGGTAACAGGAAAAGGTAAAGTAAATGGATTTGAGGCGTCATATGCCTTGGCTATGTTGGGAACTATTTTTCTTAATGTGGCACATGTGTTGCATAAATAAGGAAGTTCTCTTAACCTAGACCTTATGTTATCTGGTAATTATTTAATGATCATGATTATGTTGAAGTTTATGTATGTATACATGTATGTATGTATGTCGTTGTCTACAGGATCATGATTGTTTTATGCTAATGTTTATATATGCATGTATGTATCCATGTATCTATGTTACTATCTGATAGGGTTTTCTGTGATCATTCTTGTGGAGGAATGATTGCTTATGCAGGAGAACAACATGAAGAGGTTCCTGGTTCTACGAGGAGCCAATTGGGAAGAGTAGTCACGACAAATATACGAGGTCAGTATCATGTGGACATGATTTGGTATTGTATACTTGTATTATGCCTATGTTTGTGTTATGATAGGTAATGTTGAAGGATACATCAGTGAAGTGAAAGCAGTGTGGTTTGCGGCATGCTAGGATAAGCATGGATGAGATACCGGAAGCAAGGTTTCTTGGTAGGGACAATGTGATTTTGGATGTGTGGTACTATTGTTGTGCATACATTGTATATGTTGTACATGTTGCATTTTAGATGTGTGCACTTGTGGTGTTGAGTATACATAGCATGTGTAAATATTATTTATGCAATGTTATGTATAGGATGGTACAAATAGGGCTGTGTGAATATTGCATATGGGGTGTTGTATACATATTGTACTGTTTTCATTACATACATGTGGCGTGTGTGCATATGGTGCTATGTACATGTTGGATATGCAGTGCTGTGTATAGATGATGCTATGAACGTGTTGGATATGCAGTGCTATGTACAAATGGTGTTGCGTGCATGTGGTACATGGGTACTATGTACATATGGTATGGTGTGTATGATTGTACAAGTGGTTTCCTGTGCATGTGGTGTTGTGTACACATTGTACAAGGGGCATTGTGTGCATGTGGTGCTATGTACATGTCATGCATATGGCGCTATGTACATGTGGTGTTGCGTACATGTTGTGCATGTGGTACTATGTACATGTCGTATTGTGTACGCATTGTATAGTGGTGTAGTGTACATGTGGCGTTGTGCAGGTGGTACCATGTACATGTGATGCTATGCACACGTTGTGTAGGTGGTGCGGTGTACCAGTGGTACTGTGTACATGTTGTACACATGCTATTGGTGTATGTGTGGTATTATGTGCATGTATTAGATGTTATGTTATGGGCATGCAGTATTATGTATGTGCATCATGTAGTCATGGTATTGTGGCGTGCATACTCATTGCGTTGTACTTTGTGTAGTTACATGTATTGGGTGGTATTTCACATCGGGTATAGATGATGCATTGTGTTGTACACTACTTGTAGGTGTATGAGTTGTATGTCAGGTGTAGGTGCATGTATTGCATGATGTTGTGTGTCAGGTGTGGCTGTATGTGTGTGATGCACACTATGCGTATGTGCACCTGGTGGAGGAGAAGGCAAAAGTAAGGATCGATGAAGGATAAGTATCGGTATATTATTTCAGTTTTACTATGCATGTGATTTATGATTTTGATATATGATGACTATATGTGATCCATGATTCTGGTTTATGATGGTTACATGTGATTTATGATTTTGATCTATGATGGTTGTGTTTGAGCTAACTTGATGTTATATCTTTATATATGCTGATTTGGTCAAATATGCTAGTTTGACTTGTTGTGATAGGAAGCGAACATGATTGCAAATGTACCTTATTGACGAGCTACCAATAAGGTATGATTTAAAGTTATTTCAATTTATTTTGAATCTAATGAAAGTTATGTTCTTGGTACAGGAAGCATAAACATGCCCAGTTGGGTGGTTGAAATCAACTGCAAGAATTAGTAGCAGTGGTAAAGGAATTGAAACAGGAAGCAGTATTTTGGTAAAGCACTTCAGGAGTAGGGCCATTATGGGAAACTGGTACCCAATAGTGTCCATTGATTGCCATGAGCATTCTATGACTGGTATGATTTGTTGAGGCATGTATATGCCTTGGTTTTTGTATCTTCTGATGCGAGGAAGCCTTGTCAAGGGATGGACTTCCCGGGATGGGGGTGCCAGTGGAACTTGGAAGGTGAGTGACTGCACGGAAGAGGTGATTGTTTTCTTGAGGGACTGTGTAGCAGAGAAGGGAAGTTTGTGGATGTATTTGTCTTGGTCATTAGCATTGCTATATGGAATCAGATGCACATTGGGAGTGATCCTTGGGACAATGAGCTAGTACTGTTCGCTGAGACGACAAGCGGCACGACATTATACCATTCGACATTGGATGCAGATTTGACTTTGTAGTGGATTCTGGAATTCCTCGGAAGGAGGTGGATCCTAGTATTACTTTGAGGGTAGAGGTGTGAGCCTCTGGATTCCCTTGTTATGGATATGGGCATCATATTCTCTTATTTGCTGGTTTAGCAGATGTGCATATGTGTATATGTGGTTATTGTAAATACTGTAATGAGTTGTGTTATAAAGCTCCAACATGCGGTATGGTTTTTATTTGGTCATTTTGTCATGATGTTTTTCTTTTGAGCAGGTCACTCCTTGTAAATACTGTAACACGTTGTGTTATAAATCTCCATGGGTAGTCTGTTTTACTTTTAGCAGTCATGTTGGTTATAGGTGTCATTGAACACGAAGGACAGTGTTCCCCCAAGGGGGAGGGTTCTGTAATAGTCCTGGTGAAAATTCTATGTAAAAATATATAAATACCATGGATTATGGGACACGTATTCCAATTTGAATGGTGGGCAGGACATCCTAGTGTGTGTTCATTTGGTTGTTTATGGCTAAGGAAATTGGCAAAGGCTTTAAAGAGACAAAATGTATTTTGGCACATTTATTTATGAAAATAATGGAAATTAGGAGAAAAGGAAGGTGAAAGGTCACATGTTGCATGTGAGGAGGAAATTGAAGGAAAATAATGGAAAATGAAGAAAATAGAGGCCTCATTAATAAAAAGGCTTTTGAGGATTAGTGGGAAAGACTTGGTCAGTTTGGCTTTGGAACTCTCTCATTATTCTCTCTCTCTCTCATACTCTCGGTCACTTAGAGTTTTCTTGGAGCACTTTGGCATTGGAGAAAGAAAGGCAAAGCAGGAAAGAGGAAGCATAGATCAAGCAGTTACAATAGGCTTCATTGCAAGTATCAACTTGCATGTGTATTTTCCTTGCTATATTTGGCATGCATGGGATTGCATGTGTTTATTTTCTACCATGGCATGGGTTTTTCCAGGTGTGACAGTATTTTCAGCCTAGCCTTGCCATTTCTTGATAGATTTGATGAGATGGATTCTCTCATGCATTTTGTGGGGGATGGTCGGATTGGATTCGAAGCTGAGTGGGGTGGATCTCAGAATTGAAAAACACATGGTGGTAGTGGTCCCTGAACCAAACTGACGATGCATGAAGCCACTAGCCTAGTGACCCCTGAACTAAACTGTGGGTTGTAGTAAAGCTAGATTGTGTGCCTTAGTGGGCCTAAGAATGCTTGCCGGTGAATGGTGGGATATACGATAAAGCCAAGAGGTGGATTTTCTCTCCATTGGGCCTAGTGATTTCGGGATGGAATGCACGGTAATTCCTGGAGAGTATCTCTTGGTGTAGGGCTGAGTGGTCCTTGGATCAGACTGTGGATGCATGGTAAAGCCTGAGAGACTAGGTGGCACTCAAATTCCTCACGATGTAGGAGGAGAACTCCGGTGGAATCCACATTGATTGGTGTTTTTTATGTGTTATATGAGTCCCACATTCATGCTTGGAATATGGCACAGGGGTGATTGGCTAAAGAGAAACTTGACTTAGCCAATCTATGGTCGGGTGGAACATGGTAGTCCCATCACTGGTTGGTTCATTCCATTTATTAATGAGAAATTCATTCCATTGATTTTCATGTGAAAATGTATATATATATATATATATATATATATATATATGGATTTTAATGGATGATATGACCATTGTATTTATGTTCCTATTATGCTGGTTATATGTACATTTTATGGCAGCAATTATTTGGCTCTCAGCATGTTTTTACATGTGTTTGAATGGATATTGTATTTATGACCCAATAAGTGATAAGGAAGCAAAAGACATGAGGAAACAATGGTTCATGGCGATTCTCAGTTAAGTATGAGATCCCTACACTTAATTTTGTTGTTTACACTTGTAGGTTACATGTTGATGATATGTTTGACGAAATGCTTGTCATGGTTAGTAGGGGTCTGGTTATGATTTTGTTCATATTATTTCTTTTGTATCCTTGTTACCTTGTATCCTTACCAATTCTAAATGATCATTCCATTCTGAGCAGTGTCTCGTGCCTTGGGCAGAAAAAGGTGGCTCAAATCTCAGAATGCTAGCATTAGCGCTGAGACTAACTTGCCCGAGTAGTGTTTGGGAAGCGCTGTAAATCACCTGGGCAGTGTCTGGGGAGCGTTAGTCTTGAAACTAAGTCGCATAGGTAGTGTCTAGGGAGCGTTACCCTTCCCTAAGTTTTCTCAAACAATAGTCGGACCCAGGGACAGATAGTCTGAGTGGCTGACTTGTCTTCTGAAGGTTATGTGGATGATGTTGGATGACTGTGTGTGATGTTCCCTAGATTCCATTTCCTTAAATTCACCAAGGAGGTTGAATCTTATCATATTGGCTTCTCGTCGCATGTTTACCTCGGTTGGCCGGTTGCTTAGGTGGATGTGGAAGGAGGGTGTTACAACATTCCAAAGCATGGTGCAACTAGGTGCTCCAATCTGGTTGGACCCATTCCAGAGGTTCTTGCTACATTCTGAAGATAACGGCCTTAATCTCCTGTAGGGCTTCATTGATGCTCAAGAAGCCATCCTCGAAGCTGAAGGTTAATAAGAACCCTTCCCTTAATATATCCCACTCCGCAGTGCCATGGCGAAGCTTTGTTTCCAGATACCAGTTCATGGGAATTGTATCCAAAGTGTGGAAAAATATGTGTACCCACTCTGGCTGTAGTTCTCTCCCCCATGCTTTAGTCCATTTCGCTAGGTGGTCACGTGGATTATCCTTCCCACTATATTTCTTAGTCAATCTAGTCTTAGGCTTCCCAAACCATAACCTCATCATTCTGCTTTAATCCAGCCATCCATAAAAACTATCCTTGTGCGTACCCCACCATCATGTTGGTGTAGTGCACAGTGCCAAATCCAATGCTTGGAAACAGTGATCTTCAGGGACTTCACGCTCAACTGCATCAAAAAACAGGTCAACATCAGTTAAACCATCATAATAGGGTAAAGTCCTTACCTCCGACGACACACGGCGTAATGATTTTGTCACCATATTGCAACGAAACATGTATACTTCATGCAAGCTACTCTGGCAATGTTCCAACTCTTCATCTGAATTAGAGGTGCAGGAACTTTCCTGGTCCCATGCAATTCTTCCATCTGCCATCAGATTGATCCAGTCCTGGTCTCGCGCCATTATTTTGTAAATCTGATCCAATTGATGATCACACTCCTCATAATCGTGGACTAGTTCAGTATATCGTGCTCCTTCTGTAATGTCCAATGGTACTACCACCCGAAGCGATTTCCTTTCAAACGACATTATCCTCTTCTTCAAATTGATTACCCCATTCATATCAATGGCCCAGTCAATTCCCAGGAGTGCGAGTTATAGGTTGCTATCATCGATAATCTCTATGAATTCAAAATCGGCCATCGCGTTTGCACCTTCTATATCCACTGTTAGTCCATATAATCGTCCCATGGGGATGATTTTCTGTTGGTTTTCCATTCTGAGCTGGATTGGAGACCATTGCAGTGCAGGTATCCCCATCCTTTCCTATGTTTTCTTTGGAAAGACGTTTGCATCAGATCCTAGATCCAAGATGACCTGATCCACCTCATACTCACCTATCTACATGGTGAGTATTATCTCGCGCCCTGTTCGTGCCTTATGCTTGCCAATTTTCCTGACCACCCAGTGTTCATCGGGGACCTTCTCTTTTCTGGCACACTTGTTTATCAATTCCTGCAAGCCTTTCACAAATTTTCTATCGTGTAGCAGTTTCATGCAGATCTCCATGAACATGGTAAGGATAGAGGGATCAACCTCTATAGGGGTGCTGGTTTCTTGCACATTGTTCTAGCTTCCTGAGGTGGAGACCTCAGCGAAGCTCTTGTTGGCTTCCATAAAAGTTTCCTTAGTGCACTCCAGATCAAAACCAACTTCCTTTTCTGGGGCCTTATAGACCCATCCGTCCTCTTTAGGTTGTTTTCCTTTATCATCGCCAATTGTTATTCTACTTCTAGGCACTATATTCACACTTCGATCCTCTTCGCGAGACTCAACTCCCATCATTTGTAAATGCTGTGTAGGCTTCTGAGGCTGCGCTTTGTTCTCCTCCATCTTAGCTATCAGCACTGGGCACTCTTCTATAGTATCGTCAAACTGACTGCAATACTAACAAGATGGGCGTGTCTGATTCTGGCACTCCCGCGCATAGTGCCCCGACGTTTCGCAGTTATAGAAAATAACCCGTCCATGACCTCTACCAGGTCCTCCTCCTCTGCGACCTCGTCCTCTTCCTTGATAACCTCTGCACGCCTGTTATAGACATATTTGGGCATTGCAACCCAAATCACATATGTCCATAAACCAAGGGCTTATAGGTCCCTAAAAGTGTTATTTCATACCCTAAAGGAGCAAGGTCAGCTGATTACATCATCTCCCAGAAGTTCTCCCTGAAAAACTACTCAGACCTGGTCAAAACAGGACCATACAGACTGCCCAGTGCTAAGGGTGCGACGCATCTCACTTGCCGCATGCAAAAAGTGTGATGCATATTGGAAATCCCTTCTGTAGGGTGAGATGAGCGAGAGCAGACAAATGGCAGAAGCAGTTTGTTAGGTCGAGACCTTGAGAATATTCTAGAAGCTGCTCATTTGACACTTGCCTCTCTGAATTCACCCAGGGATGAGTAAGAGATAATGAAATCTCCAAGTGGAACCAAGAACTATCAGAGAGATGGCACTAATCAAAATCCCAGACGCTGACTCACCCCCCTGCAAACATCTATATATAGATCCCTCATCCCCGAGATCCAAAGGCTGGAATTTTGTAATTTGCAAGGAAGTGTTGTTGGTTTCTCTTTGAAGACATTGTTGGGTGATCTTGCTTTGTATGAGATGAAGAGGGCTTTCATGCTGGGAGGATGGCGCTGGGTCAGACCAATGAGTTGTAATCCTCTCTTCTACTTCTATCAATAAAGCTATTTGAGTTTTCCTCCATATTCTTGTATATCTCTAAATCTTGTATTGATATATGCATTTGTATGGTTAATATACATCTGATCCTATATTGTTTATGGTTATAGATCTCTATGCTTTGATGGTATTATACTGCTTTGACTCTACAGGTGCTCTTTGAAGCGGGACAAGTAAGGAAGGAGCGACGAAATTCTGTCAAAGGGGGAAGGAAACAAGCAAGGAGCCAAGCGAAAGACTGAGGTTGGTACTCTCTGCTTCTTTCTCATTTATCTCTCATAAAGGAAAACACAAGTGACTTTAGTTTGTTTGTTTCTAAGATAGCTACCCGCCTTAGTGGGACTAGTAGCTCTGAATAGACACTAGTTTTCCCGATAACAAAATGGCGACTCCACTAGGGATCGAATAGTTTGATTGCTTGTCTCTATTTGTTTGCTTCACAAACTACAGATGGAGCCTGAAGTTAAGCCTGCTAGCCTTCGAACTGCAGTTGCTACGCAAGTGCAAAGTAGATCAACGCTGCTTCAGTCAATCTCCGGGTTTTTTTATGAACTGAACAATTGACTCGCAAAGATCCTATGTGCCTTGGTGGTAGCTCAAGTAACCTCATTAGATCAGCCCCTAGACTTTGTATTTACTGACTATCATTAGCTTAGCCTAAATCCCTGAACTAAGCTGCAAACTGTGACCAAAAACCAAGTTAAAGTCTCGTCCCTGGACCATCGCACTGTCTCCTTTTGGCAGACTGGATGCATCGCACCTCCCATGTGCAGTAGGTGGGATGCATCCCTGTTTCCCTGTGTTACAAGTGCGATGATCAGATAAGACTATTTCTGCCTCCAGATTTTGGTTTTTTCTTCACTGTCTTCAGCTTTATTCAGGAGTTTTTCTGTTTGTGATCAGTATACCACTGTTGAAACTCCCTTCCTTTGCATTATTCAGCCTCCATTGTACAAAGAATTGTGAATGTTTTTATGTATTTTTCGCCATTTATAGTTCTCTTTTACAAAAAAGTAGCTTAATCGAACTGTCGTCTTTTGATTTGAAAGTGTTGCAAGTGTCGTTTTCAGTAAAAGAAAAGAATCCTACTCTTTTGATGGTCAATTACACTGTTACTCTTGTGTTTGATTTTAATTAATAGTATTTCAAGTGTCGAAAGCATTTTTCAATTCAAAATCGCAAAGTGTCGTCCTTGTCTTCCATTCGTCTTTTGAAGAGAAAATTGTTAGTATTGTTTGTGGAGTACTAAAGAAGGTATGTTTTTGATGATTATTTCAGCATCTTTTCATTAGAACTTACAAACCTTTTGCATCATGAACTAGGAAAATGATAAAGAATTGTAATAAAACATGTGAGATTAATATGCAAGACGAAAACGTTGACAATTGTCATTTCCTTATTCAGGGAGGAGGAAAAAGGAGAAGTTGCCGTTCCAAAGGAAAGGACAAGGATGGGTTAACCTTTGTCCCTTTGACGGGAGACCGTATGCAAACAAGGCAAAGCAAATCAAAGTGAATCAACCCGGGAAAGGAAGTGGAGATATCAGCTCGGCGCAGGAAAGAAAAGAAATGACTGAGGACTAACGGTTTGGCGAATCCCTCAGGATCCTTGATCCTGAGGGATCATTGTTTTATCTATTTCTGCACTTAGATATCTCCGCTGTCACCCTTATAAAAGGGGCAGCACTGTTAGCTCAAAAAAGGAGTTAGATATTGTTATGCTTTTATGTAATTTCTTTTAAGATCAAAACTTTGATCATCGAGTCTCGTTAAGAACTGGTTTATTGTAATTCTGCTCTATGCATTAATACAAACTTGGTTACTATTTCATCTTTGAGTCTGGAATAACTTCAAGCGGTGTACCCCTGGAGGCTAAGGGCCCGGCCTTGGAGGACACTTGCTCCTGTATTATTACGTTTGGTTTATGCGTGGTTTGCTTATTGACATTATTTCGTAATCTGATGTGTTTTATAAGTTTACATCACATGCCCTATTATGTTTAATTTATTAAGGTTTCTATAGACAGAACTATTGTATTGACTCTGCATCATATTACTGTTATTTTAGGAGTTGATATAATACTGCTAGTCTTTACAGAATACTGTTGTTGTTCCATTACAGAGCCTTTGTGCTGTGCACTTGTTCATTAACATTATGGAATTCATCTTGGAAGTTATGTTCTTTGCGATTGTTGGATTTATGAACAATGCTGTTCTATTTTGAAATGCAGTCGTATTCTTTCTAACTGAGATCGATACTTGGATCAGATTACTATTTAAGTGTGTTGTGTGCGTATATGGTTTTCAAGCGTTGTTCCATAATTTATCAGTAACCAGTGCTGTTCCATTGGTGTGTGTTATTCAATCCGCCCTTAAGAGTGAAGGATTGCCGTTTGATTCCTGTAGATTATAGTTAATGCATTTGATCTGATAGACTAAGATGTTACTGCTTGTGAGACTTAGTTGCTGTTCTACTTCTTAGCTGCTGTTCCATTTCGGATTTGATGTTCGATTTCTTAATTGCTGTTACATTTCTTATCTGTCGTTTCATTTCTTGGTATTGGCGTGAAGAACGATCTCAGGCTGTAGTGAGCATTGACATCTACTACCCGGCTCCCAGCTCCACGATCTATTATCTGATTTCCTTTTCCATCAGTTTCCAAAGGGATGGGTTATTGCTACCGAACCCTTGACTGATAAGTTTCTTAGTATTTTGAATGTGTGATTTAATCTTTTGAAGTAGTTAAGCTGTAGACACGCATCCATTTACTCTTGCATTTCTGAACACTGTACTACCAGCGTTACTCTGGCAAATGATAGCCTCAGACTGAGACACTCTTTGAAATAACAAAACGTTCCAGGATTGACATATTAATGTGAGGTAATTAGAGGTGAAAGAGACCCTTTTTATAGCTCTACATTTTGGTGTCGTTGCCGGGGAAAGAGTGTAGCCATTTGTTCTTTTTTCAGAGTAGTGTACGAACCTGTTAGGGAAGAATTGGGTTTTGAAAACGGAAGGTAAGAACCTACGTGTGGAGCATGTAAAAGCCCTACTCCTTTGCCCACTTTCCTACATATTTGCTGCTGTTTTGTTTGAGTAGAATTTAGTAGTTAATTTGGGTGCATGACTAAGCAGAAAAAGGCAGAAAAAAATTCCAAACCTCTACCCAAGTCAGAAAAAGCTAAGGGGCCGGGGACCCTTGGCCGACCAACCTTCATAGAAGAAATCTACAAGAAAACAGAATCTCAGCCCTCAGTAGGACCCAAGAAAGTCATTTCTAAACAGCCTACTAGTTCCCTTCAGGCCACAGGATCACCATCTGTAGCCTTTGCTGAGGTGCATAGTCAAACTGAAGAGCAGGACTTTCAAGAAACTGAAAATTCTACTCCAGAACTATTGCAGGAAGGGAATTTTAGTAATCTTTGCAAAGGCGGAGGAGAAACAGGGGAAACCGAGGAACCGAGATCTCCTCTCGAGACAACTCAGCCATTGAACAGCCCAAACAAGGGAAGTGCTGCAAAGATCATCTTTGAAGAAACTCAATCTCCTCAGACATTAGGCACTCTCATTATCCCAGATAGAGGAAGTGCTATTAAAACTATTCTAGTTAAAGCCATTCCATTTCAACGTAGGAATACCCTCTTAGATATCCTAGAAGGTTATTGGCATATATTCGACCCAATGGCTCAAAACCAGCCAAACACCCAAACCTCTACATTACAATACCCCATAGTGGATTCTACAGCAAATGCGCCTATGAAAGCAATCCCTCTTCAACATATCCCTACATTCCACGGTCTTACATCAGAAGACCCGGATGCATTTTTATTTGAATTTGATGTACTGTGCAGGGGATATGATTACACCACCGACCCCCAGAAACTGAAACTATTTCCCTCTACACTAAAAGGGGCTGCTTTAAGATGGTTTATGGGATTAGGTGGCGGGGTTATAAATAACTGGGATCAAATGAAAGAATCTTTTCTAAAAAAATATCAGGACTATTGCAGGTCTAGAGAACTGAAGGACGAAATATTCCAGATGATAGCTAGACCAAACGAAACATTAGAGGAGTATGTGGAACGTTTTCAGTATAATCTTCAAAGATCTCCTTATGCATCACTACCTTTACTTGATAATATGTTAAAAATAGCATTAATAAGGGGCACGAAGGAACAATGGATTGAAACATTAAATATTATGGGAAAAGGAGATATTTATCAGGAAAATTTTGCTGACATTATTGATTTATGTATCAGGAGCTCGAGAGGTAGCACAAGAGTAAAACCGACAGAACATGATTGGTTTGTAAGAGATAATAAAACTTTCACAAAAGGAGTAACGCGTGTATAAATTGGAAATTTATTGGAAAATTTTAAAACTGATATACTAGGGACACTAACTACACAACTTGATATTATGCAGGCCAAACAGAAGCAAATGGAGGCAGAACAAAATTTGGCAATCTTCTATCCCCGATGCAGGAAAAAGCATAGCCATAAGGAGTGTCCACTGGATGCAGTCCAAACATGCGCCATCTGCACAAAAGATCACCGTATGGAAAGCTGTCCCTCACTTCCTGGATTGAAAGCAGTATATAAGGAAGCAGAAGAAGAGCCAGAATCGGTGTATTTGCTCAACCAGCGCCGTCAGTGGCAGCCGAGACAATCTGGTATGTTTCCAGACCCAACTTCTTCTTTTCAGCCTCTGCAGTATAATGCTCAACAATATAATATGTGGCAAAGTCAATCCCAATCCCCGTTTCCAAACTGGTCACCGCAGTCGTTTCCTTCCTCAAACCCGTGGCTGAATCAGGCAAGCCAATCTGGTTGGCCGAATCTTCCTTATACTCCACCATATTGGCAAAGTAACTCATACCCACCACAATGGACTCCCCCTACTTCACAAAGTTCAGCCTGGCAGACAAACTGGTAGAGACCGATGCATCAGCCAGTAGGAACTATTCCGCTCCCTCAACCTACACTACCAGCCTTACAACAAAATCCCCAGTCTAATCTGAGACCGCAACTCCCAGCCCAACCCAACCCCAATCCAAATAACAGACCGGTCCAATCTGTCCAAATCATAGAAACACCAGAGGTAGGAGCCGATCTGAGGGAGTGTAATGATCTTCAGTTAAGATCTGGGCGTATTATTGAAACTGAGGGAGATAAGACAGTTCAGGTTGAAGATCAGTTACCCAGAGAACATCTGTCACAAGAAGAGGATGTGAATAAACAACAAACTTATAATCAAGCAACCACACCCTCTCCCCCGTTCCCAGAACGATTAGTCATACCTCGACCTATACAATATCCTGATTTTGACATTCTGGGAGAATTACAAAATTTGTACATAAAAGTTCCATTCCTCCAAGCCATTCAAGACATCCCGATATACGCAAAAACTATCAAAGAATTGTGCATAAAGAAACCAAGGAGGAATATAACAAATAATCCAAGAGTCCAAGTAGTCGGCACTCTATCTGACTTACTATCAGGAAAAGAAACACCCATTAAATACGAAGACCCAGGAAATCCAATTGTAACTGTCCAAATTTATGGTCAGACCCTGTCCAATGCCTTAGTTGATCTAGGAGCTGCAATCAATATCTTAACAACCACTACTTGCCAAAAGCTAGGCATTACATCTGTAGAACCCACCTCTACCTTGCTAGAATTGGCTGACCGATCTGTGGTTAGGCCGGAGGGCACACTACATGATGTCATGGTCTCTGTTGATTCCTGGGAATATCCAACTGATTTTCTGATAATAAATCCCAAAACCCGACTTGATGGACATCCATTGATTTTAGGTAGACCTTGGCTTGCCACTACCGATGCTTATATTGGCTGCCGGCAAGGAAATATGACCATAACCAGAGGACCAAATATCAAGAACTTAGTTCTATATCCTCCAGCGCAGCCAAGTGTCACAATAATCAAAACTAATAAGCACCCTGTATCATACCTTACTGATAACATTAGATCTCCATTAACTATACAAGAGGCACTTGATTTCAAAGACCAAACAGAAGACGATGCCATTAATAATTTCATTAGTCAAACTGAACTCACATCCCGCACACAATGTCATATGATAGAAGCAGCATTTGATAATGAATTAGAAGAAGATCCTCTGAAAGATACACATGATCAAACAATACCTGTTACTTCTGTTGCAAATAGTAAAATTGTGGAAATTGAACCGGGAAAAACCTTAAATATTAATGCCAACCTCACACCCGAACAAGAAATGAAGCTCATCCATTTGTTAAGGAAATATAAAGAAGCATTTGCATGGGACTACCCTGATATGAAAGGAATTGACCCCCAATTATGTACACACCACATTTATACAGAAAAAGATGCGAGACCTGTTCGTCAACCTCAAAGGAGACTTAATCCTCATCTAAAAGATGTGGTAAAAGCTGAACTTCAAAAACTTTTAGATGTCAATTTCATCTATCCTATCTCTGATAGTAAATGGGTCTCTTCGCTTGTGGTGGTACCAAAAAAGAATGGGAAATGGAGAATCTATGTGGACTACAGAGAGCTAAATAAAGCAACACAAAAAGACCACTTCCCTCTCCCATTCATTGACCAAGTATTAGACACTTTGGCAGGAAAGAAATTCTTTTCTTTCCTGGATGGCTTCAGTGGATACAATCAAATTCAGATTGCCCCTGAAGACCAAGACAAAACTACTTTTACTTGTCCTTGGGGAAGATTTGCCTACCGAGTCCTACCTTTTGGCTTATGCAATGCTCCTACGACATTCCAAAGGGCTATCCTTAGCATTTTTGCAGATTTAATAAATGAAGGACTCAAAGTATACATGGATGACTTTACACCATACAAAGATGATTTCGATCCAGCATTGGATACCCTAGAAAAAGTCCTACAACGCTGCATTGCTACCAGGCTTTGTTTAAGCCACGAAAAATGCTATATGATGATGACTGAAGGACTTATCCTAGGACATTATATTTCAGCAGCTGGCATTCAGGTAGACCCAGCCAAAATCCAAATAATTTTTCTTATTCCCACTCCTACCACTCAAATGGAGGTACGCAGTTTTCTTGGATTTTCTGGTTATTATAGGAGATTTATAGAACATTATTCACACATTGCCGCACCTTTGTATGCACTAACTGGTAACGTTGATTTTCTTTGGACAGAAAAATGTGAACATGCTTTCCAGGATCTGAAGAAGCTTGTGTCCACAACCCCAGTCCTTCGAGGACCAAATTGGGATTTTCCATTTCAGATATCATTTGATGCCTCAGATACAACCATTGGAGCAGTCCTTGGGCAGGAAGAGAATAAAAAACCATATGCAATTTACTACATCAGCAAAAATTTATCCCCTGCTGAATTAAACTACACTATTACTGAAAAAGAATTTCTAGCTGTAATACATGCTGTCAATAAGTTTAGACATTACATTACTGGATATCCTGTTATCTTGTACACAGATCATTCTGCCATAAAATATCTAGCAAACAAGCCTATCACAAATGACAAAATAACTAGATGGCTGATTTTATTGCAGGAATTTGATATTACAATCAAGGATAGACCTGGCAAAGAAAATCATGTAGCCGATTTTCTCTCAAGAATGCCAAAGCCAATCGATGCAGCGGTAGTTGAAGACCAATTTCCGGACGAGCATCTGTTTGTTGTGGTTGTTCAAACATCCTGGTATGCTGATGTTGCCAATTACCTAGCAGTAGGTAAATTACCAAAGCATCTAACCCCTAATGAGCGGAAACAGATTGTTCAGCGGAGTGCTCAATTTTCTTGGATTGGGGGCTATTTGTTCCACACAGGGGTAGACATGCATATCAGGAGATGCATTCAAGAAGAGTAAAGCTTTGACATTTTAAAAGCCTGCCATGAAGGCCCATGTGGTGGACATTTCACCAATCGCAGAACTAGACATAAAGTGCTGCAGACGGGGTATTATTGGCCCACGATTTTCAAAGATGCAAAGAAATTTGTCCAAGCCTGTGACAGTTGCCAGAGAGCAGGACACCCTGGTCAGTCTGATGAGATGCCTCTGAAACCACAGCTAGTCATCGAACCATTTGAGCGTTGGGCTCTTGATTTCGTTGGACCAATTAACCCATCATCAAACCAGAAAACATATATTTTGACGGCAACAGAATATGTCACCAAGTGGGTTGAAGCAAAGGCATTGCCAAGAGCTACAGAGGACTCTGTCATACAGTTCCTGTTCCATCTATTTGTACATTATGGCCTTCCAAGAGAAATAATTACAGACGGTGGACCATAGTTTGCTGGGAACAGAATAGCTGCAACACTCAACAACTATCATGTCCAGCATAAAATCACTACTCCATACCACCCACAGGCAAATGGGCAGGTAGAAAGCAGCAATAAAATAATAGAAGCAATCCTAACGAAAACCATTGCGTCACATAGACGTGATTGGGCTGCCAGACTACCTGAAGCACTGTGGGCTTATAGAACAACATGGAGAAGCACCACTGGTTACTCACCTTATCAATTAATGTTTGGAAAAAAACCCATTTTCCCCATAGAGTTCGAAATCCAAACATTACGAACAACACAGGAAGTTGGCTTAGATCTAACCGAGGCACAGATTAATCGATTACAGCAGATCAATGAGCTGGATGAAATTAGGCTCTCTGCACTTCAAAACACTGCCCTGATCCAACAACAACGAGCTAAATGGCATGATGCTCTCATTAAAAATAAAGTCTTCCACGAAGGAGACTAGGCTCTTTTGTACAACTCCAGGTTTCAGGACTTCCCCGGGAAACTCCAGACTCGTTGGTTAGGACCATACGAAATCCAGAAGGTACATGACAATGGGACCCTTACTCTAATCACTATTGACGGTTATGGATATGCCTTCAAGGCAAATGGCCACCGAGTTCGTCTCTATTGCAAACCACTCACTCGGGAGTCCTTCTGCCAGCAGCTACGCCGAGACTCTGATATGGAGATTTTGGGGGAGGAAGAGAAGTCTTCCTCACCTATAATTCATTAAAGAATTTATTTCTTTTTACAGTTTGTACATAATTTTCCTGAATCATTTTTGTACATATTTTTGAATCAACATTTTGCCGTTATTATTTTTGCTGTTCCTTTTTTTCAAAAGAACAGCATTTTCTTCTGGCTGTTCCTTTTTCAAAAGAGCAAACCCCTTTGGATCAGCCGTCATTTTGTTGTAATTTGGTTCTTTTTCTTTATTTTTGTGTTTTGCTGTTCCTTTTCCAAAGGAACAACATTTTTTATTTTTGTCGTTCCTTTTCCAAAGGAATGGCATTTGTGTGTTTTTGCTGTTCCTTTTCCAAAGGAATAGCATTTTCGATTTTTTCTATTCCTTTTCTAAAGGAACGACATTTGCCTGTTTTGCTGTTCCTTTTCCAAAGGAACAACGTTTTTTATTTCTGTTGTTCCTTTTCCAAAGGAATGGCATTTCTGTGTGTTTTGTTGTTCCTTTTCCAAAGGAACATCATTTTCGATTTCTGCTGTTCCTTTTTCAAAGGAACGACATTGGTGTGTTTTGCTGTTCCTTTTCCAAAGGAACATCGTTTTTTATTTCTGCTGTTCCTTTTCCAAAGGAACGACATCTGTGTGTTCTGTTGTTCTTTTTCCAAAGGAACAGCGTTTTCCATCTTTGCTGTTCCTTTTTCAAAGGAATGGCATTTGCGTTTTCTGTTGTTCCTTTTCCAAAGGAACAACATTTGTGGTCTTTTGTTGTTCCTTTTTCCAAAAGGAACACCACTTGCATTCTTTTGCTCTCGCTGTGAAACAGCTTGTTCCTTTCGCTGTTCTAAATTAAGGATGTTTATTGCTCCTTTTGTTTCAAGTCTTTTAGAATACAACTATGCACTTATGCAATGGATACAAAATCACAACATACTGAAATCAGTCAATCATAAATCGCTATCTTTATAAGAAATTGCTCTGAATTGGTAAGAGGACAGAAGGAAGGACACGCTTATTTATCATCTTTTGCTGTCATTGTTCTACTAATTCTGCTCTGATTGGTTATCTTTATCATGTTGATCCCTTTTAATCCTCTTTGATTATTATTTAGGAATAAGAGCAAAGGGTTTATATCTTCCTATTGAGATGTTAAGACTTCTTCCACCATTCCTACTCTTAAGGAGTGTTGAACCACCCTTTGTGTATAAATAGGGAAAGTACTTTATGAAAAAGAAAGAAAAAAGAGCAAACATGACTTATAAGTTGTCAAATGCAGGATAGGGGGTCTCATCAAGAGCCAGCCTACCATGATCATGAGGATGAAAGCGAAGTGGCATTCCCACTATGGCCACCACACCAGGGATATGGTCCAAAAGGTATATCAAATAAACAACCCTTGGAACAGGAGGTCTCATCACGAGCCGGCCTGCCCACTTTTCGCTCCTTCCTCGTGAATGGCATTATGGCTAACTGGTCACCAAGCCAGCATAATGGCCTACATTTTGACATCACACAACATTTCCTAAGCATACACAAAGGATCATGGTTCCATGGGTGAAATAAACAACTCTGCCAAGGTTATGGACACCTGTCGGCAGCAGAGCATTGTTAATGGTATTGAAGTCACATTATTTACACCAATAGGTAGCTATTAGCACCCTTATGTTTCTTATACCTTAGTAATCAATCATATATTATTTCCCGAACCATATAATGCATGGACATCTATTATTACCAATCATGAGAGAACAATTGACAATGACCGCATGAGATTCCATATCCACGGCAAATGTCCTATCCCCTAGCCTCGCATCATATCACAGTAGTTTCTTACGTATTAAGCGATCCAACTCTACGCCTCGATTTTGGTAATTCGCTACTTTTGTAAACATGGCATATTGCCATACGCTGTTCCTTTATGACTCTGCTTCAGAGCGGGCGCTGCTCCTTTATTTGACGGCTGGGACAGCCTATCACATTGCGGGGGGGGGGAGGTTAACCTCATCATTCCCTGGATTATGTGTCAGCTCACTATTCGGGAAGTTGTGTACTGGGGTATAGCACGCCTCAACAGTATACTATTTTTTATTTTTTCTGCATGACTTGCTGTTCATAAGCCATTTCTATTGTATACTCTACAGCATTAGATTTTGAACAAGTCTTGCGTCTGTCAGCCTCTCTGTGTTTCAACAGCACGAACAGCTGCCGTTCCATTGAGAGTTTACAGCGAAACCATGGGAGGAAGATCGATTCGGAGAGAACCGCAGGTGTTAACAGTCTCTGTTGCTGCCCAGGAAATCCTGGCAAGAGCAGGGTGGCTGACTTATCTCAACCGCTTCTAGGAGTCTAACGAGACTATGGCAATTGAATTCTTTCAGAACTTGCAAGAAGATCACTCCACAGTGGGGGGGAGACGCATAGTAGTCACCGACGACATAATCGTAGAAGTCTCAGGACTGCCAGCCACTGGACCTGTATGGACATTAAGAAAGGAGAGATTGCAGAAGATTATAGAAATCTTTCAGGACGAAGGCCAGAGCCTGGCAATTAGAGGAAAGGGGGTTCCGCCAGCAGCATTAGGAGAGCCATGGGTAGAATTGGAAAAGACCATTCAAAGCTACATCACCTGTGAAGGCAGAAAAGACGTGGTAAGACCACGACATCTCAAACTCTTAGCTGTACTAAAGCAAAAATGCTCTGTAAATTTACCTGCATTTTTGAATTCGTTACTTCATGACATTGCACGGAGCATAAAAAAGGCACAGCATGTAGAGTCAGTTGTTAGTCATCATGGGTTGATTCGGTTAATAGTCAGCCATAGCCTCACCTAGTAGCAGAGCAGCTGGGAAGAGCTAATTGCCATGATAAATGGGGGATTGACCGCACCATCCCCAAAACGTAAACATGCCACTAGTACACCCGAGCGTCCAGAAAAACGTAAACATGCCACTAGTACACCCGAGCGTCCAGAAAAACGCAGGAAATCAGCAAAGCGTAAACATGCCACCGGTACACCCGAGCGGCCAGAAAAACGCAGGAAATCGGTTCGGCTAGCACGGCTACGAGGGAGGCTGGAGAAGCCCCAAGAAAACACCAGCCAGCCGGTAGAAATAGAAGATGAGAAACCCCCACAGCCAGAAGGGGAGGACGATGAGAAAGGAGTGCAAGAAGAAGAAGAAAAAGAAGAAGAGGCCGAGCAATATGAAGAGGAAGAAGAAAACGAAGAAAACGCTGAGCAATCTGGAGAAGAAGGAGAAAAAGAAACTAAAACCGAAGAAGATAAAGAAGAAGAAGCCGAGCAATCCAAGCAGGAGAAGGAAACGGAACAGTAGGAAGGTAGCCCATTGTAGGACCCATTGGGAGAAGATGAATTGTCTGAAGTTTTGGCCAATATGGGCGAATAAGGCCAACCTTCCAGTCCATCAGACCTCCATGCCGAAAAGAAACCCCAGGAGGAAAATGCACCTGAAGAATCACATGCAAAGGAAGCAGAAGAAGAGAATCTACCTGTTCATGATGAAAAGATGACATGAGATGCTGAACAGGAACAATCCGTTCCTAACCAGAAGACACCGAAAGAAATTCCGAAGGAAACAGGGGCAGAAAGAGAGGTCGCCTAAGAAGTAACAGAACCATTTAGGGTTCTTGCCCCGGAATAGCCAGAGTAGAACAGTGAAGAAACACCTCAGAGAGAAAATCCGGGAATTAGTCACAGTCCAGGCCGCAGTGAACAACCTGCTATTCCTTCTAAGGAAATTGCGGAAATTAGGGAATTGCGAAAGGAACAACAGAGATTACTGAATATAATAGTCCAGCTCCACCAGTAGATTAGGATTCTAAAAGCAAGGCAAAGGGTAAAAAGGACTTCGGGAAGGAAAAATGTGACCACTCCAGCAAAACCCCTCAAGGCAAAGGGGCGGAGGACCAGAATCCATCCTGTTGTTCAAAACCTTGTTGAAAACCAGGCTGCTGTTCCAAATGATGCTGAGAAACAGACTGCTGTTCCAATTGAAAAGGAACAGCAATGGACTGATATCCACGTTAAGATAGAAATGGATGAGATGTTGACCCGTGATAAGGAAATTCAGACGGAGGCACCACTTTCGGGAGTGATAAGGGTTATGAACTCAAAGCAATGCAATAGGAAAGTTCAAGTAAAACTCCCGGCCTCCACTGCCACATGGAAAAGAGATCCAAAAACGGTAACCCTACGAAAGGGTTTGAAGCAAGCTCAGCAAGAAGCAGAAAAGCTTAGAGAGCAAACGGTCCCTCGAGAAAAGTATGAAGAGCTACAGCAGCAGCTTAGGAACGTCAATCTATCCGAAAGCCAGGCCTTTGAAGGGTGGTGAAGGGAACAAGAGAAAGTCGTGAAGGTAACTCGTAGGTTAGATATAGTTATCAAGCAGATGGATACCTTGTGTTCTTTATACAATGACGTCCTAGCATGTAGAGCCCCTGCTAAGAATTATGCCTTGTTTTTACTGGAACGATATTTTCAATTGAAAATAAAGGCTGTTAAAGCAGGTGCTCCTATACAAATTAACACCGTCAATGATTTTATTGACTGCTGTAAGCACTACGGGGTAAAAGTCCAAAGACTACTGTGTGAGTTCTATTTACATAACCTTGTATTAGACCAGGAGACCGAGCTGAACCCTGGCCCTTTTGTTGGGGATATCCAATTGCAGGCATTTATTTCATTTGGGGTTAATCAAATTAAATGGCTTAAAGCCTATAATACTTTCCAAAGGCAAGAAAACATATTAGATTTGTGGGTAAGGGCTGAGCCTAGGAACCCAGTACAGTTGTGGAGAGCACATAGAAACCTCATGAAGACTCTAGGTGTAATTGAAGCATTAGGACCCATGCATGGGGCACTCATTCGATAGGGAATATAATACTTTTTCTCTATCAAAGACCTTGCCATTGATGCAGCTAAATTTCGATATCAAATCTCTAATCTGAATATCCAACTCAGGGAACCATTTAAGTATGAGAATTTTAAATTAGCTGCCAACCGCTTGCACCTCTATGGCGAAATTGTTTTGAGGGCAGGGCCATCCTGGTTAGGATATAGGTTCCGAAGTCCAATTATTTGGCACCCTGCACCCGGATACCAAGCCCTGTATGAGATGCCTGAGGGTCAGACAAGCCATTTCTTTGAATACTTAGTTACGCATCATGGCTGTAGGCCTCCACATGAGATTCCATCTCCAGCCTATTCTCTCACTGCCTTACATGTCAACTACAATGTTTTCATGAGGGCATGAAACAGGGTAAGCAGGGGGGTGTGTGGAGTACTAAAGAAGGTATGTTTTTGATGATTATTTCAACATCTTTTCATTAGAACTTAGAAACCTTTTGCATCATGAACTAGGAAAATGATAAAGAATTGTAATAAAACATGTGAGATTAATATGCAAGACGAAAACGCTGAAAATTGTCATTTCCTTATGCAGGGAGGAGGAAAAATGAGAAGTTGCCGTTCCAAAGGAAAGGACAAGGACGGGTTAACCGCTGTCCCGTTGACGGGAGACCGTATGCAAACAAGGCAAAGCAAATCAAAGCGAATTAGCCTGGGAAAGGAAGTGGAGATATCAGCTCGGCGCAGGAAAGAAAAGAAATGACCGAGGACTAACGGTTCGGCGAAGGATCCTGAGGGATTGTTGTTTTATCTATTTCTGCACTTAGATATCTCCGCTGTCACCCTTATAAAAGGGGCAACACTGTTAGCTCAAAAAAGGAGTTAGATATTGTTATGCTTTTATGTAATTTCTTTTAAGATCAAAACTTTGATCATCGAGTCTCGTTAAGAACTGGTTTATTGTAATTCTTCTCTATGCATTAATACAAACTTGGTTACTATTTCATCTTTGAGTCTGGAATAACTTCAAGCGATGTACCCCTGAAGGCTAAGGGCCCGGCCTTGGAGGACACTTGCTCCTGTATTATTATGTTTGGTTTATGCGTGGTTTGCTTATCAACGTTGTTTGGTAATCTGATGTGTTTTATAAGTTTACATCACATGCTTTGTTATGTTTAATTTATTAAGGTTTCTACAGACAGAACTATTGTATTGACTCTGCATCATATTACTATTCTTTTAGGAGTTGATATAATACTGCTAGTCTTTACAGAATACTGTCGTTGTTCCATTACAGAGCCTTTGTGTTGTGCACTTTTTCATTAACATTACGGAATTCATCTTGGAAGTTATGTTCTTTGTGATTGCTGGATTTATGAACAATGTTGTTCTATTTTGAAATGCAGTCGTATTCTTTCTAACTGAGATCGATACTTGGATCAGATTACTATTTAAGTTTGTTGTGTGCGTATATGGTTTTCAAGCGTTGTTCCATAATTTATCAGTAATCAGTGCTGTTCCATTGGTGTGTGTTATTCAATCCGCCCTTAAGAGTGAAGGATTGTCGTTTGATTCCTGTAGATTACGGTTAATGCATTTGATCTGATAGACTAAGATGTTACTGCTTGTGAGACTTAGTTGCTGTTCCATTTCGGATTTGCTGTTCCATTTCGGATTTGCTGTTCGATTTCTTAATTGCTGTTCCATTTCTTATCTGCCATTCCATTTCTTGGTATTGGCATGAAGAACGATCTCAGGCTGTAGTGAGCATTGACATCTACTGCCCGGCTCCCAGCTCCATGATCTGTTATCTGATTTCCTTTTCCATCAGTTTCCAAAGGGATGGGTTATCGCTACCGAACCCTTGACTGATAAGTTGCTTAGTCTTTTGATTGTGTGATTTAATCTTTTGAAGTAGTTAAGCTGTAGACAAGCATCCATTTACTCTTGCATTTCTGAACACTGTACTACTAGCATTACTCTGGCAAATGATAGACTCAGACTGAGACACTGTTTGAAATAACAAAACGTTCCCGGATTGACATATTAATGTGAGGTAATTAGAGATGAAAGAGACCCTTTTTATAGCTCTACGCTGTCGCTTCGAGAGAAAAGATAATTCAGATTTGTACTTAGCATTCTTTTTGTCATTCACACATTAAGAAAGCGGAAAACAAATACATGCATGTGCATTTGCATTTAGACTGCTTGTTGATTTTTATTTAGGACAGTGCATTCTAGTGTGTGTTCTCTGCTCTATGTTGAAAGAATTTCACTTCTCTTTCCTTAGTAGCTAGGATTTTCATTGCAAAAAGAAGAGTAAACGACTGTTTATCATCTTAGATTGCATATTTAGGAGTTGTATATCTACATCACGCGGTGAAACTTAAAGGCAAACTTCTTAAGAAAGATCAACTGTAAAATAAATTCAATGAACATAAAAATGCTTTGGAACCTAATGCACAACATCTAGAAGTCTAGGCTAGAGACGTATTCCAGCGTCGTAAAGCCTGGTAACTGTCGCTTTCATCGTAGGTTGGGTGATTCCTCCTCTTTGAGATGACAAGTGCTAGTACAGACTTGTGCTCCCACGTACTGTCGAGTATATATTGGGAGACCACAATAGGCTATATCCTTTATCCCTAGGAAGCTGTGTCTGCCGCCATATCGATCGCAATGCACTGAACACAACATTCGGGAAGATTGACTGCTGTACCGTAAGAAGTATTCTGCAGTTTTGCGATTGGTTTGATAATCCCTCTGTCTAGATTTCCAGAGTAGTCTCTTTCATTTCTTTTCAGACTCCTTAAAGGAAAAGGTCCATCTGAGCACTTGCCACTTCAGGCTCATTAAAAATCGAAGGCGACTAGAGTCATCTTTAGCTTTTTCTCGACTCTTAAAAATTGAAAAAGCAAGTTGTGTCAAAGCGTCATAAAATTTATTTTAATTGGAATAACGTCATTGTTCCCTCATTGATCTTAGGTTGAGAAAATGGAGTCCACCAATCAAGGATTTCCCCTTGGGGGAAATCCTAGTCCTTTCTCCTCTTGGGGAGATGTTGGTGCACCTCATATGGCCACATTGTCCCTTCCAGGATTGACAATTAGCCTGCCAGTATGGAACTTCTCGACCTCTGTCGTTCAAAGCACCTTGATTCCTGAGCAATCAAATTAGCAACTAGATGATGCTAGAGTTACCCCCCAACCTTCTACTTCGTTTATTTCTCCCTCTCCTTCTTCCTCTTCACTTGGTGAAGCTGGTAAAACTAAAAACCAAGTAACTAAGAAGAAGAAGAAAGGGAAGGAGAAGAAGAAGGAGCCAATGGAAAAAAGGGGCAACTGTACATCGTCTAGCGAAAATCCACACACTGCACCATCCAACCCTAAATCTCCATGTGTCATCTGCAAAGGGGACCACTATCATCGAGATTGTCCTAGCATCCCATGGATCTTAAGGGACTGGTCTCCTCGCTTGCACAATCCAATGTTGTCAACCTCTGACGATCATGTTGAGAGTACACTGTCAACTAGTGAAAACGAAGTCAATGGATAGAAAGGAAGATCTAAATTTCCTTGCAGACTGTGTGAAGGCGATCATGCCATCCACCGTTGTCCCTTCCTAGATGAAGCTAAAAGAGTCTTGGATAACCGTCTTGCTTCACCGCTACAACTTCCTCCTGGATACAAGAAACTCTTGCCGAGTCCATCACTAGTTGAAAATCCGATTGACACACCTTTGTTGTCGGTCGAAGCACCTATCATTGAAGAAAAACCCTTTGAGTCCCCATCAGACCAAAGTCAACGGGTCAAGATGGCAGTCGACCCCATCTTGTCTTCAGAGGATCCACCTTCAGATGATACAGTCACCAAAGAGAATGAGAACGACACTGTTCAAATTCTCTTCGTAAACACAGACTCCGATGAACATGGGGGCAATCTACCCATTCCTTTACCGTAGGAAAGAAGTTCATTGGGGATGTATGCGGCCGTTTATTCGGTCCCACCTCCAAGCAACCTAGTTGTTTCCTTCGATTGGAATCTACTAGGCAGACCCCGTCTACCATACTATGTACCATTCCGAATCATAGTGCAAACTTACAGAATGGTCATGGTTGGTACCATCATAGATGAAGGGGCTTCTGTGAGTATCCTTTCCTCAACTGCTTGGAAAGCGCTTGGTTCACCATCGCTTCTGCCTGAGATGCGAAATCTAACAGGCTTTGACAAAGGAACCAGTCGACCATTAGGGATCCTTCCAAATTTGCCTATAACTTTGAGAAGGAAAACCGTTTATCTGAACGTGATGGTAGTCCAAGGACCTTTAGATTACAATCTACTCCTTGGGCGTGACTACATTTATAGCATGGGAGCTATTGTTTCCTCACTCTTTCAAGTGATGTGTTTTCCACATGAAGGCAGAGTGGTCCAGCTCGTAGACTAGCTTTCATTCCCCGGTTCACACATAGATAATAGTCAAACGCCATCCCTAACTGGTCTTTTTACACAAGAAATGTCTCATCAATCTCCAGTCCATCCACCTGATGAGTGCGAGTGATTCGGTGATTGTGACTGAAACCCAGGGGGCATGCACCCTGGTCTGCTTCGGTAGGAAAACTTCAGGTATAGGGTAGGTTTCCGCAGAGGATATATGACTAGTTTGACACACTCGTCCGTTTAGGAAAATGGGATTAGACTGGAGTAAGATACCTTCATCAGAAGGTATGCCTTTCGTGACAAAACAAATGTTTTGTTTGCAAATTGAAGGGTAACCTGGAAACTCTACTTCACTATGCCTGGAGGCATGCAAAACTTTTTGCATGAAAGTGAAAAGCAACCATTTATTTTCTTAGTTTGTAGGTTCTTAACCCTTTAAACTCATAGGATTGGTCGTTCCTAGCTTACATAATAAAAGGATCCAGAGCAAAGTTTCGAATGGGGCAAGCTCCCTAAAAAATGAACCTATCGATGAGACATCCTTATTATATGACTGGAATGAGCAGTTTTACACGAAGTTCAAGCTCGTTAAAAAATAAACCTAGAAATGAGCATATGTTCCACCAGAGTTTAATCTCATTAAAAAATGAACCCACCTCCGATAAATAACCATCGCGATCGCATAATTGTCAGCTTTTGAGCCTTGGTCGTGTTCTTATCATCACCTCCACTCTTTTTTAGCCAATAATACGCCTCCATTTGATTGTTTACCCCTTTTGAGGAACAACTACGACGAGTGATCCTATTAGCCACTTTATTTACACTGCCATGATTGAAAAATTTCCAAACATTACCTGGAACCAGCTGCTATCCGAAAACATCACTCGTTCCTCAAAAAACGAGTCTCCTTTAAGCTATTTTCATCTGACTCATAAAATAAGAAAATATTGCCGAGCAATTGGCCTCTCTAGCTCGTTAAAGTGATTGGAAGTGCCATCCCTCCTCTAGATTTTAATCTTTTTGGACCTGAGGGATTATTGCACAAAAAGATTGAGCGTTTGTCTTGTTTGGCTCGTTAAAACTATCGAAAAGTCATCCCTTTCGCATTGTTTTATACTTTTTTGGACTTAAGGGATTATATTACGAAAAAGGAATATTCGAGTTTCCTTTCCGTTTCTTTTCAGATTCTCTAAAATTGAAAAAAACCGAGTTATCCTTGTCATTAAACTCGTTAAAACAATAGCGACAAACTTGTCCATGCAGACAAGAGCGAGTGTCACTGTCGCTAGGCTCGTTAAAACATAGTGACAGGTTTACCCGAAGGGCAAATTATAGAACAACCATATGTTATCCAAGCTTGACAAAAATAAAGAGGTACTGGTCAGAAATGACTGGGGAAAATTGGGAAGAAAACTTGAAGAAACTTTATTGGTAGCAGGTTGCTCTTGAACATGAAACTTTCAATCCATCACCATGATTGAGTCGAGTTGGGTTATTCCGTTCACCATTCATATCACCATTGGTCCACCGTACCATCCACTTTTGGGGTTAACGCTACCAATCCATTTCAGAGTCGCCGATGTGTTCAAGAGAAGTCGCTCAGAGAATTCACCAACCCAGCTTGTGTCTTATCTGCTGCAATACCTTCACGCTTCATTCTTTCATGACCACCACCCTGAACCTTGTATCATCAGATCGTTTTCACATCCACAAAATCGTTTGCTTTGTTCCGTGTCATCGATGTGGGATTCATTAATGCCCTCCTACGACGGGTCACTTATTGTCGACATCAGCTCATTATCCAAGAAGTTGACCTAGGAACAACCCTTTCAGTACTTTGAAGCTTGCATGCCTCAATGGCAAGTTTCTCACTTCCGGCGACAAGTTTACATTAATGGCCTTCGACCGAAAGATTTTGCCTGGTGTTCGACATCAACTCATTAATTCAAACCACGTGAATTGTACTGTAGTACCTTGAGGGTCATCATCATCATCGGTAATTCCTCTTGTGCCTATTAACAGTTTACATCATTAGCTAGTAATCAAGCGATGTCTTTCCATGTTCGACATCAGAACATCTTTTCACATGGACTGACTTGTACTTCGGGCAAAGATTGAACGAGTTTTGAAGACCCCGGATCTAGTTTCATTCATCCGGGCTGCGATATATTCAGGAAAATAAAGACATCAAACGTACATCATTGTTGCATAGATAATCATCCAAACCAAAGGATGATGGCTCTACAAGAATCATCAGTCTGCCACATAGACGATTGTTTGTCCTATGTACATGAAAATGAATTTATAAAGCTGAGCATGGGAATGCCTGCCTCAGCTAGATCATGAAAGATATTATGAAGATAATGTATTGTATTGTATCTTATTACAGGTCACCTTCCAGTTCAAAAAACCTCGGATCCTCAGGATAAAGCATTTCACCCGACATCAAAAAGATTTACGACCTCATGCTTTAGGGGGCAACTGTTATAAACATATTTGGGCACTGCAACCCCAATCACATATGTCCATAAACCAAGGGCTTCTAAGTCCCTAAACGTGTTGTTTCATATCCTAAAGGAGCAAGGTCAGCTGATTACATCATCTCCCAGAAGTTCTCCCTAAAAAACTACTCAGAACTAGTCAAAACAGGACCATACAGATTGCCCAGTACTAAGGGTGCGATGCATCTCACTTGCCACATGCAAAAAGTGCGATGCATACTGGAAATCCCTTCTGTAGGGTGCGATGAGTGAGAGCAGACAAATGGTAGAAGCAGTTTGCTAGGTGGAGACCCTGAGAATCTTCTAGAAGCTACTCATTTGACACTTGCCTCTCTGAATTCGCCCAGGGATGAGTAAGAGATCATGAAATCTCCAAGTGGAACCAAGAGCTATCAGAGAGATGACACTAATCAAAATCCCAAAAGCTGATTCACCCCCCTGCAAACATCTATATATGGATCCCTCATCCTAGAGATCTAAAGGCTGGAATTTTGTAATTTACAAGGAAGAACTGTTGGTTCCTCTTTGAAGACATTGTTGGGTGATCTTGCTTTGCATGAGGTGAAGAGGGCTTTCATGCTGGGAGGATGGTGCTGGTTCAGACCAATGGGTTGTAATCCTCTCTTCTACTACTTCTATCAATAAAGCTATTTGAGTTTTCATCCATATTCTTGTATATCTCTGAATCTTGTATTGATATATGCATTTGTATGGTTAATATACATCTGATCCTATATTGTTTATGGTTATAGATCTCTATGCTTTGATGGTATTATGCTGCTTTGACTCTACAGGTGCTCTTTGAAGCGGGACAAGTAAGGAAGGAGCGGTGAAATTCTGTCAAAGGGGAAAGGAAACAAGCAAGGAGCCAAGCGAAAGACTGAGGTTGGTACTCTCTGCTTCTTTCTCATCTATCTCTCATAAAGGAAAACACAAGTGACTTTAGTTTGTTTGTTTCTAAGATAGCTACCCGTCTTGGTGGGACTAGCAACTCTGAATAGACATTAGTTTTCCCGATAACAATGCCCCTCTAGTGCCTTGATCTGGAGGCCGAGTTTCTGCTTGTCTCTGGTATGCAATTTTTCTTTCCATCATCAGCTCATAGTTGTGACAGTGGCGCTCATCGTGGCCCACCGATTTGTAGAAGGTACATAACAACTATTGAGGTCTCTGAACAAACTTTTGAAGTAAATGGTAGTTATCCATTGCATGTTGTCTATTAACCTGACAAATAATGCACCATAGCACAACCCCCATGCTCGGCCCTAATGGGGCTTCTGGATTCAGGGGGATTGGTCGCCCTCCTATAATATAATTCATGAATATGGGACAATGATCTTTATTGTTCCCCTGGCTCTTGCACTTCAAACACCAGACTTCCATGCACACCTCTAGTTTAGTCTCCCTATCTTTCTTCAAGCTCTGCAGTTCTAAGAAGAGGTTCTGTTACTGAGAGTGGATCTGTTGTACCCGCAAGTTCGCATCTTGAATAGCCATTGCATGCAAACTCATCACAATTTCCAAGGCTTTCACCTATTTTCCTATCTTATGCTACGACAGAGAAATTCTCAGGTGGGGTAGAAGCAAAGCTATAAACCATTCATGATGTTAACCATCTGTGAGCTGCATGTTGGCTTCTCTAATCTGACACTTTAACCTTTGATCTAATTCCCACGGTGTTTCATCGACCCTCATCATGATTTCCTTAAATCCAACTACTGATTGTGAATCATAATTAGGCTTACTAAACTCCTTGTTTAAGGCCACCTTGGTGTCTACCAGTGATGCAAGAGGATTATCAGAACAATACATAATATAAAAAGTCAGTGTGTGATCCTGCAAAGCCGTAACCAACTGTGCTTTCTTTATATTGTCATCAGTAATCTATTGCGATGTCCACACAATGTTCGCAAGAAACCAAAATTGCTTTGTATCCTCACTCCTAATGCCTTTGAAAATCGGCAACTTCATCGTGTTTGCCATGGAGGATGGTGGTGATGGAGGTGGAGGTGTGGGCGAAGGTGTATGCGGTGGAGGTGGAGGTGGAGTGGATGGATGATTTATTTGAGGAAACCCCTGCGTGATTAGCTGAACAACGCTTTGCGACAGAGTCCGTTCCGCCCCTTCGCCATCACTTAAGGGAGGTCCAATCAATGGACTATACTCCGGTCCTGATCTCTCTTGATTTCTAAAGATTTTTCCACTTCGCGTAGATCCAAACATCAAGGTAATGGCATCACCCGTTTTTCACACAACAACATTTTAATTCAGGTATTCAAAGATCTCAAGTACTTACCTCACCGTCCTTTGAAAACTCTTTGCTCTGCTTTACTGTAGCTGATTGAGGTATCAACTACAAATTCTGTAACAAACCCTCTTATGATTTGATTGAGCCAGTGATCAACAGTCGACGCGATCTTATCTTCAAAAGCTTCCAATTGTCGCACTAGCTCTAGAGTCCACACTATAAGATTATCGAGCTTCCACCTTCCTTGATTGTCTGTCAATTTAGCCAACCATTCATGCAGGTCAATGGGAAAGGTGCAGAAGAAGGTCTCGTGTATATCTGTATATAGATACATGTTCAACCACTGTTTTGTTGACAGACGCAGATTCATGTTTTCTTTTTCCGCGAACTCGTGAATTTTCTGATTCAACCACTTTTCAATTTCTTTCTTGGTTGGATTCTAGTGATGTGACATCACACATCTCTTTCAAGAAGATCCTGGTCCCGAAAATATAACCATTTGTTGGCTTAGGGGGTCTTGACCCAAGTTCAGAGTTAGCCATGCCAACCAACAAAACCCTACACTACTGGCCCTTTCGGTAACAACCCATGTAACACAGGCTGCAGTCTCAACTGAAGCACTATGGGGGGATGCTGGAACGAAGTTTCCACATGCAGAGATTAGTGTGATGTCTTTTAGTTCCCTATATCTGTCTCCATGCAGATGTATAAGCCCTTAGGTATCGATACTCCAACTCTGTTAAAATAACCTTCAGACCTTCACGAAGGTCTACGATCAGCCTTTGTAGACCCTTAACAGTCAATTTATCCACTTACATGCATCATAGAGAAACCCTAAATTAGTATTCATGCAAATCTACTTAAGTTATTTAGTAAACATAATATAATACCTCAGAGTCTTCACAAAATTACATAAACATGCTTGCGTACATCATTTAACAGTTATTCAACAGATTCGTGCAACATTCAATCAATACTCCATAAAATGTAGTGTTTATACATAGCATATATCACTAACAGAAACAAATATAAATCAAATATACACAGGAATTATTTGGTAACTTTCTTTATTGATCTTCAGTTCAGATTTACAGACTCAAAACTACCCTGCGCACTCAGTTGTGGACTCTACTTAGGCCTCTGCGCACTTAGCTATTGAGCCTTTCCTCTCCTATCCGACCCACTTTTCTTTGCTATCTCTTCTCTTTTATTGACCCATTACATCCCTTATTATATTATCTTATGCCTTATACTCTCTAAGACACACCTATTTATAACCTTTTTCATACAATCCCATGGTCCATAGACCATGGGTGGATCTCAAAACCGACTCAAACTTTACATAAATGAGAGGCCAAAACCCCTTTGACTCCTAATCATCTACGCGCTCCACATCCACAAATCACAGAGACTTTACATTATTTACACAAAAATGATCAAAACTTGGGTTATTTTAACCCCAAAACTGACCCAAGGGACCCCATCCCAACAATTGTGTAGAACTTGTCCAGCTTGACTACCTTGCACTGCCTATAGAAACTACGCAGACATGTGGGACAGAACTTTGCTCCTTGTCACTGCACTATCTTAGGAAATTGCAGATCTAACATGCAGGCTTCTCGACTAGCCTGCTCTGTTCTCCCTCAGAAAATTGAGCAGATTTGTTTGTCACTTGCCCTTCTACCCTACACTACATTCAACCCAGAAATTGTGCAGTTATGTCCAGGAGCCCCATTTCCTAACCTGTACTGTCTCCCAGAATTGCGCAATGTTGATCAGTAGTTCCTACTTCCTGATCCTGTCCTCCTCTTGAAAACTGCGTAGATTGTTCTGCAAGTGCCTCCTGCAGCCTGCTCTGTCTTCCCTAGAGAAACTATGTAGATCCTAGCTAGATGACCTACCCAGTGCTCCCCTTGAAAATTGGATAGATTAGCCCAGCATTTCCCCGATAGCTAGCCTAGTCTTCCTCTCGAAAACTGTGCAATTTTTCCTCCCAGCTGGGTTTTCCCCCACAATTGTCATTGTTGTCCTGGATTGCACAAATCTACCTCCCAGTGACATCTGCGTAGTTTTTCCTGACAGTGCTCTGGAGCCTCGCATCCTGGCCTAAGATGTGCTCTGCGCAGT
Source organism: Pinus tabuliformis (assembly GCA_031772625.1). NCBI lineage: Eukaryota > Viridiplantae > Streptophyta > Pinopsida > Pinales > Pinaceae > Pinus > Pinus tabuliformis. Next base: position 601,204,508 of record CM062815.1, on the reverse strand, counting down.
TTCAGTGCCTTGTCCCTCTCCCAGTCACCTGCACCGAAACGGAAAACAATGCATCATGTTAGACTAGGAGATTTCTGGATTTGATGTTGTCTCATCATGAGTGATTGCGGGAACAAGTACATTGATGAAAAATGGTGCGACGAAAAATGGGATGGAGAAGAGGCCCATTCTAGAAGACTTTCTCGCATTCTAAGAAACACACGAAGCACATTGAGGAGCGAGCGAAAGGGACACATACACATGCACCATTAAGTAAATACCAAGACCATCAAAGACCCCGCACACTTTGCCATGTGGAGGTGAAGACATGTTACACCGAGAGCATACCATCACTTAGCAGCACAACAACTCGACATAGACACCACAGTCAGCCAGTACATATCAACAGTGTCATGTCGAGTTGTGTCCTGAGCTTTCTCGGCCACATCACTACTATGGGCCATACTTGTTGTAATCAATGTAATGTAAAGTGGAAGTCCAAGAGACCCACATGTGAAGTTGAAGAGTCATGTAAAGTCGAAAAGTCATAGGAAGCCAAACACTCATGAGGGAAGTAAAAGAGTCATATGGGTCAGCTGTCCCCCCTTGGCTATATATACCACCTCATTGTTTAAGCAAAGGACTTTTCACCTTGGCTCCTCTTGCATAGCCTTGAGAGTTTTAAGTATGTTCTTTGAGGAGCGAGCGGTGGCTCCAACGTCCCACTAATGAGACTAGTGATGTATAGTGTACAGATGTGCCTTAGATATTTTTCTTAATTCAAAAGCCTCTCTTAGGCCAACACGTTTTCATGCATGTTTTTTATCCGTTTGTAAGACTATTCTTTAAACATTTGTAATGAATGTTTGCTTAACCTGTACTATGATAGTTGAAATACTTCGGTTATTTTAGTACTCATCTTGTTGAGGATGTGTTGTATTGTTTATCACTATTGTCCCATCTGTATGGAATACTCCGCTAGACATTAGATATGTCATATTTGTGTTGTCTTGATTTTAACAACCATCACCCCCATGTGGACTACTCCACTGGACGATTTACGTGTTTTCCCTTGAACTTTGGTTTTCACGACTGCCGCATCTGCTGTGGACTATTTTGTTGGATGCTATACAAACCCTGGTTGTTGTTTACATGTGTTTCTTCCTGGGTTGGGACTATGCCCTCTCATCAAGAGGCTCACTTTACTTCCCCATTTTGATAGTAATAGAACTTGGACACAGAGTTACATTAAGCACTCACCTGGTACACTCACTTCGCTTTCTTGAAGTTACAAGCATAACACTCTCATGCCCTGAAAAACAAGAGCTAAGGAAAATATCTAAGATAATGGCAACTGAGCCATCATACCGAATGGGATTACTACACCAAACAGTGCGAGTTTCAGTTGGGAATTCATACCGGGGAGATCCCCTGAAAGTTGGCGGGTCCAGCACCGCCAACATTTCTGGCGCTAGAAGGATGGCCAGATGACGAGATCAGTCCACAAAGTTTGTTTTGAATCTTCACTCATATATCATGACCTACATTACACTTCGTCCTCTGAGATGTATTTCTTATGTAAATTAATTTTAAATCCCGGAGGATTTTTAAAATGACTTGTCATAATACACATATGAAGGTCAAGGCGGAACAAATTGGTAGAGGCATAGTCTTGTCTTTGTCAATCTATGTGACAACCTCGAAACCTGTAAGGATTACATGATCTGCACACTGTTCACATTCGCGCTTTGTTGGCATCTAATGCAATGGTTTGTCACACTGCCCAGAAAATCTATTCACTTATTTGGTCACTTTGTTAGAGAGTTAGCCGATGCTTTCCATAAGTTTGACCATCAAGCACTTAACAAAAACACTCTCCAATTATGGAAAGCCGCTGATAAATCCATTGAGAAATTTCACGTACACTTTCTTGATCCTTCATTTTGATTTCCTAAAGATGAAATTGATTGGGAATTTCTCAGTGGAAGATTTGAGTATCTTCTTCACATTTCTAAAAATATGCAAATCTTAGAATCATTGAAATCAACCACAACATACCTCGGTGTTAAAGCTGCCAGATCCAAGAAGGACAAGGTCACTGTCACAAGTGACTATCCATTCTCATCTCATCAAACATCTTTAGCTCCACAGTGTGAGGTGGGAGAAGGTGTGCTCCCATATGTTGAACCATCATATCCTCCCACCCCACTTGCTCTTGATTTCTGCGCAGATTTAGCTCACAATATTGTTGGTTGTCACATGGACTTGTTTCCTCAACCTCTGTCCTTGTGTTCTATTGTTCCTTCGGATTGTACTGTGTTGTGTTGTCCCATTTTGGACTCCACACTTGTTGTTTATGAGGATCAAGTTGCTAATGGATTTGGTGTTGAGAAGCCAACCTACACTGTCATTCATGATGAGTGTGTGTGGGAATCTAAAGAAGAACCCATGGTGAAGGATGACTTCCTTCTATCTGTGCCTCATCCGCTCTATCCTAACATCCCTTATGATTTTTCCATTTCTGATTTTCCCTCTGAAAAATTATCATCGGATGCTTCTACTTCTGATCATTCACAGGACACACTAGATGTCAATATATCATTACATTGCGAAGAGGACACATCTTTATCTGAAAATCCATTCAATCTTTCAAATTTCATTTCTAGAAACACAAAGGGCGAACATCTTTTTTTCTCATCAACCCCTCTGAATGATTTATTAGATCATGAGGATGTCGATGAACATCTCGGATTTTCTGATTGTGGTTGTCGTGATCTTCGCACTTCTTCTTTCGATCATGATGTTTATTCACTCGTTGTTAATATTTATAAGCCACTGGTCTCTGATCTACCTGCTGGTGAAGTGGAAACCCCTCAAGCGGTCAAGGCACTTCAACTTGCGTTGGTGGTTACGTTGGGCCCTCATTGTCCTGAGGTTAGTTCCACTTTTGGTCAAAATATTTTTGAAACACCAAAGCCTACTCATCACTCTCCTATGTGCATTGAAAATCAATCTAATTCATAGATTTCACTTCCTCCACCTGAACCACACGATCCCATCGCTCACACATTGGAGGAATCATACACAATGAGAACGCTTGTGAAATGCAAGTTGTCTTTCTTTCTCATGTTTGATCATTTGTCACGGTCCAAAGAGTTTGCATGTTTATTGTCTGCATGCAGTGTGTCCCATCACCATGATATGTCCACAAAATTCTTATCCTGCACTTTTACTCTTTTCTTTTTTGTGGACACTTTTGAACTCAGAGTGTGTTGGTCTTCACTATTGTATCTTTCTTGTTTGCTGGTTTACATGTATATATTTCTTGTTTACCATGCCTTCATCAACATGGGCCTGTCAATGAGTTGATGAATGCATTGGAAATATCACTTTACATGAGTAGGCCCATGCACTGTTTAGCGTAGGAGTAGGAGTAGTGTTTGTTTTCTTGCTTTGCTTTGCTTTCTGGTTTGCATGTTTGTTTTCTTTCTTACTTGGTGTGTTTGCGTGCTTAATTGGTATGGCTTTCTTTCCTGCTTGCTTTTCTTTCGCTTTACTTCTACTCTTTTCTTTCTTGTTTTCTTTGCTTGTTTGTACCTATAGGTTAGCCTCACATGAAACTGCGTTTGGCTCTTGGGACAAACCGGGAAAATATAAGAGGACTTGTACAACTATCAACATTTCATTATCTTTTATCCTCTCTCTTTATGAAGAGCTTGTTGTCTTCAGTCGATGATACCCTAATGGAAAATACATTTTGTTCAGAGTGAGTCTTGGTGAAAACACAACGCTTGCACTTTAACTAGTACCACCTACTCTAATCGATTATTTCGGGGTAACCCTTGTCAGTTCACTCCAATAGAGTAAGGTGAGGGGGAAAAACTTAACAAGTGTGTCAGAGGTATATATAAATACTTATTTGAAGGGACAACCTCTTATGCTCTCAATAAGTCAAGATCCCTCTTTCGCCTCTCAAAATAAATAAGTGCCTATGCACAGTTCTTTGAAAAATGAAAAAAATAAACAAGGTGAAATAAGAGAAAGGCTTCATGTGTAGAGAGGTAATGCAAGTAACTCCATTCGGGTACTAACTAGGCTCGTTGGTAGCAGAGCGATGCTTGTGTTGCTACGTGACCTTGCCAGGGTATTGTCCAGGTTTTCTGGTAGTGGAGCAACACCATAGATGAAACTAAGACTTTGACATTTATATTACTTGTGAATCTATATACCCCTCATCCAAATCTAAACAAATTAGTTGACTTGGCTTATAATGTGTGTTGACCGATAAAGATAATAGTAGGGACTATATCTTTCACCCAACTGAACACTTAAGCCATGATGATCAAATAATCAAACAATACTTCTGGAAGGGTTAGACTCGCCTTTCATGAAACAAGGTCCATACAGAGAGCTGGACTTCTACCAGTGTGTCACCAATGTTGTAGCGGCTACAACCACTCGCCAAAATTTTGACTCGCATGAAAATTTGGGAGCCTACCTTGGATCCTATGATCGATCGTTCCTTGGTCACTTGTTGGTAAGTTGATGATCTCAAGCCCCCTCCTTGATCTTAAGATTTGTTTACGTTATCATATTTATGTAGTATGTGTCATTTATGGGCATTGGGATTATTATTTGTCATGCAAAGGGAATGTTGTTCTACTTCAAGGGGAAATCTGGTGCGTATGTGTTGTTCTTGTTACATAGACATGTTCACACTCACTTCACGCGTTCTTGTCACAAAGGTTGTTGCATCATGCAGAGTATGTATTTTATGTTCAGGATGGTCTATGTTGTATCACTATGTGTTCATGTGTGATCATAGTCATGTTATATCATTGTTTGCATCAGTCTCATTGATATCACACTTAGCCCAGTTTCCCAAGCAACTTAGCCTCATCCAGCTTTCTGAAACTACACACTTTGCTTCTACAACCCTCAAGATTTTTCCCTTTGTCTATTGGAACTGTGCAATGCGCAGAGACCCCAGCCTTCCTTAGCATCCAAAAACACGCAGTGGTTTCCTCCAGTGTCCTTCCCCATCCGGAACCCATTGTCTTCAGAAAATGTGTAGTGTGTTCCCTCAACTGCCCAACCAACACTGCTCTCGAGAAATGCGTAGAGAAGTCAGGCAACCAGAATTGCTCTTCAAAAATGTAGAGAAGTATGGCTGCCCTATATTAAAAAACTACGCAGAGGTTTCCTCTGGGGACCCATCCCACAACAGTGTCCTACATCTCAAAACTGTGCAGTGTTGTCCCAGCTGTCTAATCTACCTTGTACTTAGAAACTGTGTAGTGCAGGCAACTAACCTTGCTCTAGAAAACTGCATAGAGTAGGCCAACAACCTTACTCCTAGAAATTGAGCAGAGTAGGTAGCCCAACCTTGCTCTGGAAAACTATGAGATCATCCCGACAGTAGTCTCTATCCGCTCAAAATGTGCAGGTCTATCTCTCATTGATTACAGGAAAAAATGACATGCTAGATCAATCTCAAAGAGTTGAGGAGAAGGAACAAGAAACGAGGTTATGATAAAAGACCAGGACCTCATGAAAACTCTATCAGATGCATGATCATCTCAAGGGTAAGTATGGTAAGTGAAGAATATTTTTGAAGTATTTCTCTTAGTGTAGCTTGAAGCACTTCTTGTAATTTTCATATCATTATGTCTTTGATAACATGCATGTTTTCAGGCACAAAGTCATTTCATGTGTTTCCTCTACGTGTCTTGCTTCCTTTTTGCTTGTTTGACCAACTGTTTTCGTTGGAATGTTGATTGCTATGTCATGATTGCGACCTAATTTTGGTAATGTCGAGGGTTTGTTTTTGTGTGTTTGGGTTATCTTTAGCTATGCGAACACCTGTCGCACTCACACACAAAGTTGCATACGGTGTCGCGTAAGTGTTGCCAGGGTCGTTTAAAGACATATATCAAGTGTCACACTTGTCTCTCATAGCCTTTGAGTCAGTATCATTGAGCACATGATTGTCTTGTTTGTTTGAGGTGTCTTTTCATCAATCTGTGATAAGTGTGTGATCACAATGTCATGAATGCAAAAGTACAGTTGCTTTCACACTTAGTCATTTTTTCTGAAAATTCGTCGACCGGCCAACCCTCCTTCAACTAGACCCCGATCTTAGTGACCTTGCACTGCTTCCTAGAACTACGCAGAGATTTAGGTTGTCCTCCAGGCAGCCTGTACTACGCAATTCCAAAAATGAGCAAGCTGACTGTCTCCCAAAACTACGTAGAAGTTGTCCTAGAAACCGATCCAGTCTGCGCTTCTCGCAAGATCACTCATCAAGTCTGCCCCTAGTCAACTAGAAAAAATGACTTGAGTTGTGACCCAGGGCTACACTGATCTCCAAAAAAGTGTAGAACTTGTCCAACCTTACTGCCTTGCACTGCCTGTAGAAACTGCGTAGACATGTGGGACAAGCCTTTGTTTCCTGTCACTGCACTATCCCGGGAAACTGCATAGTTCTGACAAGAAGGATTCCCTGCTAGCCTGCTCTTTTCTCCCTCAGAAAATTGCACAGGTTTTTCTGTCACCTGCCCTTCTTCCTCGCTCTGCATTCAACCTAGAAATTGAGAATTTATGTCTGGGAGCTCTTAGGTAAAATTGACTTGGGGTTTGAGTCAAGGTTGACCTGGTTAAATAGTAGTGGTTTTAGGCACATGGTATAGTGTACCCATGGTATTTTGGTTCGTGGTATTGCATATAATGGAGCCTATTAAAGGCCTGGAATACTTCATTGTAATGTATGCTTGGAGGTGAGTGATGAGGGCTCACTTGGCCGGATTAGCCAGGGTTTTGGCCAATGCTAATGAGATCTCATTGGGTTGGTTTTTTCCCCGGATTTGGGGTTTTCTCGGATAAACGTTTGTGTTTATTTGTTTATGGTTGTTGCTAGTTATTTTCATATCGGTAAATTTTAGTATTAATTTATGTTCTCCGAATATATTTCTTAACAATTGGTATCAGAGCCATTTTGGCTTCAGATGGACGTTTTTTGTTGCCAAGGGTTTGTATTAGCCTGGCGAATGAAGGGGATATGATTTGTTGCACTGATGCATTGGATCTGGATGTGGAACTTAATATTTTTTGTTGTGTCTATGGTTTTTCTATTTCTATGTAAATTTTTATTGGCCAGATCTGATATGTACAATTTTATTTGTGGGCAGATATACATAAAATAAGGATAGATCTATGTATGAAGATACTAGATCAAAATTGATTTGTTTAGATGTGCGTGTTAAAATGTTAGATCGACAAAGATTTGGTTAGATCTCGTATAGAAAAAATGGTTAGAAAAGTGATGGTTGCAGTGGTGTAAGAAAAAGATTGAGCTAGAAGAATAATAGAGAAACCAAGTACTTGTAGAAAAAGGAATGCACATTTCTAGATTTTCTTCAGAAAAAGATCGAGATCTGAGGAAGAGATTAATGTTGATCTGATTTGTTCACGATCAATGAGTGTAGAGTTAACTCATGAGAATGAGGCCACAAGATCTATGTCACAGGAAATAGTGTTGCATGGGCAGATGTGGTCAAAGGTAGGCTCCGAGTTCGTTGTGTAGTACAAGCCTGGGAAATTAGCGTGGTAGCAGGCCTAGAAACTACTGGAAAAAAATACATCAAGCGACAGGGCTATGCAAGGTTGGAAGAGTTCAAACCTATGCCCCATCTCATCTTCCTCATCCTTTCTACATATGAAGATGACACGAGGAACCCCAAGTGGGCTCCCCTGGGAGGTTACGGGATCAATCTGGAATGGATCCTCAAGAAAGTCACTTACAAGCAGACTTCGGGCTGATCTACTTGCATCATGAAAATTGTGACATTGTGTTGGAAATCTGAGGCCTAAACATGGTGATGGAAAGCGATTATGCCTTCCTCTAGGACAACAAGCTTGGCCTTAAGAGGTTCAATGAGGTTTATTTTTTCATAATGGGCTCTTGAAATCTGCTACCTAGATCATCGACAATGAGGGCAACACGATTAAAGAATTGATCGAGGAATACTTGAATTACACTCTCACTTTTACTGGGCACTCGCTTGGGTCCGGTATAGTGGCTCTGCTGGCTTTGATCGTGGTCAACAACAGGGACTTGTTGGGTGAAATACCTAGGAATCAGATTAGATGTTTTGCATTTTCTCTAGCCAGATGTGTGTCTCTCAACTTGGCTGTCAGATATGCTGACATTGTCAACTCTGTTGTGTTACAGTGACAATATAGAAGATGGTTTATGGATGCAAGTTCTTGGGTTTGAATCTTGATGTCATATCATCTTCCATGGATTGAGATGCATTGTTGACAGAGCATGAATGTGTAGCAAAGGCTACGCTATGGTGATCGATAATCAGGAATGGATATAATTTTCTCGATTGGTTCCATACAGCTCGTGGTAGTTTCTAAGAGAAACTTGATGCCGCATAGAAATGGGATACAAAACCGTCCAAATGAGGAAGAACAAATTTCATAAGGTTGAGAGGTCATTGGTGCATTTGTTGTGGCATTCAGTGGATGAGGAGGATATGTGCACGTGGATTAATTAATTGATGGACCATGTACCTGAAAAGAATGCCTTAGATAATTGGAGGTTACAGCGGTTGGTGACCCATGTAATTCGGTAGATGGATTATTTTTATATGGACATTGATGTCATATGTACAAAGAAAACAAAAAGGGTAAAAAAAATTAAAAAATATTATAATGGATTCAAATTTTCTTGCATGTAAATGGGCATACTGTTGCAAGAACTAGTAAGGCACGTGTACCCTTGGGTAATTACCAGTAAAGTCTGTGTTAGACCTAGGTGATAGGGGGGATGTCGGGTTAAAAAATCCTGGGTAAAATCTTTGAGTGGGGTAAGGGCTAGAGTGAGAAGGGTTGTCTCACTTAGCAGTTTTGGTTGGATTTAGTCAAGGAACCCCAGGTAAAGTTTAAAGGGGGAATTGTTAGGTAAAATTGACTCAAGGTTTGAGTCAAGGTTGACCTGCGTAAATAGTAGTGGTTTTGGGCACATGGCATAGTGTACCCATGGTATTATGGTATGTTGTATTGCATGTAATGGAACCTATAAAAGGTTGGGAATACTTCATTCTAATGTAGGCTTGGAGGTGAGCGGTGAAGGCTCACTTGGCTGGATTGGCCAGGGTTTTAGCCAATGCTAATGAGATCTCATTGGGTTGGGTTTTTCCCTGCATTTGAGGTTTTCCCGGATAAACGTTTGTGTTTATGTGTTTATGGTTGTTATTGGTTATTTTTCATCTTGGTAAATCTCAGTATTAATTTATGTTCTTCGAATAAATTTCTTAACAGGAGCCTCGTTGCCTGTCCTGGACTATTTCCCAGAATTCCACAATGTTGATCAGCAGCTCCTGCAGGCTGATCTTGTCCTCCTCTGGAAAACTACGTAGATTTTCCTGCCAGTGCTTCTTGCTACTCGCTAGAGCTTCCCCAGAGAAACTGCATAGATACCAGCTGGATGAACTGTCTAGTGTTCCCCTTGAAAATTGTGCAGATTGACCTAGCAGTTCCCTGACACCCTACCTAGTCTTCCTTCTAGAAATTACGCAATTCTTCCTCCCAACTATGTTTCTCTCCCACAATTATCACTGCTACCCCAGATTGTGAAAATCTACCTCCCAATGACATCTGCACAATTTTTCTCGACAGTGCTCCAAAGATTCACATCCTGACCTGAGCTGTACTCTATGTAGTTTTAGTGCCATGCCCCTCTCCTGGTCACCTGTTCCGAAACATAAAACAATGCATCATGTTAGACTAGGAGCTTTCTAGATTTGATGTCATCTCATCATGAGTGATTACAAGAACATGTACATTGATTAAACATGGTGCAACGACGAATGGGATGGAGAAGAGGTCCATGCTAGAAGACTTTCTCCCAATCGAATGAATGCACGAAGCACATCGAGCAGCGAGTGAAAGGGACACATAAACATGCACCATTAAGCAAATACCAATACCATTGAAGACCCCACACACTTTTCCATGCAGAGGTGAATACATGTTACACTGAGAGCATACCATCAATCACCAGAACAACATCTTGACAGAGACACCAAATTTAGCGAGTACATGTTAGCAGTGTCATGTCGAGTCGTGTCCTAAGTTGTCTTGACCACATCACTACTATGGGCCATACTTGTTGTAATCAATGTAATGTAAAGTGAAAGTCCAAGAGACCCACATGTGAAGTTAAAGAGATGTAAAATTGAAAATTCATAGGGATCCAAACAGTCATGAGGGAATTTGAAGAGTCACAAGGGTCAATTAGCCCCCCCTTGGCTATATATACCCCCCCATTATATGAGAAAATGAATTTTCACCTTGGCTCCTCCCACGTCACCTTGAGAGTTTGTAGTCTATTAGTTGAGGAGCGAGAAATGGCTCCAACGTCCCACTACTGGGACTAGTGATGTATGGTGTACGTATGTGTCTTGGATCTTTTTCTTAATTCAGAAGCTTTTCTCAGGCGATCACATTTTCATGCATGTCTTGTATCTGTTTGTAAGACTATTATTTAAATGTTGGTAATGCATGTTTTCTAAACCTGTACTAATATAGTTGAACAACTTCGGTTATTTTAGTACTCATATTGTTGAAGATGTGTTGTATTGTTTATCACTCTTGTCCCATCCATGTGGACTACTCTGTTGGACATTTTACATACCATCTTTGTGTTGTCTTGATTTTAACGACCGTCATCCCCGTGTGGACTACTCCGCTAGATGATGTACATTTTTTCCCTTATAAATTTTGTTTTCACAACTACAACATTCGTTGTGGACTATTCTGCTGGATGCTGGACAAACCCTTGTTGTTGGTTGCGTGTGTTTCTTCCTGGGTTGGGACTATTCCCTCTCATCAAGAGGCTCACTTTAATTCCCCCTTTTGACAGTAAGAGAACTCGAACACAAAGTTACATGAAGCACTCACCAGGCACACTCACCTTTCTTTCTTGAAGTTACAAGCATAACACTCTCACATGTTGAACAACAAGAGACAAGGAAAATGTCAAAGATAATGGAAACCGGGCCATCATACCATATGGGACTCCTACACTAAACAGTATGAGCTCTAGTTGGGACTTCATACCAGGGAGATCCCCTGAACGTTGGCGGGTCCATCACCATCAAGATGTCCATTGTTCTTCTCACGCTTTCTTGATTTTCCTTGCTTATTCCTTACTTTATTGCTAGTGTCTTTCTTGTGTCCAAGTTCTCTCTCTCTCTCCTTTTCCTCCCCTTGTCCAAGTGAATTCTAGAATGTCCAAGAGTGTGTTAGAATGTTCTCTCCCCTTTTTCTTTTATTTTCTTTTCCTTTTTCTTCAATTTCCATTGAATACATATTCTTGTTTCTCCATATTTCTTTTCTCTTATTTTCCTTTATTTCTTTAATTAATTTCCATTTTCCATTTGCCAATGCCAATGCCGATTTCCACATTCAATAAATAATTAAGCAAAAGTGACTCCCAATGTATTGTTTTCCCCTCATTCATCTTGGAATACGTGTTCCATGACCCTGGTTTTATCTTTTCCTTTATAATGTCCATTTATTACATGGAAATACAATTTGGGACTATTACAAACCCTTCCCCCTTGGGTAAACACCATTCGTGGTGTTCTTATGAATCTTATGGCAAAGAAAAATTACTGAAACCTAACAAACATGCTTCTTAAGGAGTTTTATAAACACAAATCAATGTAGTATTTATAATGACACCCACATATATACATATATATGTAGGTGTGTGTGTGTGTAGACTAAGCATATTTTCTTTAACCAAAAAATGAAGAAGGATATAAGGTCTGCATCTGATCAGCCATCTCCCATGTAGCTTCATTGGGCCCAAAGTGCTTCCATTTCCCTTTAACTTGCTATATTGCTTAGTTTTAGAGCATGAGTTTCTTTCACTACAATATGTATTGAGGCTTTGGATGAAACTCTCCTTCTGGTTCTAGCTGCAATACAGACCAATCAATCACACGATCATCATCCTATACATATCTTTTAAGAAATGAAACATGGAAAACATCATATAATTTCACTAATGGAGTCAAAGGAAGCCTATATGCCACTAGTCCAATCTTTTTAAGGATCTCAAAGGGTCCACAATAATGAGGTTCCAACTTGGCACATGGCCTAATCTTCAAGGATTTCTTCTTGGGGTTGATACACAAGTACACATGCTCTCCAATATGAAATTCTTTAAACCCTCTATGTTGATCCACATAACTCTTCTGCCTATGATGATGTAATGGCCCCAGTTATTCTGCAAATATGTAAATTATCTTGATTTCCCTGCACTTGTATAGATATGGTAAATGTTTCCTTGGTTACCTTATAGGGACACAGTAAATACCTTCTTGGTTAGTTTCGTAAATAGTGAAAATGGTGAATATACATATATGCCTTTTTGGGTTATTTTTGTAAATATTTTCCACATTTTGAAAATGATAAATATACATATATATGCCTCCTTGGTCATTTTGCAATAGTGTGAATACTTGTTAAACATGTCCAAATTTCATAACCTTTGTAAAAGTGTATGTATAGATTATAGGTGTAAACTTTAAGTAGTGAGGAAAATCATCATCGTAAAGGTAGTACATAGATACATAGAACCCATGATAAACATCATGAAAAGCATTGTAAAAAGTAAATATTTGATAAACAACCAGGAAAAGAAATAAAGGGGGGGCAAATCGCACAAAATGAGTTGGTCTAGAGGAGCTAGGCCAGGTTGTACCCTAACCAACCAGAGGGGGGAAAAGGAAAAAAAAATCAAGGCGAGAATAACGAAAGGGGGGGAAGTAGAGGAGAAGATAAAAGAAGAGTGGGAATACATTGGAAGAATAAAGGCTGGAAGTGAGTTTTTTGGTGGGAGATAAAGGTGCAAGGCTTAAGGGAGGACCACCACAATAGCCAACATGACATTTCTTGTACATTGCATAAGCTACATGACTTTTGTGATTGGAAAAAAATATTGTTGACTCTGTGTTTGCCAACCCTTTTCACCTTGAAAATTATGTGGTAGTTCCCACATGAATGTTGGAAATGGTTTCTTTTACATAGGTATGCAAACAAATGTTTAAATTTACATAGACATCCATAGACAGCGTGTTGGATACAATCTTGTTCACAAACTTGACTTCAAGCCACTGAGAAATTTAACTAATTTGCATATGATAACTAGCCTCATAACTATGATGTCGTGACTCTTGAAGAGTTGTTTGACATTAAGATGTTGAGACTGAAATACTAGGTCAATTGTAACCCAAGGATTGTTTTTTAGTAAGATTGTTCAAACCTCCAGAGAGGGTAATCTTCATATTCCATTGTCGTTTGAAGTGTTTCACCTTCCTGAGCTAAGCACTGGTGGTTTGACAAGATATACACTCCTCTGGAACCTTATCTCTATCAATTGAGAACTGCGTTGATGTTCTTGGACATGATAGAGACCCATAACAAGTGCATTGGGTATTTACAAAAATTTGGTACTACGTTGATGTAGTTGGACATAACCGAGGCCCATAACAAGTTCTTTGGGAATTTCCAACAATTTGGTAACAAGCTGCTTGCTATATGACTGATACATAAATGATGTTCTTTGTTCTTTCTCATTGACATTCCTGGAATGCACATGCAGAAATATTTTACACACACACACATATATATAGATATATATCATTTATGTCAAGGGGAATTTCTTTTATGGGGTTTTTTGGAATACAATGGAGTTGATATCTAATATGAGGTGCCATATTTTCCCTCTGTTATTTTATGTTCAAGTTTTATATGAGTAGGAACTATTAAATGGGTGACATCTCCAAATACCAGTATGTATGATTTTTATGGGTCTGAAATAAAACACATTTATGGTTCACATGCACATTGAGCATGAAATTTTAAACCCCGAGACCTTAGTTCGATGCTAATTGTTCACACTTTTCATTTATGAAGTCAATCCTATGGAAAAAAAGGGGAACCTACAAAACTGTATAGTCAAACTGTTTGACCTAATCTGCCACTGAGAAATTCAACAATAAAACTCAAGAAAATTCCCAAGACCATAGAATCTCTAGGGAGGGATGTTACAATTAGGACATACTCAACGCAACATGTCTTGCAATGCTTTTTTGCAATGGTGTAGGTGGTCTAGTTGTGAAAATTACACGTTTCTTAACTTAAGAAACAAACTGTTATGATTCTAAAACCAATTGTGTGTGGATCTAAATCGATTATCATTGCACTAACATTGTTCCCTATTGGAAGCATCATTGAGACACAGAACTGTAGGGTCAGGAAATTATATATCCTTTTCACTATAGTAGCTAGGATATTAGGCTATTACTATGGTCTTTGATTTCAGTGAGACACTATGATTGACTTCCATGATTACGTTTATAGAAGTGAACGCTCGGGTAATGCTTGCTAAACTAGGATTTGTTATCACTCAGGTTGTCCCTTTTGACTCCTAAAGGGATACGGCCGAGGTAACCACAAACCAACTTTGGACTGCAGGCCCTAGCCTGCCTGCAGTCAGAGAGGGCTCTCTCTTTATGATTTAGCTTTGTTGAAGGGGGTGATTTTAGGCTAGTTATGACGCACAAGGGTTTTGACTGAGTTTTGGTGGGAAAACTGACACTTTCAGGTAGAGAGGCTGAGTATAGTCTGAATGTTTCAAACCATTGGGCGTGGAGTCAAGGAGGGGGAACTGCTGCTGTCTTTTCTTAATAACAGTGAGGGGAAAATGGAGCAAGATAACTGAAGCAGAAGCAACTTTCAGGTTTCAAGGGATGGCAAGAATGCTAAAGAAAGAGAGGCAGTTAAGAATCTCTCCAACAGATTAGCAGAGGAAACAACAAGGCACTACCTAGGAGCAGTTAAGAATCCCTAGATAATTGGCCAGCACAGGTGAACTGGGGTAAACATGAGCCAGAAGGAATTCGATGTTCATAACCAATTCATTTAGAAGAAAACATCAAGAAACATCAGGAATTGAGCATAGAGAGTATTTAAACTAATTCTAGGCTATTCTTTTTTCCTGCTATTTAGATAATGGCAAACACATAAACAAAGATAAGAGGCACTTATTGCTTCAGGCCGCAGCGTAGGAATTCCATCTTCAACTCTTCAACACATTCATCAACAACAGACAGTTCGCTCTCCAAGCTTTAAGCAATCTTTGATTACAAAAAAATTCAGGTATACAAAACGAGTCTCTAGCGAAAATTATCAATTGACCAACCCTTAAAACTATACAGAGGGTGGTATATATAAGGAAAAACTCTCTGCAGAGTTCCTTTATTACATCTTGACCTAATTAGGTCATAAAAATGACTACTTGACCTAATCCTATCTAGAAATAAATGCAAAGAATGTCTCGGGCCGTGCTCATGGCTGATGTGTCAAAACTGAATGAATGATGCTGTCCTCGGTGGCTTGCTGCAGTGATTTCTGCAATAAATGGGTATGGGTTTATGCTTTCTTGCTGTCCTAGTTCCTTAAATGTCTTGATGGTGATTTGAAAGAAAGGATGGGCTGATGCTTATCGATTTGATTTTCTGGGGGCTTCATCAATGTTCAGGTGCCTCAAGCCCCTAAAAAATCATGACTGATTCTTTCTGGCATCCTTTCTTCCACTGATACTCTCTGACAAAATCTGGGCCACTGATCTGCTGTGCTGCGTGTCTAATCACCAGTAAATGGCCGCGGTTCGGCCTCTGTATCATCTGGAATTGTCTTCTGATCGTTTTGGTATGCTCTGTGAAGAAAACGGATCATTTCTGCGCCTTTTCGGGCTTCCTGGGGCTGCATGGGGCGAAGATTCCTTAAAGATTCCCTGAAGATTCTCCATTTCGGCCCAAAAAATCTTGCGATGAGGCACAAATCGCTCATCAAAAACTGCCTCAGAATTCGATTCCGAGTCTCCGAAGTGTGACTTTCGCGCCTCTGCGTCAAAAAAGAAGGGCTGATGACGTTAGCATGACGTCAGCATTGTACGGCGGGTGACGTCAGCATGGCGACGTGGTGGGATGATGTCAGCATGACGTCATCTCATACGGACGATGATGTGGCAGGTACGGTGGCAGGACACGTGGCAGTGACGTGGCAGGAGGCCACGCAGGTGGGTGACTCATCGGGTGACTGTACAAGGGGGTGACGTGGGCTGGTGACTGTGCAGGGGGTGACGTGGGCTGGTGACGTCACCATGCGGTAAGCGGTATGTGGCGCACCACTTATGGGGGATGGCGGTTTCGGAGGGAGGGGCTCCGCCACAGCCCGACGTCTGATGCGTGGCGGGAGTACGGTGGCAAAACCGCCGAACTCCGGGACGTTAAAGGCCGGGCGCGTCGGGGATAAGGATGCCCGCCAGCCATAGATCTGCGGGGCTGTGGATCGAACGGCTGGCGGCGGACGCGACGGGATATGGGGTTAACGGGCGGGAATATTCACAGGAATATTCCAGATTTAATACGCGCAGCTGGTTATAGACTTAGGAAAACGGGTTTGTGGGTTTAAATAAAGGCGCAGGTTAATGTTTATGCGCAGGATCTTTGGGTTAGGGGCGGAATGTGGGTTTTCACAGCGGTGGGGTGAAATTTTACAATGCGAAGGTGAAAACATGGGTTTTTTGGGGGTTTTTTGGGGTTAAGGGAGAGGTTACTAGCTGACCAGATGTCAAACCAGTTCCTCAATGACTCGAATGGGCTAAAAACAGTCCTAGATGGACTGAGATTTCCCGGACTTAGTAGAAAGTATGGCTATAATGCCAGGGAGGGGTATTTACATAGGGGGATTTATATACATGATTTTAATAGGGGGAGGGAATAACTAATAGGGAGTTACATAATAAGGGTGATGAGAAAAAAGATGTTAGTGAACTCCAGCCTGAGTACCTCCAACTGAAAAAACTGCCTCAACCCAAAAATGGATTGCTTTATCAAAAATTGGAACACAGCAGTGGCCCTTAGACTAGCCTACTCTTATGGATACTTTTTGGCCATCTCTAGCAAATATGGAGCATTGCAACATGCATAGCATGACATATTTGGCATGTAAAACTGTCGATCATGAAAGATGATTAACCTGCTGCAACAGGAGGCTAACAGTGGCTCCACTTGGGGATGGCTTTTCCTTGTGAAAAGTCAAGAACAGCAGGTCAGACTGCCTTGTATTCAACTGTTGCTGTGTTCTGCAGATTTCTCTTGGCTGGTTGCCCTATTGATCCTACCTACCTACCTACCCTAACCAGCACTTACTTTGCTGTTGGGTGAAGTGAAATAACCAATGCAGCCACTTAAGTAATAATAACATGAGTGGGCTTTGCTGCTTATGCTTGCTAGTGACATCAACTGAGATTTTTCAATTTGTTATGGCTTTGTCAATCTTTGAGAAGATCAGGAAGCTACTAACCTCCTTTGCGGTGTTTAAATACTGTACAAAACTGTCCTGCAACATATATATACAATTTTTTGGCTGAATTAAATAACTGTACAAAGGTTCAGGATCACTACCATGCCTTGGAGTCGGGAGATCATTGACAACTCGATACTGAGCCTCGCAGCCTGTTGATGGCGACGTGCACTGATCTCTTTCATTATTCTGCCTGCCAGCGGATAGGTCATTCGGTACTTGCAGAGGTGCTTGTAATTTATTACAATCTGGCTCGAATAGGGCCGGACTGATCTGTGCGGGCTGCTGGTCTTCTTCTTCTTTGAATAATTCAGATGGCTGAGAACAAAGAGGCAGGGGATCCACTTGGATCATCTGGTCATATGCTTCTGCTTCTGGGTCCTCCTCAATCTGATATTCAATGGCTCTATTTTTGGTTCCTCCTTGACTGTATGATGATCTTCAACAGCATTTGAAAGCTGCTGCTCTGATGTGCAAGGAGGCTTTTCAACAATCTCTTCCAAAGGAAAAACACAAAAATCTGACATAAAATCGCTTTTAAAGTACAATATGCACAGCAAAATTTGGTGCAAGAGAAAGAACATGGTCTCTTGGATGATCATCCAAATCAAGAGCCTGATCTGCTTATATAATTCCTTCGGGTTCATTTCTCCAACGGAGTCTTTATTATGAGGATGGTGTGGAGTCGCCAGGTGGATGATGTAACCTTAAAGTGCCTGATCTCTGTCCACCGTCACAGATCAGAGCTGAACATGAAAAACCCTGAAGAAAAGGAAGACTTTCTCCAGAAAACGAGGCGAACTGGTCAAAATTGAGGATTCACACTAATAGACACATGATTCATTTCCCCAGCAGAGTCGCCACTCAGGTTGTCCCTTTTGACTCCTAAAGGGATACGGCCGAGGTAACCACAAACCAACTTTGGACTGCAGGCCCTAGCCTGCCTGCAGTCAGAGAGGGCTCTCTCTTTATGATTTAGCTTTGTTGAAGGGGGTGATTTTAGGCTAGTTATGATGCACAAGGGTTTTGATTGAGTTTTGGTGGGAAAACTGACACTTTCAGGTAGAGAGGCTGAGTATAGTCTGAATGTTTCAAACCATTGGGCGTGGAGTCAAGGAGGGGGAACTGCTGCTGTCTTTCCTTAATAACAGTGAGGGGAAAATGGAGCAAGATAACTGAAGCAGAAGCAACTTTCAGGTTTCAAGGGATGGCAAGAATGCTAAAGAAAGAGAGGCAGTTAAGAATCTCTCCAACAGATTAGCAGAGGAAACAACAAGGCGCTACCTAGGAGCAGTTAAGAATCCCTAGATAATTGGCCAGCACAGGTGAACTGGGGTAAACATGAGCCAGAAGGAATTCGATGTTCATAACCAATTCATTCAGAAGAAAACATCAAGAAACAGCAGGAATTGAGCATAGAGAGTATTTAAACTAATTCTAGGCTATTCTTTTTTCCTGCTATTTAGATAATGGCAAACACATAAACAAAGATAAGAGGAACTTATTGCTTCAGGCCGCAGCGCAGGAATTCCATCTTCAACTCTTCAACACATTCATCAACAACAGACAGTTCGCTCTCCAAGCTTTAAGCAATCTTTGATTATAGAAAAATTCAGGTATACACAGCGAGTCTCTAGCGAAAATTATCAATTGACCAACCCTTAAAACTATATAGAGGGTGGTATATATAGGGCAAAACTCTCTGCAGAGTTCCTTTATTACATCTTGACCTAATTAGGTCATAAAAATGACTACTTGACCTAATCCTATCTAGAAATAAATGCAAAGAATGTCTCGGGCCGTGCTCATGGCCGATGTGTCAAAACTGAATGAATGATGTTGTCCTCGGTGGCTTGCTGCAGTGCTTTCTGCAATAAATGGGTATGGGTTTATGCTTTCTTGCTGTCCTAGTGCCTTAAATGTCTTGATGGTGATTTAAAAGCAAGGATGGGCTGATGCTTATCGATTTGATTTTCTGGGGGCTTCATCAATGTTCAGGTGCCTCGAGCCCCTAAAAAATCATGACTGATTCTTTCTGGCGTCCTTTCTTCCACTGATACTCTCTGACAAAATCTGGGCTGTTGATTTGCTGTGCTGCGTGTCTAATCACCAGTAAATGGCCGTTGTTCGGCCTCTGTATCATCTGGAATTGTCTTCTGATCATTTTGGTATGCTCTGTGAAGAAAACGGATCATTTCTGCGCCTTTTCGGGCTTCTTGGGGCTGCATGGGGCGAAGATTCCTTAAAGATTCCCTGAAGATCCTCCATTTCGGCCCAAAAAATCCTGCGATGTCGCTCATCAAAAACTGCCTCAGAATTCGATTCTGGGGCTCCGAAGTGCGACTTTCGCGCCTCTGCGTCAAAAAAGAAGGGCTGATGACATCAGCATGACATCAACATTGTATGGCGGGTGACGTCAGCATGGCGACGTGGCGGGATGACATCAGCATGACGTCATCTCGTACGGACGATGACGTGGCAGGTACGGTGGCGGGACACGTGGCAGTGACATGGAAGGAGGCCATGCAGGTAGGTGACTCATCGGGTGACTGTATAAGGGGGTGACGTGGGCTGGTGACTGTGCAGGGGGTGGTGTGGGCTGGTGACGTCACCGGGCGGTAAGCGGTATGTGGCGCACCGCTTATGGGGGATGGCGGTTTCGGAGGGAGGGGCTCAGCCACAGCCCGGCGCCTAACGCGTGGCGGGAGTACGGCGGAAAAACCGCCGAACTCCCGGACGTTAAAGGCCGGGCGCGTCGGGGATAAGGATGCCCGCCAGCCGTAGATCTACGGGGCTGTGGATCGGACGGCTGGCGGCGGACGCGACGGGATATGGGGTTAACGAGCGGGAATATTCACAGGAATATTCCAGATTTAATATGCGCGGCGGGTTATAGACTTAGGAAAACGGGTTTGCGGGGTTAAATAAAGGCGCGGGTTAATGTTTATGCGCAGGATCTTTGGGTTAGGGGCGGAATGTGGGTTTTTACAGTGGTGGGGTGAAATTTTACAAGGGGAAGGTGAAAACATGGGTTTTTTGGGGTTAAGGGAGAGGTTACTAGCTGACCAGATGTCAAACCAGGTCCTCAGTGACTCGGATGGGCTAAAAACAGTCCCAGATGGACTGAGATTTCCCAGACTTAGTAGAAAGTATGGCTATAATGCCAGGGAGGGGTATTTACATAGGGGGATTTATATACATGATTTTAATAGGGGGAGGGAAGAACTAATAGGGAGTTACATAATAAGGGTGATGAGAAAAAAGATGTTAGTGAACTCCAGCCTGAGTACCTCCAACTGAAAAAACTGCCTCGACCCAAAAGTGGATTGCTTTATCAAAAATTGGAACACAGCAGTGGCCCTTAGACCAGCCTACTCTTATGGATACTTTTTTTCCATCTCTAGCAAATATGGAGCATTGCAGCATGCATAGCACAAGATATTTGGCATGTAAAACTGTCGATCATGAAAGATGATTAACCTGCTGCAGGAGGAGGCTAACAGGATTGGTAAATTTATGATCACTGGATAAGTAGATATAGAACTAATTGAGGGTGGAGATCAAGTTATATCTTTGGACTCCTTGTACCTAAAAATTGTTATGCTAGCAAGGTGGAGATCAAGCTAGACCTATGGACACCCTGTACCTGAACATTGTTATGCCAACAAGGTGGAGATCGAGTCAGATCTATAGACTCCCTGTACTTGAAAACTATTATGCCAACATGGTAGAGATTGGGTTAGATCTCTAGACTCCATGTACCTGAACATAGTTATGTTAGCAAAGTGGAGATTAAGTTAGATGTTTGGACTCCCTATACCTAAACATTGTTATGCTAGTAGGGTGGAGATCAGGTTAGATCTCTGGACTCCTTGTACTTGAACATTGTTATGCCAATAGGGTGGAGATCGGGTTAGATCTCTAGACTCCCTATACCTGAACACTATTATGCCAACAGGGTGGAAATCAGGTTAGATCTTTGGACTCCATATACCTAAACATTATTATGTCAACATGGTGGAGATTGGGTTAGATCTTTGGGATCCTTGTATCTGAACACTATTATGCCAATAGGGTGGAGATCAAGTTAGATCTCTGGACTCCCTATACTTGAACACTATTATTCCAGTAGGTTGGAGATTGGGTTAGATCTCTAGTTTTCGTGTACTTGAACATCGTTATGCGAGCAAGCTAGAGACTGGGTTAGATTTTTGGACTCCCTGTACCTAAATACTCTTATGTGAGTAAGGTGGAGATCAGGTAAGATCTTGGGACTCCCTATACCTAAACGCTATTATACCAGCATGGTGGAGATCAGGTTAGAGCTCTCGACTCCCAGTACCTGAACATTGTTATGCCAGCAGGGTGGAGGTCAAGTTAGATCTCTAGACTCCCTATACTTGAACATTGTTATGCTAGCAAGGTGGAGATCAGGTTATATCTCTGGACTCCCTATACCTGAAAAATGTTATGTAGGAAGGGTGGAGATTGGGTTAGGCCTCTGGACTCCCTATACCTGAACATTGTTATGCAAGAAGGGTGGAGATTGGGTTAGATCTCTATATTCCCTGTAGCTAAGCATGTTTATGAAAAAAGGTTGGAACTTGAATCCCTGGATGTTAATCATTGGGAAAATATTCATGAGCTTGGGGGTGACAGCTACAATAACAATCTGTTAATGGTTGGGAGGAGAATCGTTGACTATCTCCCAGTGCCAATTCTAAATTCCACCATATTGAGTGACAGATTGCCCATCATAATCAAACATGCCTGGACTATTTTACAGTTTGAGTATGCATGGTAGGTTGATATAGACTAATAAAACCATGCATGTTTAAATACAATCTTCCATTTCAAAGTACAATACACTCTCACCAATGAGTAAACCATTCATACTATGGCTAGATAGTGTGCAAGCCTTGTCTGTTTCACTGATATGCGTTTGGGATCATGCATGTCATAACCTACACTTGAATTTGATCTCAAGCTAGGCTTATTTACAGTATAAGGTTCAACTAGTGTCCTATATGCTATTAGAAAAGAAAACAAACTGTCATTCTAGATTTCCTTATGAGAAAAGAGTAGATTTGCACTCTTGGTTTTCATTTCGGGAAGTATTTCATAAGTAGCCAAAAATATGGAACTACCTAAGGTATGGATTGAAAACAATATCCAAATTATGCCTCAATTGGCAAAAGAAACCACCATAGTGCAGTGTATTCCAGAACCAATTTTATAATCCCTGACCTGCACAAGTAATGGCCTTTAGAGAGTAATTTTTGTTGTTTGTAACATGTCGCACTCGATTTCGGCGAAAGCTTGAAAGATTGAGATACTATTTTACTGGTAAGCCAACCCAACTCTTCGACTTTACAAGGTGGTATGTTTAACTGAAGTGTCCAAAACTTTTAATGAGAGATTGAGAATGTTGCAGTAATAATTGATGAAGAATCACTTTTCTTGTTCCTAATTTTCTTATATGTGAGGCTTTATTCAAAATAAAACCTTGTAATAATTTACACTCTATAGTTCCTTTCTATATAAGATATGTCTTCAGAATGACATCATAGGAGTCCCAAAATAACCCCAAATCTAAATAAAACAACTCCATGATGCATTTGTAGTATGCTTGTAAGGTTAACCTTGTGTAGAATCCGATTTGGTAATTATACTAGATAAGGGGCTGTGGTATGTTACAAGTGGTATCAGATCCTATTGATGGCCCAAATTGACCATTCAACATTATAAGGGATACAACCCGATCAGGAACTTAAATCAACTCCTTTTTTGTTTGGAATGGTGGTTTCGATTGGTACAGTTGAGTCCAGTTACCCTCTCTATATATCTTTGTTGGCTTAAAATATGTCTTTAAATTGCGAATAAAAAAAAGAGAAATTGGATTAGCCTTCCCACTTTGCACGAGAAAGAAATAAAATCCTTAAGCTGATTAAAGGCGCAACCAAACGACAACTATGGTTTTGCCTCTTTTAGAATAGGACTTCTAGAATGCAAGATTTAATATAAATGTAGTTTTACTCTATAATGCAAGCAAAAGGAAAACTATGCTAATCCCATCTTGATGGAAAGAAGGACTAGTCCTTATTTCTACCAAGAGCAACATATTAACATAATTAGGATTTTAACATGCCTCGCTTAAGACGAATATGTATTTAATGAAGTAGTTCAATTAACTAATATTATAATTACCAAACATGCTTTTAAGAGATATATTAACAATGAAGATGAACCAATAACATTAGGAAATAGTTCGCATCATGCCAATGGAAATTAAATCAGAATTAGATGGTTGATTTCCCAGTGAATAATTACTTAGAAATCTGGTTTTAATATATTAGAGAAAAAGATACAATCGACAACAAATTCATGAGACAAAAGGATTAGATAGCTAATCTGTAAGACATGTATTCATATCGACAATAATATAAATCCAATCAACATAATTCTGCCATCAAGAATTAAATTCACATTAAATATAATAGTATTTCTAATATAAATTTATTTGAACCTGTTTTCCTACTCTTTTCTTTAAATCCGATCTCGTACAATCTCCTCCAAAGCATAAAATCTATTGCTAAAAGGAAGAGTTGCAATAGTGCAAGCTCTGCCTCCCATACACAATTTAGAATGAAAAGGAACAAATCCCAATAATTCCTAGATCTGAGATTGATCCTTTCTACTTACAGCATGAAACCCCTATTACAATAATGATTTAAGAATACCAAAATTGCAGAGAAGAGAATCATTTCCTATAAAAAGTCTAAAAGCAATATTCATAATTACAAATGAAAATCAAAATGAGAATTATTTTGGAGAATGAATTTGCTTCCACAAATTTGATTGGTCTCAATTATTTTTCCTCTCTTGCTAGAGCAATTCCATTGATTCAAATCTTCTCTTTCTCGTCTCCTTAGCTTCTTTCCTGCCAAAAACCAATCAAAATTAAATTAAAATGCAAATCAAAATTAAAAATACAAAATCTGGAAAACAAACATCTCCAATAAATAAATAAATAAATAAATAAATAAAAAGAAATGTGTGCTTTCCATTGATCAATGTAAAGATCTTATTGTTTAAAGAGAACATCATCGAATAGATCTACAGTCAATAGAGACTTTAACCAAATGAAAAATGCAAAAATCAAACTGAGAAAATTAATTTTAGTTACAAATTCAGAGCTTAATTTTCTGCTAAATTTTAGGCTCATTTAATTATCGAATCTAGTCATGCAATGAACTCATAGATATTCTCCATGATTTTATTCATTTAACGAGTTGTCATGGGCCTCATTTGGCCAAGTAAAACTCAACTTGTGAGCTCCCAAAGTTGAAGATTCAAAAATGTCAGAATTCTAGAAAAATCACTACCTTGATTAAAATTAGGAAAATTTAATTATATATTCTAATTCTAAATTAAATCAAAAGTTACATTAACTATTAATTAATTATTTCACTAATTAAATATATACAATTTATTTACAATTATAAAATAAATTAATTATACACCATTAAAATTCATTATAAATTAATTAATTCAAAAATCAATTATATACACAATGTTAACTAAACAGAATTTTAGTAACATTTAATTGAAATAAATAAAAGTTAAATAATATTAAAATATTATATTAAAGTAATTTATTTAACATATGCATTAATGGAGCTTTCAAGAGATCTTACCACCCTACACAATAAATTTTTAAAATCACGAATATAATTTCACACTGAAGGTCTTGTATGAATTCGACTAGATGAGGGATTCACAAACTTGTAAATCATATACTAATGCGGATGACCACATTTCATACACCATCGGGTATCGGGGCTCGACTAACATCAGAAATTTTAAAATGCGAAAGATTCGACATAAAACAAAAATGTCGAGGTCAGATTGTTATATTATGGGGGATTTTATTCATCGGAAGTTTTTATATATATTTGGACTTGATGTCATTTGGTTTCCATATAATATTATGTGCTAAGGTGTGAAAAAGTAAAGGAGGAGGTGAGGTGAAGCCAGTCTATATGGAGTGAGATTCATCCATTATAAACTACAGAAATTTGGTAATTTAAAAAACTAAGGAAACACTTTGCATTGCCATTGAGGTCATCTATGGGCTTACTGATCCCGACACAGCCAAATTGGATGAGTTCTGCTTTACTTCTACTTTTTCTGTTTTGAAGGTGAGTTCTATGAACAAACCTGTGGTGTGGCCATGGGCTCCCCCATGTCCCCTATTGTTGCTAATTTATTTATGGAAGACATTGAATCCAAAGCTATGGCCTCAACTCGTTTTAAGCCTAGGCTTTTGAAAATATTTGTGGATGATACCTGTGTGATAAGGCCACATGGTCCTAAAAAGTTGGATATCTTTTTCTAACATCTTAATAATTAGACTAACTCCATAAAGTTTATAATGGAGCAAGAGGTTAATGGTTTCCTACCTTTCCTTGATGTCCGCATTTCAAGGAAAGATGATGGCTCGTTCTCCCATGAGATGTTTTAGAAGAAAATTCACATTGATCAGTATATTCATGCCGAATCCCAGCATTTCCCTACTTAGAAGCTAGGTGTTCTCAACACATTAGCTACCCGTGCTCTAAGGATTTCTCACGAAGACCACCTTTCCAAAGAGAAAGCCCATCTTCTTATGTCATTGTCAATAATGGATATAGTAGGCAACAAGGTCTTAAAGATTTCCTCAAAGCTAGCATGGGTCCTAAGGTAAAGAAAGAACCCTGTGATCATATTTCAAGGGTTCATCTCCCTTTCATCCAAGGGACCACAGATAAGATTGCCAAAATCTTGATTAAGCACAATGTTCCCTCAACCTTTAGACTCCTCAGCACCATAAGAAGTTCCTTAAAATCTGTTAAAGACCCAGTGAACCCAATGGATATGAAAGGTGCCTATGTTATCCCATGTTCTTGCGGAATTTCATACATTGGTGAAATTGGTCGGTCTATAAATCAAAGGATTAAGGAACACATAGCTAACATCAAGCATGGGAGAACTCACTCTTCAGCCTTGGTTGAACATGATGAGAAGACTAAGCATCATATATGAATTAAGGAGGCTAAGGTTATTGCGAAGATTCCTCATTTCCATCATTGTAAGTTTAGGGAAGTCATTGAAATTGAGAGGAGATCGAGTAGTCTAAACGAGGATGACAGGTGGAAAATTAGTAGCTATTGGATCCCGACCCTTTCCTCATAATTTTTTCTCCTTCTTGGTCTTTCGGTTAGACTTTTCCTGGTTTCCCCTTTTTCTTTCGTGGTTCTAGTTTCTTCTGTTTTCTCCCCCCTTGGATTTTTTTCATTCCCTTTTTGTCCCTTTCCTTTTTTTATTTTTTATATTTAATATTTTTATTCCTTATAGAAATTTAATGTCAATCATTTTTCTTAGGCTTAATAATAAGAATTAATTTCCCTCAATTTTATTTTTATCCCTTTCCTCTTTTCATGAAAGGTGTTATAATTCTATATATATATATATATATATATATATATATATATATATATATAGATATACATAACTTATTTCAATACCTAAGTTTATTATTTCTCCTAATCTTTAGTCGAGTCAATTGCTAATTTAGGTATCTAGGGTTTTAATTAATCCATTGATATATTCAATTAATTAAATTATAATTATAATATGAATTGTCCTAATATAGTTAAAATATATATATATATATATATATATATATATATATATATATATATTTTTGATAGAATAAAGATGAAATAATATTAATATTTATTTATATTTGACTAAAAATTATTCAGGATTTGTTTAAATTAATGCTTACCATTACTTCAACCCAGTCAAAAGTAACTGTTTTATAGCAGTTTCTTTTTACTCGTTGCCATGATCTGATTCTTCATCTTGTCCTGCCGATGAACCACACTGGTTGGTTCGAAACACGTCGGCAAAATTTTCCTTGGTGTGATTATTTTTGAAATAATTTATTATAATTTCATGTGTCGTAATTTCTTTTAAAATTGGGAATTGGTATAAACTATCGAGATCCTCAAAACACATAATTTAAATTGTTATACAATCTGGCTGCGACGATTTTGTAACACCATTAGTGAAAAATGAATTAATTAGTACAAATTAACTAGGAATTAATATTTACAATCAATTATTAATTTATTTACAAAAATTAAAATAATATACATTTTGTACATTTTTTACCCAATGCTAGAAATGATCAAACTTTGGATGAGCACCATTTGGAAACCGTGTAACAAAATCAGATGTAATGAGAACCAATGGAAAGCTTGTGAAAAGTCAAAATCAATGAAGCTATCAAAATAAAAATAGGAGAAAATGAAAATTTGGAAAAATTGTAGGACACTTAACTAAACGAAAAAAAATTAAAAGGCGATTTAGCCAAAATTTATGTGAAGGGTCCCCATTATTTGAAATATATAAGTCAAAAATGGGGGAGTTGAACTTTTACCTCAACACTAATGACACACGAGGAAGAACCCATTATCTTTGGTTAAAATATTATGAACTTTAATTTATTCAAAGGTTAAAAATGATGGATTCCATTAAATCATCAAACAATAAAACATTTCCATGGGTCCCACATAAATAGATTAAGAAATATGAGTTTGAAAAGACAAGTACTCAAAGCAGACTAAGTAAAAATCACGAATCCAAATTTTGGGAAAAAAATATTTTAAGATTACCTCTCATGAAAATAGAAGAAGGTACAGATAGGAGTTTTTGATAAATCATATATCCCTTTTTTATGAATTGCCTCTAACATTGGTTCGCTACTAGCAATCCTAAACGGTACCCCGATGAAGTTGTGTTTTATGCCATACAAGCAAGGTCCCGTTTCCAACAAGCGTCCATAGCCATGATGTGTTTACTTGTATTTCCCATGCTTCCTCTTTTAATCACCCTTTTGATAAGCACATATGCGAGCTTAGTTTATGATGTACCTAAGTTAGAGAGGTGGGATGCTAATAGAGGCTTATGCTAATGGATATAAGACTTCCATAATGTTGACTCCAAATTCTTTCCCCGAGACTATCAATCAGAGGCTTTTATATGAAGTAGAGGGATGGGAGGGTTCCATTGAGTTAAACTCGGACCAATTATTTCCTTGAAAAGGTGAACTACATCACTTACAAAGGATGTGTGTTCCTCCATGAAATTTTTTTAAAGCAAGAGGGTTTTATGGTTCCATAAAGATATACTTTTAATGATAAATGAAATTCATGAAATCAACAGAGTAAAATTTTCCCATGTCTTCCAACTACAGTTGGATGAGGAAAAGGCCTTACACATAAATCATGGTGAAGTCTCCAAAATCAAATCATGAACAATGATAAAAGTGAAAAAGAAATTGAAACTGAAATGAAAGATGAAAATGAGAACCCCAAACATGATGTCAAAATAAGAAAAAAAATCCCAAATTAAAGATAAACCCAACAAGAATAATTATACAATGTTTCAACAAAAGAGTAAAAGAAGATAAGCATGTGTATGTTCGTCTTATGTTGAGAATCTAGTAAATTTTATCTTTTGGAGATATAAGAGATTAGGCTTCTGAAATAAAGGGCGAATAACAATGATGAAGATAATAATCTAAAAGAGAAGTCTTTGCCTACTACAAATTTTCTTGTTTCAAATCATCTTAACCATATTCTAATCAAAACAATGCTTGAGAAACAAACTAAAGGATCAAAAAATCCATAGTTTAGCTGATTTGATGAACAATAATCACTGCTGCTTCAAAGCCTAAAAGAAAACAATAAAGAGAATGAGTTCTAAATCTGAGCCATCACGGTGTGAAAAACAATTCTTGAGGTTCTGCAAAACAAAGATAACTATCAGCACAAACTAAAACAAAAATTAAATAAAAATGAAGAAAATAAAAAGGATGAAAATGGGCATACGAAACTTGCGATTGGAGAATTTTATTTAATTTTACCTGAGAGATATTATTTTCTCCAAGAAAAGATAACTTCTTCTTTTGATTAGAATTAACAACATAAAGAAGTTGCTTTCAGTGTAGTTTTAATTGGTCCAAAATCATAATTTATTCAATTAAAATTAAAGAAAGTAGTACTAGGGAAAGCAATTATGCATGTTCAAGGAATCGAAAGCGGACCAAATCCATCAGAGATGAAAATGATAATGTGCTTTTGTAGCAATGATTATTCTCTAGATATTTCAAATTTCATATTCACTCCATGATTCTCATAAATTGTCAATAATGAAGACCAAGTCCAAAACAGTGTAATGCATATGTGTAGATGGAGAGGTCCTGAAATTTTGCATGCTAAATATAGAGTGATATATCAAAACTCGAATATAAGAGAAATCAAACATGATTTAACCATGATTCATTACCCTTACCTGTTCCAAATTCCTTACCAATTGTTGCATTACCATAGTGGCCGTTCAAGGGTGCCTTGAAAAAAAAATCAAGATGCACATTAAAAGATGACTGAGATAATGAAATGGGTATCCAATAGTGGGATAAAGGAAGAAACATAAACAAACCACAAGTGAGGAAATTTTCATTAGCCAGGAATATTGCTGAGAAGAGTAAAAGGAGGCCTATGGGCAAATACTATGAAGAATGTATATCCCCAAAGTCACAAAGTCATCATGAGGAAATTATAATTGAAATACATCCAAGCTCTTGACCACCATGATAACATGAAAGTAAGCATATATATACAAAGATAATAAAATAAGACTCCATGTGATAATAGTGAAAGATCAGAATGAATTGATCATAGGCCTATGAGAATACTTAACCCGATATTCTGAAGTTCTGGGAGAAGAGGCGAAAAGGAAATTTCAAGAAGAAATATAAATTGATTAATGATAACAACCTGATATCCTCAGGTTCTGAGGTTCTAAGAGAATCAAAGCGAAATGTAAGAGATTCTATAAACAAGACTTCCAAAGTGAGAACAATTCTCCAATAGATAAAATCCCAATAAATAAAACCTTTTTTATTTAAATGTTTTTGATAGAATTTCTTTTCAGAGGTTTAATTGAT
Organism: Pinus tabuliformis; assembly: GCA_031772625.1. Classification (NCBI taxonomy): domain Eukaryota; kingdom Viridiplantae; phylum Streptophyta; class Pinopsida; order Pinales; family Pinaceae; genus Pinus; species Pinus tabuliformis. The sequence goes on along the minus strand of CM062815.1, from coordinate 601,174,021 downwards.
TTTCACTTCCGATATCAGAAGTGTCAATATAAATATTTCTTGAAAATATTTTAAATAAGAGTTCCAATAAAAGGAATTCAGAAATTAATATTGGATAAAACAATAATATCGAAATTCAGATACGGTAATAATTCAATATGAATTTCATGAGATTTTGAGATCAAGGAATTTGAACAGGAAAATAAAATAGGCCTTTTAGATCTCAGAGAAATGCCTCAAAGAGTGTTTTCAAATGGTTTCAATATAACATAAACTCAAGAGTCTGATAAGGTAGAAGGTCTGAAATCTTGAGGGAAGGTATTAGAAAGTGAAAAAAAATAGAAGATCGAGATTCTGATAATTGCCAGATATAGGCCTTGAATCAATTCGGAAGAAGAAATGCGACTAAGGTGGATGTAAAATGAATGAGTGTAATGGAAAGGTTTTAAATGAACCAAAAAATGTAAGATTCAGAACATGAAGAGATAAAATCATGGATAAGATCACTTGTTGCAAGATTTTGCAATTTTCTTTGCTTGTAGCGAATATGGGCAAGAAAGAACCTAACAATTTTATTTCAGTTTTTTTTTTTTTTTTTCGCTGAAAAAAGCGAACCATCTATTAATTAAAGTAGAGAGCTACATAGCAAATGCATAGCATTTCCGAAGGACTCATTCTTTGCCTTATAATAGGAAGAAGAAAAAAGTCTCTACTGGTTGACACATAACCAGCGCATCAGACTCAGCTAGTTGGCAAAGAACCAATGTGACAGTCACCACTGGATGACAAAAAACATTACACAGAGGGAAAAACTGCTCTCCAGATGCCCATCAGAAACAGGGGAGACGACCCAACCTGAACACACACCTCCCGGGATCCAATAAAGGATAGCACACAAGGGAAATGTGAGCAAACGGTAACTGAGGGACCGCAGAAGACGACGAGGCAAACAACGACTTAAGAGAATCCAGTGTAGGCACGAGGAGGATTCTAGAAATCAAGAAGAAAGGAATACACATCAGTCCGAGCCTCCTTTTACAAGGAAAACAACCCAAAAGACCTGAAGAGGAACAACAAACAAAGGAGTGAAAAACAAAGGAAACAAAACAAACTATGTACAGAGCATGAAAGTAGATTTCTGAAAATTAAGAGCTTAAGCAAAAATGGGTTGTTCGAGAGGTCGAACCACCCCATTTTCCTCCTCCAAAATTGTCCACGACCCCATATCTTTTTCGACACCTTCTTTGGAAAGGCGATCAGCTTCAAAATTCCTTTCCCTGAAGATGTGACAGAGGGAAAACTCCGTGAAACGACTTTTAAGACGAGAAGCTTCTTTAAGCAGGGGAAGCAAGATGAAATTTCTGTAGAGTTGCATCCCATTTAACCATCTCACAGTGTTCATGGAATCCCCAAAAATCTGGACTTCTTGCACGTTCCTCAGGATAAGCCAGCAAAGAAGGAGGTGAAGGGCTTTCAACTCAGCAAAGTTATTGGAACCCTGGCCGAGACCAACCGAAGCTTTAACAATCTTTTCTTTTGAAAAATGAATAATCAGGCCAGCCCCACAGCATCCATTAATGTCAGAGGCCCCGTCAAAATAAGCCCACGGAATTGAAAGTCTAATAGATTCATGCCGAACCAACCTGGTAGTAGAAGGAGCTTGCGGAACAAGGATACTATCATAAATAGTAGCTCCTTCTACAGCCAATCTTCCAATCAGAAAGACAGAATCCTTAAAAAGAACCTGATTCCTAGCAAGCCATGTCCCCCAAGAAATAAGAAGCGGGATGGATCTCTCTCTGTCGTTTGAAGCTTCATTCCACCACTTCTGCCAAGCATCCAATATCCCCTACCCTTCCCATCTATAAGGGATTTTGAGCAACCTTAAAGTTTCGGTCCATAGGCTAGAGTTAAAAGGGCAAGATAGGAACAGGTGGTGAACTGATTCAATACTTTCTTTACAAAGGGGACACCAGCTAGGACCAATCCTTCCTCTTCTTTGAAGAAAATCCCAAGTAGGAACTTTCTGGAGCAGGACACACCAGAAGAACAGTCTTGTTTTAGCTGGCCCTTTTAACTTCCAAAGTGGTTTAACCCACCAAGCCGGATTCTCCCACCCTTTTTGGGACATCATCCATTTATACCCCATCTTTGGAGAGTAAAGCCCATTTTGGGCAAAGACCCATCTAAGTTCATCCAGAGAGTCTGAGATCCTGACTGAAGAGTTGAGGAGGTCCTTCCTATACAAGTCCCATTCCTCCAGCCATTCTTCATCCAAATGTAAATCTATTCCTTGCATCCACCCTTGACTCCATATGGTGGAAGCCCGGGGATCAGCCACCTGATTTAAAGTATAGAGACCCCTCTCTTTTAAATCCGCTACTAGCCCCTGAGATAGAGAAAACCTCTATGAAAATCCTATCTAGGGATCTCTACCCAGCCTGACCTCGGTTCCATCCCCCACACTCCAAGCCAAACCCTTCTCAATAATATTGACAGAAGCGACCACAACTTTCCAAACCACCGAGGAGTTTTTGGAGGACTTTAATGGCAATCTGATCCAATCTATCGTTGATAGAGGGTCAATGTATTTTCTTTTAGACACAGAGGTCCACAAGTTATCAAAGGAAATGAGCCTCCAGGCGAGCTTTGCTGCTAAATATTGGGAGAAGCAAGCAAGATTTTTTATCCCCCAGCCTCCCCACTCTTTAGGACGAGCCACTTTATCCCAGGCAATCCATGGGGTAACTTTCTCTGACTTGGACCCCGCCCACAGAAACCTGCTGCATAATTTGTCAATTGAGGTTAAGATTCCTTTGGGAACCCATGTCAAACTAGCCCAATAGACTGGAACTGCCATCAAAACAGATTTTATTAACACAAGCCTTCCTGCCCTAGAAAGCCACCTGAAACTCCAATGTTTCAGTTTGGATTCAATTTTTGCAAGGATCCAATTCCAATCTTTGATCCTGTAATTATCAGGTTTGAGAAAAAAGCCCAGGTATTTAAAGGTATCCTCCAGCGCTTTGACTTCGAAATTTAGGACCATCTCCACACTACACATCATTTCTCTGGATAGACCTGTGCACGTGAGGGAGGATTTTCTCTCATTAATGCATAGACCAGTAGCCTTCAGAAAAAGGTCCATAATCGTTTTGAGCGTCTTACAGTCCTCAAGACTACCATTGCTGAACAGTATTATGTCATCCACGAAGAGGAGGTGAGTAACCTAAAAATTTTCAGCTACTTCAATACTTTTGGGAGACCCCTCTCTTTTTGCGTCATGAATCTTAAGACTAACGCCATCTACTGCCAGCAGGAACAGAAGGGGAGAGAGTGGACAACCTTGACGCAGGCCGCGTTCAGGACTTTAAAAGCTGGAGGCCGCTCCGTTGATCAGAACAGCTATGGATGAGGAAGAAACACAGCTCATAATCCATCTCACAAAGTCATACTTGAAACCCAGATGAGTTAGCAGAAGCCTGAGGTACATCCAGCTGATTCTATCAAAAGCCTTTGACAAATGAGACGAAAAATATTATTATTGAATCATATTGCTAAATCTGCAAAGAAAAGAAAATATGAATAAAAGTAAAACTATAGAATACCCAGATTTTGATGAAACAACAAATACTTTTGTGAACATGTTGCACATTAATTACTTGCTTTATTTCTAAAGCTAATTAGATTTTATTGTGAAAATCCAATCTCCAAATCAAGTCAACAAAGACCTGCAAAATAAGAAAAATATAAGTAAGAAGTAAACTTTGAAAAGAGAAATTTGACAATAGATGAATGTGAACATATGGACGCATACCTAGAAGAATTTTGGTTGCAATTTTATCTCATGAATATTCAAGTTCTCCCATGTGTTTCTCAAAATTTGCATATGTTCAAAATCATCTTACTTATTCAATCTAAATTAAAATGCTAAGCAATGAGCTACAGATTTACATCAACTTGATAATGACATTGAGGGACAAGCGTGGAAGAGTGGTCATATAGAAATTCTTATGAACTTAAAATTGAATTTTTCAAGAACGCTTGGTTGTAAAGATTCTTTGGAACTTTTCCCTTCCTGATTTTCTTTGCAAATTTTAGTAATGTGATGAAGCTTCATCAAGAAGAATAAACAAGCACAACACAAGCGTCATTCAAGCAATCATACTTTTCGAACACTCTTTGCATCACAGGCTTATTACATGCTTATTAAAAATATTCAATAATGAAATAAATAAAATACAGGGAAAGAATCTAAATCTAAATTAATCTATCCCTAATCCTAACTAAATGAAAAGGAAACATGACTATGTATAGTCATACTTCCAATGTAACCATTTAAGCATTTTATTTCTTGCATGTATGTATAGGACAAACATGAGAAACAAAAATACAATTAAACGAACAAAAATAACTTTTAATATAGTATGTACACTAATTGATAACATATTTACAAGAAGCAACTTATTTACAATCACCATCTCTAACATTGTCCCTTCCAGCTGAATTTCAATTCGATCATAGAAATTTGGATGGGTTTCCATTAATGATTGGAAGAGGTTCAAAGAATAAGATAACATGCTAGATTGTGGAAATGTATTTTTAGACTCCAATGGCTTGCATGAAATTATCAGTCTTATGTACATATGTTAAATTATTAACAATATTTTGTGTAGGAAAACTTTCCAAATGTTTTCCAAATGGGTCTGTGAAATATGGATAGAAGTCAGATACATTCAATAGATAATTATTAATTGAATTAGATTTTTGGCCATATTGTGAAGATACACTCTCTTGTTGGAACTGCTTTTGAGAGAAAATGAACAAGTACTAAGAAATGAACATCAATTGGAATTGGAAGAGTAATAGCTCTTGATGTTCATGATTATAATTTGAAACTTCATTTTCTGATTTAGGCAATGCATCAATTGAGTGTTCAATACTTAACTTCTTAATATGCCAACATAAAATATGTAAAAACTGAGAAAGGTAGTTAGAAAACAAATCAAAAAATAAGCAAAATAAATGAAGGAAAAATAAAAAAATCAAATCACTATTTATAGTAGTATTACAATTATTGTTACAACACAACTGAGATTGGTTTGAAGTAATTTCCTCTTCACAAGAATTGGCCAGAATAATGCAATTAGAATGATCGCCAACACCAACTTGTGAATTAGAGAGAGGATTAGGACTATGAATAGGAATGAGAGCTTGATCATCATAAAACCCATAGAGTGGGATGGTTTCTTGAATGTTGAAATCATTAGTATGATTAAATGTTTGAAAATGAGAATCAACTGGACCAATTTCTGTATTGAGTTTCTCTTCATTTTCAAGTATAGTTTGATTTGGAACATGAGGATTTAAATTTAATAGGGAAAGAGACAAGTCAACATCCTCATTGTTAAAGAAGTCCTCATAAATGACTTTGCAACATTCACTATTAATCTATTTATTCTCATCCGATGAATCAAAACAAGAAGGAATATGGAGCACATGTTCATTAATGCCAGAAGAATGACCGATAATTGTCTCTCCATCTTGATAAAAACTAATAGGAAATTCCATTATATCAACCTCTTTGTTTACTGAAATAACATTAAAGTAAAGAGGGGATAAATTGCTATTAGCAAAAATATCAGGATAGAGGTAAAAATGAGAATCGGAAGCAATGAATTTGAAAATATCTCTATCTGCACATTCTTATAAATTTTTTCCATTGCAAATTTCAAATTCTAGATCATTTACTTAGTTAATTGTGTTATCTTGAGGAATGTTCTCTAGCTATCGTGAATTTAGTATTTGATCGACATGATTATATTCAGTAATTTCCATAGCAGATCACATAATATTATAATCTTCAATTTGTACTTGTGCTTGTTGATTTATTGACTGACTTTTTGAATTAATTTCAGAGTAATTTGTTGATTTCGTGGTAGGTGTTTCTTCAAGAGTATTGATGGTATATTCTAGTAGTTGTTTATCAAATTCTTGCAATATTTGTGATAATGATTCATTAGCATCATTCTCATTAATACTGTAAGAGGTGTGTAGTAGATTTAAGAATTTATCATACATGGTTGAGGCCACGCCATCATGGTTAATATGCACCTTTATATCAAAATTTTTGATAATGTTTGAAGGAGAGTCATGAAAGCTTGCAATTGTTACATATGGATTTGAAATGGAAGGATGAGAACAAATATATTCAAAAAAATCTAACAATTCATTCTCCGAAGGTTTATCTTCAATTTTGAATCTTAAACAATTTAATTGAAATCTAATAGTAAAATCTAAGAAAGATTCATTTTCAAATATTCGTAAATCTTCGAATTCATCACATACCCGTTCATAATCATAACTGGCAAATTTATAAAGGAATTTTGTGATGAATTGATCCTAATTGTGAATAGAGGCAATTAGAAGAAATTGATACTAGCTTCTCACTTTTCCTATGAATGTAAGAGTTAAAATCCTGCATAAAATACCTTCATCAATATTATGAAAACTAGAATTTGAATTTTTTTTAATAAACTATAAGGCATGATCAAATGTAGAAACATTCTTATTACCGTTAAACTTTACCTTTTACAAGTGTTTTACTATTTCTGGTGGAGTATTGGCAGATGCACGCCTAGAGATACAACTCCAAATTGGAAGTTTGGAAGGATCCATTGTGATTAAATAAAATACTTTAAAATACAAAAACTCCAAAAGACAACAAGTCATTTAGGCCCTCCTTCTAGCGCCAAAAATGTTGATGGCCCAAAATGACCATTCAACATTATAAGAGAGATGACTCGGGGGGAACTTAAAGCATCTCCTTTTTCGTTCAGAATGGTGGCTCTGACTGGTTCAATTGGGTCTAGTTTCCTTCTCTCTATATCTTTGTTGGCTTAAAGTATTTCTTTAACTCACCAACAAAGAAAGAGAAATCAGATTATCCTTCCTAGTGTGCACGAGCAAGGAAGAAAATAATTAAGCTGATTTAAGGCCTAGCCAAACCATAAATATGCTTTTGCCTCTTTTAGAAGAGGATTTCTAGAATGCAAGATTTAATATAAATGCAGTTTTACTCTATAATGCAAGAAAAAGGAAAACCATGCTAATCCCATCTTGATGGAAAGAAGGACTAGTCCTTCTTTCTACCAAGAGCAAGATATTAACATAATTGGGATTTTAACAAGCCTGGCTTAAGGTGAATATGTATTGAATGAAGTAGTTCAATTAACTAATATTATAATTACCAAACATGCTTTTAAGAGATATATCAACAATGAATGATGAACCAATAACATTAGGAAGTATTTCACATAATGGATTATCATTGCACTAACAGTGTTCCCTATTGGAAGCAACACTGAGACATAGAACCATAAGGTCAAGAAACTATATATCCTTTTCACTGTAGTAGATGGGATATTAGGTTATTACTATGGGATTTGATTTCAACGGCACAGTATGACTGACTTCCATGATTACGTTTATGGAAGTGAACACTCAGCTAATGCTTTTTGAACTAGGATTCATAAATTTATGATAAATGGATAAGTAGATGTAGAACTAATTGAGGGTGGAGATCAAGTTATATCTTTGGACTCCTTGTACCTGAAAACTGTTATGCTAGCAAGGTGGAGATCAAACTAGATCTCTGGACAACCTATACCTGAACACTGTTATGCCAACAAGGTGGATATCGAGTTAGATTTCTTGACTCCCTATACTTGAACACTATTATGCGAACACGGTGGAAATCGGGTTAGATCTTTGGACTCCCTGTTATTGAACACAATTATGCTAGCAGAGTGGAGATCAAGTTAGATCTTTGGACTCCCTATACCTAAAATTCTTATGTTGGTAGGCTGGAGATTAGGTTAGATCTCCAGACTCCCTATACCTGAACATTGTTATGCCAACAGGGTGGATATCGAGTTAGATCTTTGGACTCCCCATACCTTAACACAATTATGCCAACATGGTGGAAATTGGGGTTAGATCTCTAGACTCCCTATACCTAAACATTGTTATGTCAGTAGGGTGGAGATCAAGTTAGATCTTTGGAATCCTTGTATCTGAACATTATTATGCTAGTAGGGTGAAGATCGAGTTAGATCTCTGGAATCCCGTTACTTAAACACTATTATGCCAGCAACTTGGAGATTTGGTTAGATCTCGAGACTCCGTGTACCTGAACATTGTTATGTGAAAAGGCTAGAGATCAGGGTAGATCTTTGGACTCCCTGTACTTGAATACTCTTATGCGAGTAGGGTGGAGATCAAGTTAGATCTTGGGACCTGTTGGCTTATAGGGGCTTGACCCAGGTTTAGATTTAAGTTAGCCAAACAAATCCTGGTGCTACTGGCCCTTTTGGCAACAGTCCGTGGAGCACAGACTGAGGTCTCACCCAAAGTAGTATGGGTGGGTGCTAGAACTAGGTTTTTGCACCCTGGAGATGTATGATGAGTTCAAGTGGTCGGTGGTTTGACCCTGCGCGCTAGTCGCTTCACGCACTTTCCCGTACCTCGCAGCCTGATATGCTGCCTTCGCGCAACCCTATTTGGGGGCCGAACACTGCGCTTAAGCGTTATTACCCAAGTCCTTACTGGTATTCCAATGTTATTTGATTATTTTATCCTACTTGCGTGCTTTAAGTTATACTTAACAACATAAACCATGCAGACATGTGTGCATAGTAAATAAACAGTATATTTGCAAATTATATCAAACATGCATTAACCCAAGAATAGATACACAAAATTATGATAAAACTTCTCTTTATTAATTCCTTCTTTGGTTACAGACTCGATTTCGCCCTACGCACTCAGCTGCAGGGTCCACACACTCAGCTGACGACTATTAGGCCTCTGCGCACTCAGCTGCAGAGCCTTCTCCTACTCTACGACCCAAAGACACATTTCACTTCGCTACTTAAACTCTCTTCCTATCTCTCTACTTCTTCTCTTCTATCTAGAGTCTCGCTCTATTTATACAATCCCATGGTCCACGAACCATGGGTAGGTCTATCCAGCCGACATTACATTACAAAACTAGGGCGGACAACCTTGCGACTCTATCATACTTTCGTGCTCCGCGCCCGCAATTCGCGGAGCTTTACAACAAGATTGGATCAAAACATGGGCTTTGAGCCCCAAAACATGCCTTGGGGGGGATTCCATGCCCAATATGCCCCCAACACAAACATCGTGACTCGCCCTCGAGTCACTCTGTCAGCACGACGATCTTTGCGTAGAGTCCCTCCAACTATTCTCGAACTGCACGGAGGTCAGCAACGCACTGACTTGCTTGTTGCTAGATCTGTTGCATGCACTGTTCCAGGACCTCTGTGCTTGAAGTGCTTCTCTGCATTAATGTGTGCATCCCCTGTATGTGCATGAGCTTTCCTTCGATGTCTTCCGTGATGGTGAAGGCCTTATCGATCCAAGGATGGATGCATGCTTTTAGAACTTCCTCCTTATGTTGTGCCACGTCCACCTGCTCCTTTAGTGCTTTAGCCTGCTGCATCCTCGCAAGCCGCTGGGTGAGGACCACTGTCTATGCAGTTCCTCGGACACTGTCATACTACTGTTGGAGTTCTCGTGCCTCTGTCTCTAAGCGTTGGATGTTGGGGTCCTCCTGCAGAGTTGTGAGGACCTCAAGTGATTCTTCCAACATGCTGGTGTAGTCTCGCACTGCACCTCCGATTTCCTCCAATCCTGCTGTGATAGCGCTAGCGCACTGTTCTCTGACTTCCGGGGGAGTGGATGGCTGTGACTTTAACGCAGCGCGGTAATCTGAAGATTCAACTCTAGCTGAACCTTTGTCATTTCTTCCCTGGCCTTGTAGACTCCTGCTCTTAACCTGTGGATCCGCACCTCCGCTAGTAGATCTGCTGGGATGGATAGCTTCGGGACACTTTGGTAAGCGTCGCCTATCACCTACACCAACTGTTAATTTTGTGACACCAATTCATCGTTTTGCTCGCTGAGGCCTTGGAGCGCGCGGCTCTCCCAAGTGCGCAGCTCTGCCGTTATCCCATCTTGCAATAGATATAGCGTTTCACGTAGCAGGACAACTAGATTAACACCGAGACCTTTCATCGTGCTAACCAAAAATCTGTCGGCCTCATTTGATGCCACTGGAGCCCCTTCCGGCAACACTATTGTGTTCGCCATCTGCGCGTGAAACATCTGCTCTGCTGCCATGGATCTGACTGCGAGGTTAGTCGAAAGGGTACCAACCTGAGGGGGGCATGCTTGTAATTCTTGCAACTGTGCTTTGAGGGCCCCCAACACAATCTGTTTCTCCTGCATGAAATCTTGGAGAGCCTCATTTGTGACATCACACACCGTCTCGCCAATGTCATGCAGATCACCCTCGATTAGGGTGATTGGGTCAATGGACAATCTCGACGCCTTGACCTTCTTCCTTGATCCTGCTCACTTTGTCGGGTGTTGGCGCTTCAACTATCTAGATGCGGTTCATGGGTCTGTGCCTCCTTCTTCTATTTCTGCTTCCTCTACTGTTTGCCCTTGCGAAGGCATTGTTTGGTCCTCTGCCGCCTTCGCAGCTACTTCCTGTGCTGCTGCTATTGCTGTGGCCTTTTCTTGCTCGGCTACCTTCTGTGCCTCTTCCCACGTTGCCCACACCTAAGTTGTTGCTGTTTCCTTCCACCTTTCCTCAGCCAATGGTGCGATGCGCAGCTTGGCATCGTCTTTCTTCTTCTGCGCTGCTGACCTCTCGAGTTCTGCAATGTCTGGGGTGCGCCATTCCGGAGGCCATGCCTCCAAGACAGTGAAAATGGCATCGTCAGTGGCTACAAAGGGTAGCTTTGTCCACTACTTTGTCGGATCCTTGCGTGCCCTAATATATATGTTGTGCATGTCTGCCTTGAATTCTGCAAAACTCTACAAACTGTTGTACACCGTGGGTGACAAGTGCGGTTTACGGTTGATCTCCATTCAGATGTTCATCTCCATGAGCACTTAGAAGATCTTGCTATTGCGTATCCTTGTAGCATCCTTCGTGGCCCAGATCGAAGCGTACTTCGCGGCTTCTCATAATTCTCTATCAATTATGGGGAATTGATTGTCCTCCAGCAATTCCTCTGCTACGAGCACTATGGATAGCAACAACCATGCATAGTGGAAGGTTTTACCCTGCTCCTGGGCTTCACGACAATTCTTTAAGAATTTTTTGCAGAGGAATTCGGACCAGTTGATCTGGACCCCCTCCGTACACTACTCGGCTACTGCGACCACCAACACAAGTACCTCGTCGACGCGACACTTGCACATAACTTTGCCTACGAGGATTTGGTTTGCTATGTGTACTGCTTTTTCCTTGATGCTAGAGATGGCGTATCCCCTCTTCCTCTTTTCCAGCTTGTACTTCATCTTCATGGCCTCTGCAATGGCCAAATCACTGCCCTTTCCTTCAGATATGGTTGTGGGGTCCTTTCCTTTGTATGGAAGCTAGGAAACGCAATGAATTAGGTCTATCGTGATGGGGATGGGATCCTCCAGCCATAAATTCCCATCATGCACCAGGCAGAGTAGCTGTCTATTGACGAAAATGGTTATTGGGGTGCGGTGGAAATGCGGCACCCATAGTAGGTTCAATAGCCCAGCCTTTTCCACACCACGCAGCCACTTCCGCGGCTCTAATTTTGTTACCACCCCCACAGTGTTCTGCTTCATGAGATTTCCAGTCTCAAGGTGAGGGAACTTCTCGCAGTCAATGAGGTCCCAATCTTCAAATTTCATGGTCGGCATGCGGCCCAGGTGCGTGCCTTCAAACATAATGCCATCTGGGAGGAGTGGGGTCTGGAGCAAACTCTTGGTCTCGTCTAGGTCCTTGGGCACTTTGGCCTTCCCTTTTCGTGGGGGGACATAGGCGGGAAGTTTTGTCGTAGAGTGCATAGGTTGAATATCCACCTCCATGCCTTCGTCTTCTTCCTCTGCGATGATAAGGGCCTGCAGATCTTCTTCTTCTTCATCTGTTTCTATAGTGACAACTTTCCCTTTCTCCTCCATCGACAGTTTGCTGCGCAACAGGTTCCGCAGGGACACGTATACAGGAGCCATTACTTGTTTATCCTTCTTGGGTCTTGGTGTGCGCAGTGATTTCGGGATCTCTGCCACAATCCTGACACCTTCTGGAACATCCTCCACAGTTAGGGCCTGCGCAGCCTCACCGGCGATCACCTCTTCTATCCCCATACCATCCTTAGTTGTTGTCATTGTAGTTGTGCAACAATCTATCACTCATGAATTCAGGGGCTTAATCAACGCTCGACTCACAATACTCAGGGCTCTACTCAATCGCTCAATTCACAAATTACCAAGTGTTCTTTGCTAGGCAACCCTTGGTGTTTTATAGTGCTTTTTGAATTCGAATTCGACCGTTACCCCCAATTTCGGTTCATTAATGCTTTCTTGGCGGTAGATTTTCCCAAATCTTTCCCATAAATCGTGTCTTGAATGCTTGTTGCTCGTTCCATTTGGCCTCAAGTCGAGCATCCCATTGTGAATAGTGACTTCAACAGTCACTTCCTAGCCAACTCGAGTGGTAGCGCAAGTCCCCGTGCGCAGTCATGGACCTTGTGACTCTCTGCTTCTGCGCACATCTCCAACATCACACAGCTCCCGGGTAAGATATTTTATAGTCCTGCTTTCCCTTCCAACTTCCTGGAGCACTAAGACTGTCCTTCCCTTGGCTAGTCAGGTGGTTGCACCACCTGTGTAGAGTTTCATCCGGTCCTCTGTCATGGCTCCTGGAGAATCCCCACCTTGTATTTTTATGGTCGACATTGATCACTTCACCATTTGCAATGCGCTACCCTGGTCACTATGCTTAGCAATATGTGGTCCAAGCCAAGGCATCAGACTGATCAATTCATGGCAATAGGCCTTAACTCTGTTATCGGGATCGCATGCCTCTTGTCTTACCATTCTGGTCTTTTTGCTGAGAAAATCTTTCTTTATCTCGTCCTCCAGCTTCTTGACTTCCGTGTCCACCAGCGCGCTTTTCTTTCTTAACCGTACCCTGTCTTCTTCAAGTTCTTGGAGTCTAAGGTTTCCTTGTTGGATTTCTTCCTCAAGTCCCATGCGTTCTGTTTCTTGCAGCTGTGTGATCCCTTCTTTCTGGGCTTCATGAACGATCGTATCTACGGGTGCTACTTTGCGTGGACTAGGCTTTGTATGCTCCATAGGGATTATAACATCTACTTCATACTTCAGCTTTGGAAGTGCCCACGCGGTCAGGGTTTTGCACATGGTCCTATAAGCCCATAGAACCGCTGGTATACGCAAGTCCCAATTAGTGCATTTCACATGGTGGACTGCGTTCAGTACTTCGCATACTTTGTCAAAGGCTTCCACATGGATAATCTTCGGTGCGCTTGGTCTTATCATACTCTCTGGTCGTTGTTCGTGCCATCGTCTTGCTCACTCCTACTTATTGGTCATGTTTCCTATCGCAAGGACGATGTGTGTTCGTGCAAGTTGCGCACCATACGCCTGTACCCATCTGGAGAGGTGGGCACCCAGGTTGTTTCATCCGTCATACTCAGTTTTCATCCACATCTAAGGCTTTCCAAATCTCATGAGCATCATCCTTCTGCATTCGTGCTAGTCCTCAAAACTTCTTTGATGTGTACCCCACCATCCTGTGGGCATAGTGCGCAATGCCCATTTCAGAGCGTCGAAACATTGCTATTCCGGTACTTCTCTTTCAAATTTGTTCAGGAAATCATCCACCTCGGCCAATCCGTCATACATAGGCAGATATATTACCTCTATTGTCACGTAGCACAGTGACCTTATCATCATGTTGCAATTGAGCGTGGTTACCTCGTGTAACCAGTTCTGCCATCGTTCTATCTCCTCATTTGAATCTAAGGTGTAGGAGCTTTCACGCTCCCACGAAATCCTGCCATCCGCTGTTGGATTCACCCAGTCCTGCTCCCACACAGTTATCTTGTAGATACATTCTAGATCGTCATCGCTATCGTAGTCACGCACTGGCTCTGTGTAGCGCGATCCTTCTGCAGGGTCTAAAGGTACCACTATGCGTAGTGACTTTTTCTCAAAAATCATCTTGCGCTTCTTTAGATTTATCACTCCATTCATGTCAGTGGCCCAATATATTCCCAGTAGCATGGGATAGTGATTTCTATCATCAACAATCTCTATCACTTCAAAATTTGCAAGTGTGCTCACACCTTCGATATCCACGGTTATTCCCTGTAATCTTCCCATAGGTAGGATCTTTTGCTGGTTCGCCATTCGTAATTGAATAGGAGACTATTGCAGCGTAGGCCTACCCATGCGTTCCCATGTCTGCTTTGGCAGGACGTTCGCGTTTGATCCTAGATCCAAAATCACTTGATCCATTTCATATTCCCCAATCTGTGTGGTCAATCTCATCTCTCTTCCTATTCGTGTTGTATGCTTCTCGAGCTTCCAGACTAAGCACGGTTCTCCTAGCGTAGTCCCAACACATCTAGTTATGATTTCTTGTAGCCCCTTCACAGCCTTGCTGTCGCGCAGCAACTTCATGCATGTCTCCAAAAAGGTAGTGAGCATTGATGGGTCCATTTCCGATTCCAGTTTGTCTTTACTACCTGAAGTGGAGGCCTCTACAAAGCTCTTCTTAGCTTCCATGAATGTCTCCTTAGCGTGCTCCAAATCAAATTTTGGTTCCTTTGTTGGATCCTTGCAAACCTAGGTACTCTCTTCGGGATGGCTGCCTTTGTCATCTCCTATCATAATACCACTTCGAAGCATGATATTTACATTCAAGTCTTCTTCGCGCAGCTCAGACCTCATCATTTGCAGGTTCTGAGTCGGGGGAGGTTGGAGTGTTCCTTTATCGCGCAACCTCGCTATCAGCGTGGGACAGTCCTCCATCTCATGATCAAACTGGGTATAATATAAGCATGATGGTCTTGTCGGGTTTGTACAATTGTGGGCATAATGCCCTGACCCTCCGCAATTGTAATAGATCAATTGTCTGCGACCCCTTTCTGGTCCCATTCCACCTCAACCTTGTCTGTGCCCCTGAAATCCAATGCGTGCCATCCCTGCGTTTTGATCGAGGGCCCATGTTTCGGTCTGAACTCTGTAGGTAGGAGTCTGATCCATCATCAGTTCATAACTTCTATAGGTGTGCTCATCGTGGCCTACTGACCTACAGAAATTACATAACAACTGCTGGGAAGTCTGTGTATACTTCTGTAATAGATGGCAATTATATGAAGCATGCTTTCCTCCTATCTAAAAAATCGCGCATCATAATACAGGCGCCGTGGTTGGTCCTGCTTGTGCCTCTGGTCTCAATGGCATTGGTCCTCTTGCTGCTGGGTAGTTCATGAATACTGGACAATGGTCCTTGTCATGTCCCTGGCCTTTGCACTTTACGCACCATACCTCCTCGCGCACTTCTGGGCGAGCTGTCCTGTCTTGTTTCAAACTCTGCATCTCAAGGCACAAGTTTTTCAACTGCGCATGGATCTACTGGACTCCCAGGTTAGGATCTTGTATCGGGGTCTCATGCAATCTCATTGCGATCTCCAAGGCCTCGGCTTGAGTGGATAGCTTCTGCCATGAAAACGCGTTCCTTAGATGCGGCATTAGTGATGCTACAAACCATGTGCGGTGTTGCCCATCCATCAAGGTCATATTATCTTCATGAGTCATACACTTCAATCTCTTATCTAGATCCCAGGGGGTCTCACCTGGAAGCATCATGATTTCCTTAAATCCAATAATTGACCGTGTCTCTGATTTTGGCCTACTAAATTCCCTGTTTAGCACAACTTGGATATCCGTGATCCCTACGTTTAGATTGTCATTGGAATGCTTAATGTACCACGTCAGTGCGTGATCCTGCAAGGCGCTGACCAGCATTGCTTTCTTTATATTGTCACCCGTGACTCCCTGCGCTTCCCATATAGCCTTTACCACGAACCAACACTGGTCCAAATCTTCGTTCCTTACTCCTTTGAGCACCGGCAACTTTATCACACTCGCCATATTGAACTGTGGTGGTGGCGGAGGTGGTGTGGGCAAAGACGGGGGTGAAGATGGTGAAACTGGTGGTGGTGTAGGTGGGGGTGGTATGCGCGGAATTCGCTGCTTTATCAAACTGATCACACTTCTTGGTGAGACCTTCACGAGTTCTTCCTCGCTTTCTCGCGGAGGTGAAATCAAAGGGCTAGTTTCTAGTTTTGCGCTACCTTTGTTCCTGTAGATCCTCCCACTTCGCATAGCCCCAAACATCAATTTATTCGCATAACCCGCTTTTCACATAGTAGCATTTTAATCCAAGTGTTCAAAGATTTAATGTACTTACCTCGTGATCCTTTGAGGAAATGTCGTTCCGCCTCGCTATAGCTGACTAAAGTATCTACCGCGAACTCAGTGATAAACCCTCCTATAATTCGATCGAGCCAATGGTCCACAGCGCGCGCGATCTTATCTTTCGATGCTTCCAGTCTGCGCACCAACTTTGGAGTCCACACAATAGGTTTGTCGAGCCTACACCTTCCTTGACTATCTGCTAGCTTCGCGATCCACTCGTACAACTCAGAGGGGAAGGATGTAAAGAAAATTTCATGGATTTCTGTATATAAGTAGCAATCTAACCACTCTTCCTTTGATAACTGTGGATTCCTGTTTTCCTGCACTGCGAACTCGTGAATATTTCTTTCCAACCACTCTTCAATTCCTTTCTTTGTCGAATTCCAGTGATACAATGTCAGACATCTCTTATGCAGATCTCGATCCTAGCAACGAAACCATTTGTTGGCTTATAGGGGCCTAACCCAGGTTCAGAGTTAAGTTAGCCAAACAAATCCCGATACTACTGGCCCTTTCAACAACAGTCCGTGGAGTGCGGACTGAGGTCTCACTCGAAGTCGTATGGGAGGGTGCTAGAACCAGGTTTCCGCACCATGGAGATGTCTTACGAGTTCAAGTGGTCCGCGGTTTGACCCTGCGCGCAAGTCACTTTGCGGTCTTTCCCGTACCTCGCAACCTAATATGTTGCCTTCGCGCAGCCCTATTCGGGGGCTGAACGCTGCACTTTTGCATTATTACCCAAGTCCTTACTGGTATTCCAATGTTAGTTGATTATTTTAGCCTACTTGCATGCTTTAAGTTATACTTAACAACATAAACCATGTAGACAAGTGCCCGCAGTAAATAAATAGTATATTTGAAGATTATATCAAACATGCATTAACCCAAGAACAGATACATAGAATTATGATAAAACTTCTCTTTATTAATTCATTCTTTGGTTACAGACTTGACTCCTCCCTGTGCACTCAGCTGCGGACTACTAGGCCTCTGCGCACTCAACTAGAGAGCCTTCTCCTACTCTACGACCCAAAGACACACTTCACTTCGCTACTTAGACTCTCTTCCTATCTCTCTACTTCTCTTCTATCTAGAGCCTCACTCTATTTATACAATCCCATGGTCCGCGGACCGTGGGTAGGTCTATCCAACTGACATTACATTACAAAACTAGGGCGGACAACCCTGTGACTCTATCATACTTTCACACTCTGCGCCCACAATTTGCGGATCTTTACAACAAGATTGGATCAAAACTTGGGCTTTGAGCCCCAAAACATGCCTTGGGGGGGGATTCCATGCTCAATAGGACCCCCTGTACCTAAACGTTATTATTCCAGCATGGTGGAGATCAGGTTAGATCTCCCGGCTCCCTGTACCTGAACATTATTATGCCAGCAGGGTGGACATTGAGTTAGATCTCTAGACGCCCTATAGTTGAACATTGTTATGCCAGCAGGGTGGAGATCGGGTTATATATCTTGACTCCCTATACCTAAAAAATGCTAGGTAGGAAGGGTGGAGATTGGGTTAGGTATCTCGACTCCCTATACCTACACATTGTTATTCCATAAGGGTGGAGATTGGCTAAGATATCTAGATTCCCTATAGTTAAGCATGTCTATGACAGAAGGATGGAGCTTGGATTATATTTTTGGAATCCCTAGATGTTGATCATTGGGAAAAGCTTCATGAGCACGGGGGTGACAACTGCAATAGCAGTCTATCAATGGTTTGGAGGAGAATCGTTGACTATGTCTCAGTGCCCATACTAAATTCCACCATACTCAGTGACACATTGACAATGATAATCAAACATGCCTATACTACTTTCCAGTTTGAGTATTCATGGTAGGTTGATATAGACTAATAAAACCATGCATGTTTAAATACAACCTGCCATTTCAAAGTACAATACACTCTCACCAATGAATAAACCATACATACTATGGCTAGATAGTATGCAAGCCTCCTTTGTTCCACTGATATGCATTTAGGATCATGCATGTCATATACTAGCCTTCAATTTGGTCTCAAGCTAGGCTTCTTTACCATATAAGGTTCATCTAGTGTCCTATATTCTATTAGAAAAGAAAACAACCCATCATTCTCAATTTCCTTATGAGAAAAGAGTAGATGTGTACTCTTGGTTGTCATTTCGGGAAATATTTCATAAGTAGTCAAAAATATGGAACTACCTAAGGCATGGATTGAAAACAATATCCAAATTTTGCCTCGATTGGCCAAAGAAACCACCATAGTGCGGTGTATTCCAGAACTAACCTTCTAATACATGACCTGCTGAAGAAATGGTCTTCAGAGAGTAATTTCTGTTGTTCGTAACATGTCGCACTCGATCCTAGAATAAGCCTGAAAGATCGAGATACTCTTTTACTGGTGATCCAACCCAGCTCTTGGACTTTACGAGGTGTTATGTTTCACTGAAGTGTCCAAAACTTGTGATGATGAGTGATTAAGAAGGTTGCAATAATAAGTGATGAAGAATCACTTTTCTTGTTCCTAATTTTCTTATATGTGAGGCTTTATTCAAAATAAAACCTTGTACTAATTTATACTCTAGAGTTCCTTTCTATATAAGATAAGTCTTGAGAATAAGATCATAGGAGTCTCAAAATAACCCCAACTCTAAATAAACAACTCCATATTTCATTTATACTATGCTGGTAAGGTTAACCTTGTGTAGAATCCGATGTGGTAATTATACTAAGAATTATTGGGTCAATGATGGTATTACTGGTGGAAAAAAAAAGAAAGATAAAGAGGTTGTGGTATGTTACAAGTGGTATTAGATCTTGTTGTTGGCCCAACTTGACCATTCAACATTATAAGGGTTACAAATCGATCGGGAACTTAAAGTAGCTCCTTTTTTGTTTGGAATGGTGGTTCTGATTGGTTCAGTTGGGTCCAGTTACCCTCTCTCTATATCTATGTTGGCTTAAAGTATGTCTTTAACTTGCCAAAAAAAGAGAGAAATCAGATTAGCCTTCCTACTCTGCACGAGAAAGGAAGAAAAGCCTTAAGATGATTTAAGGCTCAGCCAAACCACAACTATGCTTTTGCCTATTTTAGAATATGACTTCTAGAATGAAATATTTAATCTAAATGCATTTTTACTCTATAATGCAAGAAAAAGGAAAACTATGCTAATTCGATCTTGATGGAAAGAAGGACTAGTCCTTCTTTCTACCAAGAGCAACATATTAACATAATTGGGATTTTAACATGCTTGGATTAATATGAATATGTATTTAATGAAGTAGTTCAATTAACTAATATTATAATTAGAAACATGCTTTTCAGAGATACATTAACAATGATCATGAACCAATAACATTAGGAAGTAGTTCGCATAATGCCAATGGAAATTAAACTAGAATTAGATGGTTGATTTTTGAGTAAATAATTAATCAGAAATCTTGTTTTAGTATATTAGAGAAAAAGATACAATTGACAACAAATTCATGAGATAAACAAATTAGATAGGTAATTTGTAAGACATGTATTCATATCAACAGTGATATAAATCCAATCAACATAATTCTCCTATCAAGAATGAAATTCACATTAAATATAATATTATTTCTAATAAAAGTTTATTTGAACTTGTTCTCCTACTCTTTTCTTTAAATCCGATCTCCTATTTTCTCCTCCAAAGCATAAACCCTTTTGCTAAAAGGAAGAGTTGAAATAATGCAAGCTCTCCCTCTCATACACAATTTAGAATGAAAAGAGACAAATCCCAGTAATTCCCAGATCTGAGATTGATCCTCTCTACTTAGAGCATGAAACCCCTATTACAATAGTGATTTAAGAATACCATAATTGGAGAGGAGGAGTCTTTCCTATACAAAGTCTAAAAGCTATATTCATAATTACAAATGAAAATCAAAATGAGAAAATTGTTTTGGAGAATGAATTTGCTTTCACAAATTTGATTGGCCTCAATTCATTTTCCTCTCTTGCTAGAGCAATTCCATTGATTCAAATATTCTCTTCCTCATCTCCTTAACTGCTTTCCTACCAAAAATCAATCAAAATTAAATTAAAATGCAAATCAAAATTAAAAATACCAACTCTAGAAAACAAACATCTCCAATCAAAATTTAATTAAATAAATAAATTAAAAGAAATTTGTGCTTTCCATTGATCCATGTAAATATCTTATTGTTCAAAGAGAACATCGTCGAATGGATCTACAATCAATAAAGACTTTAAGCAAATGAAAAATGCAAAAATCAAACTTATAAAATCAATTTTAGTTACAAATTCATAGCTTAATTTTATGATAAATTTTAGGCTCATTTAATGATTGAATTTGGTTATGCAATCACTTCAAAGATATTCTACATGATTTAGTCTATCTAACGAGCCATCTTGGGCCTCATTTGGTCAAGTAAATCTCAACTTTTGAGCTCCCAAAATTAAAGCATAAAAATGTCATAATTATAGAAAAATTGCTCCGTAAACTAAAATTAAGAAAATTAATTAAATATTCTAATCCTAAATTAAATTAAAATTTTAATTAACTGTTAATGAATTATTTCATTAATTAAATATATACAAATTAATTACAATTATAAAATAAATTAACTATGCATAGTTAAAATCATTATAAATTAATTAATTCAAAAATCAATTATATGCACAAGTTAAATAAACAAAATTTTAGTTAACATTTAATTGAATTAAATAAAAGTTAAATAATATTAAAATATTATATTAAGGTAATTTATAAACATATACACAATAAATTTTTAAAATCACGAATATAATTTAACACTAAAGTTGTTGTATGAATTCGATTAGACGAGGGATTCACAAACTTATAAACGATATCCTAATGTGGATGACCACATTTCATACACCATCGGGTATTGGGGCAAGATTAATGTCAGAAATTTTAAAATGCGAAAGATTCTACATAAACAAAATTGTCGAGGTTTGATATGTTATAGCCAGATTTTTTTATATATTGGAATTTTTTTATGGAGCTTTTGGTTTTTTTTATTTTTATTTTTTTATGAGAATTTTTATTTATCGAAATTTTTTTATATATCAGAATTTTTTTATCTGGATTTTTTTTTATATCAAGAATTTTATTTATCGGAAGCTTTTATATATATCAGGACTTGATGTCGTGTGGTTTCGATATAATATTGTGTGTCGAGGTGTGAAGAATTAAGGGAGGATGTGAGGTGAAGTGGGGCCCACGTGGAGTGGGACTCATCCATTATAAACTTCAGAAACTTGGTAATTTAAAAAAATTACAAAACAAACTATAACCACTTTATATTTAAGAGGCCATTGAGGTCATTTATGGGCTCACTAATCTCGACATAGCCAAATTGGTTGAGATCTTCGTTACTTCTACTTTTTTCTGTTTTTAAGGTGAGTTCTATGAACAAACCCATGGCGTGGCCATGGGATTTCCCTTATCCCTTATTGTTGCTATTTTATTTATGGAAGACTTTGAATCCAAAGCTCTAGCCTCAACTCGTTTTAAGCCTAGGCTTTTGAAAAGATTTGTTGATGATACTTGTGCGATATGGCCACATGGTCCTAAAAAGTCGGATATGTTTTTCCAGCGTCTTAATAATCAGACTAACTCCATAAAGTTTACAATGGATCAAGAGGTTAATGGTTTCCTACCTTTCCTTGATGTATGCATTTCAAGGAAGGATGATGGCTTGTTCTCCCATGAGGTGTTTCGGATGAAAACTCACACTTAGCAGTATCTTCATGCCAAATCCCATCATTTCCCTGCTCAGAATCTAGGTGTTCTCAATACATTAGCTACCTATGCTCTAAGGGTTTCTGATGAAGACCACCTTTCTAAAGAGAAAGCCCATCTTCTTAATGTTTTTGTCAATAATAAATATAGTAGGCATCAAGGTCTTACAGCTTTCCTCAAAGCTAGCATGGGTCCTAAGGTTAAGAAAAAACCTAGTGATCGTATTTCAAGGGTTCATCTCCCTTTCATCCAAGGGACCACATATAGGATTGCCAAAATCTTGAGGAAGCACAATGGTCCCTCAACCTTTAGACCCCTTAGAACCATAAGAAGTTCCTTAAAATATGTTAAAGACCCAGTCAACCCAATGGATATGAAAGGTGTCTATGTTATCCCATGTTCTTGCGAAACCTCATACATTGGTGAAACTGGTCGGTCTATAAATCAGAGGATTAAGGAACACACAACTGACATCAAGCATGGGAGAACCCACTCTTCAGCCTTGGCTGAACATGCTGAGAAGACTAAGCATCATATATGCATTGAGGAGGCTAAGGTTATTGTGAATATTCCTCATTTCCATCACCGTAAGTTTAGGGAAGCCATTGAAATTGAGAGGAGATCGAGTAATATGAACAAGGATGACAGGTGGAAAATTAGTAGTTGTTGGATCCCGATGATTTTCTCAGACTTTTTTCTCCTTCTTGGTCTTTTGGTTAGACTTTTCCTGGTTTCCCCTTTTTCTTCCTTGGTTCTAGTTTCTTCTATTTTCTCCCCCTTGGATTTTTTCTTTCCCTTTGTGTCCCTTTCCTTTCTTTTTATTTTTTATATTTAATATTTTTATTCATTATAGGAATTTATTGTTAGTCGATTTTCTTAAGCTTTATAATAAGAATTAATTTCCCTCAATTTGATTTTTATCCTTTTCCTCTTTTCATGAAAGGTGTTATAATTCTTCATCCACATATATATATATATATATATATATATATATATATATATATATATATATTACTTATATATATTACTTATTTCAATACCTAAGGTTATTATTTCTCCTAATCTTTAGTCCAGTCAATCGATTATTTAGGTATCTAGGGTTTTAATTAATCCATTGATATATTTAATTACTTAAATTAGAATTATAAAATGAATTTTCCTAATATAGTCATTTTTTTTTTTTTTTTTTTTTAATAGAATAAAGATGGAATAATATTAATATTTATTTATATTTGACTAAAAAGTATTCAGGATTTGTTTAAATTAATTCTTACCATTTCTTCAACCCAGTCAAAAGTAATTGTATTATAGCCATTTCATTTTACCCATTGTCATAATTTGATTCTTCATCTTGTCCTAATGATGAACCACACTGGTTGGTTTGAAACACGTTGGCAAAATTCTCTTTGATGTGATCATTTTTGAAATAATTTCTTATAATTTCATGTTTCGTAATTTCTTTTAAAATTGGGAATTGATATAAACTACCAAGATCTTCAAAACACAATTTTAATTATTCTACAATTTGGTTACGACGATTTTGTA
This sequence comes from Pinus tabuliformis, assembly GCA_031772625.1. Classification (NCBI taxonomy): domain Eukaryota; kingdom Viridiplantae; phylum Streptophyta; class Pinopsida; order Pinales; family Pinaceae; genus Pinus; species Pinus tabuliformis. The sequence continues at coordinate 601,150,380 of CM062815.1, read as the reverse complement.
GGACCGTTAGTGAAAAATGAATTAATTAGTACAAATTAACTAGGAATTAATATTTACAATCAATTACTAATTTATTTACAAAAATTAAAATAATATACGTTTTGCACATTTTTTAACCTAGTGGTAGAAATGATCGAACTTCAAATGACCACCATTTGGAAATCATGTAACAAAATGAGATGAAACAACAACCAATGGAAATCTTGAGAAAATTCGAACTCAATGAAGCGATCAAAATAAAAATCCAGAGAAAATGAAAATTTGGAAAAAAATTAGGACACTTAACTAAATGAAAAAAAATATTAAAAGGCGATTTAGCCAAAATTTATGTGAAGGGTCCCCATTATTTGAAATACATAAGTAAAAGGGGGGGTTGATATTTTACCTCAACACTTGCGATACACGGGGAAGAACCCATTATCCTTGGTTAAAAGATGATGAACTTTAATTACCCAAAGGTTAAAAACGACGCATTCCATTAAATCGTCAAACAATAAAACCTTTCCACATGTCCCACATAAATAGATTAAGCAATATGAGTTTGAAAAGATAAGTACTCAAAGTAGACTGAGTAAAAATCATGAATCCAAATTCTGGGAAAAACTTATTTTAAGATTACCTCTTATGAAAATAGAAGAAAGAACAGGTAGGAGTTTTTGATAAAGCATATATCCATTGTTATGAATGGGCTCTTACATCGCTTAGCTTCTAGCGATCCTAAATAATACCCAAGTGAATTTGTCTTATGCCATACAAGCATGGTCTCGTTTCCAGCGAATGTCCATAGCCTCGACGGGTTTACTTGTATTTCCCATGCTTCCTCTTTTATTCACCCTTTTGATAAGTGCATATGCGAGATTATTTTATGATGTACCTAAGTGAAAGAGGTGGGATGCTAATAGAGACTTATGCTAATGGATATAATACTTCCATAATGCTGACTCCAAATTCATTCCTCGATACTATAAATCAGAGGCTTTTATATGAAGTAGAGGGATGGGAGGGATCCATTGAGTTAAACTCGGATCAATTCTTTCCTTGAAAAGGTGAACTACATCACTTATAAAGGATGTGTGTTTCTCCATGAAATGGTTTTGAAGCAAGAGGATTTTATGGTTCCATAAAATTATACCTTTAATAATAAATGAAATTCATGAAATTGACAGAGTAAAAGTTTCCCATGTCTGCCAACGACTGTTGGGTGAGGAAAAGGCCTTCCACATAAATCATGGTGGAGTCACCAAAATCAAATCATGAGCAATGGAAAAAGTGAAAAAGAAATCGAAACTAAAATGAAATATAAAAGCAACAACTCCAAACATGTCAAAATGAGAAAGGAAAAGCTGAAAGAAAAGCCCAAATTAAAGACAAACCCAACAAGGCTAATTATACAAATGTCTCAACAAAAGAGTAAAAGAAGATATGCATGTGTATGTTTGTCTTATCTTGGGAATCTAATAAATTTTATCTTGTGGTGTTATAAGAGATTAGGATTCTAAAATAAAGGGTGAATAATAGTGATGGGAGATAATAAGCTAAACAAGAAGTCTCTGACTACCGCAAATTTTCTTTTTCAAAGCATCTTAACTATCTTCTAATCAAACCAATGCTTGAAAAACAAACTAAAGGTTACAAAACTCCCTAGTTTAGTTGATTTGATGAACACCCATTATTTCTACTCCAAAGCCTGAAAGCGAATGATAAAGAGAATGAGTTCTAAATCTGAGCAATCAGGGTGTGAAAAAATAAAATTGAGGTCCTGCAAAACAAAGATAAATATCAGCAAAAACTAAAACAAAATTGAAATAAAAATGAAGAAAATAAAAACGTTGAAAATGGGCATGTATGAAACTTACCATTGGAGAATTTTGTTTAATTTTACCTGAGAGATATCATTTTCTCCAACAAAAGATAACTTCTTCTTTTGATTAGAATTAAAAACATAAAGAAGTTGCTTTCAATGTAGTTTTCATTGGCCCAAAATCATAATTTATTCAATTAAAATTAAAGCAAGTAGTACTAGAAGAAAACAATGATTCATGTTCAAGGAATCGGAAGTAGACCAAATCCATGAGAAACAAGAATGATGATGTGCTTTTGCAACAATGATTGTTCTCTTAATATTTCAAATTTCATATTCACTCCATGATTCTCATAAATTGTCAAGAATCAAGACCAAGTCCAAAACAGTGTAATGCATATGTGTAGATGGAGAGCTTTTGAATTTTTTCATGCTAAATATAGAGTGATATATCAAAAATCCAATATAAGAGAAATCAAACATTATTTAATCATGATTCATTACCTTTACCTATTCCAAATTCCTTACAAATTGTTGCATTACCATAGTGGTTGTTCAAAAGTGCCTTGAAAAACAAATCAAGATGCACACTAAAAGATGACTGAGATAATGAAATGGGCATCCAATAGTGGGATAAAGGCATTAACATAAATGAACCACAAGTGATGAAATTTTCGTTAGCCAGGAAGATTGTCGAGAAGAGTAAAAAGAGGCTTATGGGCACATACTATGAAGAATGTATATCCCCAAAGTCACAAAGTCATCCTGAAGAAATTATAATTAAAATACATATAAGCTCTTGACCACCATGATAACATGAATGTAAGCATATGCAAAGATAATCAAATATGACTCCATGTGATCATAGTGAAAGATCAGAATGAATTGACTAGAGGCCTACGAGAATACTTAACCTGATATTCCGAAGTTCCGAAATGAGAAGAGGCGAAAAGAAAATTTCGGGAAGAAATATAAATTGATTAATGATAACAATTTGATATCCTAAGGTTCCGAGGTTCTAAGAGAATCAAAGCGAAATGTAAGAGCTTCAATAAACAAGGCTTCCAAAATGAGAACAATTCTCTGATAAATAAAATCCCAATAAATAAAGCCTTTGTTATTTAAATGTTTTTCACGGAATTCCTTTTCAGAGGTTTAATTGATTTTCACTTCCGATATCAGAAGTCCCAATATAAATATTTCTTGAAAAACTTTTAAATAAGAGTTCCAATAAAAGGAAGGTGAAAATTAATATTGGATAAAGCAATAATATCAGAATTCAGATATGGTAATAATTCAATATGAATTTCATGAGATTTTGAGATCGAGGAATTTGAGCATGAAAATAAAATAGGACTTTTAGATCTCATAGAAATCCCTCGGAAAGTTCTTTCAAATTTTCCCGATATAACATAAACTCAAGAGTTGGATAAGCCAGAAGGTCTGCTATCTTGAGGGAAGGTATCAGAAAGTGAAAAAAAATAGAAGATCGAGATTCTGATAATTGAGAGATAGAGGCCTTGAATCAATTCGGAAGAAGAAATGTGACTAAGGTGGGTGTAAAATGAATGAGCACAATGGAAAGGTTTTAACTCAACCGACAAATGTAAGATTCAAAACAGGCAGAGATAAAATCATATGTAAGATCATTCACTGCAAGATTTTGCAATTTTCTCTGCTTGTAGCGAATATGAGCAAGAAAAAGTCTAGGAATTTTATTTCAGCTGCATCAATGAGAGGAAAAATATGATTATTGACTCATATTACTAAATTTGCAAAGGAAGGAAAATATAAATAGAAGCAAAACTATAGAATACCCAAAATTCGACGAAACAACAAATACTTCCCTGAACATGTTGCACATTAATTACTCACTTTATTTCTAAAGCTAATTAGATTTTATTGTGAAAATCCAATCTCGAAATCAAGTCAACGAACGCCTGTAAAAGAAGAAAAATGTAAATAAGAAGTAAACTATGAAAAGAGAAAACTGAAAAAAGATGAAGATGAACATATGGACACATACCTCGAAGAATTTTGATTGCAATTTTATCTCATGAATCTTCAGGTTCTCCCATGCATTTCTCAAAATTTGCATATGTTCGAGATCATCTTACTTATTCAATCTAAATTAAAATGCTAAGTAATTAGATACTTATTTGCACCAACTTGATAATGACATTGAGGGACAAGAGTGGAAGAGTGGTTGTATATAAATGCTTATGAATTGAAAATTGTATTTTTCAAGAATTCTTGATTGTAAATATTCTTTGGAACTTTTCCTTTCCTGATTTTCTTTGCAAATTTTAGTAATGTTAGGAAGCTTCATCAAGAAGTATAAACAAGCGCAGCGTAAGCGTAATTCAAGAAATCATATTTTTTGAACAGTCTTTGCATCACAGGCTCATTACACGCTTATTAAAAATCTGCAATAATGAAATAAATAAAAACAAGAAAGGAATCTAAATCTAAATTAATCTATCCCTAATACTAAGTGAATGAAAAAGAAGCATGACTAAGTATAGTCATAATTCCAATGTAACAATTTAAGCATTTTATTTCATGCATGTATGTCTAGGACAAACATGAGAAACAAAAATACAATTAAATGAACAAAAATAAATTTTAATATAGTATATACACTAATTGATAACATATTTACAAGAAGCAACTTATTTACAATCACCATCTCTAAAATTGTCCCTTCCAGCTGAATTTCAATTGGATCATAGAAATATGGATGGGTTTCCATTAATGATTGGAAGAGGTTTAAAAAAGAAGATAACGTTCCAGATTGTGGAAATGTATTTTTAGACTCCAATGGCTTGAATGAAATTACAAGTCTTATGTACATATGTTAAATTATTAACAATATTCTGTGTAGGAAAACTTTCCAAATGTTTTTCAAATGGATCTATGAAATATGGATGGAAGTCAGATACATTCAATAGATAATTATTAATTGAATTAGATTGTTGGTCATATTGTGAAGATACACTCTCTTGTTGGCACTGCTTTTGAGAGGAAATGAACAAGTGATAAGAAATGAACATCAATTGGAATTGGAAGAGTAATAATTTTTGATGTTCATGATTATAATTTGAAACTTCATTTTTTGATTCAGGAAATGCATCAATTGAGAGTTCAATACTTAACCGCTCAATATGCCAACATAAAATATGTAAAAACTGAGAAAGGCAACTAGAAAATAAATAAACAAAATAAATGAAGGAAAAATAAAAAGATCAAATCACTATTTACAGTAGTATTACAATTATTGTTACAACACAACTCAGATTGGTTTGAAGTAATTCCTCTTCACAAGAATTGGCTAGAATAATGCAATTAGAATGATCGCCAACACCAACTTGTGAATTAGAGAGAGGATTAGGACTATGAATAGGAATGAGAGCTTGATCATCATAAGAATCATAGATTGGGATGGTTTCTTGAATGTTGAAATCATGAGTATGATTAAATGTTTGAAAATGAGAGTCAATTGGAACAATTTATGTATTGAGTTTCTCTTCATTTTCAAGTATAGTTTGATTTGGAACATGAGGATTTAATAGGGAAGGAGACAAATCAACATCCTCAATGTTAAAGAAGTCATCATAAATGACTTCACAACATTCACTAGTATTCTATTTATTCTCATCCGATGTATCAAAACAAGAAGGAATATGGAGCACATGTTCATTAATGCCAGAAGAATGACCAATAATTGTCTCTCTATCTTGATAAAAACTAATAGGAAATTCCATTATATCAACCTCTTTGTTTACTGAAATAAAATTAAAGTAAAGAGGGCATAAATTACTATCAACAAAAATATCATGATAGAGGTAAAAATGACAACTGAAAGCAATGAATTTGAAAATATCTCTATCTGCACATTCTTATAAATTTTTTCCATTGCAAATTTCAAATTCTAGATCATTTACTTAGTTAATTGTGCTATCTTGAGGAATGTTCTCTAGCTGCCCTGAATTTAGTATTTGATCGGCATGATTATATTTAGTAATTTCTATAGCAGATCACATAATATTATAATCTTCAATTTTTACTTGTGCTTGGTGATTTATTGACTGATTTTTTGAATTAATTTTAGAGTAATTTTCCAATTTCATGGCAGGTGTTTCTTCAATATTATTGATGGTATCTTCTTGTAGTTGTTTATCAAATTCTTCCAATATTTGTGATAATGATTCATTAGCATGATTATCATTAATATTGTAATAGGTGTGTAGTAGATTTAAGAATTTGTCATACATGGTTGAGGTCACGTCATCATGGTTAATATGCACCTTTATATCAAAATTTTCAATAATATTTGAAGGAGAGTCATGGAAGCTTGCAATTGTTATATATGGATTTGAAATGGAAAGATGAGAACAAATATATTCAATTCATTCTCCGAAGGTTTATCTTCAATTTTGAATCTTAAACAATTTAATTGAAATCTAACAGTAAAATCTAAGAAAGATTCATTTTCAAATATTCATAAATCTTCAAATTCATCACATACCCATTCATAATTATAACGATCAAATTTATAAAGGAATTTTGTGATGAATTGAACCTAATTGTGAATAGAGGCAACTAGAAGAAATTGATACCAGCTTCTCGCTTTTCCTGTGAATGTAAGAGTAAAAATCCTGCATAAAATACCTTCATCAATCTTATGAAAACTAGAATTTGAATTTTTTTGAATACACTATAACGTATGATCAAATTTAGAAACATTCTTCTTACCGTTACACTTTACCTTTTACAAGTGTTTTACTATTTCCAGTGGAGTATTGGCAAATGCATGCCCAGAGATACAACTCCAAATTGGAAGTTTGGAAGGAGCCATTGTGATTAATTAAAAAAAATTAAAATACAAAAACTCTAATAGACAAAAAGTCATTTAGGCCCTCATTCTAGTGCAAAAAATGTTGATGGCCCAAAATGACCATTCAACATCATAAGAGAGACCAATCGGTTGGGAACTTAAAGTAGCTCCTTTCCTGTTTGGAATGATGGTTCTGATTGTTTCAATTGGGTCCAGTTTCATTCTCTTTATATCTTCATTGGCTTAAAGTATGTGTTTAACTCGCCAACAAAGAGAGAGCAATCAAATTATGCTTCCTACCGTGCACGAGCAAGGAAGCAAATCATTGAGCTTATTTAAGGCTCAGCCAAACCATAACTATGGTTTTTCCCCTTTTAGAAGAGGACTTCTAGAATGCAATATTTACTCTAAATGCAGTTTTACTCTATAATTCAAGCAAAAGGAAAACTATGCTAATCTTATCTTGATGGAAAGAAGGACTAGTCCTTCTTTCTACCAAGAGCAAGATATTAACATAATTGGGATTTTAACATGGCTGGCTTAAGATGAATATGTATTTAATGAAGTATTTTAATTAACTAATATTATAATTACCAAACATGCTTTTTAGGGATATATTAACAATGAATGATGAACCAATAACATTAGGAAGTAGTTCAAGTAAAGCCAATGGAAATTAAATAAGAATTAAATGGTTGTTTTCTGAGTAAATAATTACTCATAAATCTAGTTTTAATATATTAGAGCAAAATATACAATTGACAACAAATTCATGAGACAAACATATTAGATAGATAATCTGTAAGACATGTATACATATCGATAGTAATATAAATTCAATCAACATAATTCTGCCATCAAGAATGGAATTCACATTAAAAAAAATAGTATTTCTAATACAAATTTATTTGAACCTGTTCTTTTACTATGTTATTTAAATCTGATGTCCTACAATCTCCTCCAAAGCATAAACTCTACTGCTAAAAGAAAGAGCTGCAATAGTGCAAGCCTTGCCTCTCATACACAATTCAGAATGAAAAGAGATAAATCCCAATAATTCTCAGATTTGAGATTGATCCTCTCTACTTACAACATGGAACCCCTATTACAAGAGTGCTTTAAGAGTTCCAGAATTGCAAAGAAGAGAAGCCTTTCCTATACAAAGTCTAAAATCTATATTTATAATTACAAATAAAATCAAAATGAGAAAATTGTTTTGGAGAATGAATTTTCTTTCATAAATTCGATCGGTCTCAATTCTTTTTCCTCTCTTGCTGGAGAAATTCCATTGATTCAAATATTCTCTTCCTCATCTCCTCAATTGTTTTCCTGCCAAAAACCAATCAAAATTAAATTAAAATGCAAATCAAAATTAAAAATACCAAATCTGGAAAACAAACATCTCCAATCAAAATTTAATTAAATAAATAAATAAAAAGAAATTTGTGCTTTCATTGATCCATGTAAATATCTTATTGGTCAAAGAGAACATCATCGAATGGATCTGCAATCAACAGAAGCTTTGAGCAAATGAAAAATGCAAAAATTAAACTCAGAAAATTAATTTTGGTTACAAATTCAGAGCTTAATTTTCTACTAAATTTTAGACTTATTTAATGACTAAATCTGGTCATGCAACTACTTCATAGATATTTTCCATGATTTTATCTATCTAACGAGCCATCCTGGGCCTTATTTGGCCAAGTAAAATTCAACTTATGAGCTTCCAAAAAAAGTAAAAAATGCCAAAATTCTAGAAAAATAGCTGCCTAGGCTACAATTTGGAAATTTTAATTAAATATTCTAATCCTAAATTAAATTAAAAATATAATTAATTGTTAATTAATTATTTCATTAATTAAACATATACAATTTTTTTTTTCTCGGCAAAGCTAACTAATCTATTATATTATATACAGGTAAACAGTACATTCAAAAAACACTGGCTGCCCAGGGCCAACTGTGGCTCCTTGGGTGGCTCTACTAGACTCAAAATTCTCCCTTGCAGGACAACATTTCCATTTTAAACCAAAACACATGACACAGAGATGTTCCTAGGTAGTAACAAAACGGCCCACGCAGGGGCAACCAACAAAAAGACGCATAACAGAGTTTGCCTAGCTTACTTCCCATACTATAGTAACCGTGAACATGACCAAGAACTGAAAGGAAACAAACAAAGATATTAAGCATAATCCAGATACCAACTGAGACCTCGAACCTATCCCCGACCTGAGAGAGAGAAGTGTATGCTGGAGAGCGCCTCTGAGAATTAGTCTTCTGGTTTTTCTTCAAGGATTCTGCACCAGCCTTGGCCTTCTGGGATGCCGTCCCACATTGCCATAGGATCTTGCGCGGGGGCCGACAGCTCTTGCTCTTGAGGTCAGGTGGGGGCTTGCTGAAGCTCCCCTTCTAAACTACCCTCTGCATTAGATGGCTGCCCCATTGGGCGTTTCTCCCTATTTCCCTCTGGAAGTACCTCAGCAGGGACCGGTTGTGTTCCTTCTCCAATCTCCTCCGGAATTTTGGTGAAAAGAACTGAGATATGTGCATTAAGGCCAGCATTGTCCCGCGAGCTGCCCAGGGTAAAAATGACTGAGCCGAACGCTGGGAGCATGGGCGCACCATCATTGGAGCTGCCGGCCTCCAGAAACTGACTGGCTGGAATTGGTGTGGCTCCCGCCCTCCTGTAACAATAGCAGCAGCAGCAGTGATGGTGAACATCTGCTGCAGGGGGACGTGAGGACTCACCACGCCCAGTGCCTCTTCTACACGGCATCCTTTCACGCAGTCGCACCATGGTTTCAACGACGCCCTTAGCTTGTTCCAGAGCCGTGCTTGAGGGCCTGTTGCTACTGCGTTCACTCCCAATTGAGTGTTGTCCACAAATTGGCTCGAGGCAGAGCTCAACTGAGCACAAACAAAGGCCCGGATAAACAAGCAGAGAGCAAACCTCGTCCGAGTTAATGTCTTCACTCTCAGCATCAACAGCGCAGCATTTTCTCGCAGAGATCTGAGTGGCTTTCTCGGCATTCTGAGCCCAGAACAACACCATTCCATTCTTCTTAAACCAGCTAACATTCTCTTGAAACTTGCCCGCATTGAATGCTCGCTGCAGGCTCGCCATCGTTTCCAGTGTCTTCATTAAGGCTTCCATGATGCTTCTCCCGTCTTAACGTCTCGGCGGCGAGGAGCATTGAAGTCCTTTGATCCTCACGTGGCAGCACATGCTGGGCATGTGGCTCTCCAAGTCCTAGCTCGATGACACCCACATCCGGGGTAAACATATACAATTTAATTATAATTATAAAATAAATTAATTATATACCATTAAAATTCATTATAAATTAATTACTTTAAAAATCAATTATATACCAAAGTTAAATAAACAAAATTTTAGTTAAAAAAATAAATTAAATAAAAGTTAAATAATATTAAAATATTATATTAAAGTTATTATTTCAGGTAATAACAACGTATTGAAATATTTTTTTATATTGATATTAATTTGAAATTTACCAAAAATTAAATAATCTTATCTAATGTTTACCTTTGAAAAATATTTAATTTATTTTTTTATTTTTTTGAAATATATTTATTTCAATTTTGATTGGTTCACCTCTTATTTTACAATGACTACATTGTACCACAAACTCTGTAATTTGTTGTACCATAAAATCTTTTGTTGTACCCACTGACATTAAATCACTAATTATAAAAATATTGGAACAGAAATTTGCAATTTTCACCAATGAATGGGAGAAGCACTGCAGCGAATGAATGCTTCATGGTCATCCTCCGTTAATGGGCTGATTCAGTGAACAGTCATTGGAGATCCGATCGAGAAAAAGTATCGATTCTGCAGGGAACACCTGTTATAAAGGGAGTGGTCCATTTCTCTGTCAAAAGTTTTTTCTATTGATGCCATTGACAGAGTCCTTTCACATCACCTAAATTTACACGAGGATTGGTTGTCCAGCTTAGTACACATGCACAACCAACTCCCAGTAAAAAAAGCATGGGTATATGATACACCACCATCATGAAGTTTTTACAACGTGGATTTCATATACTGAAACCCAATGTTAATGTTAATGTTAATGGCGTTTTCTAACTATTTTTCACTGTTTTTGGTTTTTTATAGCATTAATTCAGTAAAGAAAACAAGTACAAATGCACAACCAACTAGCAGTAAGAAAACATGGGTATATGATACACCACCATCATGAAGTTTTACAACGTGGATTTCATATACTGAAACCCAATGTTAATGTTAATGGCGTTATCTAATTATTTTTCACTGTTTTTTGTTTTTTAATTAAATTGTAATTTTTTGTTTTTGTTTAAAATGTTGTTGAATGCATAAATAGTTTCAGCCATTTGTAAAATTTAAGGGTACTTGAATGTGTAGAATTTACAATTCAAATTTTTTAAATAGTGAGAAAACTTATCATAACTTAATTGTTAAATCAATAGTAACTCATCACTATTAATCAAGGACTAATTACCTATTAGTGGTATGTAAGAGGCAGGTTTCACTTCTAATTCACAACTCAAACTTATGATTTCAACAAATTTCTACTCAATTTCAAACAAATTTAACTCTAAAATATACAAAAAAAACTCTAAAACACATCACAAATAAATTACAATAATATTAATTAATATATTAATTAAAGTGTTCATAAATATATTTTTAACCTATTGAGATTGAATTTTTTCTAATTTTTTAACCTATACAGTGTTAAATTTATTTTCTAATTATTAAAAAATGAATTTGAGTTGCCATAATAATACACTTTTTATTTGTATGGAAAGTAGTAAAGTGCTTTTCTAATTATTATTCCCTGCCACAACAGGTTAATAACGTATTCAAAAAATATTGATGTTGACATTAATTTGAAATTTACCAAAAATTAAATAATCTTATCTAATGTTTACCTTTGAAGAAAAATTAATTTATTCTTCTATTTTTTTTAATATATTTATTTCAATTTTGATTGGTTCACCTCTTATTTTACAATGATTACATTGTACCACAAAATCTGTAATTTGTTGTACCATTAAATCTTTTGTTACACATACTCACATTAAATCACTAATTATAGCATTAATTTTTCCATATTGATTGGGCTACTGGGTCAATCCGTTTCACTCTTCAAACTTCCAAACGTGACGGGAGGAATATTGGAACATAAATTTGCATTTTTTCACCACTATTTTGGAATGCAAATTGTGTCAAGGCTCCATGGGACTCGAACTAGTAACCTCTGAACTGCACCATACCCTGACATTTAATGCTTTATGGCAGCCATTATGACACTTTCGCATAACGACCTATGAATCCCACGTTGTGCTTTCACTCGTTGACATTGCTTGTATGTAGGATTACCAATCTGTCACTTCAAGAAGCTGCCAACTCTTATGTCGATGTTTACAGCAAGTGGTATGACAACCTTTCCCGTAAGATATTTAAATTTTTAAAATATTAATTGAAGTCTTTTAGTGAGAATTAAATTTTGAATTTTATATTAGATTTTATTTCATAAATAATGAAATAAAGTTCAGTAATTTTATCATAAATTTTTTTAATAAAATTTATTTAAATTAATAGAAAAATATTGTAAATATAAAAAAAATTATAAAAATTTTAATTCTATGAAACTTTTAATTCAATAAATTTTTAATATAGAGTAAAGTGTTAGAAAAAAAATTTAAATAATTGATGCAATAATTTAAAATAAATATCAAAATATTTATTTTAAAACATATTTTTTATATGAAAAATAAAAAAATCATATATAAAAATTAAATACATTATAATTGGATTATATATATATATATATATATATATATAAACAAAAAAAATTTAATATTATAAATAAAGACAAATTTCAACCTTATTTCATAATTATTATTAAAAATATTCTATACATATTTCATAAAAGTTGAATTCTCTACCATAATATAGCAACATTTTTTTGTGTTTTTTAAAATTATAAAATAATATTCCTGAATATTTATTTTTAATCTTATAAAAATGTAAGACAATACTATAGATTTTGATTATGTATAGTTAATTATAGCCCTGATTTTTTTTTAATCTTTTGTTTTCCATTTTTTTCCTTCTAGTTTTGGTTTTCCACATGCACTTATAGAGGCTTCCATTTTGCCAAATCTTCATAGTCTTTTACTTTAATTTAACTAGATTTAAACTAAGTGGCATATACTCCATATCATCCTAAAATTCTCTTCAATTCTACCTTCTTCATGTATTAAAGAAAAAATATTTATAAAAAACAAGTCATAAATCACATTTTAAAGAACCGTGTAAGACATTACATCACAAAATCACACATTAAAAAATGTTTTTGTATGAGACATATTATGTCTTATTTGTTTCTAATTTAAGGATACTTAAAATAAGCAAGAATATCTACAAAGTAACCCTTGTTCAAATACAATAGTTATTTCATACATTTCAAAATTCAATAATTGAACTAAGTGGTAGGGAAACACTAGCTATGTGGCCTTGTTTATTTAACATATGAATTAATGTGGAGCTTTCAATAGATCTTACCACCATACACAATAAATTTTTAAAACCACGAATACACCTTTCACACCAAAGATCTTGTATGCATTTGATTAGACAAGGGATTCACAAACTTATAAACCATATACGAAAGTAGATGGCCACATTTCATACACCATCGGGTATCGGAAATCGGGTATCGGAGATTGGGTCTTGGGGCTCGACTAATATCGGAAATTTTAAAATGTGAATGATTTGACATAAAACAAAAAAGTTGATTGTTGAATTTAGGCTTCTATGATCCATATCCTCCGATCCTCTGCCCTTGCAAAACATGCGAAAAAAACTAAGCATCACGTATGCATTGAGGAGACCTGTGTGATTGCCAAGATTGCCCATTTTCATCATTGGAAGTTTAGGCAGGCCATAGAAATCGAAAAAAGGCCGGGCAATCTCAATAGGGATGATGGTTGGAAGATTAGCAGATGTTGGATACCTGTCCTTTCTTCCTAGTTGCCCCGGCCCCTGCCCCCACCCTGACGCCGTCCCTTGTTTTGTTCCCCTTTTGTTATCTTCTCTCGGCTTCTGGACCTTGTGTTGTCCTTTATCTGCTCGTTGATTTTAATAAAAAATTTCAGCATCTTTATCTATACTTGTTCTCCTATTAGGATTAGATATTTATTTATAGAGGTGTAATAATATTTTTGAGCCTTAGTTAATTAGCATAGTTAATATAATAATTTTTACCTTAATTAAGGAAATTTAAAGAATGATGGCAATTATCCCATCTTTAGCGTTAATATAAATATTTATTAATGAGTTCAGAAACTACCATCTTCTTTCTCTTAGCTCCTTATGAACCTGTAGATGGTTTTTAATAAGAAATTGCCCCTTTTCAATTATGTTAGGTCCTTCTTTTTAGTCAACTTTCTAACTATCTAAGTATGTTAACCCTTTTTTGAAACAACTTTGATCTTTCTTAGTAATTCATTTAATATTAATAAGATTAATATATTATTTTATACTCTTTAATTATATATAGTTAAATTAAGACTTAGGTATTTATTAGTATAGTGTATTAATTAATTTCACCTTAATGAAGAAAATTAAAAATAAGATCCCTTATAACTTTAGGATAAATGAATAAGGAATTCATTTAGCTAATAACTTTAAAATAGTTTTAATCTAACTAACTAGGTAGGTTAGCCTTTAATAAACTATTTTAGTAATATTAGTTTGTATTTTTATATATATGGCTTTAATAATAATAATAAATCTATTATTAGTTTATTCTCATTAAATATAAACAGTTAAATTTAATCAATGATAGTAATGAATTTAATGAAACTAACTTTTGAATTAATTTTCCCTATCCCTATCCCTTGGTCCTCTTCAGCTTCCTGGTCAAATATAGCCGTTTCTTGGTCAAATATAGTCGTTTCCTGGTCAAATATAACCGTTGGATGATCTTCTCTCTCTATTTAAACTGCTGCCATGGTCTGGTTCTTCAACTTGTCCTGACGATGAACCACACTTGTTGGTTTGAAACGTGTCGATAAATGATGTATGATGTGATTTACGCTGAAAAATCTTCTTAATACTTAAAAAATGTTGATGTTTGCTTGTTATATCGAGAATTTTTTATATATCATAATTTTATTTATTATTTATTTTTAAGACTTTTATTTATTGATTTTTTTTTCATATATCAGGGCTTGATGTCATGTAGTTCTGATATAATATTATGTGTCAAGGTGTGAAGGAGTAAGGGAGCAGGTGAGATGAAGTGGGGCCCACGTGGAGTGGGACTCATCCATTATAAACTATAACCACTTGGTAATTTAAAAATCCGACAAAATGAACTACAACCATTTTGCAATTTTGAGATTTTAGGTCTCGTAATTGCTTTTAAAATAGGGAATTGGAATAACCATTGAGATCTCGAAAACACATAATTTTAATTGTTCTACAATTTGGCTGTGACGATTTTGTAGGACCGTTAGTGAAAAATGAATTAATTAGTAAAAAATAAATAGAAATTAATACTTACAACCAATTACTATTTTATTTACAAAAATTAAAACAATATACATTTTGTACATTTTTTAACCCAATGGTAAAAATTATCGAACTTCGGATGAGCACCATTTGCAAACCCTGTAACCAAATGAGATGAAATGAGAACCAATGGAAATCTTGCAAAAAGTAGAACTAAATGAAGCAATCAAAATAAAAATCTAGAGGAAATGAAAATTTGGAAAAATTGTAGGACACTTAACTAAATGAAAAAAAATATTAAAAGGCAATTTACCCAAAATTTTGTGAAGGGTCCCCATTATTTGAAATAAATAAGTAAAAAAAAGGGGGTTGAGTTTTTACCTCAGCAGATCCCAAGTTCTAACATTGGACCTCGGGGCAAAATATGAACATATGATTGATTTCTATTATGCATGCATAGGGGCTTGATCCTTATGTACAACTGAACAATAGGGAGAAGTGGACTCTCTCGACTAGGTAGTTACACTTAGGAGCCTAAAAAGCCAATCTAAAAAGTTACAAAGCTTAAAATGAAAGACTGGTCAAGGCATAAGAGAGGTTAGCATAAGTTAAGGTTGACATGCTGCTGAGCATTTTAGAACTACAAAGGCAAGGACAACATGTATTAGGAGCCAACCACAAAAGTAGACAAATTTATTGGTTGATGCCCATTAATTTTATTTGCATGTGCATGAGTGAAAGTTGGCTATTGGAAATAGGCTATCTAGGCATTGGCTATAGGCTATCTAGGCATTTTATGTGACATTCAATCAAGGAACTTGATTTTATCAAAATTTTCCTGTGGCCTTGTTGGGCTTATTATACCTTCACTACGATTACATTAGTTCAGACCCTACCCTATGCATCTAGATCAATATGTAGGTGTATTTGATTCTAATTGAAGTAGCGTGCATGAGTATTGCCCCACATTGCTTAAAGTGAGTGCATAATTCAAGATACAATTGCAGTGTTGGTCATAAAGAGAGTTCATACAGTTAATCCCATAGAAAAGGAAATAACCGTGACAAGGAAATATCACATAACCTAGTTATAATTTAGTTGATCTAGATTTTAAGGGTTCCTTAGAGAGATTTGGGTAAATTTGTTGCCCTGTAGAAGGAAACATAGCAATGAAAAATTGTATAATTTCTATGCCTAGGAATGATACTAGTTCCCCTATTTTCATTGTAACAGTGCAAATATATATAAATAGATTACATTCCAGATGTATCTAAAAATATTTAATTATAGGTGTATATAAAGAGATCACATGCATGTTAGTGTCCTTGGTGGAACCACAGTTCTTGTTATCAGATGGAAATAATGTCACCCTTGCACTCCCTAAATTCATTCATTAACCTTGTGTGTTTCCTTTTGTTTCTAGACCAAATGCATGAATGGTCGTCTAGAAGGAAATACATAGCCAACATAATTTTTCTATGATTGAAGATAAGGCACAAAGTTGGAGTGATGTTCACAATGGTTAAACTCACTTCCACTTATAGTCATGTCACATAGTGATCCAGGTCCAGGTGTGACGAAGGACCCTTCCAAGACCTTTTACTTTCGTGATGTGTTAAATTGAATTTTTAAAAGAACATGAATGAATACATCTGCATGCTATAAAGAAGAGGAACATGACAATCATTAGCAACATAAAAACATAAGCCGTTGATAATGGAGTTCATCCAGGAGGGACTACGTCTCTGGGCCCTGGTGTCAAGATGGTGTAGGCCACTGCATTAAGTGCTATCAATAGTGATGATGTACATAGAAGTGATGTCGCTATCATACAAGGAAAATACCCTCATGCGGGAGTGGTGCCACGAGATATTCCACTACAAGAACTCTCAGTCAAAATACTCCTATCAATATGACACAAAAACTCATGCACAATGAACATCCCGCTAACATGGCATAAAAGGGATGTCAAAACAAACATGCATGGTGACACATGAGTATCCCATCAACATACAACAAAGGGATCTCAAAACAAAACATGATGAATCATGACAACAACTACATCACATAGACAATTATGTGTCACATCAAGCAGGAATCATGAAAACAAGTAAGAAACAAGATCCCACATCAAGCATCAACAAGGATCTGTGCATCACAATGCATAGCAAAAGAAGTACATGAAAACTGCATATACCTCACAACCAAGGGCCATCTAAAGAAGTGGATGTCAAACTGCTGAAGCTGTTTGGGCCATCGATCTCACGGCATCAATCGCATGGAAATGGTTGCTCGCACATGAATGCTGACACCTGCATTCCACTTAGAAAAGTGGTTGAAGAATAGAATGAGAGAATGAGAAATCTGAATGCACCATCAGATTTTTGACGTCGAATAGTGAAAAATTGACTGTCCAATCTTTGAATTCCGAGAAGTTGAGAATTTGGGGCTCAAGGAATCTTTTAGATTCCCCCTAGATTCCTCAAAGATTCTGCTCCATGGGTGGACTAGAAATCTACAACTCAAATGGCGAATCTAACGTCACCATTACGATCCCTGCAGAAAACCATGAAAGACAAGTATAAACTTGACTATATTCCGACATGGAGAAAAATTACCTCGGGAAAATTTCAAGGCTCATGGTTCCCCTCCCTGTTTATGCAGAAATCATGGTTCCATCCTCATACTGAAAATGGCTGAAAAATGCAGATCTCTGATGGAGACACGGACAATGTCATTGCGTTCGTGGCGACGAGAAGTGTTGAATGCATATAAAATTTGTCAAAATATGACAACATGAACTTTCACCCCTCCTGCAAAATGCTGCCTCGAACTGTGTGCACTGCCTCCTCTGCCTAAGCGCACTAAAAAATTGCTTTTAAATATAAATTCTGGGGCAGATTTCTCAATAATGTTGTTGGCGCAGTTGGTTAAGGATTCATTTAATAGGGAGGAGGTCGGGAGGTCAAACCCCGCCTCCTCCTTTTTTTATAGACCACCATCAAAATAGTTTTTAAAAATAAAATAATGGTTGGCTCGGGCCCGCTCCTGGTTCCTCCATTTGTCTCAAAATCCGTGCAATGACGGTTAAATATTTTTCCAAGCTAGATTAACCAAGGAGTTTGGTTTTGGCATAATGGTAAAATTTAGAAAATCGTTGAGGAGGGGTCGGGGGATCAAATCCCACCCCTCCATATATAATTTTTAAAAACCAAAACGACATATTAATGGGGGGGTCGTGTCTGCATTGGGCCGCCCGCCCCATACCCCTGTGACATACGTTGCATTCCGGTGGTTATGTATTAATGGGAGTGTTTTTGTTTTTGGGGTCGCCCGCTTGGGGGCTGGCCATGTGGGCCGGGCGCGTTCAACCCCCATCGGTCCCGTATTACATGTATTATGGGCTTCGGGGTGTGGACCGGGTCCACCGGAGGTGGCCCGTGCCCACCCCATATATGGTTTAAGAGAAAGCGTGGGTGGTGGGGGTGGTGGCCCACCACCACCTTTAATATATATTTTTTTGTTTTACAAACAATGCCATTTTTTTGAAATTTGGACTTTTTTAACCGTAGGAGACAATTTAACGACCCCACAATTTCACTCGGAATCTGGCCCAGGTTGGCCAGAATCCGGTGGCCGGGAAAAGTAAAAATTGTGGCCTCCTTAAGCCTGTCCAGTCATCAAAATTCAACCCAACCTTGACTACTTCTAACTTTTGCATACGGACTCGAATCGACAAACCGTTCACACCTCCGCAATTAGGACGACGAGATCTATGCTCTGGTACTAGGTCAACATCATTTTGAACACTTTTATTTTCGAGCATTTCATAAACCCTCTTTGCCCTGTGTGTCTCTGGAGCCACCTGGATCAATCCTCCCCATTGAGGAGCTTTTGGTCCTCCAAAAGCATGAAAAGTAACCTGCAACTTCTCTGTACCTTGTCTGCATCACAAGCGTCTTGAAAAGGTCTCGCTTCCATCTCCTTCACCTTTGTTCTTCAGAGCCTTAAGCGATGAGACGACACCTACTACCTTTGCAACCTGTAGTACATTATTTTTCAAATTACATGCTTGACTTTTATGGCCAACTAGTGACCCAAACGTCCCACACTTGCCACGAGTTTATAACACATACTCGGTGGTCAAGTTTACATCAAGATGGACGCAAGACCTCAGCTATGACAACAAGGGCAATCTATCATTGTTGCTTAAACAAGTGATGGAAAACACATCATCATTGCAACACATGATTTACAAACATAAGGCGAAACACTATTGTTTTGACAAGTGATGGAAACATGACATCACTTTCACAGTTTATCATGCAACTCAAAATAAGACCTGACATTATTGTTGCTGACCAAGTGATGGAAAAAACATCATCACTTTTACATTTTGAAATGCAACAAATGATTTACGAAAGAACGACCATGAAATGACAACATGTCTAGAAACCTTTTTTCAGTTATCAATGTGAATGGGTCGCCTCTTTGTGGCAATTTTGCTTGTCGAACAATCATTTTACCTAGTTCATGCACTGACGCTTTGTCTTTAAGGCACTGCTCTGGATGGGGCCTCCAACAAGTGGCTCTTTCATGGCCACTTCTGTCACAATGACTGCAATACATCTTCTTTCTCCATACCCGTTTAACCTACTGTTGAGAGGGTCTTTCACGCCTCATCCTTCTGTGTGCTGCCATTATTTTCCAACACTTAGAAAATGTATGGTTATGTAATCCACAAAAGGTGAATGTTTTTCAATGCCATGTTTTACGTTCATTATTATCAACATGATCATAATCGAAATGAACATTTGAAGATCGAAAGTGGTTATACCTTCCCTTGTTGTCTCTGATGTCAATATGGCGATGAGAGCTTGCCTTAGCTCTCTCCCTGCAATGGGCACTGTCATGGGATGATGGGGATGTGTTCCCATCATTCTCTTTCCTCGACGATTTCAACGATGTCTTAGATGACTCTGACACCTTCGAGCACTCTCCTTTAGTGTATCTCAAGCCTGCAAATCAATGTTCATGCACAACGTCCAAAGTTTGAGTTATGCCTTGGTTATTAACACCAAGTTCTTCTTTCTCCTCGTGCCTCATCCTTGTAAGGATCCTCATGTTTGTCCCTGTAATTGGGATCTCCAAATCTCCAACAGAACTCACACTATGTGAAGACGAAACTGAAAGGAAATCAACATCTTTTACCTTCTCTTTCGATTTGGAAAGAACTGATGAGGGTTGCTCATCATCTATTGTTGGTGGTTTGCTAGTTGTCTCGGTGCATTCCCCAACTTCCTTTCTGACATACCCAAGTCCTGCCTGACGAGGTAATTCCTCTACTTTGATGGGGTTGACAATGCCTTGGCCATTAACACCCAAGCCTTTTCCTTCATACCCCATTCTCTTCAACAGTTTGGAGCCAATTCCTATGGTATGATTTTCAAAAACAGCGAAATCATCATCAAGAAACATACATGAAGATGGAGAACTACTTTTTACCTCACATGGGTCACGCTGTAGTTTTTCAAAGGCCTCGTCCTTAGCTTGCAGCTGTCGTAGCAAACTTTGTTTCTCCTCTTTCTCTTCATGTAGACGCATCTTCAATTCGACGTTCTCTGTTTGAAGATTATGTTTGTTTTGCTTTAGTTCTTCCATGGCCTCTTCTGTGTCTTGCAACTGAAGCTGCAATCACTCCTTTTCCTCTGTCTCTTTTTGTAGAGTTTCATACATTATTTCCACTCTTTTGGAAATGTTAAGCATGGTCTCGTACATCATTTTTTCATCCTATGTCGCTGCGCGTTCCATTGTTCACACTGCAATTCACATCAACGCAAATACCGCTTCGATACCACTTGATCCAGGTCCGGGTGTGACGAAGGACCCTTCCAAGACCTTTTACTTTCGTGATGTGTTAATTTCATTTTTAAAAGAACATGAATGAATACATCTGCATGTTGTAAAGAAGAGGAACATGACAATCATCAGCAACATAAAAACATAAGCCATTGATAACGGAGTTCGTCCAAGAGGGACTACGTCTCTGGGCCCTGGTGTCAAGATGGTGTAGGCTGCTACACTAAGTGATGTCAATAGTGATGATGTACATAGAAGTGATGTCGCTATCATACAAGGAAAATTCCCTCACGCAGGAGTGGCGCCACGAGATGTTCCACTATAGGAACTCTCAGTCAAAAGACTCCTATCAGTGTGACACAAAAACTCATCCACGATGAACATCCCACCAACATGGCATAAAAGGGATGTCAAAACAAACATGCAGGGTGACACATGAGTATGCCATCAACATATAACAAAGGGATCTCAAAACACAACATGATTGATCCAAAATGGATCTAACATAGACTTCTAAGTCTATGAATTTTCCTCACAAAGGAAAAATGAAAGTCATTGGATGATTTTGAAAATAATCTCATTGTAGAGATCTCTTCATTCTGAATCTAACACAATTTGAATGGGTGAAAACGGAATCTAGATGAAGGAGTTATTGTAAAAAGAAGTTTGCCCATTATCCTTAGAAAAGGAGGCAAATCATTATAAAATGGACTTAAAGGCTCATTGAAGGAAATCGCATCAGAAGAGTTAAAGGGAGGACTTAAGTGTAGATGGAAGGATTCCCCAATTAAGACCTCCAACATATCACATTGGAGGTAGGCCTTCACGTGATATCGAAGCCCTGGACAGAGCGACTTGCGATTGCGATGGATCGGCGATCGGGATCGCAACCGATGCAAAGGGCCGTTACATGCGACATACGTCGATGTGATGGTGCCAATATGCGACAACATCGACATTTGATTGCGATAGCGCAATTGGTGATCGGTGAATCCCTGATACAAGGCCCAGTGCAAAAGAGACTTGTGATAGTGCGATGAGCGATGGTGCGATCGCATCTTGACCATTGGATCGTGAGCTCGATTGGACGATGGAGATTTAATGGGGAATATCGCATCACTGTTATGTTAAGTCCATGGAATTGGAGCTCCCACCAGCATGATTGCGATTAGCGATCAAGGCATGGACCCGATAAAGATTATAAACGTGATTGAATAATATTTGAAATCCAGATTTGCGGGATCTCTTTGTATTTGTCAAAATTCTGGGTTTTAAGCATTCCGCCTATACGATTATGATTTGCGATGACAGGACGGACCCGAGAGGGATATAGATGCAATTGAAGGCCATTTGAAGTCTGGGCTTAAGGCCCATGATGGGTTTTTCTGTGTATTCCTTTGTATTTCCGTTCCAAATGAAGAATGCGTTATTTCATGGATTTCGTTCTGGAAAGAGGCCGCCAGTTCATTTCCTTTTGGAAACAGCCATCACACCTATGCCACGCTATGAGCAGGTGTTTCTGTAACAGGGATGCGTTATGAAGCATACAGAGCTGAAGAGCCGCAAGGGAATGATTCCTCATGATTGGGGACAGAGGAACGGATGGAATCCGCAGAGTCGGAGGATTCCTCAAAGGCCAGAGAGCCAAGTGAAGGAGCATTTTTTCCCTTCAGAGAGCTAATAGAGGTAGAGCCGTAGTTCTAGAGAAATCCAGAGAAGCCACCGGAAGTTAGGGGCAATGGCAAAGGGGTGATTCCTCAGAGAGTTGGGCACAACAGAGTTGCAGAGCCAGAGAGCTGAACACAACAGAGTTGCAAAGCCTGAGAGCCTGAGAGCCTGAGAGCCAGAGGGCAGACAGAGCTAGAGAACAGCCAAGAGATCAAATGATCAAGATATTGTTGATGTTCAATGTGTGCTGAAGATAGAAGGAGTTCCAGAGACAGTTAAAAATAACTCTGAGGGAGTTGCTGCAAGCTAGAGCTCAAGATAGCTCAGAGCGCTAATTGAAGAAGTCTAGTCTAGAGAAGCCTAGATCTATTTGCAGAGTATGGACAGCCAGGGATAAGATGGTATTCTAAACCCATAGGTTCAGTTGTAAACTATTGGAGTCGAGTGTGGAACTTGTAAAAGAAAGATTACCATAATCCCAGAGAGCTTAGTCGAGTTGACTAGAACTCATGAAGAGGTAACCCAAGAGGTTTGGGTGAACTCCTAATTATATTGTTGTCTTAAGTGTTTGTTGATTTGCTACTTTATTTATTGTTATGTGTGTTTAAATATGAGCATAAGAAAATATACATAAACACTTGAACAGTTTAAAAACAAAACACAAACATACACCTCTTTCAAGCACTTTTAATTTTGCAATTATCAATCATAAGCATGGATCTTGGGAATATATATAAGATTTGGAGTGGGAGAGGTTCTTATAAGCTAACAAGAAGCCTTTAGTGCCCCATTTCAAATCAGGTGGTATCAGAGCCAAAATTTGATTAACCCCACCTTCAAAGAAGGTGATATCAGAGCTGGTTATCTCAAAACATTAGGTTGATTAACCCCACCTTCAAAGAAGGTTATATCAAAGCTTAAGTTATACCAAAGCAGGTGGTATCATGAAGCAGGTGGTAACATGATGCTTGATTGATCAAAGCACGATGCTTGAGTGATAGAGAAATCTATATGCTTGTTTGACTTGAAAGGTGTTCAAACAGTAGAAAGAATTTAGTTGTTTGATTGTTTGTAAACTGACTGTTGTGTGAGTTTGCAGAGGTGAAAGCTATTGATAGCTAAGTCCAGGACAGGACAAGAAGGAAGAAGGGATGAAGGAATTTTCTTATCCCAAAGGACCTCAAGACTATCCTTGAAGCACAAGAGGTTTGTTGCAAAAGGTTGCTTGAATAAGCTCTTTGTTAATCTTGTCTGAAGTTCTTTTGTTCATTTTGATAATGACAACTTCTACAAGTAAGTCCTCAAATTCTTCTTTCTTCACAAGAGTCTTTGATGAAGACATGAAGCAAGACTTTTTCATCATGACGGATATGGTGAGAGAAATGTATGAGGATGGAAGGAAGAACATCATACTTAGAGAGCAGTGGAATTCCATGAAGGAAGAGAAGCAGTTGCTTTCTGACAAATTGCAGGAAATAGAAGGGCAACTTCATATTGCAAATATGAACCTTAAAAGGGTGCATGAGTTGGAGACACAGCTATTTGTTCCCAAATAAGACTTAGTCAAGTATCAGCTTGCAGAATAGGTAAACAATTCTTTCTTGTCTTCAAATTATTCTAAAAATGATTATGTTGGTTCTTTTGAAAAACATACCAGAGGCATAGGGTCCAAGTTAATGTCCAAGATGGGCTATGGAGGAAAAGGCTTGGGAAAACATGCACAGGGTATTGTTGAGCCAATAATGGTTGAGGAAAGGCCTAAGTATTTGGGTCTTGGCTATGGAAAAGCTTATGGAGAAAGTTCCAAAGCTGCCATGAAGACAATTGAAACAGTTCCAAGAATGAGTTTCATTGCAGGTCTTCTACCTCAAGAGTGTAAAGATTGTATTCTTGGGGGATGCAATGGTGTGAAGCATATTTTGCAGAAAGAAGGTGTATATCAGCATACACTTGAACTAGAGAGTTGTGGAAAATCTAACAGCATTGAAGAGATTGATGGTGTTCCAAAGGGAGCCACTTCTTCATTCAGTTCACCTCCTCATGAAGGTAAAAGAGGTGAAAGAGAAAGGTATAAATCTAGTTGTAACCATATTCCTTTTGATTGTGTAAAGCATGGTAAATTTCCATATAAGCATTAGAAAATAATTGCATGTTCCTTTTGTGGTTTGGTTAACCATAATGTTTCTAGATGTTGGAAGAGAATGGCCACATACAGGAAACTTTTGAAGCAAAGGAAGAAAAAAGTCAAAGGTCCATTGGACAAGGCAAATCATGCTGTCGAGAAGATGCACATGTGTTGCACGTACTGCCATAAGCAAGGACATATTGCTGCAAAATGTTGGACTCTGAATCCAACAATGCTTCCACGAAACTTGAAGAAGGTGGAAAGAGAGGATGATAGGAATGGAAAGGAAGTTTCCATAAATGGTGTGTTTCAAGATGATTCACATGTTGATGCTGATGTGTAGACAAAGGAAGGACCTTTGAAATGGATTGGTAAGAAATGGTTAGAATTCTTATCCAATTAAGATTTCATGTCTATTGATATAATGCATCTATTTGCATCTCTTTGTTAATGGAATGCAAGTTGCAGGGTTTTACCTAGAAGGTAAATGGAAAAAGTTGAGTAGGAGACACACGTTATTGCTACAACATTATATTCATCTCAGCTTCGAAAGTACAGTGTACTTAAGCGAAAGTTGAAAGATGAAATGCATGCATAAGCTTGATATGCATGAACACAGGGATGTTAATGATTTCCTTGTATTTAAACATGTATGTGTGATTAACTTGAAGGGTTGATTACTTTGTTGTAAACATGCATGGAATGAAATATTGACTTGGAAAAAGTTGATTTGGTCTCCAAAATGGAGATGAGGGTGAAGTATTTCATCTTTGAAAAAGAACTTTAGAATTCTTTTTCTACATGCTTGACTTGACGAGTCAATTGTTTTAAAGGCATGTTTTATTGGCTTGTTATCTAGTCAATCATTTGTATGCAGATGCAAAGACATGGAGGTGTTCACAAGATGTGAAATTTGTTTCTTTTGATGAAGCAAGAGTTTAGGCCATCCAGTTGTTGTCTATAATCCTTTTGTTGTTAACAGTTGTTGTTGACGGTATGTCAAACAGGTACAAATGAAAATTTTGTGAAGCAGATGTAACTTCACATTGGTTTGAGCCACCTTGGATCAATGATCAAGGCAGAGAAGTTAAAACTACCTTCTGTAACCTTCTCAGCAAGAGTTCTGCATGAAGTCAAGGAGGAAGACAATTCTTCCTAGGAGGACAAGCACATCCAGGAACGGAGTGTTCAAAGGCTTTGGTTTAGAGGCACTATGGAAGGCAACTGTATGGAGGCTGAAAGAAGAGGGTGAGGTACTCTCATTTACTATTCAGATTAGTATATCAGTATTTTGGAGTCCAAAAGCTTTTTAGTGGGAAGGGGTGATCCAAAATGGATCTAACATAGACTTCTAAGTCTATGAATTTTTGTCACACAGGAAAAATGAAAGTTATTGGATGATTTTGAAAATAGTCTCACTGCAGAGATCTATTCATTCTGAATCTAATGCAATTTGAATGGGTGAAAATAGACTCTGGATGAAGGAGTTATTGTAAAACGAAATTTGCTCATTATCCTTAGAAAAGGAGACAAATCCTTATAAAAATGGACTTAAAGGCTCATTGAAGGAAATCGCATTAGAAGAGGTTAAAGGGAGGACTTAAGCAGAGATGGAAG
This sequence comes from Pinus tabuliformis, assembly GCA_031772625.1. Classification (NCBI taxonomy): domain Eukaryota; kingdom Viridiplantae; phylum Streptophyta; class Pinopsida; order Pinales; family Pinaceae; genus Pinus; species Pinus tabuliformis. Next base: position 601,123,940 of record CM062815.1, on the reverse strand, counting down.
GACTCCCCGATTGCAGTCTCTAACATATCATATCAGAGGTAGGCCTTCACGCGATATTGGAGCCCCGGACAGAGCGACTTGCAATTGCGATGGATCAGCAATCGGGTTCGCAACCAATACAAAGGGCTGTTACATGTGACATACGTCGATGCAATACGCTGATGCGATGGCACCAATATGCGATAGTATTGACATGAGATTGCAATAGCGTGATCGACGAATCCCTGATACAAGGGCAACTGCACAAGCGACTTGCGATAGTGCGATGAATGATGATGCGATCTCATCCCGACCGTTGGATCACGAGCTTGATCGAACGGTGGAGATTTAACGGGGAATATCGCATCGCTGTTATGTTAAGTCCATGGAATTGGACCTCCCTCCAGTGCGATTGCGATTAGCGATCAAGGCACGGACCCGATAAAGATTATAAACGCGATTGAATAATATTTGAAATCCGGATTTACGGGATTTCTTTGTATTTCCATGTATTTGTCAAATTCTTGGGTTTTAAGCATTCCGCCTGTGCGATTGTGATTTGTGATGACAGGACGGACCCGAGAGGGATATAGATGCGATTGAAGGCCATTTGAAGTCCGGGCTTAAGGCCATGATGGGTTTTTCTGTGTATTCCTTTGTATTTCCGTTCCAAACAAAGAATGCGTTATTTCGTGGATTTCGTTCTGGAAAGAGGCTGCCAGTTCATTTCCATTTGGAAATAGCCATCACACCTGTGCCACGCTATGAGCACGCGTTTCAGTAACGGGGATGCATTATGAAGCATGCAGAGCTAAAGAGCCGCAAGGGAATGATTCCTCATGATTGGAGATAGAGGAACGGATGGAAGCCGCAGAGTCGAACGATTCCTCAAAGGGCCAGAGGGCCAAGTGAAGGAGTAGTTTTGCCCTTCAGAGAGCTGATAGAGGCAGAGCCACCAGAGGTTGGAGGTAGAGCTGCAGTTCCAGAGAAAGCCAGAGAAGCCACCAGAGGTTGGGGGCGATGGCAAAGGGGTGATTCCTCAGAGAGCTGAGCGTAGCAGAGTTGCAGAGCTAGAGAGTTGAACGCAACAGAGTTGCAAAGCTTGAGAGCCTGAGAGCCAGAGAGCTAGATGGCAGATAGAGCTAAAGAACAGCAAAGAGATCAAATGATCAAGCTATTGCTAATGTCTGATGTGTCTTGAAGACAGAAGAAGGATTTCCAGAGACAATTAAAAATAAATCTCAGGGAATTGGTGCAAGCTAGAGCTCAAGATAGCTCAGAGTGTTGATTGAAGGAGTCTAGTCCAAAGAAGCCTAGATCTGTCTGCAAAGTATGGACAACCAGGGATAAGATGGTATTATAAACCCATAGGTTCAGTTGTAAACCAATGGAGTTGAGTGTGTAACTTGTAAAAGAAAGATTACCATAATCCCAGAGAGCCTAGTCGAGTTGACTAGAGCTCACAGAGACGTAACCCAAGATGTTTGGGTGAACTCCTAATTATATTGTTGTCTTATGTGTTTGCTGATTTGCTGCTTTATTTGTTGTTATGTGTGTTTAAATATCAGCATAAGCAAATATACATAAGCACTTGAATAGTTTAAAAACAAACACAAACATACACCTCTTTCAAGCACTTTTAATTCCAAAATTATCAATCATAAGCATAGATCTTAGGAATATATATAAGATTTCGAGTGGGAGAGGTTCTTGTAAGCTGACAAGAATCCTTTAGTGCCCCATTTCAGATCAATGATGAATCATGACACAAGTACATCACATAGGCGATTCCGTGTCACATCAAGCAGGAATCATGAAAACAAGTAAGAAACAAGATCCCACATCAAGCATCAACAAGGATCTGTGCATCACAATGCATAACAAAAGAAGTACATGAAAACTGCATATACCTCAAAACCAAGGGCCATCTAAAGAAGTGGATGTCAAACTGCTGAAGCTGTTCGGGTCATCGATCTCACGGTAGCAATCGCATGGAAATGGTTTCTCGCACATGAATGCGGACACCTACATTCCACTTAGAAAAGTGGTTGAAGAATAGAATGAGAGAATGAGAAATCTGAATGCACCATCAGATTTGTGACGTCGAATAGTGAAAAATTGACTGTCCAATCTTTGAATTCCGAGAAGTTGAGAATCTGGGGCTCAAGGAATCTTTTAGATTCCCCCTAGATTCCTCCAAGATTTTTCTCCACGGGTGGACTAGAAATCTGCAACTCAAATAGCGAATCTGACCTCACCATTGCGATCCCTACCAAAAACGGTGAAAAAAAAGTATAAACTTGACTATATTCCGACATGGAGAAAATTACCTCCTCGGGAAAATTTCAAGGCTCATGGTTCCGCTCCTTGTTTTTGTAGCAATCATGGTTCCATCCTCATACTGAAAATGGCCAAAAAATGTAGAACTCTGATGGAGACACGGATAGAAGCATTGCATTCGTGGTGACGAGAAGTGCTGAATCCATATAAAATTTGTCAAAATCTGACAACATGAACTTTCACCCTTCCTACAAAATGCTGCTTCGAACTGCGTTGCATCCTCTGCCTGAGCACACTGAAAAATTGCGTTTAAATATAAATTCTGGGGCGGATTTATGAATAATGTTGTTGGCGCAGTTGGTTAAGGATTCGTTTAATAGGAAGGAGGTCAAACCTAGCCTCCTCCTTTTTTTACACACCACTAACAAAATTGTTTTTAAAAATAAAATAATGGTTGGGTCGGGCCCACTCTAGGCTCCTCCATTTGTATCGAAATCCATGCAAATGAGGGTTAAATATTTTTCCTAGGTGGATTAACCAAGGAGTTCGATTATGGCATAATGGTAAAATTTAGAATATCGTTGAGGAGGGGTTGGGGGATCAAATCCCGCCCCTCCATATATAATTTTTAAAAACCAAAACAACATATTAATGGGGGGGTCGGGTCTGCATTGGGCAGCCTGCTCCCATACCCTCGTGACATACGTTGCATTAGACCTTCGGTGGTTATGTATTAATGGGAGTGTTTTTGTTTTTGGGGTCCCCGCTTGGGGGCCGACCACGTGGGCCGGGCGGGTTCGAACCCCATCGGTCCCATATCACATGTATTATGGGCTTCGAGGTGTGGCCGGGTCCACCGGAGTTGGCCCGTGCCCACCCCATATATGGTTTAAGAGGAAGCGTGGGTGGTGGGGGTGGTGGTCCTGAATTGGGTTTTAAGTGCATTAATATATATTCATAGAGGGCCTATATAACCTAATTCGTAATAGACCTTGGTGAGATGTAATTAGCAGATCAGTATTTTTCCATAACTGATAGCACTTAAAATCCCTACCAAACTTAGTTGTTGGAGCTGGTATAATTGAAGGTCCTTAGAACCCAACTATCATAAATATCCCACTTGTGGGTCATCTTTATAGGCAATAATAGGCTCAAAACATAACAAGTTTGGATAGTGCTATTCATTTTTCAATGTTTCATGTGTAGATGAGGTCCATGCATGCTCGAAAGTGCCTCAAAGGGGTGTGATCCATGCCTTGTGAAATGTGAAATTAGATGATCATGTGCATAATCACATTCAAGAGTTCATAGCCAAAGTATGGAACACATAAGAAAAAGGGTTACTGTATTATTGAGAAATGTGCAAGATAACAAAATATAAAATGAGATTTTCTCTAAAATCAAATAGACAAAAAATATAAATTTCACAACAAATTTCATTTAAACAACCTAAATTGTGCACCACCATAGTAATATTATTAAAGAATGGTTAGTGGAAATTTAATACAACCAACCTGTTGTGGAGATAGATGTCCATTAAAAAGTGATCCAAGTTGACCATGAGAAAATGAATATGGAAAATTATTGTGTCCAATAACAGAATTGAAGTGATGGGTTTGAACAACAGTAGCACTAACAACACTCCCGTTTGACAGAGCACCCTCAACATTAGCTGGAACAACACAAATTGATCAACCACAGAGGGATGCAGGGATGTCCTTGACCAATATGTCTTAACTTGTTCCAATACTTCCTCATGCTTCTTCATTTCCAACTACAGAAATTGAGGTTGAATTTGTAGTAGGAAGGATAAAAGCACGTCCTTCCTTGATAAAGAAAACAAGAGGTAGTTAAATTATTTAAATGAATAGTCCATGAGAAAAAAAAAATTGATACAAGCTTAAAATAAAATCTTCCAACCAATCTGGGGAAATGATGTGGCCTCTTGCTATGATGTTTGTGTGTGTTGTTGCAAATGAGGTTGTCTCCTAGTTGCATCTATGCCCAAGAGAGCCACCCAGAGATACCCCCATCAAACCATCTAGATCCATCGAAATATTTAAATTATAATATTTTTCTCCATGGGCTACCGTCCACAAAGGGTTCTTCATCAACTGTGTTGCTGAGTATTAAAGAAAAAAAAAAGTAGGGTACACTGTTGAGAATCTATGTAACAAATCTTCTCCACTATTAAAATTGTAGATCAAATAACCAAATTAGAATTATAGCTATGCACATCAATTTGATTTCTCTACCCCTTCATCCATATTAGAACCACCCTCCCACATCAATAAAAATAGGTAAATTCTTTGTTGGATTGTAAGTTCAAAATATACAATTTTAAATAAGAGATTAAATGGTCAGTAATAATCTGCCCGATAGTGAAAAAGGGCCACCATTTTACTCTTAGTCTAGGAAGTATCCAAATGTTCAATATCACTGAAAATTCACTACATTAAATCCTCTGAACTCTATCTTAAAATGTCACTTGTTTGACTCTATATGGATCCATCAGTGTTAGTGAGTCTATAACAAAACTTTCTTATGTTTGGCTTCCACCGATGAGTTATGTTACATGGTTGTATTAGTGTATATGTTCATAGAACACCGGGGATGATGTTCCCCTCAAGGGGGAGGGGTTGTAATGACCCTAGTTATTATGCAAATATGTAAATTATCTCGATTTCCTTACACTCATATAGATATGATAAATGTTGCCTTAGTTACCTTACAGAGCCACTATAAATACCTTCTTGGTTAGTCTTGTAAATAGTGAAAATGGTGAATATACATATATGCCTTTTTGGGTTATTTTTGTAAATATTTCCCACATTTTTAAATGATAAGTATACATATATATGCCTCCTTGGTAACTTTTAGACATGCCTCCTTGGTCATTTTTCAATAGTGTGAATACTTGTTAAGCATGTCCAAATTTCATAAGATTTGTAAAAGTGTATGTATATATTATGTTGATTTTTGAGTAGCTTGGGAAGTACTCTAAGCCCTAGGGTTCGAGGTTTGGAGGTTGGAGCACCATAAGAGTCACTTGTGGGATTGGAACACAAGGTTGAGTTTTTTCACCCATTGATGTTTGGGCAAAAACCATGAGGAAATTTGGACATGTGATGGATGGAGATGATAGAGGATAGTGAGGAGAATCCAACGCTTCAAGAATCATCGAAATTTGAGATCTCCTTGATCAGATATGAATTTTTGAAGTTGGAAATGAATTGTTTAGGTGTTCAAGTCATGTAGGCTTGAATTGAAATTAGCAAAAAGGCATGTATATCCATGAATTCGTTGAGACCTCTTGTTTGGTATAAATAAGAGGTGAAGTGATTCATTTTACATCCATCCAAGTGCATCAAATATCACTAATACATCTATGAAATAGGCCGAGCTAAAGACGACGACAGGATGTGGGATTGAGGATTGTTTTGGAGTGAGTTTGCATCCGCAAGAGGGCCGAGATGCTGCAATAGGATAGCCACAAATCTGGAGATCATTTTTGGGAAGATTGTGTGGGTTATCTTGTCAATTTAAGGTCTGGATCAAGAGAAAGAGGCAACCACTTGGAGACAGGGAGTTTTGGTCTCTTTCTAGGGTGGTTTTGTGTGAAAAAATGCCTCTACTCATGAGGCTGCAACCTAGGTAGAAGATAGAAGTAGGTCGCAGGCCCTACTGACCCTAGAATATGGAGCCGTGAGGGGTGTTAAGGGTTGAAAATAAATCTAAGGTAGCAACGGAGTAGAGCAGGAGGCAAGGGAAACAAAGCTACAATAGTTAGGGATATTTTGGTGGAGGAAAGAGGAGTTGAAGTAGTGAGTCATCAGCCCTAACCAGGACCATAATTTACTGTAATCAAACAGACCTAAGAACAAGGTATGTATTGGTGAATTTGTAGTTGATTTGATGCAAGGGATGGTGTCCAAGTGTGGACATAATTTGTAGCAGCCCATGGGAGCCAATTGGAAGGCTTAACGTGGTGGTTAGAAGCCTTTCCTTGGAGAAGATTTCAAGGTGGAGGTATCAGGAACTTAGTGGTTGGTGAAGGGCAACAACAAAGTGTCCAAAGTAGCCCTTGAAAAGCATTCATAAAGAGAGTTTGACAACTAAAGGTTGGCTGAAGGATTGAGCCTAATGTGTAGCTCTTTTATGGAAAAAATAAGCTGCTATATTGGAATATTGGAGCTCAGGTGTTGGCCAATCTAGAAGAGAAGATTGGATGAGACCGTGTTCATTGTAGTAGAAACGACTTACAGTAGTAATAGTTGGAAACACTCCTGGAGACTCTATGTTTTGTCCTTTGATGGACTAAGGGGCAGCTATAGAGCAAAACAAAAGTGAAGGACTAGTAGGATGAGATACGACATAGAGGCTGCAACGAGATTGTCATTGTATCTTGTATTCTTGTACTTGTGGACAATTGAGGGTCACTATACATTATATGGGAGCCCTAGACAATTGTATTACATGTTGATTAATATAACGAAGTTGGGTTGAAATTTGTAAAAAGGTTGTCTATAGTTGTGCATGTGTGATTTACTAGTTTATGTTATTCCACTGTGCAAAGTAGCTTTGTTGTGATTCTTGGTTTGGTAGTGTCAAAGAATCTAAGATTCTATCATAGACCTATGATTGTGGAAATTCAACATGGTATTAGAGGGTATTTGAGCTACTTGGGAGATAGTGAATCAGATTGTGCACAACAAAGTACAAATGAAGAGGGATTTGGTCACATTATAGGTGAAGGGCTCACTACAATGTCGAAGTTGTAGTCTAGGCTCCAATATGAGAAGAGGTTGGAGGGGTTGTCTAACTATAGTCCATGGAAGGAAAGGATCAAGTTGGTCTTGCAGGTCAACAACATCTGGGAGTTTACCGAGAAAGATATCAAGAATTGCACTGACCCAAAGGAGCTGGAAGTGTACGAATATTTAGATACGAGGGCAGGATTGATCATATTAGATGGTGTGAAGGATCCCCTAATAACTCATTTGTCCTAAAAGAACACTTCCCATGAAATGTGGATGGCTATTTAGAATTTGTTCCAGAATAGGAATGAGAATCAGGTACTAGTATTGGAGGATAAGTTGAAGTCCACCAAGATGATACAGGGTGAGGGAGTGACTGTGTATCTGACGATATTGTCTCAGGTCAAATATGAGCTTGCTGTCATCAGTGTGAATATTTTAGATTATGATATGGTAAGGATTTCTTTGAAAGGGTTCACTGAGGAATGGAAGCCCTTCATCAAGTGGATCGTTGCGAGAGAGAAGTCACAAGACTAGAATAGGTTGTGGGATGAATTCATTCAAGAAGAGTTGTGAGACAAGGATCTTCATTCGAAGAAGAGGGATTCAAATGATGACATGGCACTTGCAGCAAGAATGACAGGTAAGAAAAATAAGGACTTGAGTAAAGGCAAGTGTTTCAACTATGGTGAGATGGGTTATTTTTCATTGATATTTCTAATGAAGAATAAGATGGGAGATGACGAGAAGAAAAAAGGCAAGTAGGTCATTGGTGTTGCCACCTCTATTGAGATATATGCTCTCACTAGGAGGTTGGAAGAGGAGGACTTTGATATGATCTCTCATTTCTTACAGGGTACTATTGATGAGTATGGATGGTACGTGGAAAATGGTGTGTTGAAACATATGATAGGGTCATAGGAGGTTTTCAAGACTCTAGATGAATGGGACTCAAAGTTACACATGGTGTTGGGTGACAAGAATCAGAAGGAGATCTGAGGAACAAGAGTTGTACCATTCAGGATGGAGATAGGATGAGTGATGTGGGTCCAAGATGTATTGTTTGTATCGGGACTTAGATATAACATGATATTTGTCTCGATGATCGAGAAGAAGGGGTTTTAGGTCTTGTTCCAGGATGGGAAGGAAAAACTCAGACTGAGAGGCTCTAGCTTTGGAGGTATTGTGATTGGAGTTAAAGAACATGGTCTATACAGGCTAACGGGAAAGACTATGGATCATGGGAAGAAGAATCAGGTGGATAAGGTACAAGTTCCAGAGAAGCAGGTGGAGGTGCGGGCTTCATAGGTATAGGTACATGTTCCAGAGAAAAAGGTCTAGGTTCCAGAGAAGCTGAGGGAGTCGAGTTCTAGTAGGAGCTTGCAGACTCAGAGACTTTGTAGCCCAAGAAGAGAATGTGGTCAGTTGGGAGAAAGGGCACTCCTATAGGTTTCAAGAAGGAATCATGGAGAGAGTGGAAGAAATTATAGGAGAATAAGAAGAAGCAGGATGCTTCCAGTGACAATGACACTTTCGAGAGAGGTGTAGTTCATACTATAGGGATTTCTACAGTGGCGAGTGCCAAGAGTTGGGCGAGAGTTGCAAGTAGTGATGATGATAATGGGTTACTTCTTAGTCTTGGAAGTACCTCCCTTGATAAGAGGGAGTGTTGATTTTTGAGTAGCTCGGGAGGTACTCCAAGCCCTAGGGTTTGGGGTTTAGAGGTTGGAGCACTACAAGAGTCACTTGTGGGCTTGGAACCCAAGGTTGGGGTTTTGAACCTATCGATGTTTGGGCCAAAACGATGAGGCGTCTTAGACATGTGATGGATGGAGATGATAGAGGATGGCGAGAAGAATCCAATTCTTTGAGAATCATCAAAATTCGAGATGTCCTTGATGAGATATGAATTTTTGAAGTTGACAATGAATTTTTTGGGTGTTCAATTCATGTAGGCTTGAAGTGAAATTAGCCAAAAGTCACGTCCCTTCATGAATTCGTTGAGCCCTCTTTTTTGGTATAAATAAGAGGTGAAGTGATTCATTTTACATCCATCCAAGTGCATCAAATATGACTAATACATATTTGAAATAGGCCGAGCTCAAGGTGAGGACAGGACATGGGATTGAGGATTGTTTTGGAGTGAGTTTACATCCACAACAGGCAAAAGATGTTGCAATAGGACAACCATGAATCTAGAGATAATTTTTGGGTAGATTGTCTGGGTTATCAATTTTAGGTTCGAATCAAGAGTAGGAGGCAACCTCTTGGAGAGAGGGAGTCTCTTTCCAGGGTGGTTTTGTGTGAAAACTACCTCTATTCATGAGGCTGAAACCCAAGTAGAAGACAGAAGTAGGCCACAGGTCGTACTTTCCCTAGAACAGGGAGTCGTGAGGGGTGTTAAGGGATGAAAAGAATTCTAAGGCAATAACTAAGCAGAGAAAGAGGCAAGGGAAACAAAGCCACAAAAATTACACAGATATTTGTGGAGGAAAGAGGAGCTTGAGTCGTGAGCCATTAGCCCTAACTAGGACCAAAATATACTACAATCAAATAGAACTAAAAACAAGGTATGCATTTGTGAAGTTGTAGTTGATTTAATGCAAGGGATGGTGTCCAAGTGTGGACAAAATTTGTAGCAACCTATGGGAGCCAATTGGAAGGTTTAACGTGGTAGTTAGAAGCATTTCCTTGGATCATATTTCATAGTGGAGATATTGGGCACTTAGTGGTTGGTGGAGGGAAACAAGAAAGTGTCCAAAGTAGCCCTTGACAAGCAATCATAAAGAGAGATTGACAACTGGAGGTTGGGTGAAGGATTGAGCCTAATGTGTATCTCTTTGATGGATGAAAGAAGTTATTGAGATTGGCAGATTGGAGTTCAAATGTTGGCCAACCTAGAAGAGTAGATTCGATGAGCCTGTGTTCATTGTAGTAGAAGTGAAAGGTGGCAACCCTCCTGGAGACTCTATGTATTTTCCTTTGATGGACTAAGGGGCAGCTAGAGAGAAGAAGGGAAGTGAAGTACTGACAAGATGAGATACAACATAGAGGTTGCAGTGATATTGTCATTGTATCTTGTATTCTTGTACTTATGGATAATTGAGGGTAATTATCCCTTATATGGGAGCCCTAGAAATTTTTATTATATGTTCATTAATATAATGAAGTTGGGTTGAAATTTGGAAAAGTTTGTCTATATTTGTGCATGTGTGATTAACTTCTTTATATCATTCTACTGTGCAGAGTAGCTTTGTTGAGATTCTTGGTTTGGTAGAGTTAGAGATTATAAGATTCTATCCTAGACCTAAGATCGTAGAAATTAAACAGATTATAAGTGTAAACTTTAAGTAGTGAGGAAAATCATCGTTGTTATAGGCCATTTTTTCACATATAGTTAATAGGCCTACAAACTAGATCAATCAACATCCATGAATACCTTGTCATCACCCCTACACAAAGCCCTAAGCATGACTCTCCCAAATCCCTAAGTTTTTTACCTTGACTGCTTCATTTCAATGCTTTTAAGGCATAACACACCCTGGCCCTTTAGGGATTTCAACAACAAGTTTCTCAGTTCTACACCTTAGGTTGTCCCTTGTTGGGGGTGCACTGATTCTAAAAATTATGGAAAAATAAAAAGAATCCCAAAGCTTCCTCTTCTAGAAGCTTCTAGAAGTTGTTACAACCATTTACCTTAGATAAGAACTTTGAATCCTATATGACCCTACTTTGGATATTTTACCTCTTATTCCTTGAGCTTATCCTCCCATCAAGAGTGCATCTAAAGCCTAGATTGGTAAATGGATAATAATTCCTAAACTACCATCCTCTCGTATATATTTACTTCCATCCAAAAACTAGAGGTTGACTTTTGGAGACTAATCATATTGTTATGTTGTTGCTTCAATCATAAGAGAGGTATCATTTCCATGCATTAGGGTTGACCTTGAGGTGTGCATTGTGGCAAGGAAGGACAAGGCAACTTGGGGAGATCTCTATAAGAACAGCTTCCACTTTTGGTTGTAAACTCTTTCCCTTTCATATTAATACAAAGAGTATACTATTTTTCTATATGTGTTATGTTATGTTTACATTCATATATTTCAATGTTATGCTGATCCATTGAATATAGTGATTGGATAATTCTATAGAGATGTCATAGATCTTTGGCTTGTGTTGATTGTTTGTGCAAGTTCTAATTATAGCGATCAAAGTTATGGTTGGAACTTACAAGACAATAGGAGAGAAGAGATTACGATGGATCACAAATAAGCATCTTTCCATTCTCTAATTTATCTAAGGAGAACTTTATAGTCTTTTCCTTATATTATTCTAGAGTAGGCTACTAGTTGTAGGGAAGATACTTCTATCCACATTCATAGATTTTGTATAACAATCATCTTAAAGGTAGCACATAGATACATAGAACCCATGATATACCTCATGAAAAGCATTGTAAAAAGGAAATATATGATAAACAACCAGGCAAGTAAAAAAAAGGGGGGGGGGCTAAATAGCACAAAATGGGTTGGTCTAAAGGAGTTGGGCTAGGATGCCCTAATGAACCATGGGGGGCAAAAGGAAAGAAAATAAATCAATGGGAGAGAAATGAAAGGGAGGAGAGTGACGGAGAAGATAAAAGAAGAAGGGGAATACATTGGAAGAATGGAGGTGGGCAATGAGTTTGCTAGTGGGAGATAAAGGTGTGAGGCATAAGAGAGGACCACCACACAGTGGACAGTGTAATATCCAACACCACATTGCTTGTACATTGTGTAAGATACATGAATGTTGGAAATGTTCTCCTTTTTACAGAGGGGTGCTAAGAAATGTCATAATTTTCACAGACACCCATAGGCAGAGCATTGGATACAATTGCGTTCATAGACTTGACTTCAATCATAGTACAATAATTGTAAGATTCACTACTACTTGACCTAACTAATTTGCATATGATAACTAGCCCCATAACTACGATTTTGTGACTCTTGAAGAGTTTTTTGACATTATGATGTTGAGCCCAACATAACAGGTCAATTGTAACCCGGGGATTAGTTTGTCGAAAGGAATTTCAAACCTACAGGAGAGGGTAATCTTCATATTCCATTGTTGGTTGAAATATTTCACCTTCTTGGGCTACATATTGGTGGCTGGACATGATATACATTATGTTGGAACCTTATCTCTATCAAATTCAGAATTGTGTTTGATGCTGCTAGAAGTGACAAATGCCCATAACAAGTATGTTGAGAATTTACAACAATTTGGTACTGTGTTGAAGCAACTGGAGATGGTAGAGGCCCATAACAAGTGTGTTGGGAATTTACAACAATTTGGTAACAAGTTGCTTGGTATATGAATGATACATAAATGTTGTTCTTTATTCCTGCTCATTGACATCCCTGGAATTCTCATGGAGGCATATTTTACATGTATATTATTTATGTTGAGGGGAATTTCTCTTATGGGGTTTTTGGGAATATAGTGGAGCTGATATCTAATACCAGGTTTCATCTTTTCCCTCTATTATTTTATATTCAAGTTTTATATGAGTAGGAAATATGAAATGGGTGACATCTCCAAATACCAGTATGTTTGATTTTATGGGTTTGAAATAGAATGGATTTATGATTCACATGCATATATGGAAGCATTGAGCATGAAATTTGAAACCCTGAGAACTTAGTTCGATGCTTAGGGTTCACACTGTTCATTTATGAAGTCAAACCTATGGAAAAAAAGGGAGCCTATAGCACTGTACACTCAAACTGTTTGACATAACTTACCACTGATAAATTTAATAATAAAACTCAAGATAATTCCCAAGGCCATGGAGTCTCCAGGGAGGGATTTTATAGTTAGGAAATATTCAACTCAACAATCCTTGCAATTCTTGTTTGCAATGTTGAAGGTGGTTTGGTTGGGAAAATCACACGTTTCTTAACTTAAGAAACCAACTATTTTGATTCTAAAACCAGTTGTGTGTGTATCTAAATAAATTTTCATTGCACTAATGTTGTTTCTTGTTGGAAGCATCACTAAGACACAAAATCATAGGATCAGACAACTATATAGTCGTTTCACTATAGTAGTTGGAATATTAGGCTATTACTATGGGATTTGATTTCAACGAGACATTTTGACTAACTTTTGTGATTGCATCTATGGAAGTGAATGGCCTCATACCTGTAACTTAACAATGTTATGCCAGTAGGGTGGAGATCGAGTTAGATCTCTTGACTCCCTGTACCTGAACACTATTATTCAAACAAGGTGGAGATGAGGTTAGATATTTGGACCGTCTATACCTGAAAATTGTTATGCTAACAGGGTGGGGATCAAGTTAGATCTCTGGACTCCTTGTACTTGAACACTATTATCCCAATAGGGTGGAGATCAGGTTATATCTTTAGACTCCATGTACCTAAACATTGTTATGCCAGTAAGGTAGAGATTAGGTTAGATATTTGTATTCCCTGCACCTGAAAATTGTTATGTAAGAAGGATGGAGATTAGGTTAGGTCTATGAACTTTCTGTACCTGAACATGGTTATGCCAGAAGGATGAAGATTGAGTTATATCTTTGGATTCCCTATAGCGGAACATGGCTATGCCAAAAGGGTGGAGGTCAAATTAGATCTCTAGAATCCCTGGATGTTTTTCATTGGGAAAGTCTTCATGAGCTAGGGGGTGAGAACTACAATAGCAGTCTGTCAACATTTCGGAGGAGGATCGTTGACTATGTCCCAGTTACCATACTATATTTAACAATACTGAGTGACACATTAACTTTGATAATCAAACATGGTTAGACTATTTTCTAGTTTGAGTATGCATGGTATGTTGATATGGACTAATAGCACCATGTTTGTTTAAATAAAACTTGCCATTTCAAAGGACAATACGCTCTCACCAATGAGTAAACCATACATACTATGGCTAGATAGTATATAATATTCTTGTGTTGCACTGATATGAATTTGGGATCATGCATGCTAGATCCTACCCTTGATTTTGGTCTCAATATGGGCTTCTATATGGTATAAGGCTGAGATGGTGTCTTATATGCTATTAGAAAAAAAGGTGAATTTGGTACAATCTTTCATTCTGGATTTCCTTGTGAGAAAATAGTAGATGTGCGCTCTTGCTTATTGTATCTAAAAATATTTCGTAAGTAGTCAAGAAGATGGAACTACCTAACGTATGGATTAAAAATTGTATCCAAATTATTCCTTGATTGATGAAAGAAACCACTATAATGTGGTGTATTCTAGAACCAACCTTCCAATACCCAACCTGTAGAAGTAATGGTCTTCCAAGAGTAATTTTTGTTGTTTGTAACATGTTGCACTTGATCTCAGAAAAATCCTGCAAGATTGAGATACTCTTCTACTAGTGAGTTGACCCAACTCTTGGACTTTACGAGGTGGTACTTTTAACTGAAGTGTCCAAAATTTTTGATGATGAGTGATTGAGAAGGTTGCAGGAATAAGTGATGAATAATCACTTTTCTTGTTCCTCTTCTTATACTTGACTCTTTATTCAAAATAAAACCTTGCACTATTTAGGTTCTAGATTTCTTTTCTATAGAATATATGTCCTAAGAATGACATCACTTAAATATTAAAATAACCCCAAAGATAAGCTAATAACTCCATATCGCACGTGTAGTATGCTGGCAAGGTTGACCTTGTGCAGAATCTAATTTGATAATTAGACTAGGAATTACTAGGTCAATGATGATATTACTGTTGCAAAAAAAGCGATAAATGGGTAGTGGTATGTTACACCTGAGAATCCTTCAATTTCCTTTTTATAACCTGCATTTCCTACTCAATCTCTCTCAACATATGTGGTCCAATTAATACCCTGCTCACTAGATCACTCTAGTTGATAAGAGTATTACAACCCCTCCCATAGACAGCCTCAAATGGAATCATCTTCAAGGATTCTTGATACCTGTTATTATTAGTAAAATCCACTAGTGGAATATATTCCCCCCACTTTCTTTGATGATGCATGAAATACATTGTCAACATATCCTCAAGGATCATGTTAATCCTCTCTGTTTTCCCATCCATGTGTAGATGATAATATGTACTAAAAGCTAGCTCTGTCACCAAGCCTACAAACAATTCCTTCCAAAACTTGGAAGTGAACTTGGCATCTCTCTCTAATATAATCCTCTTAGAAACTCCATGCAACCTCACTATCTACTTAATGAATATTTGAGCCAATTCACTAGCTCAATTAGTATACTTCACTACGATGAAGTGAGCTACCTTTCTCAACTTGTCAACCACAACCATGATCGATTCATGCTACCTTGATGTCTTTGGAAATCCTATAATGAAAGCCATGTAAATGACCTCCCATTTCCATTTTGGAATCATAATAGACTACAGCAATCCAACTATATGCTTGCATTCAACTTTCACCTGCCGACACTCCAAGCACTTAGAAACAAACTCAACCACCTCTTTCTTCAACTTAGACCAATAGTAGAACTTCTTAATAGTTGTCAAAGTCTTCTGGTATCCTAGGTGCCCTGAATATGTGTTTCCGGGAAAACTAGTGTCTTTTCGATTTGCTAGTCCCACTAGGATTGGCAGCTATCCTAGAAACAAACAATCAAAGCAATTTGTGATTTCCTTTATGTATGATAGATAAGAGAGGAGCAAAGAGACCAACCTAGATCTTTCGCTTGACTCCTTGCTTGATTTCTCTCTCCCTTGATAGAGCTTGCACCTCTTCTCCTACTTATCCCACCCAATGAATACCTGTAGAGACATAGTAACAAAACACCATCAAAGCATCTCGATCTATTATATCATAAACAATGCAGAATCAGAAATACATTGATTAGACAATGGCATTCACAAATAACAGCATTCACAAATACATGATTGTATGGAGGAAAACTCAAAGAACTTTATTAAAAATAGAAGGGAGAATTACGACCTAGCTGTCTGATCCAGCATCATCCTCCCAGCATCAAAGCCCTCTTCACCTCATGAAAAGAAAGATCACCCAACAATACAATGCTCTTTCTCAAAGACAAACTATCAGCACTTCCTTACAAATTACCAATTCCGAGTCTCCAGATCTCTCAGATGAGGGATCCATTTATAGATGTCTGCAAGGGTGTGAGTCATCTCTGGGTTTTTGATTAGTGTCATTCCACTTGTTGTTCTTGGTTCCACTTGGATATTTCTTGGATCTCTTACTCATCCTTGGGCGAATTTAGAGAGGCAAGTGTCACAGGAGAAGTTTCTGGAAGATTCCATGAGCATCCACTTAGCAAACTGTCTCGGACATTTGTCCATCCTCGCTCATCACACCCTATAGAAGGCCTCTTCAGTATGCATCGCACCTGGCTAGTGTAGAGGTTAGTATGCATCGCACGTGGCTAGTGTAGAAGTCAGTATGCATCGCACCTTGACAGTGGGGCAGTCAGTATGGTCCAGTTTTGGCCAGTTCTGAGTGGTTTTTCAGGTGGAACTTTTGGGGAATGATGTAATTAGTTGACTATGATCCTTTAGGGTATGAAACAACACTTTTAGGGGTTAAAGAGCCCTTGGTTTATCAACATATAAGATTGGGGTGCCCAAATATGTCTATAACACCCCCTAAAGCATGAAGTTGTAAATCTTTTGATGTCGGGTGAAATGCTTTGTCATGAGGGTGAACTGGAAGGTGACCTGTATAAGATACAATACAATACATCATCATCATATTATTTTCATGATCTAGTTGAGGCGGGCATTCCAATGCTCAGATTTATAAATTCATTTTTGTGTACATAGGACAGATAATTGTCTGCTGTCGCAGACTGGTTCTTCATATGAAGAGTCATCTTCCCTCGCTTAGATGACTATCTGTGCAAATTTTGTGTACATTTGATGTATTTATATCCATGAATATATCGCAGCCCGGATGGATGAAACTAGATCCGGGGTCTTCAAAACTCGTTCAATCTTCGCCTGATGTACAAGTTGATCCATGTGAAAAGATGTTCCGAAGTCAAACATGGAAAGACATCCCCTGATTACCAGCCAATAATGTAAGCTGTTAACAGGCGCGAGAGGAATCACCGATAATGATAATGACCCTCAAGGTACTACAGTACAATTCACATGGTGTGAATATATGATCCGATGTCAAACACCATGAAAAATATTTCGGTCGAAGGCCATTCATGTAAACCTGTCGCCAGAAGTGAGAAGCTTGCCATTGAGGCATGCAAGCTTCAAAGTACTTAAAGGGTTGTTTCTAAGTCAACTTCTTAGATAATGAGCTGATGCCGACAAGAAGTGACCCATCGTAGGAGGGCCTTAATGTATCCCACATCTACGACACGAAACGAAGCAAATGATTTTCTGGAGGTGAAAACAATATGATGATACAAGGTTCAGGAATGACGGTCATGAAAAATGGAGGTTGAAGGTATTGTAGTGGATGAGGCATTGACTGGATGGTGAATTCTCTGAATGAATTCTCTTGAACATATCGACGACACTGAGATGGATTGGTAGCATTATCCCCAAAATATGGATGGTATGGAGGACCAATGGTGAACGGAATAACCCAACCCGACTCAATTATGGCGATGGAGTGAAAGTGTCATGTTCAAGAGCAACTTGCTACCATAAAATTCTTCAAGTTTTCTTCCCTTTTTCCCCAGTAATTGCTGACCAGTACCTCTTTATTTTTGTCAAGCTTGAGGAGGATAACATATTCTTGTTCTATAATTTTCCCTTCGGGCAAACCTATCGCTATGTTTTAGCGAGTCTAGCAACAATGAAACTCATTCTTGTCTGGGTGGACAAGTTTGTCGCTATTGTTTTAATGAGTTTAACGACAAAGACAACTCGGTCCTTTTCATGTTTAGAGAGTTTGAAAAGGGACGAAAAGAGAACTCCAGTAGTTCTTTTTCATAGCATAATCCCTTAAGTCCGAAAAAGATTAAAATAATACAAAAGGGATGACTTTTCGATCACTTTAGCGAGCCGAAAAAGACAAGCGCTCGAAATTTTTATGAGATAATCCCTCAGGTCTGAAAAGTTTAAAATACACAGGAGGGATGGCACTTCCAATCACTTTAGCAAGCTGGAGAGGCCAATTTCTCAACAATCTTTTCATATTTAGCGAGTCTAAAAAGGGTTTAAAGTGGACTCGTTTTTTGAGGAACGAGTGGTATCTGGGGTAGCAACTGGTTCCGGGTAATCTTGGAACTTCTCAAAACATGGTGATGTGAAGAGGGTGGCTAACAAGACCACTCATCGCAGTTGTTCCTCAAAATGGTAAACAATCAAGTGGAAGCGTATGATCGGCCAAACGGATGGAGGTGATGGAGGAAACACAACCAAGGTTCAAAAGGCTGATATAATTTGCGATCACAAGGGTTATTTACCGAAGGTGGGTTCATTTTTTAACGAGCTTGAACTCTGGGGGAACATATGCTCATTGGTAGGTTTATTTTTTAATGAGTTTGAACCGTACGAGAACATTGCTCATTGCCTTTTTACGTAGGCTAGAAACGACCAAACTACAAAGCTAAAAAAAACTATTAAAGCTAAAGAACTACTGAGGTTAGCTAGGATGGTTTCATTAACTTGTTTAGACAAAACCCTTCCTTTGCTTCCCTTGCAGAATAGACGAAGGTGAATGGTGTGTTAGACCAATCACCCGACCTAAGGAGTTAAAACTAAAAGATAAAAAATCTAAAAAGCTAAAAAAATGAAATTGGTCATTTTTTGCTTGCATAAAAAGGTTTGCATGCCCCTAGGCATCAAAAGAGAGTCTCCAGGTAACCATATGGAAACTTACTATGGTTAAGCAGGATGATTTTCTGTCAGTGTTTAGACAAAACACTTCCTGCACTTTGTTCGCAGAATAGATGAAGGTGAAAGGTGTCAGAGACCAATCACATAACTCACAGGGAAACTTATTTTTTTGACTAGGTTCGTCCACCAAATAGACAAGGGTGCATGCCCCCTAAGCTTTGTTTCATTCACCAGACTACTTGCGATAATTAGGTGGACGAAATGAAGGTTGAAGAGATACTCTTGATGCAAAAGGAGCATTTAGAGATGATGTTTGACCTGAATCTGTGTTTTAACTGGGGAATGAAAGCTGGTCAAAAGTGACAATTTTGCCTTCATGCGGGAAACACATCACTCGAAAGAGTGTTGAAACAATAGCTTCCATGTTGTAAACATAGTCACGTCCGAGGAGTAGATTGAAATCTAACGGTCCTTGGACTACCATCACATTCAAGTGAACGGTTTTCCTTCTCAAAGTTATTGGCAACTTGGGAAGGATCCCTAATGGTCGAGTGGTTCCTTTATTAAAGCCTGACAAATTCTATGTAACAGGCATAAGCGATGGAGAACCAAGCACTTTCCAAGTAGTTGAGGAAAGGATACTCATTGAAGCCCCTTCATCTATGATAGTGCCAGACACGATCATTTTGTAAACTTGTACTATGATTCAGAATGGTACATTATAAGGAAGGCGATATCTTGGTAATCGATTCCAATCAAAGGAAGCGATTAGATTGCTTGGAGGGGATACCGAGTAAACGGGTGAAATAACTTCTTGAGTAGCAAGAACTGGGGGATTCTCTTCCTGTTGTGAAGGAATGGGTGGATTGCCCCCAAGTTCATCGGACTCTGAATTGACAAAAAGAATTTGAACAGTATCGTTCTCACTCTCTTTGGGAATGATATCATCTGAAGGTGGATCTTCTGAAGGCAAGACTGGGTCGACTTCCATCTCGACCTGTTGACTTTGGTCCGGTGTGGACTCAGAAGATTTACTTTCAATGATAGGTGTTTCAACCAACGGTTCAGTTAAGTCAGTCGGATTTTCAACTAGTAAAGGACTAGGGGAAAGTCTCTTATATCCAGGTGGAAGTCACTGTGGTGAAGTAGGACGGTTATGCAAGACTCTTTTGGCCTCATCCAAAAAAGGACAACCGGGAAGATGATGGTCCCCTTCACATATTCCACATGGAGTTCTAACCTTTCCTTTCTGTCCACGAGTTTCATTTTCACTAGTTGATGGTGCGCTGTCAACATGACCACCAGAGGTTGATGACACCGAACGGTGCGAACGGGGAGACCATTCTCTCAAGATCCGCGGAATGCAAGGACAATCTCGATGAAAATGGTTTCCTTCGTAAATTAGACAAGGATATTTTGGAGATTTAGTGTGTGGATTTTCACCAGATGATTCATGGTTGCCCCCTTGCTTAACTGACTTCTTCTTTTTCTTCTCCTTTCCTTTCTTCTTCTTCTTAGGCACTTGGTTACTAGCATCACTATTTTCACAAAGCGAAGATGAAGAAGGTGAGGGAGAAACAAACAAAGAGGAAGGTGAAGGGTCAACTTCAGTATCAACTAGATGCTGATTCGATTGCTAAGGAATCACGTTATTTTTAACCACAGAGGTTGAGAATAGCCACACTGGCAAGCCAATAGTCAGACTTGGCAGAGACAATGTGGCCATATGAGGTGCACCAATATTTCCCCAAGATGTAAAAGGGCTAGGAATCCCCTCAAGAGGGATTCCATGATTGGTAGACTCCATTAACTCAACCTAAGATCAACAAAGGAACAAGGATGTTATTCCGAATTTAAATAAATTTTAATGACGCTTTGACATAACTTTTCTTTTTCAATTTTTAAGAGTCGAGAAAAAGCCAAAGATGACTCTAGTCCCCTTTGATTTTTAATGAGCCTGAAGTGACAAGTACTCAGATGGACATTTTCTTTTAAGGAGTCGAAAAGGAACGAAAGTGACTACTCTGGAAATCTAGACAGAGGGATTACCAAACCAATCATAAAACTGCAAAATACACCTTGGTGATAAATTAAAGAGAAATTACCAAGGACTTATGTACGACAGTCAATCTTCCCAAATGCTGTGTTTAGTGCATTGCAATCGATAGGGCGATAGACACAGATTCCTATGGATAAAGGATATAAGCCTATTGTGGTCTCCCAATATATACTCGACAGTATGGGGAGCACAAGTCCGTGCTAGCACTTGTCGTATCAAAGAGGAGGAATCACTCAACCTTCGATGAAAATGATAGTTACTAGATTTTATGACGCCAGAACACATCTCTAGCCTAGACCTCTAGATGTGTTGCGTTAGGTTCCAAAGCGTTGTCAAGTTCATTGAAATTTATTTTAGAGTTGATATTGCTTAGAAGTTTGCCTTTCAAGGTTCACCACGTGATGTATATGTAAAATTCCTAAATATGCAATCTAAAATGATAAACAATCGTTGTTTGTTTTTTAGCAATGAAGATCCTAGCTACTAAGGAAAGAAGATTACGATTCTTTCAAATAGAGAGCAAACAATACACATTAAATGCACTTTTCCTAAATCATTTTTTGCACATAGTCTAAATGAAAATGCAAATGCATGTATTTGTTTTCGTTCCCTTAATGTGAGAAATGCCAAAAAGGAAAAATGAGTATAGATCTGTAATATTTTCTTCAAAGCGACATTTCGACAATTTCTTTTCAAAATGAAAGGAAGACTAAACGACACTTTTCGATTTCGAATAGAAAACTTCGACACTTCAAATATTAACAATTCAAATCAAATACAATGACAAAAGTACAATCGACTATCTAGAGGAGGAAGACTTTACGACACTCTTCTTTTTGACTCAAAATGACAATTACGACACTTTTTTGCATCAAAACGACAGTTCGATTAAGCTACTTTTGACAAAGGATCGTAAATGATGGAAAAATACATAAATTTTTTTACTAATCCTAATTAATGGAGGATGAATTATGTAAAGGAAGGAGGCTTCAGCAATGAGATACTGATCATAAGCAGCAAAACAACTGAATAGAGCTGAAAACAAGGAGAAAAAACCCAAATTTCAAAGAGAGAAATAGTATTACTCAGTCATCGCACCTGTGCTTCATAGAAACAGGGATGCATCTCACCTACTACACACGGGAGGTGCGATGCATACTGGCTTCCAGTGATAGATAGTGCGATGGGCCAGGGAGCGAAACTGAGGTGGGTTTTTGCTCAAATTTGCAGCTGAGTTCAGTGATTTAGGCTGAGCTATTATGAACAGTAAAGAACAAAGTACAGGGGTATGATCTTAGGAGGTTATTGAGCTACCACAAGGGCATTTAGAATGCTTGTAAGTCAGATGTTCAGTTCATAAACTAAACTGGAGATAGACTGAAGTAACATTCATCTACTTTGCAATTACAAAGCAAGAGCATTTCGAAGGCTATCTGGCTAACTTCAGGCTCTGTCTATAGTTTTAAAACAAACAATCAACAGTGAACAAAAACGCTATTCGATCCCCAGTGGAGTCGCCATTTTGTTTCTAGGAAAGGTAGTGTCTTTTCGATCTGCTAGTCCCACTAGGATTGGCAGCTATCCTAGAAACAAACAATCAAAGCAATTTGCGATTTCCTTTATGTATGATAGATAAGAGAGGAGCAAAGAGACCAACCTGGATCTTCCGCTTGACTCCTTTCTTGATTTCTCTCTCCCTTGATAGAGGTTGCACCTATTCTCCTACTTATCTCGCTCAATGAATACCTATAAATAAAGTAACAAAAAAACATCAAAGCATCTCGATCTATTATATCATAAACAGTGCAGAATCAGAAATACATTGATCATACAATGGCATTCACAAATAACAACATTCACAAATACACGATTGTATGGAGGAAAACTCAAAGAACTTTATTAATAATAGAAGGGAGAATTACAACCTAGCTGTCTGATCCAGCATCATCCTCCTAGCATCAAAGCCCTCTTCACCTCATGAAAAGCAAGATCACCCAACAATACAATGCTCTTTCTCAAAGACAAACTATCAGCACTTCCTTACAAATTACCAATTCCCAGCCTCCAAATCTCTCAGATGAGGGATCCATTTATAGATGTCTGCAAGGGTGTGAGTCATCTCTGGGTTTTTGATTAGTGTCATTCCACTTGTTGTTCTTGGTTCCACTTGGATATTTCTTGGATCTCTTACTCATCCTTGGGCGAATTCAGAGAGGCAAGTGTCACAGGAGAAGTTTCTGGAAGATTCCATGAGCATCCACTTAGCAAACTGTCTCAGACATTTGTCCATCCTCTCTCATTGCACCCTACAGAAGGCCTCTTCAGTATGCATCGTACCTGGCTAGTGTAGAAGTCAGTATGCATCGCACCTTGACAGTGGGGTAGTCAGTATGGTCTAGTTTTGGCCAGTTTTGAGTGGTTTTTCAGGTGGAACTTTTGGGGAATGATGTAATCAGTTGACTATGATCCTTTAGGGTATGAAACAACACTTTTAGGGGTTAAAGAGCCCTTGGTTTATCGACATATAAGATTGGGGTTGCAGTGCCCAAATATGTCTATAACAATATGGCTTGACATGAAACTCTCTCAAAATAATCTTCTTCAATTCACCAATCTCAAGCACATAGATCGTTCTCCTGAATTTAACTAAGCCATCTCCTATGAAGTGATACTCCTCGTCCTTATCACCCTAACCTTTCTGCTACAATATCTACTTCAGCCATTGATACCTCTTATCATGCTTCCTTACATGTAAGATCCACTCATGTAACTTTGTCCCATAAGAGCTCACAATTGAAATATGATTCACTCACACTCTCCTACTGAGTGCATCTACTACCCAGTTTTCCTTGCCTTTAATGTTCTTGATCTTAAAATCAAACTCACTGAGAGTATCCAACCATCTATCTCACCTTGCATTTAGATTGAGGTGGTCAAACAAGTACCTCAATCCACTTTGATAACTCATCATGATGAATTTCCTGCCAAGGAGATAATTTCTCCACATCTTCAACGCATGAATGATGACTTCCAACTCAAGATCATGAGTCACATAATTCTTCTCATGTTCATTAAGCTTCCATGATTCATAGAAAACCACCTTCCTTTCTTGCATGAGGTCTCCAGCAAGTCCTCCCTTACATGCATCTCTACAAACCACAAACTGCTTATCGAGATTTGCAATATTCAAAACTAGAGCATTGGTAAGAAATTTCTTTAAATGATCAAAGCTATCTGAACACTCATTAGTCCATTTAAACTTCTTTTCCTTCCTCTGCAAGTATGTAATAAGAGAGCCAATCTTTGCGAAGTTTGTGATAAACCTCCTGTAGTAACCTGCTTATCCCATGAATGATCTAACCTCATCCACATTCCTTGGAGTTGGCCACCCCATCATAACCTTAACATTTTTTGGATCCACTTCTATCCCATCCTTGGAAACAACATGTCGTAAGTAATGAATTTGAGACTAAAAAAATCTACACTTGTTAAGCTTGTCATAAAACTTATGCTCTCTCTTTGAATAGACCAACAATATCATTAGCGAAGATTATCACAAACTTATCCAGATAAGGGTGCAACATGTTTTTCATCAACCACACGAAGGTGGTTGGAGCATTGGTAAGACCAAAAAGAACTGAAAAACTCATAGTTCCCATACCTTGTACATAATGTAGTCATGTAGATGTCTTCTTATTTGATGCACACATGATGATATCCTGATCTCAGATCAATATTTGAAAATACTACTTCTCCCTTCAGCTGATCAAACAAATCATCAATTTGAGGTAATGGATACTTGTTTTTGATACTCACCTTGTTTAGCTACCTGTAATTAATGCAAAATATGAGAGTACCATCCTCCTTTTCTACAAACAACGCTGGTGCTCCCTAAGGAGATACACTTGGCCTTATGTATCCCTTATCAATCATCTCTTTACGCTGCAACTTCAATTCCACCAACTTGGGAGTGGTCATTCTGTATGGCGACTTTAATGTTGGTGCTTCTCTTGGTATCAAATCAATAGAGAAATCCACCTCCCTATGAGGTAGAAGCTCTGGAATATTTGCAAGAAACACATCTTGAAACGACTGTAAGATAGGATACCTCCCAAGGACTTCACCATGTTGAAATATGTAACTAGGTTTAGTCTTCATAATGACATATGTAATCATGATTTTATGTATTTAACGAAAAGAGAAAAATACAATTATTATTGTTATTCTTGAGGCATGGGTTTCAAGAACAAGGGAGATTTATTCTTAGGTCAAGCACCCATTGAGTGCTTCTAGGTATTTTCATTGAGTCTACAAGTCAATTGAGTCATTGTCATGTATGAAAGACCCTTTCAGGCATGTTACATATCATAAAGAAAATGTATTTGAGTCAAAAGATCCTCCAAGACCTCGTCAAGGCACAAATTTCAAGTCAGCCTACATGAAGGGACAATTAATCCTAAAGATAGCAATTTGTACCCCTCAAAATCCTATATATAAGAAGGAACTCAATTTCATTTCGACACACTCTCAAGAAAGTTCAATCTCCTAAAGATAGAAGCTGAAATAGGATGATGAAGAAGAAGAAGAAGGTCAAATTTTTGGGCCTCTCTCTCTCTCTCTCTCTCTCTTGTGTTAGGGTTTCTATAGTTACTAGGCAAGACAAAATTCTGAAGCTACATCAAAGTTGTGAAGCTACATCTAGATTGAAATTGTGAAGCTTTGAAGCTGCATTGAAGGTATGAAGCTACATTGAAGTTGTGAAGTTTCATCGAAGATGTGAAGTTGCATCAAAGTTGTGAAGTTGCATCGAAGTTGTGAAGTTACAGCTAGGTCGAAGTTGTGAAATATCGAACATGTGAATTTGTTGGAGAGGTCGAAGTTGTAGTAGAATCTGTTGAACGAAGTAGCAGAAGAATCTGTTGGAGGGATCAAAGTTGCAAAATAATTTACTAAAGGTCAAAATTGTAGGAGTTAATGAGAAAATTCTAGAAGGAAATCTCGTCAAGGGATTCGGCCTTGGAGGGTCTTGGACAAGGGTCATAGGTCTTGGAATTTGTCAATTGAAGATTCTATAAGAAGAGAAGAATTCTTGTGGGTTTTATTGTCAACTAGATAACTTTTGGCCCTGGCTAATCGCCTATATCTTGTGTCCTCTTGTCCCATTGTTCTTTATGGTTTTGTAGTTGTTTGATGAAAATAAGAAAATAATAATTAAGTTGAAGAAGAATCTAACTAATATAAGAAAAAATACATCACAAGAAGTTATTAAAGTAAGAGAAATCACATAATCTAGTTACTCTATATTTCTCAACATGGTATTAGAGCTAAGGTGACAAGAAAAGAAAAGGAAACTAAAACAAGGACACTCAAAGGCCGAAGCACTAGAAGGAATATTAAAAGGAGTTTTAAGAAATATCAAAACATTGACATCGTACCATCAAGAAGGAATTCACGAGGACTGAGTACAAGAAAAGAAGACCTCAAAACCCTAGCTTATCAAAAGAAGGGTTTTTCACTTGAAACATTGTTGCGAAGCTCACACATCATCATCAATGAATATCTCAAGGGCCCTACCTAGAAGGACTACATATTGAAGCATCTTAAAGTCTCTACATTTAAGGGAAGCAAGAAAACATGTTGTCATCATCATCAAGGAATCAAGGTGATGTCCCTATCTTTGAAGGATCACTTTTGAAGGAAGATATCTTCTATTATCAACATCATCATCAAAATCAAGAAGTAATCAAGTTGAATATATTGTCGTCAAGGAGAATCTTCACTTGACAAGTAAGTACCTTTATATTTATGACTGAATTTTCTATCAAAATGTCTTCATTTTTCAAGGAAAGCAACAAATTGGTTGGGTCATCAAACTTTCTTGCATGGAATAAGAGGAAAAATTTGATCCTCATAGAAAATGAAGTCGTTCAACATATTAAGGGATCAATTACTAAGACTCAAAATGAATAATATCGAGCTCTAGAAAAATATATGAAAGGGAAGTAAGGGCTCAAAGGATTCTCATTGAATCCATTAAGGATCCCCTCATACCTTATGTATCAAAGTTGGACACATCAAAATAAATATATGATAAGTTAATAGAATCATTCTCCGTAAGTACTATAGGAGAAGTGATATCTTTGAGGAGCGAGATGTAAAAAATGAACATCTCAAAAGAAGATGGAATAGCCCCATATTTTATGAAGGTATCAAAAATAAGAGACCAACTACAAGGGTTGGGAGAAATAGTCTAATAAATAAATGAACACCACAGTGCTCAATGCACTTCCAGAGGAATGGGACAACTTCACATCTAACATCTTTGGAAAGAAGGGATCCACCCCATTCAGTGAACTTTGGTCATTGTGTAAAATTGAAAGAACCAATATGAAATAAAGGAGCGATGTGGGTCCATTTGAACAATTTTAAGCATTTGCTTCCATGATTAAGAGAAAAGGAATGTTTGGGAAATCTGATTCTCATAAAATGAAGAAGAATATGTCAAAAGGCCAATGTTATGGATGTCAAGAATATGGGCAATACAAGAGATATCTTCTAAAGTTAAAGAAGGACAACAAGAGGAAATAAAGAAATGAATCTCATATCACAAAAGAAGTGGAAGAACCCGATGAGAAGAAATCCAAAGGGATAGATCTTCACTATTAGGGTTTCTCCAATGCATAGCAAGGAGAAGCAGGAGGTGAAAATATCATCACCATGATAGTCAGTATGAGAAGTATTATGATGATATGCATCTTAGTAGAATATGACATCATACTAGAAAAATAAAATTAAAGAAAGAGCTCATGACATCATTAGAGAAGCTTGAAAGAATAGTTGAAGTAGAATTCTACATAGATGTATCAGTTATCATATAAAGGAAGTATCTCTTGGCAACCTCACTGAAATCATATATAGTACATATTATTGAAAGAAAGTCATCTAGTAGGTTATAAGGAATTTATCATACACCATCATCATGAGAAAGGAGCATTTTATAGATGAGGATAATCAAGATCATCCATTGGAATCTTCACTAGAAGGTTCACCTCTACTTGGAAGAAGCAGTGTCTTGCTGATCATTCCTCCTTGTGTTGGATACATTGTTTAGAAGGATGATGGTATGGGGGGAAATGAGTACAAAAAGTCAATATGATTGAAGTACTCTCAAAGAAAGCTATCGAAGGAAGTCTAGATGACCAAAAGGAGAAAATAGGTATGTATATATTTGATAAATTAAGTCATGTCATCATATAATTGCAGATAACATGGATACATGCTCTACCTCGTGAGCATGATCAAGGATCTCTTATTTTGGAAAAGATGCATGAAGGCAAGGTTCACATATTGATAAGATGAAATCAAAATAATATGTCCTCATATGGAATACAAGGTAGTTGAAAAAGATGAACAAACAATGTATGGAAATTCCATGAGAAGAAATATGTGAAGAAAGAAAGAAGAGATCATGAAAGATGCAACTATGGTCACAGGAAGTAAACATTTGATGACTAAAATAATTGATCATGACATCTCCATAGATAAGAAGACCATGATAAGGTCTATAAATAAAGGATACCTTTGACATATGAAGTTTTGGAGGTGTGTTTATGAATGTGTAGGATGTTGCAGGTAAGAAATATGTCATGATGGAAGACCATCATAAAAGGTAACTTTTTTTTTTTTTTTTTTTTTTTTCTGTATAAAGACTATTCTATTAAAAAGATAAAAGGAAAAATATTTACAGAGAGGATTGAACCTCTGAGGGGGCCGTAGCCTGCCCTCCGCCAAAAAGACTATTGCAGGTAGCAAACTGCATTCCTTTTACAAAAATGAGAGTCATAGAAGCGAGAATTGTAGTGAGCTTGAGAGACCAAAAACTAAACTGATCTATAGGTGATCGAAGCTTCAGAGGTAGCTGATCACTTACAAAAATGCTGTCCTTTAAAATTGCTATTACAAAAAGATTCAAAACCAGACTTATGACCTGGAGACTGTAGTATTTCATGCTGATATCAAAAGAAGCCATGAACCATGGGAACTTCACACAAGTACCAGAAATCAGAAGATAGCTTGCTGTCATGACACAGGAGCCAGGAGTCTTTAAACCTGCGGAGGAGAGCCTGTCGCGTCCACGTTTGCCTGGTTAGGGGAGCCAACCCAGGTCACCATTACATTGTCTTCAACTTCCATCATACTACCTTCTGGAGGAAGAACAAGATTCAAAACACTTCCTGAGAGACGCGCTGGCTCACAAGCAAGAATTTTCTCTTGTGTTGAAGCTGGCTGGGGCTGAAGGTCTTCCTGAAGGCCCTCCTTGTGCAGCACGGAAGTGTCATTGAGGACAACTCCAGCCATGTCACCCTGAAAATCACTTGAATTTTGAGACTGAGACTGAGCCTTGGAGGTTTCATCCGAGCTTGTAAGCTCATCTTCCTCTTCTGAGAAGATAACAGTAATAGTGGCTGAGATGAGAGGCTTATTGAGCCTACTTCTGAACTTGAACCGGGTCGTTTGAAAGGAGCTATTCAGGGAGGGCCGAGAATGATCAGAGGGCGGAGAGGATGGAGAGGCAGAGGCTAAAGGAGTGATGCATTGAGGGGCAGAGCCACCACGACCTCGAGAACCTCCACGAGAGCCTGAATTACTACCACGCCGGGGGACGCCGCGTCGACGGGCCATTACAGGATGCGCAGGTAGCTTGTATGAGCAGGGAGACTGAAGCTGGGAGTAAGGCGGCCAGACACAGTCTGACTGAATCCAATTCAAGGACCAGACCCCTGCGCGGTAGACCCAAATGCAAAACTCGCTACAGATGGAGTAGACCAGTTGAAAAAACCAGGCACAGGCAGAATGAACCCAATGAGCGGACCAGACACTGGCTGAGAAGACCAAATCAATACACCATACACAGGCGGAGAAGACGAAATCAATAAACCAGACGCAGGCGGAGAAGACCAACTCAATACACCAGACACCGGCGGAGAAGACCAAATCAATATACCAGAAGCAGGCAAATTGAGACCGGTTAAGAAGCCAGAGGGGCTTCCATACACCCTGAGCTGCGCAGGGGTGCTGAAGGCATAACAAACAGAGGAAAACCAGATTACCAATACCTGAAGAACTCGGATCGAATGAGCCGTGATTAAGGCGCGCCATGATTAAATCCCTTACCTGCAGACCTCGAGCCGAATGAACCATAAATGCCTTGATATCACTTACCGCGAACTGCCAGATTCGTCCAAGTGGGTGGACAACTGCCTCTGTCGCATGCAATGCGATTAACACGCCGTTAATGCACCCGCATCTGGGTGTGTATCTTCCTTCGAATGCATATCATTTTTTACAATGGTGTGGAAGTTAGAGAGTTGGTTCTCAGATGCTATGCTGGAGAGAGGGCCTTCGAAGAATTCCATTCCAGTGTCCACTCCTAAATTAGCAAGAAAGTCCGCCAGCTTGTTCCCTTCCCGTCTGATGTGTTTGAAGGAGATTGCTTGGTGATGAGAAAGCCATTGGTTGAGAAGCTCAAGTCGTGGAGCCATTCTCCAGCTGCTGCTGACCTTGTGAATGGGGGATCCTTGCATAAGTTTTGAGGCCATATCGATGATAATTTGGGAGTCCCCTTCAACAATTAGAGGAAAGAAACCTCTTTCTTGCGCAAGATTAAGCCCTCTCCATAATCCTTCCAATTCCGCTGCATTGTTGGTGTTCCAGCCATTTGAGCCAAAAAATGTTAGAAGGGGAGTACCCTGATAATTTCTGATGGCTCCACCAAATCCTGTTTTCCCAGGATTACCCCTCGAAGCTCCGTCAAAGTTAAGTTGAAACACATTGATTGGCGGCGGAGTCCATCTTGCTGGAGGATTATGATGCCTTGAGGAGTTGTTATTGGAAGAGAGCGGATGCTCTAAGTGAATCTTCCAGTTGTCCCAGATAGTTTGTTCTTGCGGGATTGATGGGAAGTCTTCTTGGGACCAGGCTTTGATAGACAAGGTTTCTTTAATATTTTGGTGCAATCCAGTCCATATCTGCTCAATCGACAGTGATTGATCTTTAAAGATTCTTTTGTTTCTCTCCTTCCATATATTCCACATTAGTAACCCCGGAATGAGCTGCCATAGTGTGTTTAAAAGTTTGCTTTGATATGGCTCTTGGCTCCAGGTGCGAAGGGTGCCTTTAATGTCCCCATGCACTCTGCCTTCCTTTTGACAGCGGAATGTAACCTTTTCCCACAGTTTCCTTCCTAGCTGACAGGTTTGCATTAGATGTAATGCTGATTCCTCTTCTTGTTTGTAGTTAGGACACACGGAGGGCCCAGAGAAGTTCCTTTTCCTGAGGTTGTCCCATGTGAGAATCCTATTGTGAGACAGAAGCCACAGAAAAGTAGATACCTTCGGCCGTATAGATGAATTCCAGATCTTATCCCATAAATTATCTCTGATTATCCTGTCTTTCATAATGATTTTGTATGCTTCTCTGGTGGTGAAAGTGCCCTTTTCCTCGTATCCCCACCTGAGAATGTCCATTCCTGCCAAAGATAGGATTTTTCGTTTTTGAAGTTCTGAGGAAAGAGAAAGTTGAGTTTGTTCCGGGCTGTGTGGTATTATATGACTGGCTTCTTTCCACTTTCTATGATCTTGAGCAGAGAGTGAGTCCCAAAATTGACTCACCTTATCATACTGATTTATATCTTGTTCTAGGAGGTCAGGGATAGTGTCTCTGAGATTTGGAAGCTGCTGCCATGAGTCTTCCCAAAACCGTGCTGTGTGGCCGTCTTTCACATCCCAAAAGCTATGCTTTTGTATTAGATTTAGATGTTGAATGGCTGAGTTCCAGATGACTGATCCTTTACTTACTTCTGACATTCTAATTCGATCCTCTATGGGTGTATTGCTTGCATATTTCGCTGTCCATAGGGAGGCCCAAGGAGTGCTGGGATTTGAGAGCCATCTCCACCAAATTTTGGCCCCCATTACCATATTTCTATGTTCTGGGTCTCTTAGCCCAATACCTCCAGCTTTCTTTGGTAGACAGACCTTTTCCCATTTGACCAAAGCCCACTTTTGATTTGGACCTGAATTTCCCCATAAGAAATTGCGCTGAAGCTGCTTTATTGCTTTGAGAACCCACTTAGGTGCAGCTAGAATGGAAAAAAGGTAAAGAGGCATGGACTGAAGGACAACTTTAATTAGCACTGACCTGCTGGCCATATTAAGAGCTTTGTGGGTCCATAGGAACAGTCTGGCTTCAAGTTTTTCTAAAAGGTCTTTCCAGGAGGAATGCTTTAGAGCTGAGGCAATTAAGGGAGCGCCTAGATACTTAGAAGGAAGGGAAGCAATGGTGAAGCCTAGAATACGGGCAATGGCTCTTTGGATGGGGGGAGGAGTATTAAAGAAGAATATCTGAGACTTAACTTTGTTAATGAGGGCTCCAGAAGCATACGAGAAGTTTGAAAGAATGGATTTGAAAGAACGAGCTTCTTGAACAGATGGATGACCGAAAAGCACATTATCATCCACGAATTGCTGGTGATAAAAGGAGGGAGCATGATGGAAAGTGAGACCTTTGAGGCTTTGAGAGAGGATAGCCGATTTGATGCTGCGTCCTAGTCCTTCAGCTAAGATGACAAACAGAAAGGGCGAGAGCGGGTCACCCTGTCTAATACCCCTAGAGGGACAGAATGTGGGCGACAGGATGCCATTAATGAGAATAGAGAAGAATGAGGAGGATAAGAGATTACTGACCCATCTGACCCAGGCAGGGGCGAAACCAAAGGCATTAAGGATTTTTTGCATATAGGTCCAACTTATACTATCAAAAGCCTTAGATAAGTCAATTTTGAGTAACATACCTGGTTTTTTTGAATGCTTAAGAGAGTGGATTATTTCATGAGTTAAAATAATTCCATCCGTGATCTATCTTCCTTCTACATATCCAGATTATTCTGGAGAGATAATAAGGGGAAGCAAAGGCTTCAATCAGGAAGCTATAACCTTGGAGACAATTTTGTATATGATGTTGCACAAAGCAATCGGTCTGTATTTGTCCGGAGTGTTGGATTCCTCTGCTTTGGGGATTAGTGCAATGAATGTTGCATTCAGACCTGGATACATCCATCTTAAAGTGCGCGATTCTTCCACTACCTACCAGACTTCCCATTTAACTAAATCCCAAAAATGATGAAAAAAGTTTGAGGTGAATCCGTCTGGTCCCGGTGCTTTCCCTACTTTTAGCTGATGCACAGCAGTCTCAACCTCTTGAAGGCTTATGGGCTTGAGAAGGAGAAGATTATGATCCTCAGTGATTAATCTGGGAATATGTCTAATGACTTTATCAATGGCCTCTGTTCTATCTATGTTAGGTTCTTGATTCACCTTTTTGAAGTAATTGAGGAATTCCTGTTCAATGCCTTCATGGGTTTCAATTTTGCTTCCTTGCTCATTATTGATATGGGAGATTTGATTGTTCATTCTTCTTTGCACTGTAGTTTTGTGAAAGAATTTCGTATTCTTTTCACCATCCTTCAGCCATCTAATTCTTGATTTTTGCCTCTAGAGAGTTTCCTCCTGTAAGGCTCTTTCAAGGATTTGATTTTCTATGTACTGCTCTTTCTTGGCTAGCTCTTCAGAGCGTCCTTCTGTGATCATCCTTTGCTGAATGGTTTTCATTTCGTGATTGAGGGTTTCCTTAGCTTTGAAGATGTTGCCAAAGATGGATTGATTCCAGCGTTTAATTTCCCCTTTGAGATATTTCAGCTTCCGTTGGAATATAGACATTTTAGTGCCATCCGTAGGATTGAATTTTAACCAAGATGCTCTGACAAATTCATAAAATTCAGGATGAGATAACCAAAAAGCCTCAAACCGGAAGGGGCGCCTAACACTGCAACCAGGACAATTCCAATGGAGGGCGATTGGCCAATGATCAGAGCCTGAGATAGGAAAGGATAGAGGCAATGAATTCTCCTCCTAGGTGAACTGCATTATCTAATATCAAAAATCGATCAAGATGAGAGGCTATTTGCATTGGTTCTGCCCTCTTGTTATTCCAAGTGAATAGGCCGTTATTTGAAGGGAGATCTATCAGCCAATTATTATGAATGAAGTCTTTTAATATGGATCCATCTCTATTGATTCTGCATCGGCCTCCCTTTTTTTCCTCCATTGTTGCTATCATGTTGTAGTCACCTCCAGATATCCATAACGGGTACATCCTCTCTGTGTTCAGCTGTGTCAAGGTATCCCAGAATTTCAACTTTGTGCTGGGTTTCTTGAGGAAAACACACATTTGTCATATGGCCATAGATATTGGTGCCAATTATGTGAAATATGGCTTGAATAAAATTTTTATTTGCATGTATGCTGTTTAGTTGAATCACTCGTGCATCCCAGAGCACTGCAAGTCCTCCTGACGCCCCCTGAGCATCAACAGCTGTTACTAAGCCTCCTGGCCAGGCCTTTGCTGC
Source organism: Pinus tabuliformis (assembly GCA_031772625.1). Lineage (NCBI taxonomy): Eukaryota > Viridiplantae > Streptophyta > Pinopsida > Pinales > Pinaceae > Pinus > Pinus tabuliformis. The sequence continues at coordinate 601,089,611 of CM062815.1, read as the reverse complement.
TATTTTTTCCAAGACTATCGAGTTACATTTTGTTTCTTGCAGAAAGAGAATAGTAGGTTTTTCCTCCATTAGCATATTTTTTAGTAGTCTTCCTTTCCTTGGTCTATTGAGCCCCCTGATATTCCATGAGATCAACTTCATTGAGACAGTTTGGGGTTGATATTGAAATACTTGGTTAACTTGGCATATCGGCCTGATTCTACCAATACTTCTCCTATCTTGATGGTTCTCTCCAGAGTGGTTTTCCTTCCCCGTTTTTTACTATCTTTGGTGATGAATTTCTCATCCCATTGGCTACCAATTTGAACCCCTAATGAATATTTTTTTTGGGCTTTATTAAGGACTGCCACTAGATTATCCACTTGTCGATCAGGTATTTTGTCGAAGTTTCCCGTTTTACAGGCCTGTTCTAAGCCTAGAATATCCAGCTCGCCAATATCTATAGATTCCGTGTCCTCCTCCATGATCTGAGGTTCTTGAAAGTTTCCATCGCTTTCCTTCTTGTCTTCTATACTGGGATTGGTACCATCTATATCCATTTCAGGGAAGCTCCAGGTATTTGAAGCAGTCTTAAGATGATTATCCGATTGTTCTACTACCTTTTCCCCTGTTTTCGATTGAGATCCTTCAATCTTTTCCTGACTGGTTCCTTTTTCATTGGAGGGTGTATTATCTGGATCCTGCATGTCTTCACTGGCTAAGGCTGCAAAGCTATTGCTTGTCGAGGGTTTTGATTGGTCAGCCGGAGGAGTCTTAGTTGAGACTGCTATTTTTTTTATTTCCTCTTCTGCGATTCAACACCTTAGTGAAACCATCCAGCGTTGGATTTTCCGGGTCTATTTGAAATGAGGGCTTACTATTCAACGGGCAGTCTCTATAGAGGTGTCCTAAATCATGACATTTCCTGCACCTAAAGGGTACATGCTCATAATCAATCAACTGTATCCATTCAACATCTTCATGAAAAATACTTACCGTATCAGGCAGAGCTTGTTTAAGGTCCATGTAGACACAGATCCATGCGTATGAGGTGTATGTATGCGTCTTTGTTTCTTCTGCTACCTTGACGAACTCGCCCAGAACATTACCAATTGCCTTGAGAGAATCCTCTTCCCAGTATTCCAATGGTAGAGAGTACAACCTGATCCACACCGGTGTGCAACTTAGGTCTTCCTTATCTGGATAAAAACGTTCGATCCATTCTTTGAGAAATAGTCCGGCAGAGTTAAAGAAGTAAGGCCCTCCATCTAAAACTCTGTTTCTGTCTTCCAGACAATTGAAGACTGCAGTAAAAAACCCCTTAGGCCCTAGATGCAAGGTTATGTGTCCTTTTGGATGCCATTTGACATTAATCCAGGCTCTCAACGCTTTCTTATTTGGCCATATTCCAATGAATTTTCCAATGAGGGCATGATCTCTCATATACTGAATTCTGGCATTGATGCGATGGCTGGGTAACTCTACTTTTGGCCTATGCGTGGCGAATGGCTTGCATGTGGAAGAGCTGACTTTAGGCTTATCTTTCTGTGCTTGTTCAGTATGTGCCTGCTAGCTGCTATCTGCATTTCCATCCTTGTGCCCTTTTTCACTGTCTGAGTCCTCGATGTGTCTCTGCTGGTTGTCGTTTGTTGGAGGAGGCGCCCCTCCTTCCCCCTGAGGGGGGTTCATGATTACCGTCGGCCAAGACCCACGGATTGAAACCTACTTCTCTTCCGCGTTCTGCAAAGGGTGATCACTGTCAGGAGGGCCTGCCGTAGCAGGTATGTTCTGAAACCCTAAGTCGAGTTGCAGAGCGCCTCGTGACCTCTCTCCGTTATAAAAAAGGTAACTTTGATTTGATGTTCATTTTTTATTTTTGAACAAAATTTGGATAGGTTTATACATGGCTATTGCAAAGAGAGTTGTAGATGTCACCTACAAATAGCTCTCATGTGGTTGGATGAAATATCTTAGTGGAAACATGACTTGAAAGAGGTAGTCATATGAGGAAAAAACCATATGGGGACTAGAGGATCACTTTCCGATAGAGAGAAGGATGACATGACCAATGTATCTCGTGACGGAAAGTGATGAATGGTTATTTCCATATGAAGAAGTATGAGAATATAAAGGCTTTATAATGTTAAAGATGAACTTCATGACATCAAAAGAAGGAGCCCCACAAGCAGTTGATATTCCCATGATCTCCACCTAGAGCAGAAAGTTGCTGGAAGAAAGTCCCTAGTTAAGAGGGAGCTTGGAAAAGTCCTTGGATAAGAGGGAGTTGGATACATTCCTTTTATAGGAATGGTTACATTCCTTCATAGGAATGGGCATGTCCTCCCTATTTGAGAGGGAGAGATATACATGTCATTCTTATCTTCACTTTGAAAGAAGGAATGGAGGATTCAATAAGCATCTGGCATCTGATACTCTTTGAGGATGAGGTAGGGAATCCAAGATAAGATTAGTTGAAGAGCATCGATATTATTTGAGGACTGGGAATCCAAGATAAGAATATTCCTAAAATGACAGACTCTGTGAACACTCAAGTGGGGTACGTACCTTGAGAGACAATGACGATGGTGTCTATAAGTCATTAGTCTTGCCAGCATTGTGCTATGATGTTACAGAAAGATAGAGTTATTATTAAAGACCATGTTATGTGACAATGCTAGTTGATATGATGCTAAACAAATCGCTTACCATTCCAATTCTTCCTATGATAATTATTCAGGTTGAGAATGTCCAAGTACCTTGTATGGATTATGAATACCTCCCTTTTTAATATGGAGTGTTGAAATATGTAACTAGGTTCGGTATTCATAATGACATCTGTAATCATGATTTTATTTATTTAATGAAAAGAAAAAATGAAATTTATTATTTTTATTCTTGAGGCATGGGTTTCATGCTCAAGGGACATTTAATTTTAGGTCAAGCACCCATTGAGTGCTTATAGGGCTTGTCATTGAGTCTATAATTCAATTGAGTAATTGTCAAGTATGAAATACCATTTTTGGCATGTTACATATTGTAAATAAAATTTATTCGAGTCAAAATAAAGTCAAAATACCCTCCAAGACTTTGTCATGGTGCAAAGATCAAGTCAGCCTACATGAAGGGACAAGTCGAAGTAAAGATAACAATTCGTACCCCTCAAAATCCTATATATAAGAAGGAACTCAACCTAATTTGAACACACTCTCAAGAAAGTTTGGTCTCATCAAGATAGAAGCTAAAATAAGAAGAACAAGAACAAGAACAAGATTAAAGTTTTGGGCCTCTTTCTCTCTCTCTCTCTCTCATGTTAGGGTTTCTACAGTTACTGGGCAACAAAAATTTCTGAAGCTACATCAAAGTTGTGAACCTACATCTAGGTTGAAACTGTGAAGCTGCATCAAAGTTGTGAAGCTGCAGCTAGGTCGATGTTGTGAAACATCAAAGTTGTGAAACATATAAGTTGTGAATATGTTGATGAGGTCGAAGTTGTAGTAGAATTTGTTGAATGAAGTAGTAGAAGAATCTACTGGAGGGATCGAAGTTGCAAAATAATTTTCTGGGTAGAAGAATTTGTTGACAGTCAAAATTGTAGGAGTTTCTAAGAAACTGCAAGAAGGAAATATCTTCAAGGGACTTGGTCTTGGAGGGTCTTGGTCAAGGGTCATAGGTCTTGGAATTTGTCAATTTAAGATCCTATAAGAAGAGAATAATTCTTGTAGGTTTTCCTCTCAACTGGAGAGTTTTTTGCCTTGGTTGATTACCTATATCTTGTGTCCTCATGTCTCACTATTCTTTATGGTTTGGTATTTATTTGATGAAAATAACACAATAATAATTAAGCTGAAGAATAATCTAACTAAGATAAGAAAAAATACATCGCAAGTAGTTATCAAAGTAAGATAAATCAAACAATCTAGTTTCATTAGATTTCTCAACACAACATCCACATCATCCAATCCTTTATCACTGGAAACATGTACTACAAACAATACACATCATTTTCTACAGATGCGCTTAACTTGCATACTTGTAACCCTCCTCACTGATGTAGCATTTTTCTTTCCCTGTAAGACTCTCTTTTCTCTAGCCACATCTAGGCACTCAACGACCTTCTCATAAAAATCTACCTTGTTCCTATGAATAAATAGCGAATCCATGCCCAATAGCATACTATATGAACCCAAAGGAGGCAAGTTCAGGTTTTCTGTTATAAGCATGCCATTAGACTCAAATGTATAAGATCTCACCCAATTGTGAAGTGTTCTCTTGGTCCCTATAGCCAGTTGCATCAACCAAGATTCTTCTTGCAATGACACTGGCCCAGAAGGTTAGGACCAATATAGCTATAATCTGATCATGGATCAATCAAAATGGAAAAAACTTTATCACAAAAATTACCTCCCATCTCGATGATAAATTCTTAGTGGTCTGCCTGCCTATTATCAACTACTGTATAGATCCAAGGAATTCCCTAAGCTACATCCCCAACTGTCTGCACCTTCTAGGCACTATAGATATGAGACCCGCCACCCTGATACAATGGAAAATCCTTCTTGCTATGGTCTCTACCATAAATCCAACACTTCAATGGTTCTCTACCACTGCCTTTAGTCTACTAGTCCATATGTTGAAACTCATGTCCTTTCTTAGTTGCATTGAAATTCTTATGCGGGGCCACATTTTCCATGTCACCTACATCCTTATATCTTCCTCACTTATTGGGCCATTTTCCTTTAGTGTTATCACCACCCTTCTAATCATGCTCAAACTCAAGTTTGCGCTTTGACTATTCATAATAATGCTACAACTTTTTGATGGATTCTTCCAATGGCTGAGTTTCATCAAACACAATCTGGTCTTTGAATGATAATGGAAGTCCATTGATGACCTTTGAATATTTTCTTTCTCATCCTTGAGATATGGCACATATCTCAATATATCTAGAAAATAGTTTTATATTCTCCATCTGACATGGAACCCATATTAAGCTCATAGAATTTCTTGGCCCTTCCATCTTAATACTTCTCAAACAGTTACTTCTGCTTGAAGAGTCCTTCAAATTCTTCCCAATTCAGCTCTCTTCCCTAATTCCTCTAACCTGCTTGATATCTTCCCACGAGATATTTTATTTTACCTTAAGACTGAAGGTAGTTGTCTTGTCTTTCATGTTATTTGAATAATCACGAAGTCTGAAAAATTATATTATTCCAAGCAACCATGATTCTACATCCTCTTATTTGGCCATCTCATCATCAAAAGTATTAGGCTTAGCTTTCTTGAGTTCCTCTAGAAAATACTGCTTCACATTCCTCATGTAATAATGCTGATGGTGATGGAAATAATGTCTCCTAGAAGTAGATCCAGAATAAAATCCATTCGTACTAGCCTTCCTCTCCAGAGTACTCAAGCATCTTCCACCCTTTTTTGTATAATCTTGGTCCATCCTATACCTTTTCTTGATACCTGCTTCCATATGCCCCATTAGTATTTTCTTCTTCTGAATAATCCCTAGTTGTTCCTTCTTTTGCAAATATGAGAGGTTTTGAAGAATAACTGCATTAACCTCAACTTGCTTTTCTTGATATTTTGCAAGTGTTTCTTATGCTTCAATGAACTTCTTATTATCTTCTTTACTTGATCTGAATTTGGAATATTAGGATTCTATTCTAAGATCCTCATCAGAATATAAAAATGTGCTTGAGGTTTGTACTCCAAAATAGCAAGTAAAAACATGAGTTTTTATGTGTGTTTTCTTAAGTTAGTTTCATGAAAAACTTTAAACATGAAATCAAAACACTGAATGGAAGAATGCATCAATCAGTAATGAACCAACCATTTTTAAAGGAGTTCACCCATCAAATGATCAAGGCTTGATGGTAATGTGTTCACATGGGGGGGTGGTTAAGTCTGCCCGCCCCAACCTTGCGGTTAGTCCACTTTAACATTAACCCAAAGTCATTATATGTTAAGAACCAACCTGCAGGTGGACTGGTAAGGTGATGCACTGTGTTAAGGGAGGTCATGGGGTTAAGCCCGGACTCCGCCCTGTCCACCAAAAAAAAATTAATATGCCTTTTGAAGGACACGTGGCGGCCTCTAGCTTAGCCACACGTCACCTCCTAATTGACCCAAATCCAAAACACATGGACCAATCAGACATTTCCAACTCAACAAAATATTTCAGGAATATTTTGAGAATATTCCCCTTGCAACCTAGGCATTATGGATGCCCAGTTAGCATCCCAGTCAACCACTTGCAAAATGTTTACCTATTTGACAAAGTGAACAAATCACATTTATGGGATCATACAGTGTCTGTTTTGTGCGAAACGAGTTGTGGAGGATTTATGATGATGAGAGCTACATGGTTGTTTATGTTCCACACCATTCTGACAATTTTTATTTTTATGCAAATTTTGAGCTCCTAATCACTCTTCCCCACTAAAAAACTTTTGGTCTCCAAAAGTTCACTTTCAATTGTTCGACATTTGAAGGTACAGTTCCTTCATTTTTCCAAACTTGATCCAATCGATGTTTATAGTGCCTTGAATTGTACTTGTCTTGGCTCTTTCTCAAGCTGAACTTGAAGTATAACCTGACCAAAGAATTTGGGTTTAGTGTTCTTCTCGGCGTGCCCATGTCACTATGGCCATCCACAACAGCATTCTTCCCAAGAAGAATTCTAAGGTGCTCTTTTGAAAAATCCTTATTGATGATAAGATCCCAAAAGGTTTTGACAATTGAGCCAAAACAAGCTTCACATAGTGAGTACTTGTATAACTTGAGTGCTTAACACATTTGAAACATACTGAATGTGCTGCAACTACTCATACAACAATTTTAAAAGGCTTTCTTAAACTACAAATAGAAATGAATTTTACAAGATGGAATAAACTTGACTCTCAAATTTTCCATTCAAATTGACTATCAACAAACCGAACTAGCATAATAATAGTCAAAGAAAACATTGTTGCATATAAGTGATTTATTTATGAACATCACTTTTACTAATTACCCAGCTATGGGGATATGCAACTAGTGCAAAAAAAATATTTACCAACTTCACTTGGACAAATAGTCTGCCCATTTCTTACCCAACCAAGTAAATGAACCCTCTATTTAAACTTTTTCTTCTTCGTAAGCTGCTTCAGGAATGGTTACATCTTGCGCCTCTTTTTCTTTTGTCACTTCCCCTTCTGGTGCTTACATAATTTGCTTGCCCTTACCAGGATGAAGTTGTGGAAATAATTTCCAACATTTCTTGACCCAATGCCCACTGATATTGCAGTGAGTGAAAAAGTTCTTTTGAGCTTCTCTTGGCTCACATGTCTTTAACAATGGATGAGATTTTCTCTGTTCGGTCTCAATTCCATTAGACATGAACATCTTATTGACGATTTCTTTCCTTTTATCGCACTTATCTAAACAACAGTTAGATGAAAGGAAAAAGGTAAATGGAAACACATTCCTCAACATGTTATTCAAATCAGCATGTTGTTTTCCATTATGAAAAGCATTTGAATTAACATGACAATTATACCTCTTTTTGTTGTCCTTTGGCTTACGCTTCTTGCATGAGGAACTTGCATGGAAAGAAAAACTTAGCCTCGTTTCTTCTTCAACTTTTTCATCTCTCTTTGGAGATGTTTTTCACTTCAATTCCTCCTTATTTTTGAGGAACGAAGTGGGTACCAATTCTGGATGCAAATCCAAACATCTTATGTCCTCATGTCCTCTTTTATGGAAAAAGGAACACGATACCCATGAGTTATCACTAGAAGACCATTCTTCTTTTGCAACATAGCCTAAGCCTACATATTTAGGCCTCTCATTTGCCTTAATTAGATTTTTAATGCCTTGATGGTTCACTCCAAGGCCTCCTCCCTTGTAACCCATCTTGGTCAAGAGCTTGGATCCAATGCCTTTACTATGCTTTTCGAAGGCTGTAAATGAATTTACATTAACACTTTCATGTAAAGAAGAAGATTGTAAATGATTACCGTTTGCCTCATCTTTTCATTTACATACAAATATGTTTTCAAGCTCTCTTTTGATTCTAGATGTGTCCTCTTGGACTCTTTGGCTCTCTTCTTTCACCTCCTTGAATTTGGGTGTTGATAGAACCTCATCCTTGACATCATGTGGACAAAAGGTACAAACTTGTCCATCTACCTTCTCTAGGGGACTTTCTACACTAGCATCTTGCATAAGAGTTGTATAAACCATGAAGTTTGTGGAGAAGATGGTGGTTTATCACCATTCTTGTTATCGTCTTCCCTTGGAGAACATTCTCCTTCTGGAGGTCTAGAGCTTTCACCTTGCAATTTGGTATTCCTCTCTTCATAGAGGACTTTCACCATTTCTACCATGTTTAAGAAATCCTTTCTAAAAGCCTTCACATCCTCTCACATTCTTTCAAGCTCTACTCCTTGGTACATTATTTTCTTGAAGATTCTATTGCAACTTGAGGTAGAACTGGTGGTAGAGATTGTAACAATCTTCCTCTCCTTTCCAAAACCTTCTCCTCACTTGAGCTTAAAAACAAATTCACTTGCAAACAACAGTCAATTCCTCCTTGCACAAAGAAAACCAGTACTCTGATACCAACTTGATCTGAATTTGGAATATTAGATTTCTATGCTAAGATCCTCATTAGAATATAAAAATGTGCTTGAGGTTTGTACTCCAAAATAGCAAGTAAAAACATGAGTTTTTATGTGTGTTTTCTTAAGTTAGTTTCATGAAAAACTTTAAACATGAAATCAAAACACTAAATGGAAGCATGCATCAATCAGTAATACACTAGCCATTGTTAAAGGATTTCACCCATCCTGGGCTACATCTCCTTGGATCAGCTCAAATGGCATGATCCCTTCTCATTATGCTCAATGTCTAGATAAGAAGAGTACATAAACTGCTAAAATGGAATGGCTAGTTTTTCCTTCAAAGAAATAAATTTTGCAAGAGTTATCACTCCATACGCATGTTAACCTACAATCAAACATGTAAACCTTCAACAAACATAGGCATCTTACACCAAGATCCCATGCTCCAACTTCAAAGAGCATAAACAGTACCACAATCGACTTGAAGTACATAAACAAGTCTCTTTTCCAAAACACATATAGAGAAAAGAGGAATGAAAGCACAACACTAATGTAACAACTATTGCAAAAATCACATGGAGATTGAAATACCTCTGCAAGGTCATATCCATATTGAAACTCCTCCATAAACTGAATCAACACTTTGTTTGACCATGGCACCCATAAGCTTCAATTTAAAAAATGCCTATCCAGAAAATCTCCTTTGATCCTGAAACCTGCTCCAATGAGTCTAGAATGTCCAAAAATGGCTATCTAGCCTATTTTTGCACCCAATTTGGTCAAAAACTGGAGAAGTTATGAACTCTCCTAGTTTCTCAAATATTCGCTCTACAATTTGCACCAAATCTGTCATCATCCTACAAATTCGCCCCCATTTTCCGATAATGGAGCAACAAATTCACCGGATTTTAGGTGGATTTGTAGGACCGTTAATTTAGCCGCCAAGGCCTTAGAACCAAAATTTGGGTCATATGGGGACCATGCTCCTAGGGGCTAGCCCCCGATGCTGGCCCCCTCTCTCTGGCGGTTACGGTAACTACAAGCGGCTTGAGGAAGAGTGTTCACATGTGGCCTAGCAGTCTGTGGTGGTGGTGACCCTAGTGGGCAGAACAAATGTCGGTGGTTGGGCAGATAGGTGCTCACATGTGATGCTTGGACCGACGGTTAGGCTGGCGGTTATCGCAGCGTGGTTACATCAAACGATCAAAGCTTGATGGTAATGTGTTCACATGGGGGGAAGTTAAGTCTGCCCGCCCCCAAACCTTGCGGTTAGTCCACTTGAACATTAACCCAAAGCCGCTATATGTTAAGAACCAACCCACAGGCGAAGTGGTAAGGCGATGCACTATGTTAAGGGAGGTTGCGGGGTTGAGCTCGGCTCTGCGCTGTACACCAAAAAAAAATTTAATATCCCACTAATTTGTATTCTAGCTTGTATGGGGATTCATATGAACTGTATTCAACCATTTTCATCTTCATCTCTTTGTTGGAAATAATACTGAGAGGAGGGGTGAATTAGTATTATCAAGTCAAACAATTTTTCATTTCCATAATCAGATTCATATACGCTACTTTAGTTAATGGAACTCGCATATATACGCAACTGTATTTAAGTCAGCTAGCGTATATCCTGCAAACTTATGATTCAGTTAATTCATCATATGTTGATCTTTAATTAGTGCATCAGAACCACATAAATAGTAACCAGGTGCAGTAAAAACAGAACAGACAATCACACACATGAACACAAGATATAGGGTGGAAACCCAATGTGGGTGAAAACCACCTGTTGCAATCGTCTCTATCTTCTTTTAATAATAAGAAACTTCTTTTTACAATTTTGTACTAGTGCAGATATATACCAGTACGCAGGCTTCTACCTGCAGAAGGCTACAACCTTCCCTTGTTCTCCAGCTTCTTCTGGAAGGGAACTACTACCCCCTAGCTCTTGTACTAGATGATATGTTTACTAGTATGTAGGTGCTGGCCTATAAAAGGCTACAACCTTCTCTTTTCTTCCAGGGATCACGTTTCATAAATTTTCAGACTGGAAACATCATTCAATCATCAAATATATCTTCATCAACCAATCTCCTTTGCACCAATCACAACTGAATCAATCAATCTCTTTGACAACCCTTCAATTTGATCTTTCAGAAAGCTGTAACCAGAACCCAAGCCAGAACCCAGAACACTGCAACAACAAACAGAAGCAGCTAAAACATATTTTATAAGGTATATGCTACTTCCATGTGTCGAACCTACGTGCATACGCTCTTTTCTCAAGGAGAACCTCGTACAGATATGCAAATCAACTTTAAGATGTATACGCTATTTTGATATGCAGAACAGACATGTATACGCGCCTTTTCTAAAGTGAATTTGCATACAGATCTGTAAATGATGATTTAAACATTACAACAATTCGAGACTTCAGTTATACCCAGATCATCATATTTACAGACTACAACATGCGCCAATTATTCAGATAAATGATCAAACCACATAAAAATACTTCACTTCAAGCCTTAAGATCTTGACCCATCATTAGATCTTATCCTTCATCAAGCGCTAAGGTTCATCCTTGGTTCAGATCCAGCTATGCACTATAACCCAATAACCTGTACACTAGATCTTTCTCTTCATCAGATATTCAATACTTGAGTACCTTGGCCTAATGATATTCCCCTCCTTTTATAGTCTTAGGTCGTACTCAATACCATGGACCAAAACCACTTAGGACCAATACCTTGGACTCAATACCTGGGGTCAATACCTCGAACCAGATACCTTGGACCAATACGATGGATTAAAATACCATGGACCAAAACTTTGTTTTCCAAGATATACGCACCTTGCATTCTGTGAAAGTGCGTGTGTACGTATACGCGACTTGTATATATTGAACCCACGTGTATACGCGGCTTGGCTAATGGTGAACCTGCGTATACCTCTCATTCTTCATTCTAATCTAAACTTTGTGTTGTTAACCTGTTGAACTGTGATCTGTCATCTAAGAGAGTTTCCATCAAGGACAACACCTGTGTCATAATGCCAACAATCTCCCCCTTTGGACTTGATGGCAACCCCAAGTCACTCTCCCCCTTTGTCATCAAGGGCAAAGGGTTATGCTCCCCCTGAGTACATGTTGAATTCTCTGATATGCTGAAGAGTGTTGATTGAGCTCCATGATCGAGTCCATGCTCCCCCTGAATATAAGCAAGGTCTGCAAAAAGATGTTCTAAAAGAAGAACATGACTCTATACATACATCTTAAATGACCTTCCTATCACCAATGACTCATATATACATCCATCTCCCAACCAAGTGGGGATATACCAATTGTTTATACATGTCAGAACAAGTAACATTACATCAGCCATCCCATGCATAGTGGGGTAACAAATTAGGTCGTTTCATGACCTTTTAATTAAAAAATATACATGACATATATAACAGAGACCAAATATCTTAAACAATACCATGATAGTCATCAACTACTATCATTAGCAGCATCTATCAATCAGCATCCAGACCAGCAACCATGTTCTCCCCTTGAACCTGTTCCACTTGAATAAAAAACAACTGTGTGAATTTGTACCAAGATCTTCTAAGATAATGCCCACAATGCATTATTAGAAGCATATGCTCCCCCTGAACCTATGCCAGATGATCATTTCATAGAAGAGTTATCAAGGCATCATTATCAATCAGATATACATCAAGTTATCAACAACTTATGAGAGCCAACATATTTCCACATGTCATCCACAGACTGTAACCATCATCAAGCAGAGTAGATAATTCACTGAACCATATCAGACCCCTTTCTTCCTGAGTCTGGCCCACTGCTTTTCTTCAAACCAACATATACGCGACTATATCCACAGAAACCAATGTATGTACGTGACTACGCTTCATGAAACTCGCGTATAACCACCTTTCTCTGAAATAGATAGGATTTAACAGCAGGATGATGCATCAACTACTCCCAGCTTTTGTCTGAGATATTCAAATGTCTCTCTGGGCAGTGGTTTGGTGAATATATCAGCAACCTGTTCTTTGGAGGGAACATACTCCAATTTGACCTTTTGTTCAAGCACTTGTTCACGTAAAAAATGATATTTGATGGGTATGTGCTTGGTCTTGGAATGCATGGCTGGATTTTTTTGAAATACTGATGGCACTTGTATTATCACATAGAATGGAGATGGGTGGAGTACATGTGATCTGAATGTCTTGCAATGTTTACATCATCTAAAGGAGTTGTGTGCAGCAAGATGCAGAAACCACATATTCTGCTTCAGCTGTAGATAATGCAATTGAACTTTGTTTGTTTCTGAACCAAGACACTAATCTGGAACCCATATAGAATGCACCACCGCTAGTGCTTTTTCTGTCATCAACACTTCTTGCCCAATCTGCATCTGTATATGCATGAAGTGTAAGATCTGTATCTCTAGGATACCATAAACCAAAATTCTATGTTCCTTGAAGATATTTGAAAATCCTTTTAACTGCCTGAAGGTGTGATTCCTTTGGATTTTCTTGGAATCTTCCAACTATTCCTACTACATGCATGATGTCTGGTCGGGTACCTGTTAGATAAAGCAGACTGCCAATCATAGATCTGTAAGTTGGTTGATGTACTACTGCTGATTCATCATTTGAGCTGAGACTGCATCTTGTTACCATTGGGGTACATACTGGTTTAGAATCTTCCATGCCGTATTTTTTTAAGATCTGTTTGAGATATTTTGTTTATGACAGAAAAATACCATCTTTATTTTGTTGAACTTTTAGACCAAGAAAATATGTAAGCTCACCAAGCAGGGACATTTCAAATTCTTGTTGCATTACTGAAGCAAAATTCTGACTCATGGCTTCTTCATTGCTACCAAAAATAATATCATCAACATACACAACAAGTATTAGCAATTTATTATTGTGAATCTTTGTATATAGATTGCTATCAGCTGATCCCTTTGAAAAACCTTGCTGATGGAGATATTTGTCAAGACGGTAATACCAGGTCCTTGGAGCTTGTTTTAGACCATAGAGAGCCTTTCTGAGTCTGCATACAAGTTTTGCATCATTTCCAAGAATGAATCCATGTAGGGGCTCAATATAGACTTCTTCTTCTAAGTCTCCATTAAGAAAGGTAGATTTTACATCCATTTGGTATACTTTGAATTTCTGAAAACTAGAAAGAGCAAGGAACATTCTTATGGCTTCAAGTCTAGCAACAGGTGCAAAAGTTTCTTCAAAATCTATACCTTCTTGTTGAGAATATCCTTTACAAACAAGTCTGGCCTTGTTTCTAATAACTTCTCCATTTTCATTCAGCTTGTTTTTGAATATCCATTTAGTTCCTATGATATTCTTATCATGAGGTCTAGGAACTAATTCCCAAGTATTATTCTTTTCAATTTTCTCAAGTTCTTCATTCATGGCCTTGACCAAACATTCATCTTTGCATACTTCATTTATATTTTGAGGTTCGGTGGAGGATAGCAATGCTAGATAGCTTGAAGCTTCTGTAATAGTTCTTCTTGTCTGCACACCTGCCTCTTTCTGTCCCAAAATTTGAGTCTCTGGATGATTTTTCTGAACATACCTGGACGGAGTCTTTTCTTCTACTGTTATCTCTTCTTCTGGTGCTTCATTGGTTTCTTCTTTAGAATTAGTCTGATTTGATGTGGGAGGATAATCCTCATCTTCTTCATAATCTTCAGTTTTTATTTGTTTTGGATTTTTGCATGCTTCATCAACCACAACATCAATACTTTCAATAATTTTCCCAAGTCTTTTATTATAACATTTATATCCTTTACTTCGGGAAGAGTAACCAAGGAGAATACCTTCATCTGCTCTGGGTTCAAACTTACCAAGTTTTTCATCAGTCCTTTTGATGTAACATTTGCTTCCAAAAACTTTGAAGTATTTTACAATAGGGGTCTTACCATACCAAAGTTCATGTGGAGTTTGAGTGTTGTTTACCCGAACATTTTCTTGGTTGAGAATAGTGACGGTAGCGAATGCAGCTTCACCCTAGAAGGTTGCAGGAGTTCCAGACTCATCTAGCATAGCACGAGCCATTTGTTGAACAGTTCTGTTCATCCTTTCTACCACTCCGTTTTGTTGAGGAGTCTTTGTGGTGGAGAATTGCCTTTTTATTCCATATTCTTCATAAAAGTCAAAGAATTCATCCGAGGTAAATTCCCCTCCTCGATCAGATCTGAGGCATTTGATTTTGCGATATGATTCATTTTCAACCAAAGCTTTAAAGGCTTTGAACTTTTCAAATGCTTCATCTTTATGCTTTAGAAGTCCTATCCAACACATTCTGGAAAAATCATCAATGAACAATATAAAGTATTCTTCTCCATGAGGTGACTTTTTCCTTGATGGTCCACATAAATCAGTATGAACAAGTTCAAGAGGCTTACTAGCTGATCCTTCCTTTTCAGGGAAGTGCGATCTGGTTTGCTTACCAAATTGACATGATTTGCATATTGTATTTTTTGGAATGTTGATATCAGGAAGATCATGAACAACTTGGAATCTGCATGCTTTTCTTATTTGAGAGAAGCTTAGATGCCCCAATCTTTTGTGCCATAGCCAGTGTTCATCATTTTTGCTTAGATAGCATTGTTGTTGTCCTCCCTTGAGTATGTATAAGTTGTTTGGAGTTCTTATACCTTTGATCATGGTTTCTCCTATATCAAGCTCACGAACAACACATCCATTTGATCGAAATACTACTTCATTTCCTTGATCACACATTTGACTAACACTCAATAGGTTATGCTTTAGACCATCAACATACATAACATTCCTAGCTTTAACTTTTTCTTTTAAGAGAACAGAGCCTTTACCTTTTATGACAGCAGGAGTGTCATTTCCAAATGAGACCTTCTTTTCCTTTTCTAAGGCATTATATGAATGAAGTTTTTCTTTGTCACCTGTCATGTGTTTTGAGCATCCACTGTCGATGTACCACTGATTTTCTTGTCCTTCTGCATACAAGGCTATACCACATCTTTCTGTTTGTGGTTCTTTCTTTTTCCATATTTTGGCACATAATGAGGTTTGCTCCTTTTGAGATGTTTGCCGAAATTTACTCCTGCATTCAAATTCTTCATGACCGAAGTTGTTGCAGATAGAGCATTCTATTTCATTTTCAAGAAGAGAAAAGTTATTGTAGGACCTTTTCATGATCCCTGTCACATTCCTTTGATTTCGTGCTTCTCTAGTCATGATGGTCTTGTAAGAAACACATTGAGCATCTTTGTGTCCAAAGTTATGACATGTAAAACATTGGACATTAAAGAAGTTCATGTGATTATCGAATCTACTGACCTGGTGATTGTAGTTTCTATTGATATTCATTCTTGAAGTAGATTCAATATGATTTACCTGAGGTTGGTTGTAGCTCCTTGAAGTAAATTGAACCTGATTTACCTGGTGATCTGCTTTATGCCTTTGCTGACGATTGTCAAACTGTTCACTGCTCTTTGCTGCATCAAGATAGCTTTTAGTGGAGGTTGATGGCTTTTGTGCTTGAGATGCTTCTTTAGTATATCCAAGACCTATCTTTATCAGTGGAGAACGCTGCACTTTTATAATTTCATTTAAGGTTTCTGATCCTTTAGCAAATCTAAGATTGAGAGCATTTGTTTTCTCAATATCTTTTCTTAGATCCACAATTTCACATTCTAGTTTTTCATTGTGTTTTTCTCTTTCAGCAAGTTGGAATGTCAATGTATTTATAATCATATTATTTTCTTCTAAAAAAATTTTGAGTTTAGATATTTATTCATAAAGGTCATCTTCATCTAAAGCATCCAAGAAATCATCATCTTCAAAAGCCATCAGAAGTCTATAGTCATTGCCATTTTCATCTTCATCACTAATTGATAAACTATCGCTATCTTCATGCGTATAGTAGCTCTTCTTACTTACACTTTGTTTTCTATTCCATTTTGTAGATTCCTTACCTTTATCAAAATTATCTTTATGAGGACATTTGACAGCATAATGACCGACTCTTCCACAAGCAAAAAATTTGAAAGGTAGTTCACCTTTGAATCTTCCGGAACCCCGTTGAAGGTTCTTGACAAAGTTTGCTTCTTCTTCTCCTTCTGAAATATGTCCTGATTCATTGAGTTCTTCTTTTCCTGAAGATTTAAATGCGGCTTCTCCCATATCTGATGGACTTCCTTTTCTCATCTCGAAAGAAGCTAAGATTCCGTGCAGCTGTGTCATAGTAATAGTCTGAAGATCTTGCTTTTCTTCTATGGCAAATACTTTTGATTCAAACTTAGTAGACAAGGATCTTAAAACCTTTTCAACTAAAGTAACTTCTTTTATCTCTTCACCCAAATTATTCATGCAATTAACACTCTCATCTATACGTAAGAAGTAACTAGCTATACTTTCATCATTGTGCATTTTGAGAGTTTCATATTGAATTCTGAGAGTTTGCAGTTTTGCACATTTTACCTGAGAGTCTACTTCATATCTTAGAACGATTTTGTCCCTTATTTCTTTGGTGGATTTGAGCTGCATAACTTTGACAAATTCTGATTGTGACAGACTTCCCAATAATGTATTGACAGCTTTGGCATTGGTTTCATATTGCTTTTTACCTACCGTATCTATAGGAATTGCTGATGGAAATGTATATCCTCCTTCCACGATTTCCCAGACATCTGTTCCAAGAGATTGAAGATAGGTTGTAGTTCTTACCTTCCAATAAATGAAGTTGCTTCCATCAAAGATTGGTGGTCTGATGGATCCCTCTCTTTCTTGATTACTCATGATGATGGATCTTCCTTCAAGCGATCAAGCTTCTTCTGAAGGACCTGCTCTGATACCAATTATTGGAAATAATACTGAGAGGGGGGGTGAATCAGTGTTATCAAGTCAAACAATTTTTCATTTCCATAATCAGATTCATATACGCTACTTTAGTTAATGGAACTCGCGTGTATATGCAACTGTGTTTAAGGCAACTAGCGTATATCCTGCAAACTTATGATTCAGTTAATTCATCATATGTTGATCTTTAATTAGTGCATCAGAACCACATAAACAGTAACCAAGTGCAGTAAAAATAGAACAAACAATCACACACATGAACACAAGATATAAGGTGGAAACCCAATGTGGGTGAAAACCCCCTGCTGCAATCATCTCTATCATCTTTTAATAATAAGAAAATTCTTTTTACAATTTTGTACTGGTGTAGACTTATACCAGTACACAGGCTTCTACCTGCAGAAGGCTACAACCTTCTCTCATTCTCCAGCTTCTTCTGGAAGGGAGCTACTACCCCCTAGCTCTTGTACTAGCTGATATGTTTACTAGTACATAGGTGCTGGCCTATAGAAGGCTACAACCTTCTCTTTTCTTCCAGGGATCACGTTTCATAAATTTTTAGACTGGAAACATCCTTTAATCATCAAATATATCTGCATCAACCAATCTCCTTTGCACCAATCACAACTGAATCAGTCAATATCTTTGACAACCCTTTAATTTGATCTTTCAGAATGCTGTAACTAGAATATAGTAACCAGAACCCAAGCCAGAACCTAGAACACTGCAACAGCAAACAGAAGTAGCTAAAACATATTTTATAAGGTATACGCTACTTCCATGTGTCGAACCTGCGTGCATATGCTCTTTTCTCAAGGCGAACCTGTGTACAGATCTGCAAATCAAATTTAAGATGTATATGCTGTTTTGATATGCAGAACAAGCGTGTATACGCGCCTTTTCTAAAGTGAACCTACGTATAGATCTGTAAATGATGATTTAAACATTACAACAATTCCAGACTTTAGTTATACCCAGATCATCATATTTACAAACTACAACATGCGCCAGTTATTCAAATAAATGATCAAACCACATAAAGATACTTCACTTCAAGCCTTAAGATCTTGACCCATCATTAGATCTTATCCTTCATCAAGCGCTAAGGTTCATCCTTGGTTCAGATCCAGCTATGCACCATAACCCAATAACCTGTACACTAGATCTTTCTCTTCATCAGATATTCAATACTTGAGTACCTTGGCCTAATGATCTTCCCCTCCTTTTATAGTCTTAGGCCTTACTCAATACCATGGACCAAAACCACTTAGGACCAATACCTTGGACCCAATACCTGGGGTCAATACCTCGGACTAGATACCTTGGACCAATACCATGGATCAAAATACCATGGACCAAATACCTTGGACCAAAACTTAGTTTTCCAAGATATACGCGCCTTGCATTCTGTGAAAGTGTGTGTGTATGTATACGCGACTTGTATATAGTGAACCCACATGTATATGTAGCTTGGCCAATGGTGAACCTGCGTATACCTCTCTTTCTTCATTTTGATCTGAACTTTGTGCTGTTAACCTGCTGAACTGTGATCTGTCATCTGAGTGAGTTGCCATCAAGGACAACACCTGTGTCATAATGCCAACACTCCTAACCTTACATTTTCTTGCAATATTCGATTGTTAGCTAAATAAAAGCATAATTAAAAGTATTACCTTAATTTACCTCTAGAATGGCTATTTCATCTGCAAAAGTCAACCCAGATTAGCACGATACATAATAATATCAAGAACATATCAGTTCACGCCACAATCAATAAATTAATTGTCATGCATGCAACTGCAATAACAAAAACTAATGGGCATATAACCACAATACCTTCCATGCGTAAATAGCTAACATGCATATGACTGAAATAACAAGAGATTAACTGGCATGTATATGGTAATAAATTAGTTATCATGAATGCATGCCAAACATATAGATATGTGTTGATATATATGCATAACAATTTTGTTTTAACCATAGGTCCAATCGTATGAACCTGCTCTAATGCCACCCTATAACACCCCACCCCACATTTGCCCACTTTTACAAGATCGCCAGGGTAAACATGAGCTCGTATTTACTATGCATGACCCAAATTCCAAGATACAATTATGGAAATGGGGTCCAAATGTCCTGAAATTACTGCAACCTCCTAGAGACACATGATCATTCATTTGTCACGAAACTTCCATTGGTGACCTTTCGCTAAGTTGGAATTACCTTTTTGACCTAATTTACCTCCCAGACATACACATGCAAACTTGTGAGTGTGGATAGAGGCTTTTAGCCTCACGCACAAGCCATCCTCCATGTGATTACAATCAAGTTTTCCTAGTTAAGGAAGTGTGACCAAAAGACATATTTTATATTTTTAGGGCTAGTCTATATGCCAACCACCCAGATCTTCTCAGAACTCTATCATTAACCTATACAAGTCTTCATGCACTGTTCTTAGCTTTTGTTATGGCTCATACTTTCCAAACACATGATAATCATGTATTCAAACACTTTGTAAACATAGTACTTGTAGGTCATGAATGCATATCTAATCACTAATTCATTAGTTTCATAAGAGAATCACCAAGAAGGCTCACTTCCCTCTCATACTAGATGTAACAAACACATATTAGCTCATGCATTCATTTAAAATAACCAGGAGGTTATCAAACCATGGAATAGAACCATAATAAGAGCACATCATATAATAGGAAATATACCATGCATGTAACCAACATTGAACTAGAATGATACCATGACAAACCATTCATAAAATCACACATTAAACCAGAACTTGTACTCATAAATCATCATTAAAGAATAACACATAATAACATATGCATAGTGCCAACCAAGTCAGGGACTTCCACGTACCTCCTCATTTGGGACTGAACCAAATAATTAATTTGTCAGCCCAATCACCCTCATGCCATATTCCAGCCCTTAATGTGGCATCACATGGGATAAATTAAAACATAACCAAACAAGGAATCCAGAGGTTAAACCACCTCCACCCTCAGTCGTAGTGATTTCACCTAAACGGGTCCAAAAATCACCAAAACCAACACAAGCTTGGATGCCTTAGAATTTCTTCACCATTCCCAGAGGAATATTTTCTTGTCTCCACCCATTTGTCATGGGCTTCCAAGAGAAAACCATCTCCACTCCCAACCCTTGGTATTTTCCTTAGACCACCTCACCCGGATCCGAAATCTACCGACAATCCAAAACTTAACCAAATAGGAATCTGAGTACATCATGGCTATTTGGAAATGGAATATAGGCAAGGTTGTACATGATTGTATCACCATGGAAATGTCAGAAAAAGAATTTGGAAACCAATGCATGCACCATGCACTCAAATCCATGCAAGATAAATCAAACATGCAACTTGTTACCTGCAAAAGCCTCCCATTGTATGCTCTTTATTACTTGATTTATGTGCTTTCTTACTTCCATCCAATCTTCTTCTTGTGCTCCCTTGTTTTTCCTTGCTTATTCCTTGCTTGTTTGCTTGTGTCTTTCTTGTGTCCAACTGCTCTTTCTCTCCTTTTCCTTCCCTTCTCCAAGTGAATTCTAGAATGTCCAAGAGTGTGTTAGAATGTTCTCTCCTCTTCTTATTTTCTTTTCCTTTTTCTTCAATTTCCCTTGCAGGCATATTCTTGTCTTTTCATCTTCCTTTTCTCTTATTTTAATTTATTTCTTGAATTAATTTCCATTTATTGCCCTTTTCCTTTTGCTAATGCCAATTTCCATAACCAATAAATAATTAGCCACAAGTGAATCCCAATGTACTGTTTTCCCCCTCATTCAGCTTGGGATCCGCATCCCATGACCTTGGGGTTTTTTTTTTTTCCTTTATAATGTCCATTTATTACATGGAAGTATAACCCAGGATTGTTACAACTTTCACATCCGCTTATTTTCTTTGTGGAAAAAGTGAGTGAATCTTATTATACACTCCATGAATTATATAATGGAGAGGTTATAAAGAGGAGTTTGACCCATGGAAACATCACACATCAATTATTTTCACATGCACTAATTTTCTCCATGGAACAAATTAATGGATATTAATATACACTCTAGGAATTCTATAAGGGAGAGGCTATAAAGAGGAGTAATTCTATAATGGAGAGGCTATAAGTAGGAGTCTCACCCATGGACATATAGCCATTCAATTATTTTTATTTGCTCTAAATTTATCTTTGGAACGAATTAATGGATGTTCAAAATATGAACATATACTAGGTAAAATAAACTAAGTTATATAAATAGTATGTTTTTTTTTATGTTATCGTTGATCCCCTTTTTATAGATCTTTTTATTTTTATGGAACTTTTCATTAAAGATGAGTGGAGGGAGGAAATATTGAGTAAAACATATATGAAGTATGTTTTACCTAATATTTTCCACCTGTCCCCACTCTCATAAATCCCTCATACAAGTAGAGGGAGGAGGGAAAATATTAGATAAAACAAATTAGGCATGTCACATAGTAATAAATATACATAGTATGTTTTACCTAACCCTTATTTTTATTAATCCCTCACACCCTCATATAAGTAGAGGGGAGGAGGTAAAACATTAGGTAAAACAAGTTACACATGTCACATAGTAATAAATATACATAGTAAGATTTACTTAATATTTCGATCACTACTTACCATCATATATATATATATATATATATAGATATATAGATATATAAGGGTGGGGTAGAATAATGGGAAAATGTAATACATTATACTATATTTTTCTATTACTTTTCCCCCATACTGACCCTTATATAGCCATCATATATGAGGGTGGGGGTATGGGAAAAATATGATCCCCACCCCTATGGGGGTGACGTGAGGTTGGGGGAATAATAGGAAAGATATATTATATAAGGGTGAGGGGTGAGAATAAATATTGGGTAACTAGTGTGGGGATGACACAGAGTGGTAGGGAAAATATAATCCCCACATTGATAGGGATGGAGGACACGGTGGCAAATGGAATAATGGGAAAAATGCATGAGATAAGGGTGGAGTGAGGGGAAATATTAGGTAAGTTATTCCAACACTCTTATACCTATCAATTACTTTCACATGCAATAACTTTTTCCATGAAATAAATTAATGTATTTTGAAGATACTTAATGTATTATGAAGATACACTACGTGAATTCTATAAAAGAGAGGATATAAAGAGGAACCTTACTCAAAGAAACATCACACATCATGTTTTTTTAAATTGGAAATGATCCTAAACGAGTCTAATTTACCTGCCCACTTAACTCTATTTCTGAGAGCTTAATTCTAATAAATTTAAGGAGAATTGAAAGAGTGTCTCATGACAAAGGGCCAATAACTTAACAAAAACTTTAACCGGCTAAACTACCCATCACAACCAACATTAGTTACTTTCACCTGCACTAAATTTCTGTCTGCACAAATGAATGGATCTTAACCATACACTCCATGAATTCTATAAAGGAGACTTAAAAAGGAGTCAAGGAAACATCAGACGTCAATTCCTTTCACATGGGCTAAATTTCTCCACGGAACAAAACACGCGAATTAATTTTAATATATGCTTCTATATCACACCAATTGCTTCCAGCTGCGTTAAATTCGTCGGTGTGACACTCAAGAATTCTGACCCGTGGAAACATCAAACAAGAAGTCCTTTCACATGGCCTGAATTTCTCAATGGAACAAATGGATGGATCTCAATATAACTCGAATAATTTTGTGTCACACAGCAATTACTTTCACATGCACTGAATTTCTGTGTGGAACAAATGAATTGATCTTAACATACACTCGAGAATTCTATATCACACATCATTTATTTATTCGTGGAAAAAATGAAAAGATCTTAATATATCGTCCAATAATTCTATAAAAGAGAGGCTATAAAGAGGAGTCTGACCCCTGGAAACATCACACAACTTTCACATCCGCATCCGCTTAATTTCTATGTGGAAAAAATGAGTGAGTCTAATTATGCACTCCGTGAATTCCAAAAAGGAGAGGTTATAAACAGGAGTTTGGCCCATGGAAACATCACACATCAAGTATTTTCACACAGGATATTCAAGAATGTTGAAATTATAATTTCCCCTGCCGCGTTATTAATTTCGGAAAACCACCAGTCTCTTATCGCACCGCTTTTCACCAAGTGGTGGTCTTCTCCGGAGGGCAGTGATAATGTACACCAGCTAACATGTGCATAGCAGTTTTGCAAAAGAGGTTTTCATCGGAGCATAAAGTTCGTGTGGATTAAGCGAGCGATATCCGTTCGATTGAAATCAAGGCTGTCCACCTTCGATTGAAACCAACGCTACGTACAGACCTGCACATGGAGCTGATGTGAAGTAGAAGTTTCGTTTTGACCACCGTTTGTATCAGTAAAGCATTTAATAAAATTTACTGTGGTCGTAAATGTAGGTAGAACTTTTAATTTTAATGTTTTTTATTATTGTCGGGAGTATGGCAATAGGTAATAGTATTGTTATGTTTTTTTTGTTGTATTGTTGTATATGCAATGAACTTGCAATGTGAAGCTTGCAGCAGCGCGAAAGGAGTTTTTTGTTGGTTGTCCGTTGAAAAACGAAGGGGAATATGCAATACGCAGCAGCGTAAATATATCAAGTTTTTGTTGAAAGGGGAATGTTTTTTTTGTTGTTCAGTGAAATGAAATGAAATGTTTTTACGCACAGCAGTGCAGTGTATGTAATTTTTGTTATATATGAAATGTAATGCGCAGCAGCATATGTAAAAGAAATTTTTCTTTACAGCAGTAAATGTAAGATTTTGTTTACACACAGTAGTGTGAAAATATACAGCTGAGACAGAGTAATTTGTTTTATGAGAGATAGTGAAGGTTTTTTGGAACTGCATTTGAAGCGTTCCTAATGTAATCCCTCAGGAAGAGGAAGAAGTTTGTAACAGGCAGTATTTATTAATGAATATATTTTTTTTTATGTGTGAAAAACTCTGATCTTCTTCAGCAAACAAATTTTTGATCCTGTGGTTATAACAGAACATTTTTTTCTCTGTATATTTGTTTTGGAATTAAACATAAAATTCCCAACATGGTATCAGAGCTTGTCCAGGCTCTTTGAAGGTGTCAAAGAAGCTGAAGGAAGGATTTCTTGTTGCAACAGCTTCTTCAGTAGAGTGAAGACTCAGTCAAAAAAATCCAAAGTATTTCTCAAGACAGTTTTTTGTGTTATTGTCCTCACAGTCAGTGATTTTAAATACACAGTCAAGTATTTTGAAGCATAGTTAAGAGTGCAAGAATGGCTGGAGCCAGCACTAGCATGGGTATCTTTAATACTCAGCTTCCACAGTTTAATGGGAAAAACTATGATTATTGGGCAATAACCATGAAAGCTTTGCTTGCCTCACAAGATTTATGGGAATTTGTTGAAGATGGATTTGAAGAACCAACGGATGAAAATGAGTTTAATAGGTTAACTCAGGCAGAGAAAGATCTGTTGTAGAGCTATAAGAAGAAGGATTCTAAAGCCCTTTTCTTTTTGTATCAAGCAGTGCATGAGAATGTGTTTCCAAGGATAGCAGCAGCCAAGACATCCAAAGAAGCATGACATACTCTCAAGATAGCCTATCAAGGCATGGAGAAAGTGAAGACAACAAAACTACAGTTGTTGAGAAGAGATTTTGAGAATCTTTGCATGAAGGAGTTAGATAATATTGACTCATTCTTCACACATGTGATTGGTTTGGTCACACAGATAAGGTCTCATAGAGAGATTCTTGAAAAAAAGAGGATTGTGGAGAAACTATTGAGGATCCTACCCTCAAGGTTCGATGTGATTGTCACCACTATAGAAGAGACAAAGGATCTCACAAACTTCTTAGTTGATGAACTACATGCATCACTGATAACACATGAGCAAAGATTGAGTAGGAATAAAAACTCATCTCTAGAACAAGCCTTTAAGACCCAGATGTCCTTTAGAAGAGAAAGAGGTCAAGGCAGAGGAAACAAGAGAGGAAGAGGTAGAAGCCAAAACAGAGGTGGAAGAAACAGCCCAGCAAATGCTCAAGGAATAGGCAACAATCCAAATCAGAACGAAGGCCAAGGCAGCAACCAACAAAGTGGACAACATCATGCTCAAGGACAAAGGTATGATAAAGCCAATGTCCAATGTTATTATTGTAAAAAATATGGGCATTATGCAAATGAATGTAGGAAGAAACAACATGATATGAGTAATAGAACTAATGCAAATTTCACTAGAGAAAATATCAGCGAAAATAATTTGTTTTTAGCTTGTAATATGGCTGAAGAAAAAAGTGAAAATGTATTGTTTCTAGACTCCGGTTGTAGCAACCATATGACAGGAAACATAGCCCTGTTTTCTATGTTAGATCAGAATGTGAAGTCACAAGTCACACTAGGGACTGATAATAAAGTTTCTGTTATGGGAAAAGGAGAAGTAAATGTCTTAACAAAGAAAGGTGAAAAGAAAACCATAGCAGATGTTTATTATGTTCCTGGAATGAAATGTAACCTCTTAAGTATTGGAAAGCTTGTTCAAAAGGGATACAATGTTTTCTTTGTAGATGATGTATGCACCATCATGGATAGAGCACCCAGCAAACAATATATTGCTGAAGTGAAGATGACAAGGAATAGGATGTTCCCTCTCAGAATGAAGGCAGATTTAAAAAATAAAGAAGAAATAGCAGCAGTGACTCAAGAGGCTTTTCAAAGCGAACCAAAGGATGAAAATTGGTTGTGGCACTTGAGATTTGGACATCTCAACTTTAGAGGTCTTAACTTGTTGAACAGAAAAGGAATGGTAAGAGGATTACCATTGATAGAGAAACCAGACAGCCTTTGTGAAGGTTGTATCTTGGGGAAACAACAGAGAGAAAGTTTTCCATTAGGGAAAAGCATAAGGGAAAAAGCACCCTTAGAGATTGTCCACTCAGATTTATGTGGACCGATGCAAACTCCATCACTAGCAGGCAGCCACTATATACTAACATTTATTGATGATTTTACTAGAAAAACTTGGGTTTATTTCTTGAAGAACAAAAGTGAAGTGTTTGAAAGATTTTGCAATTTCAAAGGACTTGTAGAAAGCCAAAGTGGGCTGCATATCAAAGTTCTAAGAACTGATAGAGGAGGTGAGTATATCTCCAAATAATTTCTACGTTTTTATAGAGAAAATGAAATTCATAAGCAGTTTACCACTAGGTACACTCCGCAGCAAAATGGTGTTGCCGAAAGGAAGAATAGAATAATCATGGATATGGCAAGGAGTATGTTAAAGGCAAAGCATTTGCCAAATGATTATTGGGCTAAAGCTGTACATTTTGAATAGATGCCCTACAAAAGCAGTCATGAATAGAGTGCCGGAAGAAGCATGGAGTGGGACAAAGCAAGGAGTCACCCACATGAAAGTTTTTGGATGTGTGGCTTATGCACACATTCCAGATCAGCGAAGGAAGAAGTTGGACAGCAAAGGGGAGAAATGTATTTTCATTGGATACAGTGAGGAATCCAAAGCTTACAGGTTGTATAACCCATCCACCAAGAAGCTTATTGTGAGTAGAGATGTTCAGTTCATTGAGGAGGAAGCTTGGGATGGAAGCATAGAGAAAACAGTGAATGTTAAAAGCTCTTTGTCACATGATGAAGATGATGAGGAGATGGCTGAAATACATCCCCAAACAGCAGCACCAACACAAGGATAGCAAGGGACACCCTTGAGGAGAAATGAAAGTGCTTCTCCAAGCACACCACAAGGAGGAAATTCAAGTGCTTCTTCAAGCACTTGTACACCAAATGAAAGAGGTAAGAAGTTTAGAAATTTAAGTGATATTTATGAGCAAGAGGCAGCAAATGAAGGTATGAATTCTTTGTTTGCATTATATTGTCATGTTGATGACCCTGTTCATTTCAAAGAAGCAATTAAGGATAAGAAATGGATAGAAGCTATGGATGAGGAGATCAATGCCATAGAAAGAAACAAGACATGGGATTTAGTTGAACTACCAAAAGGAAAGGAAGTCATTGGAGTCAAATGGGTCTACAAGACCAAGAGTAATGTTGAAAACAAAATAGAAAGACATAAGGCACGACTAGTTGTCAAAGGATATAAGTAGCAGTATGGGAGAGACTATGAGGAAACTTCCACACCAGTTGCTAGAATGGAAATAGTGAGAGTAGTGCTGTCCATAGCAACACAAAACAAGTGGAAAGTTTACCAAATGGACGTGAAGTCAGAATTCCTAAATGGAGTGTTAAAGGAAGAGGTTTACATTGAACAACCTCTAGGCTATGAAAAGAAAGGCTAAGAGCACAAAGTGTGCAGATTGAAGAAAGCTGTTTATGGGTTGAAGCAAGGACCAAGAGCGTGGTACAGTAGCATAGATTCCTATCTACTGGAAAATGGATTTGAAAAATGTGAGGGAGAACCCACTCTCTACATCAAAGAAAATGAGGGTAAATTACTAATTGTTGTGTTATATGTTGATGATGTTATTTTCACAGGTAATGATGATTACCTTATTAAAAATTTCAAAACAGTCATGAAAGAAGAATTTGAAATGACTGACATGGGTTTGCTGAGATACTTCTTAGGAATAGAAGTAGAACAAAGTGGAAATGGGATTTTTATCTCACAAGAAAAATATGTTAATGAAGTGTTGGAAAGATTTAATCTGCAGGAGAGCAAAGCAGCAATCACTCCCACAATGATGGGATTAAAACTCAGCAAAGAGGATAGTAGCAAAGATTTTGATCCTAGTTTGTACAAGAGCATAGTTAGAAGCCTCATGTATTTAACTACAACTAGGCCGGATATAATGTATGCTGTTAGTTTAATTTCCAGATTCATGGAGAGGCCAAAAGAAGCACATTGGCAGGTAGAAAAAAGGATTTTGAGGTATGTTAAAGGTACTAAAAGGTTTGGAATTTTATATACTACTGCAGAATGTTTAGATTTAATTGGATACACTGATAGTGATTGGGCTGGAAGTGTAGATGATCGGAAAAGCACATCCGGTTATGTTTTTCACATGGGTTCAGGAGCCATTTCATGGGCTTCTAAAAAACAGCCTATTGTAGCATTGTCTATAGCAGAAGAAGAATATCTGGCAGCTACAGTAGCAGCATGTCAAGCAATTTGGATGAGAAGGATGTTAAGGAGTTTATGCCAAGAGAAAACAAAAGGAACTGTGATTTTTTGTGACAATAGCTCAGCTATTGCATTATCTAAGAATTCTTTGTTTCATAAGAGAACGAAACACATTGACAAAAAGTTTCATTACATCAGGGAATTGGTAAACAATGGAGAAATTGTTTTACAACACTGCAGGACTCAGGAGCAGGTTGCAGACATTCTAACCAAGCCACTGGGACAGAAAAGTTTTGAATTTTTGAGGAAATGTCTGGGTATGACTGATAACCCAACAGTTGAAATTAAAGGGGAGTACTGAAATTATAATTTCCCCTGCCGCGTTATTAATTCCAGAAAACCACCAATCTCTTATCACACCACTTTTCACCAAGCGGTGGTATTCTCCAGAGGGCAGCGATAATGTACACCAGCTTACACGTGCACATCAGTTTTGCAAAAGAGGTTTTCATTGGAGCATAAAGTTCATGTGGATTGAGCGAGCAATATCCGTTCGATTGAAATCAAGGCTATCCACCATCGATTGAAACCAAAGCTGCGTACAGGCCTGCACATGGAGCTGACGTGAAGTAGAAGTTTTGTTTTGACCGCCGTTTGTATCAGTAAAGCATTTAATAAAATTTACTGTGGTCATAAATGTAGGTAGAACTTTTAATTTTAATGTTTTTTATTATTGTCGGGAGTATGGCAATAGGTAAAAGTATTGTTATGTTGTTTTTGTTGTATTGTTGTATATGCAATAAACTTGCAATGTGAAGCTCGCAGCGGCGCGAAAGGAGTTTTTTGTTGGTTGTCCATTGAAAAACGAAGGGGAATATGCAATACGCAGCAACGTAAATATATCAATTTTTTGGTTGAAAGGGGAATGCTTTTTTTGTTGTTCAGTGAAATGAAATGAAATGTTTTTACGCACAGCAGTGCAGTGTATGTAATTTTTGTTATATATGAAATGTAATGCACAACAACATATGTAAAAGAAATTTTTCTTTACAGCAGTAAATGTAAGATTTTGTTTACACACAACAGTGTGAAAATATACAGCTGAGACAGAGTAATTTGTTTTATGAGAGACAATGAAGGTTTTTGGAACTGCATTTGAAGCGTTCCTGATGTAATCCCTTAGGAAGAGGAAGAAGTTTGTAACAGGCAGTATTTATTAATGAATATAAATTTTTTTATGTGTGTGAAAAACTCTGATCTTCTTCAGCAAACAAATTTTTGATCCTGTGGTTATAACAGAGCATCTTTTTCTCTGTATATTTGTTTTGGAATTAAACAGAAAATTCCCAACAAAGAATAGCTTTCTAAATACGAGATATCATGTGCATTTAAACACCTCGTGCCATAGTGATGAGCCATTGGAAACATCACACATCAATTACTTTCACAAGAGGTAAATTTCTCCCTGGAACATGTGATTGGATCTTAATATTCTCTCCATGAATTCTGTAAAGGAGAGGCTATAGAGAGGAGTCTTAGCCATTGAAACATCACACATCAATTACGTTCACATGCGCTAAATTTCTCTCCGGCATAAATGAAAGGATCTTAATATACGCTCCATGAGTTCAATAAAAGAGAGGCAATAAAGAGGAGGATGAGCCATACATCGATTAGGTTCACACACACTAAATTTCTCCCTGGAACAAATGAATGGATCTTAATATACACTCCATGAATTCAATAAAGGAGAGAGAAGCTATACAAAGGAGTTTGAAAAAGGGAAATATCACCAATCAATTATTTTTAATTTTTTGGACTCTTAAAAATGTTACCCAAATTAAAAAAAACGTTATAGAGGTAGTGTTTGAATTATGTTTTTGATAGTGGAAATGGATTCAATACCATCAGAAATTTCAAGGGCACCTCAAATCTTGAAATTTGACTAATATAACTTAAATTTACAAAAATCATATAATAATGAACCATTAGAAACATCGCACATCAATTACTTTCCCATGCGATAAATTTCTCCCTGAAACACATGAATGGATCTTAATATACTCTCCATGAATTCTGTAAATGAGAGGCTATAGAGAGGAGTCTTAGCCATTGAAACATCACACATCAATTACGTTCACATGCACTAAATTTCTCTTTGGAATAAATGAACGGATCTTAATATACGATCCATGAGTTCAATAAAAGAGAGGCAATAAAGAGGATGCTGAGCCATGGAAGCATAAACATCAATTAGGTTCACATGCACTAAATTTCTCCCGGGAACAAATGAATGGATCTTAATATACACTCCATGAATTCTATAAAGGAGAGGCTATACAAGGACTAGCATTACACATCAATTAGGTTCATATGCACTAAATTTCTTCGTGGAACAAATGAATGGATCTTAATATACACTCCATGAATTTTATAAAGGAGAGGCTATATAAAGGAGTTTGACTTAAGGAAATATTACTAATCAATTACTTTTAATTGTTTGGATTTTAATTGCTTGGACGGTTAAAAGTGGTTGGAATTCGGGCAAAAAAATTTAAAAAAATCTTATAGAGACAATGTTTGAATCATGTTTTTGATGCTAGAAATAGATTTAGCACCATCAAAAATTTTAGGAGAACTTCAAATCTTGAAGTTTGACTGCTGTAACTTAAATTTACAAAAATCTCCCCAATTTTTTTTCAAAATATAACCAGAATTTCCATAACTTTTTAAGGAAAAAAAATCTAATTAAACTACTGCCATTTAAACACCTTGTGCCATAATATGAGCCATTGGAAACATCACATCAATTACTTTCACATGTGGTAAATTTCTCCCTGGCCATAATGATGAGCCATTGGAAACATCACATCAATTACTTTCACATGCGGTAAATTTCTCCCTAGAACACATGAATGGATCTTAATATACTCTCCATGAAATCTGTAAAGGAGAGGTTATAGAGAGGACTCTTAGCCATTGAAACATCACACATCAATTACGTTCACATGCGCTAAATTTCTCTCTGGCATAAATGAATGGATTTTAATATACGCCCCATGAATTCAATAGAAGAGAGGTAATAAAGAGGAGGTTGAGCCATACATCAGTTAGGTTCACATGCACTACGTTTCTCCGTGGAACAAATGAATGGATGTTAATTTACGCTCCAGGAATTCGATAATGGAGAGGCTGTAAGGAGGAACCTCACCCTGCATGGACAGATAGCCAATCAATTATTTTTGTTCGCACTAAATTTATCTCGAGAACAAATGAATGGATGTTCAAAATAAGAACATATATTGTATAAAATAAACTAAGTTATATAAATAGTATGTTTTTGTTTTCGAATCATCATTCATCCCCATTTTTATAGATCTATTTATTTTTACGCCGTAAGGCGTTTCCTTCTGAAAAGAACTCCCTCCAGTGCCATGTGTACCCTCTTGCGCCGTCCGATCACTTGTTAGACGATTAGAAAACTCCCTGCCGTTGGATGATTATCTTACGGTTACGGTTTTATCACTTCGCCCCTCGGATTTCTCCATTTGCGACTGCTCCATCACTGCGACTCTCAACGCGGCTGTTCCATTTCCGCAACTCTAAACACAGAACTGTTCCATTTCTGCAACTCTAAACAAGAAACCAAACAACCAAATTTTTATTATTAATAAATTTTGGCATAGGCAAGTTAGATTTCCCAACTGGCATCGGAATTTAACGCACAAGAAATGAATCTCCACACCCCAATCTCTCCGAATTTTGGCATAGGCAACTTTGATTTCCCAACTGGCATCTGAATTTAATGCACAAGAAATGAATCTCCACACCCCAATCTCTCCGACCTGCATCTTCATTTTGATGATATTATTCGTTGGCTGTTGATATGGTGGTTTACTCCTCACCTGGATGCTCATTTTTTCATTAATCCTTTTCAAAGTGGATGTGCGTGTGAAATTCTCTTTCAGCGCCAGAACGCACAAGGCCTTTCTTGATTTGGCCAGGTAATTGGTTACCTTTGGTATTCTTTATCTTTTCTTTGTAATTATAAGTTTAGGTTTTCTGAAACCCTCAACTTCATTGACAGAGCCTGTGTATGCTTTGTTTTGTTCAGATAAATCATTAGTGACTGGTCTCAACTTTTTTCATTACCCCCGCCGCATACAACTACTCAGTCATGTAATTTATTTCCAAGGTTCTCTTTCTCCTTTAAACCGC
Source organism: Pinus tabuliformis (assembly GCA_031772625.1). Taxonomy (NCBI): domain Eukaryota; kingdom Viridiplantae; phylum Streptophyta; class Pinopsida; order Pinales; family Pinaceae; genus Pinus; species Pinus tabuliformis. The sequence continues at coordinate 601,056,812 of CM062815.1, read as the reverse complement.
TTGAAGAATTTAATGGCTTTACTGAGCATCTGGATTATCGATTGCACTGCTTAATTGTATTCATGGTTGCCTGGAGTTCCCCTAGGGTTATAGATTACGGCACTGACCAAGTCTTAATTTTAAGCTCTGTACCCACGTTTTGTTAAATTAATTAAGTTAACATTTTTGGATCTCAAACAATTGAAAATTTTCATATTACTATAAGAGGACGTTTCTGTTTAGTTTTATGTTAGATTGTTTTTTATACGAGTGCGAAATTTAGCTCAATATGGTGCGACTACCAAGCATTTTACATTTTAAACTTAATCCACCCTTATGGGAATTTGGAGGGTTTTACTTTATAACTGAATTTCTCAAATACTTTCAAAAATCCCACAATTATTTCAAATACGGCAAGAAACGAGTTTTGTCCTTTTAATGTTATGTCATTCTACAGCTTAAAAATAAAATCGAATCAGAAACTGCAGTTCATGTTAACAGAAACGTTTGACGCTATTATGGTTTTCGTGTGTGTATATGTGTGCCTGTCTAGGTTCTTTTACCAACTATTTTTTCTTTCTAGCTACATTTTTGTGGACCAGTACTCCCACAGGCTTCTCCCAATCTCTGTGTACAGTAACCATGGATGAGGTGGACCAATACTCCTAATTGAAGCTGGCTCCAGTGGACCAGGACATACATGTCAATTATTTCTCCTTTCCAGCCAGCCAACATCCAACTATTTATCCGGCTAAATCCAACCGTTTTGGTGTTGGTCAACCAATTATTAATAAATCACCATGCCATTTTTCTATCTATAAAGCAGCTGAATCCCACCAATCTCTTTCGAAGTAACACTTTTTCATGTTCGAATATCTCGTATTAATGCGATACCTAATGGTCTGAAACCAATTAGTTAAGAGCATGTAGATTGTAGTGTTGTGTTTTGGGTGAACACTTTACTTATCAGATCAAATGAAAAACAGTATAATATATCTGGCTTCCATCAATATCTTTTATCAGCCTAATTTTCTATGCAACTTTTTAAATGAACACTCTACCTATCATCAAAACCAAATGAAAAACAGTATAACATACCTGGCTTCCATCAACGTCCTTCCCCTTCAGCTGTTCAACCAGAGACATGAGATGCTTCTGCAAGTCATTATATTTAATACTCATGCGCTTCAACATAGACTTGAGTTTCCGATTCTCTTCGTCTATGACATTCATCTCAGCCACAAGCAGAGTGATCTGCACAAATCAATTACAAGCCATGTAATCTGTAAGAAACAACACCCAATATTATAAGAAATAAGGTTATATCTGGGAGAACTCCCTGCAACACCTTATTTTTGTTTCTTTATACTAAATTCAACATATATCTATGTAATGGAATTTAAATATTTATGATTCAGATAAGATTTTGGAAACAATGTCTTTCTTCAAATTTTAAATCTTCGGGGCAGCCAGCTTAAATGGTGATTACCATGATAATGAAGTGTTATGTACCATTGCCAAGAAATATGATGTTCAAATCCTCTTATTTACCCATATCTAAAGAAAAGACAAATATAGGAACCTATAGATTGGTCAACATCAACTCTGTTCCTAGTTGCCCATTCCTTGTCATTAAAAAGTAAAAGTCCTCCTCTAAAGATCCATATCCACATATGAAAAGTTTGAAACTTATGGTTATTTCTAATACCAAAACTTTCCACTGATGACAAAATATATCTTCCAGAGGAGTACGGCGAATTTTAGCTATTGATATATGCTTGCTGGTTTACAGATCATGGCCATTTTCACCACAAGATTGGCCGGGTGATTGCAGGTAAAACATAGGACTCAATTATGGATTACGTGAACAATTCCAGTGGTTTCATTTGATATGCTTCTATTCATCCATCTCAAGCTTTAAAGTTAACGTTGGCTTCTTGGATGGCAGGGACCGTGGTCAGGGTTGCTGTTGGTGGATTGATTTCTGCAAGTGTTATAATTTCTATTCATCCATCTCAAGCTTTAAAGTTAACGTTGGCTTCTTAGATGGCAGGGACCGTGGTCAGGGTTGCTGTTGGTGGATTGATTTCTGCAAGTGTTATAATTTGGTATTTCAGGAGGATCAAACCAAACAGATCTGTGAAAATTGGGGTGGAGAGCAGTAGAAATGGCAATATGTAGTCAGCTTACTATTCTTAACTATTTTTTTTCCTTTTTGATATATGAGACTTTAGGACCAGCACCTTATCTGATCAGACCTCAGGGCCAACCTTTTAGTCAAGGGCTTAAGGTATTTCCTTTCTTTACAAAGAAAAAGCCTTACCTAACCTCGGATAAGGTCTTGGTATTATGTGAGTTAAAAGTGTTGGTGCTTACATCTTAGTAGTACGGTTTATATGTTGAAAACAAAGGCATGATTCTGCACTGCAGAATTTTACAGCAGTCATCATCACTATCAAGAGCTGTGCAGCCATAGAAAAAATGCAAATAGCATTTGTGTGGGGTTTTCTGAGCTTTCCAGATATTTTTATTTTTTCGAAGTAAATTAGGAAATCTATACTTTACATACCATACTGAGATAACAAGATAAATTAAGTATTGAGTTTGTAAACTTATTTGACATTACAATGTGAAATTTTGAAACTAAAGTCGTTGTTTGAAAAATATAATATTGGGAGTCCCATCTGTTGCTTTTATTGGCCTTCCAGCAAACCTGTTTCTAAGTTGGCCAGTTTGTAGTGTTCAGAGATTCTGTAAACAATATATGGTTTTTACATTAGGATTCATCATATTCATCAACTTTATAAAAGATTCAATGCATAAATTTTAAATGAACATTAATTTTTTTTTTATTTTTATTTAGTTATATATTTTTTCCGAAGTATGATAGAACAATATGACATCACAAGTTGTAGGCATAAGATACATGTCGAGCCAAAATGACATATATTCACATTAGTGTTAAAGGTGGATTACCATCAAAGATTTAATGTTGTTGGGGGCATTAAGGTGAATTAATATTTATCCTTGATATGGTTGAGAGTTACATACATGTTGAGCCAAAATGACATATATCCACATTAGTGTTAAAGGTGGATTACCGTCAAAGATTTAATGTTGTTGGGGAATTAAAGTGAATTAATATTTATCCTTGATATGGTTGAGAGTTAGTGAGGATTACCGTAATATATCTTCCAGAGGAGTACGGCGAATTTTAGCTATTGAAATATGCTTGCTGGTTTACAGATCATGGCCATTTTCACCACAAGATTGGCTGGGTGATTGCAGGTAAAACATAGGACTCAATTATGGATTACGTGAAGAATTCCAGTGGTTTCATTTGATATGCTTCTATTCATCCATCTGAAGCTTTAAAGTTAACGTTGGCTTCTTGGATGGCAGGGACCGTGGTCAGGGCTGCTGTTGGTGGATTGATTTCTACAAGTGTTATAATTTCTATTCATCCATCTCAAGCTTTAAAGTTAACGTTGGCTTCTTGGATGGCAGGGACCGTGGTCAGGGTTGCTGTTGGTGGATTGATTTCTGCAAGTGTTATAATTTGGTATTTCAGGAGGATCAAACCAAACAGATCTGTGAAAATTGGGGTGGAGAGCAGTAGAAATGGCAATATGTAGTCAGCTTACTATTCTTAACTATTTTTTTCCTTTTTGATATATGAGACTTTAGGAGCAGCACCTTATCTGATCAGACCTCAGGGCCAACCTTTTAGTCAAGGGCTTAATGTATTTCCTTTCTTTACAAAGAAAAAGCCTTACCGAACCTCGATAAGGTCTTGGTATTATGTGAGTTAAAAGTGTTGGTGCTTACATCTTAGTAGTACGGTTTATATGTTGAAAACAAAGGCATGATTCTGCACTGCAGAATTTTACAGCAGTCATCATCACTATCAAGAGCTGTGCAGCCATAGAAAAAATGCAAATAGCATTTGTGTGGGGTTTTCTGAGCTTTCCAGATATTTTTATTTTTTCGAAGTAAATTAGGAAATCTATACTTTACATACCATACTGAGATAACAAGATAAATTAAGTATTGAGTTTGTAAACTTATTTGACATTACAATGTGAAATTTTGAAACTAAAGTCGTTGTCTGAAAAATATAATATTGGGAGTCCCATCTGTTGCTTTTATTGGCTTTCCAGCAAACCTGTTTCTAAGTTGGCCAGTTTGTAGTGTTCAGAGATTCTGTAAACAATATATGGTTTTTACATTAGGATTCATCGTATTCATCAACTTTATAAAAGATTCAATGCATAAATTTTAAAGGAACATTAAAATTTTATTTTTATTTTTATTTAGTTATATATTTTTTCCGAAGTATGATAGAACAATATGACATCACAAGTTGTAGGCATAAGATACATGTCGAGCCAAAATGACATATATTCACATTAGTGTTAAAGGTGGATTACCATCAAAGATTTAATGTTGTTGGGGGCATTAAGGTGAATTAATATTTATCCTTGATATGGTTGAGAGTTACATACATGTTGAGCCAAAATGACATATATCCACATTAGTGTTAAAGGTGGATTACCGTCAAAGATTTAATGTTGTTGGGGAATTAAGGTGAATTAATATTTATCTTTGATATGGTTGAGAGTTAGTGAGGATTACCGTAATATACATAATATATATGACAAATGATATTCCAAAATGTGAAGATAGTTTCATTGGTTGGAACGATGCTACAAGTTATAATAACAGAGGTATGAGATTTATATGCAATATTAATTTAATAATTAATTAAAAATATAGTCTTAGACACCATAAATCAATTTTGGTTTATATAGCGTTAGAATTCCATTTCTGCTACATCTATGCATCTTATTTACATTTGCTTCTTTCTATGTCGTGATTGTTCCTCAATTTATGCCTTACAGCGTTTCCTTTGCATCATCTGGTGCAAATGCTAGTAGTATTTCAAATTAAATATAACCATAAATCTCTGAATCTCGTAATTTGTTTTTTAAATTTGTGGAGAATTCTCTAACAAACTTTCTAGAACAAGACGCTCTGACAATAGAGAATGGATTTACAATAGTGTAAAATATTCCTCAATAGCAGAGGTCGACTCAGAAAGAAAATCCCCCTCTCAGAACCCTCGAATGTCTCTTTTATAATACATATTTATAGAACCTTCCATGCAAAAGTATTGGACCAAGCATTAGAAAGACCAACTCTCAATCCAAATCAAAGGTTTCGATTTGATGAAAAGCTACATTGATGGAATCAAGAAATTGATTTCATAATCTATTCAACAGAAAGAAGCTTTCAATCCCTTATTTTTTACTCTCCGTGCTCCAGCCAGGCTTTTCCAAGTTAATTTGTTGCCATGATATCTCTATAATCTTGCTTTTTGATCTGCATAACAAATAAAAATTATAATAGAAGAATATGCTTGTAATAGCATATCAAAAACTAAACTTTAACCAAAGAACCACTAAAATCGAAAGGATCTGAAGTCTAGGATTGTATCTGTTATCGATCCATATCTTGATCTTTTTAACAAACATCAATTATTATCAACAATTTTCATAATATATCAAAAGCACGTTCAGAAATTTAATCTAAATCAATTGGGAGTTGCACCACCAGTCTAGTTTTTGTTTCAATTTGTTTAAATTCATTATATGAAAACCCTTTTTCCCTTTAGTTGTCATGGAAGCATGATCTTCGGTGGTGGAAGTATTACCTGGAATTTGAACACAAGAATTTTAGAGATCATGTGGCAAAAATCATGGCATGAGATTATGTGTGAGCTATGTGGCACTATGTAGAATATTTGCTTATGAATATGGGTATGCTTCATAAATTGAATGATGAATCATAAATACTATTATAGCAGGAAGTGCTAAGGCTCTGTTGGGGTTAAGTTGGCGATTTGATGGATTATTACTAGCCCTCCTTCCCAAAAACGACTATACTAGTTGGCAGGTCCAAGTATTGAATCCCAATTCACAGGTCAAAACAGCTCTTAGCCCAACAATTAGTGGAGCAAGAGGTTTTGTGGGGTATTAGTGTGAGTGGGGCCCTAGGATCCCATCCAGCCAATAGTGTGGCTTATTAAAATGAAGGGACATATTTTCTCCCTAAGATTGGTTGGTTGTACCTGGCACCTGGACGAATCGACAGGCTCAGTTGGGCTAAAATGGAAAGTTTGCAACCAATTATCGAGTAGTTGGACGATGTGGAGTCATTAATAGACATTACAATAGCTTTAGAAAATTAATTCGCGGCTAAAAACTGAACCCCAAGTGCTATTCCGCATGTACAAAAGATAATAGGCACCTTTGAACATAAGACCCTAGATCAGGAAGCTGATTATGTATCTCAGGCCAGCCATGGAGGCGATCCATGCGCCCCGATGAGGAAGGAAAAACTTTTCAAAGCACAAGAGGAAATTGAAAAACTCATTCTGGTCGTTGATGTTTACTTGGACAATTCTATGATGTTGAAGGAAAGAGCTCTAGTGGGTCGCTGTGACTACATGAAAATAGTAGGAGCACAAATGAAAGAATGGATTGACAAGAACTGGACATCTATAGTTGGATATCATTTGAAGGTTAGCATCTTAGTAAATGGGTGGTTTGGTGTTCATTTTATGCCCTCAGAGGATGCAGAAAAGATAAGTTCAAGACCATGGGTGAGAGGCAGAGAGTTCTTAAGATTAAAAAAATGGTACATTGGATTTGACCCATCAAAGAGAATCCAAAGAGAAAATATATCTGGGTCAAATTACCAGGGCTTCCACTTGAGTTTTGGTCCAAAAGGGAAATTTCGAAGATAGAAAAAAAAATTGGGAGGTTATATTATGTGGATGAAGGTTTCATAGGATTATTGGACAAAAGAGTGGCTTGGTCTTGATTGAAGTTTATTTCTACAAAGGGCTCATAGGATTATTGGACAAAAGAGTGGCTTGGTCTTGATTGAAGTTTATTTCTACAAAGGGCTTCCAACTGCTCTGGATATTTTCTAGGAAACCTCCTCAATCAGGTAATGGGTGGACTATTGGGACATCCTCTTCAGATGCATTGGCTGCCATGAAGTCAGACATTTGATATCAGGGTGTCCAAGGAGGCCTAGTTGGGTTTTACCTGTTCGGAGAAATAGTGCCCTCTGGATGAACCAGAACCCATATTTCACACATGGACATCGGATTAACTCACAGACACAACCAGATCCAGACATGCCTACTCTAAAGGATGTCCCCTTCGAATATGGATCTCTGGCTAAGGTCGAAAATACTATTTTGAGTTTGGTCCAAAGGAATAATGTTTCGGAATCATCTCAACACGATTCTCGGGTCGGGGAACGGGATGGTGCTCAGCTAAATCTTTCACGATCAACCCCTCCTCTCCAATAGCTGGACACAAACTCAAAGTAGGGACAGTTGGCGATGATTGGTGGGCTCATCCTGTCCCTCCTCTGCAACATAAAACTTGATATGGAGAATCAATCTTCCTCCTCCTGCAAATTATGAGCTGGAGAACATAGTTAATGATGCCTCGACAGGCCTGGAACCCTTAATCATAAAAATATATTTTTCCCATAATTGTGAAGCGGTTACCAGTTTTGAGAAATTGAAACTGGGTTCATCCAATAAAAGAAAACCTCTCGAATATAAGAATATCTCTTCATGTTTTGACCATGCTTTCGATATCAATAATAGGTTCGTCGAAACCTTGGAAGTAGCTTTCTACCGAACAATCGACCTGTGATGTTCTGCATACAAGGATGGAGCCAGTGACAATTCTAACATTTGGTGCCTTATAGAATATCCATGACGTCGTCCATCTCAAATGATAATTACGTATTTTAATATCATATGGTTTGGATCGTCACTCTCCCAACGATTATTGTATAATTTAATTCTCATTAAAAGACTCATGATGATACTTCTTCAGGAAAAAATGGTCGACAGGGACAAGGCCATCCAACTACTCTCTAATTTATGCCCAAATTGGGCCATGTGGCCATAAATGTTGTTGGAAACTCTGGTGGACTTGCAGTTATCTGGAATCCAATTATTTTCTCGCTTAAATCCTACAAAACTTTCGCAGGGATAGTGCATTCTGGTTTCTATAACGGTTCCCACGCAGGGTACGTATCCTTAACATCTACGCCCCATACTCAAATCGGAAGCACTTTTCGAAAAAATTGGATGACTGTGGGATTTTAGATCTTCATGGGCTAATCATTGTTGGTGACTTCAACCTTACAATGAGCCTGGAGGAGATTTGGGGAAATCACTGCAATTTTGATCCACTTGTTGGATATTTCTCCTCATTGTTTTCACAAAAATTACTCGGAGGCATCAAACCTTGGCCTTTATGTCCCACTTGGAGAAATGGTAGAACAAGCACAAAAGGGATAGCAAAGAGGATGGATCGCTTTATGCTCCACACTTCCATTTACGAAAGGCTCTAGAACCTTAAAACATGGAATTCATACCTGAGTACCTCTGACCATGACGCCATTTTTATTAAATGGTCTGGAGAACATGACCACATTGCCCTGCCTTTCAAATTTAATCACACATGGTTGGAAGACCAAGACTTTGTGGAATTGGTCAACAAATCTTGGATGAATCCTATGGAATTTTTTGTTGTACATAAAATGGACCAGGTAACACATAAATTGATTAGGCTCAAACATGAGGTGAAATCATGGATCCGTAAGAAGAAACTGGAGCTTACTATGGAGTAGAGATTGAATCGCGGATAAATTTTTGATGGCCCCATAAAATGCTGGACAACATTATCAGATAAACAAGAGGTATATCTCTGAAATTGTTGGCAGAAAGAACCGGGTGATTGCAGGTAAAACATAGGACTCAATTATGGATTACGTGAACAATTCCAGTGGTTTCATTTGACATGCTTCTATTCATCCATCTCAAGCTTTAAAGTTAACGTTGGCTGCTTGGATGGCAGGGACCGTGGTCAGGGTTGCTGTTGGTGGATTGATTTCTGCAAGTGTTATAATTTCTATTCATCCATCTCAAGCTTTAAAGTTAACGTTGGCTTCTTGGATGGCAGGGACCGTGGTCAGGGTTGCTGTTGGTGGATTGATTTCTGCAAGTGTTATAATTTGGTATTTCAGGAGGATCAAACCAAACAGATCTGTGAAAATTGGGGTGGAGAGCAGTAGAAATGGCAATATGTAGTCAGCTTACTATTCTTAACTATTTTTTTTCCTTTTTGATATATGAGACTTTAGGACCAGCACCTTATCTGATCAGACCTCAGGGCCAACCTTTTAGTCAAGGGCTTAAGGTATTTCCTTTCTTTACAAAGAAAAAGCCTTACCTAACCTCGGATAAGGTCTTGGTATTATGTGAGTTAAAAGTGTTGGTGCTTACATCTTAGTAGTACGGTTTATATGTTGAAAACAAAGGCATGATTCTGCACTGCAGAATTTTACAGCAGTCATCATCACTATCAAGAGTTGTGCAGCCATAGAAAAGATGCAAATAGCATTTGTGTGGGGTTTTCTGAGCTTTCCAGATATTTTTATTTTTTCAAAGTAAATTAGGAAATCTATACTTTACATACCATACTGAGATAATAAGATAAATTAAGTATTGAGTTTGGAAACTTATTTGACATTACAATGTGAAATTTTGAAACTAAAGTCGTTGTCTGAAAAATATAATATTGGGAGTCCCATCTGTTGCTTTTATTGGCCTTCCAGCAAACCTGTTTCTAAGTTGGCCAGTTTGTAGTGTTCAGAGATTCTGTAAACAATATATGGTTTTTACATTAGGATTCATCGTATTCATCAACTTTATAAAAGATTCAATGCATAAATTTTAAAGGAACATTAAAATTTATTTTTATTTTTATTTAATTATATATTTTTTCCGAAGTATGATAGAACAATATGACATCACAAGTTGTAGGCATAAGATACATGTCGAGCCAAAATGACATATATTCACATTAGTGTTAAAGGTGGATTACCATCAAAGATTTAATGTTGTTGGGGGAATTAAGGTGAATTAATATTTATCCTTGATATGGTTGAGAGTTACATACATGTTGAGCCAAAATGACATATATCCACATTAGTGTTAAAGGTGGATTACCGTCAAAGATTTAATGTTGTTGGGGAATTAAGGTGAATTAATATTTATCCTTGATATGGTTGAGAGTTAGTGAGGATTACCGTAATATACATAATATATATGACAAATGATATTCCAAAATGTGAAGATGGTTTCGTTGGTTGGAACGATGCTACAAGTTATAATAACAGAGAATTTTATGAGATTTATATGCAATATTAATTCAATAATTAATTAAAAATATAGTCTTAGACACCATAAATCAATTTTGGTTTATATAGCTTTAGAATTTCATTTCTGCTACATCTATGCATCTTATTTACATTTGCTTCTTTCTATGTCGTGATTGTTCCTCAATTTATGCCTTACGGCGTTTCCTTTGCATCATCTGGTGCAAATGCTAGTTATTAACTTTTTCATTAAAGATCGGCGGAGGGAAGAAAAACTGAGTAAAACATATATGCAGTATGTTTTATCTAATATTTTCCACTTATATCTAATCTGATAAATTTCTTTATTTTTATTAATTCTTCACACCCTTATAGAAGTAGAGGGGAGAGGGAAAATATTATGTGCTTGTTATATAGTAAGAAACGTACTATAATATATGGCATGTTTTACTTAATGTTAGGGAAAATATTATGCGCATGTTATATAGTAAGAAATATATATAATATGATTTATCTAATTTATTTTATGTAGCTACCCTCATATATATATATATATATATATATGAGCGTGGGGTAAAATAATGGAGAAATGTAATATATTATATTATATTTTGTCTATTATTTCAACCTCATACGGATCCTTATATAGCTTTCATGTATGAGGGTGGGGGCTCGGGGCAATAATAGGAAAAATATAATCCCCCATCCCTATGGGGTGAGGCAGGGCAACAGGAATAATAGGAAATATATATGAGAGAAGACAAGGGTGTGGGTGAGAATAAATATTGGATAAATAGGGTGGGGGTGGTAGGGAATATTATGAAAATATAATCCGCTCGTCGTCATGTTGATGGTGGTCAACACTAACTAAAACCGCAAACCATTGCAATATCTAAATAGATTCTCCCCTTAAATAAGACAACTTGTTTAAAACACCTAATAAGTGGGACCTCTCTTAATAACATATCCCTTAAAGTGATAGGTCTAAAGATGTAAGTTGACAACAACCATATAATGATTATCATAAATTATATGGCACAAGGGTTATATGGTATAGTTTCAAGAATATGCGTAATCATATTATTCATCGTTTGTTTAAAGGGTGGTTCAAGTTTATTATTAAGTTTTCTTGTAATTGGATGCACCTATCATATGTCATTATATGCATGGGCATCACAAACACTACAATAATCAATATTGGCTAACTATGGGTGACAAAGTTAAATATCGGGATATTATGTTTCATTTGACATTTGCAATTTGAAATATTATATTGTGATATGGATTTGATTTGGATATTTTTTTTAACATGGGGTTTTGTAAGTTGATTGGTAAGGTAACCTTTATTTTATTTGCGTTCAGTATATTGAGGATTTCGGGACTAGAACTTAGTAATCCCAAGAGATTGGCGTTGTCAGTGAGTTGGTTCCAGAAACAAAGTTTAATGTTGATGGACATTTACCCGTCTCAACATAGTCCCTAACTCTTGATTCATTAATGCAACATTTTGAATTACGTCAAGGATATGACAGGGTGATTGACATATCTCCCTCTCATTGGTTTGGTTGATTAAATCGTTTATTTATAGTTTGCCTGTGTCATATTATGTTCCTTAGTCAGCACTTCCGACACATAGTGATTTGGCTTGGGAAACTTGAAATTTTTTGTTGCACTTACCTCACTCCTCTTCTGCATTTACTCCACCACCTTAGGTTTGGTTTTTCAATTCTTTCCATTTTCAAAAACCCTTTATGATGGGGACGAGATTTTGGGGTTGAACCAAAATCCCATTTCCCTAATAAATCGTTCTTGAGGCCTGTGGGTTATGGGCCCACGAAGCCTATCAGAAATGCTACTCACGGTCTCACTTGCCTTATGGGCCAATGAGTCATTCATCTTTTCAAGAACTATGCTTTGTTCTTGGAATACTGAAGGCTTTCGCTAGAACAAACCCAGTGACAATGCATGATGATGTTCTCATTGTTCTTCATCCACACACGCACTTTCTTTTCGGGGTTCTTTGTTGCTGTTGCTTCCACGGATTCTTGTTGCCGCTCCTTCTCTGTCTCAGGTCTGTTTACTACGCAATGCTCCAGCTCAAAATCCATTTTGCGCCAATCCTTTCCCTTCTGTTCCAACAAAACTTCGCGTGGTTTCGCACCTCCTAAGGGATTAACCTTAGGATGAGCCTGAGGGGGTGCAGCATCAGTGAGAGGTCTTTGTGGGCAGCTCAAGTGTGAGCTGGTGGGACGACTGGAGGTTCTGCTCTCAATCTTCGAGTCCACTTTCTTCCAATCATCACCCCTTTTACCCAAAACCTCCTCCCGTGGGCGAGCATCTTCGAACGGACTTGATTTTGGCTTCGTCTTTGGCGCATCGACCTCTGGAGGGTCTGATAAAGATGATGCCGACAATGGATCATTCCTTGGTCGATTAGGCGGATCCAATACAAGCCGAGGCCTTCCCCTGTCGCTACCCTTGTCCTGGTCTGAAAACCCAAATCGCTGGCAAATAATTCAAACAAAAGATACACAGACATAAATTCACAAAGACACATTTCCATTATTTACAAACTCGGTTACAATTTAAGGCATCTCAGCCTTAATCACGAATTCTCCTGCAACTACATTGTATCCTCTTCCTTACACTCTCTCACATGCACAGGTTCCTTTTTCCTGATGCACCAACAAATTCTTAATATCTTGTTATACATACATGGCAGTTTTAACTAAATATTTAACTGAAATTTGTTCACTAACTGAATTCTGTTCAAGGTTGGCCTGGTTGTCCACGTGTCTTTTTTCTCTAGTTTTTTTTTCATTAAGGTGCTCAGATGCTCCTGCGTTAGACTTCCGAGGTACAAAATTTATGACCTCCTCGTCATATGCATTTCCTTGTCCTTAGAAATTCTACCCACTGTTTCACTTCTTCAGTGGAACTACCTTCATGGTCTTCTGTGAGCTACAACCAAACCTCTGCAATAGCAAGTCCTCCCTGCTACCAGATACCTTACCAAGCTTCTCTCATGAACTTAGTCTTTCGGCATCTCTCTGGTCCTCTCCTCTTGAACCAATTGAGCACTCTCGCTCTAGGTTTGCTGCAATCTTCTCACCTTCACAAAATAAAATAAAAAATACAAGCTTACAAATCTTCAACAAAACTGTACCTCTTATTTCTTCATATGCAAAAACTCCTTTCCACAAGAAATATTTTCTCGCTCTGATATCAAATTTGACGGGCCCAGCCTCCAGCCCTCGGATAAAGTGTTGGTACGCTGTAATTAATAATTGACCAAATCTGAAATAAAGTGGCACCTTATAAGTACAACCTTAATTGATTGAGTTTTGATTTATATGATTTAATCTACGGTTGTTGTATGGTGTGATTGTCGTGATCTTGTGTGATGAGGACAAGTGTCCTATCCTCATTCTCTGTTCCCCTCCCACTCTTTCAATCGGTTGAAACCCTAACTTGCCTCATTTCGAGGGTTTGCTCCGTCGCTTTGGGTCTCTGCTCCATCCTGGCTAAGGGTTTGTAAACTTGCTATTGGCTGTTGAGTGTTGAAGGTTGGCTCTATTAGTTTCGTTTCCCCATACTCATTCTGGTATTGTATGGTGGGTTCTGGGTATGCAAATGGAACATTTTCTCTGCTTCTGGCTCGGCGTCTCGGCTCCTCTAGGTTTGCTCTGTTTTGTCGACGGAAATCCCTATGGGTTTTATGAAACCCTGGTTCGAGACTTGGAAGGCTTTCACAGTCCACTCTCTGTAATTTTTGTTGATGTTTCAATTGTTGCGTTAGTCCTTTGGTTGCTTGTTTTATGTAGTCATCTTTCAGCTGAATCCCTGTTTGTCCTGTTTGCAAGTTGCGGCTATGGAGCGGCTCGGCTCTCTGACTAGTTCTCGACACTGGTTTGACAGGTAGGTTCTCTCTCCATGCTAGCTATTTCTCTCTCATTTTGCTGCAAACATTGACATTTTTGCTCCTTGTCTCAGCGGAAACTCCTTAGCTGCGACCTTTGCAATGCAAACCCTCGGTCAGATTCGGTTGGTTCGCTCCTTTGGTAAGTCACCCCTTCCGTTACTTGTCCATTTGATCTATGCTTCTTTACGGTTTGTTGTTGCTGAAATTTGCTTGTGGGTGATTGTAGGTGGATGCTCACAGTCCTGTCGCAGAGGTTCTCGTGCCCAAAGTCGGCCTCCTGCACCCAAAATTGGGTAGTGCCGTTCCCTGGCTCTTTTGTGGATATGTGATTATAGTTTATTCTTTGTTATGTGCTCAGGAGGGTTATGGTATGCCTGATTATGGCTTTGAGCCTGTAGTGGCTTTTTGTAACTAAATATATGTATGCCTGTAACTATTATGGCCTTCGGGCATGTATATTGACTGTCAGACTTTTGGTTTTATTCTATTTCTTGAACAGAGGGTTTTATTGTTTGGCTTTCTCTATTTTCATATATGTATATTTATAAAAAAAAATTCCTTTTCTATTTGTTCGCAGTGGAAGTTATTAAATGACAATGGAACAGTTTATTACCAGTAGCTTATCTTGGCCAAGGTTTACATTGTCTTTGTAGACTATCTTTGAACTTGCCTGGTTGTGCACTTGGATGCTCTGTCTGCTGTGTAACCTCAATCATTTGTCTGTAATTATGCACCTGTGAAGAGAATGAACGATCCTCAGTAGTTCTATAGGAGATTCATTAATTGTAGGAAAGCAGATATATTTCTCTGTTAAAAAAACTATTCTTTTTCTATTATTTTTTCTTCTCAATCTATGATAGTTTTTTTCCCATTACATTGATGTGTTTTTTCTTTTACATGTTGCGGACAGTTAGCAAACTGCCCAGTAGTTACATTTCGTAGTTTTAAGTAACTGTCCTTTTCTTGATGTAAAAACTAAAAACAAGCTTAGTATAAAATAAAACAAAAATAAAAACAAGTGATTAATAAACCCTAAACACTGGCTGAGACAGCCACTAAACGAAACCAATAAAAAAAAGTCAACTGCTGGCATGAGACAATTAACAGCCATGCCCTACTTGAGCTAGATGCTCCTGCATCAGGCTCCCGGGGTAGGTGAAAAATCATGACTCCCGTCCATGAGCTCCTCAACTGAAAATCCTGTCCTATCCATAGGATCCTCAACTGAATACCCGGTGCACTGTACCTGATTTGCATCAAGCCATGTACTGTCCTCAATAGGGCAATTTTTCCATTTGACCAAGTATTGTAGGTATTCTTTCCTGTGAGTTCGCATGGCTACCCGTGTATCGAGGATTCTCTTGATCTCAAGGGGCTGAGCTAAAGGCATTTGTCTCATCCAAGTACCTCCTCCTGTCTGGGTATCCCGATCTGGCCGTGTCGAACTGTCGTCATCAGGGCTGGTAGTGTATGGAAATAGATCTGCCACGTTAAAAATAGGCGATATGCCTATTCCTAGAGGCAGTTGTAGTTCATAAGAATTTGCAGATAATTTACGTAAGATTTTACAAGGACCAGATTTTTTAAACTTCAACTTATTATACTCACCTTTTGGGAACCTTTCTCTACGTAAATGTACGAGGACTTCATCCCCCACATTAAATTGTACCTCTCGTCGTTTACAAACTCGATTACAATTTAAGTCATCTCAGCCTTAATCACGAATTCACCCGCAACTACATTGTATCCTCTTCCTTACACTCTCTCACACGCATAGGTTCCTTTTTCCTAATGCATCAACGAATTCTTAATATCTTTCTATACATACATGGCAGTTTTAACTGAATATTTAACTAAAATTTGTTCACTAACTAAATTCTGTTCAAGGTTGGCCTGGTTGTCCATATGTCTTTTTTCTCTAGTTTTTTTTCATTAAGGTGCTCGGATGCTCCTGCATCAAACTTCCGAGGTACAAAATTTATGACCTCCTGGTCATATGCGTTTCCTTGTCTTTAGCAATTCTACCCACTGTTTCACTTTTTCAGTGGAACTGCCTTCATGGTCTTCTCTGAGCTGCAACCAAACTCTGCAATAGCACGTCCTCCCTGCTACCAGATACCTTACCAAGCTTCTCTCCTGAGCTTAGTCTTTCGGCATCTCTTTGGTTCTCTCCACTTGAACCAATTGAGCACTCCTGCTCCAGGTTTGCTGCAATCTTCTCACCTTCACAAAATAAAATAAAAATTACAAGTTTACAAATATTCAGCAAAACTGTACCTATTCTTTCTTCATATGCAAAAACTCCTTTCCGCAATAAATCTTTTCCCGCTCTGATACCACTTGATGGGGACAAGATTTTGGGGTTGAACCAAATCCCATTTCCCCAATAAATCGTGCTTGAGGCCTATGGGTTATGGGCCCACGAAGCCTATCAGAAATGCTAATCATGGTCTCACTTGCCTTATGGGCCAATGAGTCATTCATCTTTTCAAGAACTATGTTTTGTTCTTGGAATACTGAAGGCTTTCGCCAGAACGAACCAGGTGACAATGCATGATGACGTTCTCGTCGTTCTTCATCCACACACGTGCTTTCTTTTCAGCGTTCTTTACTGTTGTTGCTTACGCAGATTCTTGCTACCGCTCCTTCTCTGTCTCAGGTCTATTTACTCCGCGATGCTCCAGCTCAAAATCCATTTTGCGCCAATCCTTTCCCTTCTGTTCCAGCAAAACTTCGCGTGGTTTCGCATCTCCAAAGGGATTAACCTTAGGACGAGCCTAAGGGGGTGCAACATCAGTGAGAGGACTTTGCAGGTGGCTCGAGTGTGAGCTGGTGGGATGACTGGAGGTTCTGCTCTCAATCTTCGAGTCCACTTTCTTCCAATCATCACCCCTTTTAGCCAAAACCTCCTCCCGGGGGCGAGCATCTCCGAACGGACTTGACTTCGGCTTCGTCTTTGGCGCATCGACCTCTGGAGGGTCTAATAAAGATGATGCCGGAAATGGATCATTCCTTGGTCAACTGGGCAGATCCAATACAAGTCGAGGCCTTCCCCTGTCGCTGTCCTTGTCCCAGTTTGAAAACCCAAATCGCTGGCAAACAATTCAAACAAAAGATACACAGACATAAATTCACAAAGACGCATTTCCATTATTTACAAAATCGGTTACAATTTAAGGCATCTCAGCCTTAATCATGAATTCTCCCTCAACTACATTGTATCCTCTTCCTTAAACTCTCTCACACACACAGGTTCCTTTTTCCTAATGCACCAACGAATTCTTAATATCTTGTTATACATACATGGCAGTTTTAACTGAATATTTAACTGAAATTTTTTCACTAACTAAATTCTGTTCAAGGTTTGCCTGGTTGTCCACGTGTCTTTTTTCTCTAGTTTTTTTTTTTCATTAAGGTGCTCGGATGCTCCTGTATCACTTTGATGCTCTTTTCATTCTTCTGAAAACCATACTTCTCTATAAATATTTTTGAGTAGTTGGTAGAGGGTTTACTATCTTAAAAGCTCAATAATTGGGCAAAGAGTTGGTTTTATAAGCTTGAATTCTCATTATTATCGTACTACACACCAAGTATGTGTAAACATGGTACCATTGTTCTTTTTATGAATTACACAGATTTTATTTTCCTTCTTGTTCACCTTGCTCCCCTTGGTTGTCTATAAACAAACATATGCATTTCAGTCTTTCTTGGTTGGTCATGAAATCCATTTCTTTGGGTTTAGATGTTTACTAAGGTTTGGTCATAAAAATTTTCCTAGCTTGCTAAGCTCTCTCCCTGTGCATTAAGGACTAGAATCCCTTGAGGCCTTTGAGCCTTGGCCTTACATTTTCCAGCATGAACTAAGATTAGCCATCATGGTCAATGAATTTTAATGAATAAATTTTGAGCTAATTAGTAAGCGATTAATCAACGGTTCTCGTCTGCCCATGCAAGACAATTTATTTGGCATCACATTTGTTTCTCCTCACATAATTTTTGATCTCGTTTTACGTATAGTTCATATTTGTCATTTAAACTAACTTATCATTATTATCATCAATGGGAATTCAATCATTTTGGCTTCTTTTGCTAAGCCACATATGGGAGCTTTGAAGCCTAAGGTTTTTGATAAAAAAAACCATGGACCATGTTGGCGTAAAATTTAAACATCCAGACCCAGGGTTCAATCTTAGGTTGCCAATGAAGGTACCGTTGCATTCTAGCTTATCGTTGACATTTCCACTCCTTCTAGGGAAAATGAGCATCTCATCAAAGATGTGTTGTAACAATGAGAGATAAGGGATCTAGAATGGTGGCAAAGAAGTTTTAATGATCATATCATACATTCACTCTGAAAAGTTCATTAACAAACACAAAAAAACCAACATGCATATTTAACATCCATAACCAATATAACAAAGCGATAATGTAGGGAAAATTTAAATTTTAAAGGGGTCACATCATAGTCAAACATCATGAAATAGTTCATTCCCACAACAACTCCTGTATTCATTAGCCAAAAATATTACAACAGAGACTTGCACAAAATTGTGAGACCTTAATAACTTCGGACCTCATTACATTACAGAGACATGATAGAATTCAAAGGCAAGAACTCAGACTCTATTTGAGCTATGACATAGCACTAAACCAACAGAAATCTAATCCTTCAACCACTAAATCCTTCAGCAACTAAGTTCCTCAGGTCTTTAGTAGTCTCGTCAGTTAATCTTTGGCCCATTTTATATATCACACTCACTTGATCTGGTCCAATCTAATCAACGTGTAGATTCCCTGTTCCCAATCACGATCAGGTAAACTTTGACAGGTTTTGGTGTTTTTTTCCTTATTTCCTTTGATCCTTTCAAAATCAGGTAGGTGCTTCCTGCCTTCTCGGCTTCACAAATCCCAATATAATAGAATTTTTAGCTCCTTAGTTACTTTCTGATTTCTGGTGGCTACTTCTGGAAATTTTGGCTAATACTTCTGATCAAGTGCTCATTGTTTAGCTCAAAAATAATTATTCTCAGAATGGCTTGAATGACGACATCCATCTTAGTGAAACGATACCAACACAACTCATTTCACTGAAAATCGAGTTCGTATGAGGAAGATATTGAGTTTTGTCCGCTTTTCCAAACATAAGAAATTTAAAAAAAAATGCACAGTCACTTCATAGTCAGCACTCCATACTACTGACATGGGAGGTGAATGTGCAAGGTAAATAGTGGTCAACATCCAGTCAAAGCTCGCCAAGTGTTAGCTTTTGGTTGGTTGTCAGAGGTGGTGACATGGCAAGTTTTTATTGGCTTGAATTGGACCAATGAGAAGGGGACAAGTGGCAAGCCCAGAGGCTGCCATGTGTCCCTCCCCAAAGGTGGGCTCGGTGTGCAGTTGACCAAAATTTTATTGCAGGTCAGGGAGTCGAACCCGGGACCTGCACTACACAAACCACCAGACTTACCACTATACCATACATCAGTTCATAACCTATGTAGTTGTTCGCATCTATTTGAATTTTAAAATGGTTAAGGTTGGCGGTTAGGAGGGCCAGCCCTCCCATTTGAACACACCAACCGACAGTAGTCACGGTTATAGTTAACATCCATTGCCAACATAACCATGAACCTGTGACATGTGAACACTTCGGTGGTGATATCAAACCGTTAACAAAATGGCAGAAAACACACCATAACCACAACACTAACCAACAATTTTGCTAACAGTTAGTGCCACCATGTGACACCTCCACCTAAACCGTCAACGCAAACAAAATCAGTTAGTCATTAAATCATGTGATTAATGCTAATTAACTCGGATTAATGCCTAGTTAATTACGCTTAACATTAATTAAAATTGAGTTAATTAGGTGACACTTTTGGTGGTACAACCAATTTCGGCCTTAACTCCAAAAATAACAGGCTTAACTAGAGTTCCTCCAGTTTTCGAGGAGGCTTTCTAGGGAAAAACAGTTTGGGTCATAACTGGGGCAAATTTCGACCAAATTGAGCTTAGGAAAAGGTTTTCCTATTGATTTCGACATTTTGAACACATTGAAACATGTTTGAGGAGAAGTAAAGCTTTGTAAACAACATTTTTTCCACATTGAGCTAATACAAAGGCCCAAGCCATGGAAGCCGGACCAAGGATATGTAGCCCATGAGGGGTGAACTCCTTCATTAAAACATTGTGTTAAGTGTTCAATTGATGGTTTGATGTACGTTTTATTTTTGTTGTTCAACACTTGTCTTTTATGCTATTTTGCTCATGAATGTCACATAAAACTTGATAAAATTCACTTGTTTACATCCACAAACAACCTAAGGAAACCTATGCACCAGAAGCAACGGACAAGCATTTGTTTATAAATCTGAAATTGAAATTAGCACAACAAAACTAACATTCAATAATAGATCAAGTTGGTATCAGAGAAAAGGTTTATTTTCTTTATTGCTTGAGTTTTGTGCAAGTAGGGTTTTAGTGGTTTCAAAATTGTGATGCTTACAAGGTTAAAGTTGCAGAGAGGAGAAGGGAAACTGTTGGTTGTAGCTCCTGAGGCAATGCCCAGAAGAAGGAAAGCCACAAGGCCACAATCTCTACCCAAAATCCTAATTCCAGTTGCACTTGAAACACCTCAAGTCTTTCCTTCAATTGAGATTGAGGAGCTACAAGCAGTACCAGAAGTTGAGCTTGAATCCAGAGCCATCATGTATGGAGCAAGAGATACTGAGGGTCTTTTAGAAGAGGAAGCATTCAAGAAATATTTCTATGACTTGACTGACATGGTTAGAGTCCTCTATGAACAGAGAAACACTAGAATGGATGGAGAGAGTTCTAAGCCTCCACATGGAGAAGGAAGCTCAGGAGATAAAAAAGATGATAAGAAGGATTCAAAGGGTAATGGAGGAAATCCTCCTCCATCTCCACCATCTTCATCTTCCTCATCATCTTCATCATCCTCAACATCTCAAATATCAACATCTTCCACTTCTACCACAAAAACTGCCCATACTCATTCCCAAACCCCAAAAGGAAAAACTCCCTTACTCAAATTGAACATTAAGTTTTAACTTCCCATGTATAATGGTGAGGTCAATGAAAAAAAGTTAGACAATTGGATTCAACAATTAGAGGTATACTGTAGAATTCATAACCTTCAAGAAGATGACATAAATATCATGTTGGCTTCATTGAGGCTAGAAGGAGCAGAATTAGTCTGGTGGGAAGCAAAGACACAAGAGGAAATGCAAATTCATGGTAAGATATCCATTTCTTGGGTTGAATTTGTTTCTGCAATTAAAAGACAATTTTATCCTTTAGCCTATATGTAAAAATCCATTATGAGTTGGTAGAATTTTAGGCATCTCAAAGGCCAAACAGTCCAAAACTATACCTAGGAGTTTAGAAAGAGGGCTTTGTAAACTTGAATTCCCAAGATACATCATTGAAATATATTGGGGGTTTACATTCCTATTTAAATCATACTATACTTATGTTACATCTAAGAAATTTGGATGAGGTATGTGCTTGAAGCAAGGGGAAAGAAAATTTAGGAAGAGGGTAGTAACAAGAAGCCATTCAAGGGTAAGGAGAAAGAGAAGGGAGTAAAATGGAAGGGAAAGAACAATGCAAGTGTGAAGAAAGAAGGGGAGAAAACTGTATGCCAACATTGTTCCAAAGTTGGGCATGATGAAGCCCATTGTTGGAAATTACATCCCGAACTAATGCCTAAGAAACAAACAATAAGGGAATACAAAAGACAACTCCTACCACACAACATGACCTTGGATCATATTCTGGTGATGAGACCAAGATTTCATCCATGGTCGTAAAAGGAAAAGAATCTGTTTCAAGAACTAGTTCCTCACATAGCCATAACAACACTCCAAATTAAGAATCAAGAATAGAATTGTTCCATCTAAAGATAATTTCAAATCATACAAAGATTGATGCATTATGTGATAGTGGGTCACAATCAAACTTAATTTCAGAAGACTTGGTCAAAAAGCTTAACCTTGAAACTGTACCTCATCATAAGCCATATCCATTGGATTGGATAGTCAATAATGCAAATTTATAGGCTACAAGGAAGTGCTTATTCAAGTTCGCCATTACTGAAAAGTTCACTGATGAAGTTGAGTTAGATATAATTCCACTTGATATCTCAGGAATCATTTTTGGTAGTCCATATTTGTATGATAGGAAAGAAGTATTTTATCGCCATGAGAACAAATACTTATTGCTCAAGAATGGGGTGGAGTACATTGTGAGAGCCCATCGCAAAAAGTTGAACATTTCTTTGGTTAATGCAGGGTAGATGAAGAGACTAGTAAATGCAAGTAAAAATTTTGTGCTTCTCATGATCAAGAAAAAGAATGATATTGATTATGAATCTTTTGAAGGTTGTGATGACAAATTGAAATCTGATTTTTTTGATGTGGTAAGCAAGAATGGTGAGATGTTTCAGGAACCAAAGGGGTTACCTCCTAAGAGGGGAATTTAGCATGAGATACAACTACAGCAAGATGTTCCACTTCCAAACATTGGCATGTATCACATGTCGATTATGGAGAGCATGGAAATCAAGAAGAAAATTCAAGAATTGTTGAACAAAGGTATCATATGCCCATCTACTTCGCCATGTGGTTCGCCCATTGTCTTGGTGCCAAAGAAGGATGGGACTTGGTGCATGTGTGTGGATTTCCATGCACTAAAGAAAATCACGGTAAAGAATCATTATCCACTCTCAATAATTGATGAATTGCTTGATGAGTTGAGTTATGCAGAGTATTACACTAAGTTAGACTTACAAAGTGGTTATCATCAAGTTAGAATAGCGGAAGAGGACATTTGGAAAACCACATTTAAAACTAAACATGGATTGTTTGAGTGGCTTGTTATGCCTTTCAGTCTTACAAATGCTCTAGCTACTTTCATGAGAGTTATGAATGATGTATTGAGACCATTTCTAGATGACTTTTTCATTGTGTACTTAGATGATATTCTCATATTCAGAAAATCCAGAGATGAACATGTCATGCATGTAAACAAAGTACTTGATGTCTTGAGAAAAAACCAATTATTTTTAAAGATGTCAAAGTGTGAATTTGGCAAGACTTCTTTAGTGTATTTGGGACACATTATTGGAGGAGGTAAGCTAAATATAGACACCTCTAAAGTTGAGGTCATTCTGAATTGGACCAAGCCCAATACAGTTATAGAGGCAAGAAACCTTTTAGGGGCAACACAATATTGGAGGAAATTTATTGCTAATTTTTCTTCCATTGCAGCTCCATTACATGCATTGACTAGTGTCAAGAAAGTCTTCCATTGGGGAGATATACAATAGAAATCATTTGATGCTTTGAAGCAAAAGATTAGTTCAGCACCGGTATTGGCTCTTCCATATCTTAGACAGCAATTTGAGATTCAAACGGATGCTAATGATTACACCATGGGAGAAGTTCTTATGCAACATGGTAAGCCCATTTCATTTCATTTTGAAATTTTTAATGGAGATGTGACTAACTATCCCACTTATGACAAATAACTTTACACATTGGTACAAAGTTTCAAAAAATGGAAATAGTACTTGATGGTGAAGGATACCATTATCCATACTAACCATCAACCATTGTAGTACTTAAATTCACAATCAAAGTTGCAGCAGTCAGGACACTTCAGATGGATGGGTTTTCTACAACAGTTTCATTTGGTTATCAAGTACAAAAATGGAATCTACAATAAGGTAGCTAATATGCTTTTAAGGCCTATTGTAAATTCATTTATTATACTCAAGCATAATTTTGTTTTTCATGAAAGTCACATTGAGCAATATGCATATGATAATGACTTTAGAGATGTGTATGCAAGCTTGAGTCAAGGAAACCAAAGTGAAGAATTGGATTACCATGTACATAACAGTTTTTTTATCACTTGGGTAAGTTGTGTATTCCACAGGGAGAAAGAAACAATATCATAAGGGAGGCACACACTTCATTGATTGCTAGACACTTTGGTGTAGGAAAGACAGTAGCGAATCTCCAAAGGTATTTTTATTGGCCACGCATGGCTGATAATGTATCTTGTTTCATTAGAGGATGTTCTTTGTGTGAAGTAAGCCTAGAAATAGGAAACTAGGATTGTACACTCCACTTCCAGTACCGTCACGTCCATTGGAGACTATCTCAATGGATTTTGTAGGATGTCTTACATTGTCAAGGAAAGTTCATGATTAGTTGTATGTAGTTGTAGACAGGTTTAGCAAGATGTGCATACTAACACCATGTAAAAAGAACCAAAATATTTGGGTTCATTTTGGTCTTCCTACTTCCATTGTAAGTGATCGAGATTCTCGATTTGTTGGGAATTTTTGGTCAAATTTTTGGGACATGATGGACACAAAGTTGAAAAAGAGTACAACCTTTCATTTGCAAACAGATGGACACACCGAGGTGGTCAACAGAACAATCATTCATCTTCTTAGAGGATATTGCAGCAAACATCCCAAGTTGTGGGATGAATAGTTGCATTACATATAACATGCATACAACAGGGCAAAGCATTTTCCACAAACACATCGCCATTTGAGGTATGTTTGGGGTACTTGCCAAGATCACCATTGGACTTCATATTTGAGAAGGATGTCACCATTTATGGTCACAATGACATTGATAAGGCAAGGAAGTTCATATAGAAATTCAGTTGATACATCACACAGTGTAGGAACAACTTGAGAAAAGTCAAAGCAGCTACAAGGCAAGGCATGAGAAACATCAGGTCGATCACAAATTTCAAGTTGGAGATGAAGTTTGGTTATATATTAGCAAAGAGAGACTTCAAGGAGAAGGTAAAAAGCTTAAGCCAATCCATTATGGTCCTTTTAAAATTTTGGAAAAGATTGGTAACAATGCATTTAAGCTTGATTTTCCTCCTTATATGCAAATATACTCTATTGTTAATGTTGAGAATTTGAGATTGTTTGAGCCTCCTTTGATTGATGATCAAGGAGAGCATGTTCAGCTTCCATCAATAGATGATTTTGCACTAGAATATCTTGATGAGCTTCAACAAGATCTCATACTTGACAGAAGAACCAGAACTTCAAAGAGAGGGAATGTCGAATAGCTTAGAGTGGGACTCAAGGGACAAAAGCCTTCTAAAGCCAAATGGTTGCAAATCAAGAAGGTGAGGAAATTGTACCCTCACCTATTGAAAAATTGATAGTATATTTTGGGGTCCAAAAGGCTTCTAGTGGGGAGGTTTGATCAGGCGCTCAATATTTAACTCAAAATTCAAAGTTCTCATAATGGATCGAAACCTAAACAACCATGTTCTTCTCGGTGAAATGATCCCAACGCAACTCATTTCACTAAAAATCGAGTTCGTATGAGGAAGATATTGAGTTCTGTCGCTTTGCCAAACAGAAGAAATTTTGAAAAAAAATGCACAGTCACTGCATAGTCAGCATTCCATACTTCTGACGTGGCAGGTGATTGTGCAAGGTCAATAGTGGTCAACATCTAGTCAGATCTCACCAAGTGTCAAGTTTTGGTTGGTTGTTAGAGGTGGTGATGTGGAAAGTTTTTATTGGTTTGAATTGGACCAATGAGGAGGGGACAAGTGGCAAGCCCAAATGCCACCACGTGTCCCTCCCCAAAGGTCAGCTTGGCATGCAGTTGACCAAAGTTTTATTACAGGCCAGGGGGTTGAACCCGGGACCTACACTACACAAACCACCAAAATTACCGGTATACCATACATTAGTTCTTAATCTATGTAGTTGTCCGCATCTATTTGAATTTTAAAATGGTTAAGGTTGGCGATTAGGAGGGCCAACCCTCCCATGTGAACACACCAACCCACGATGGTCATGGTTACAATTAACATCTGGTGCCAACATAACCACAAACCCACAACATGCAAACGATCCAACGGTGATATCAAACTGTTAACAAAATAGCAAACAACACACCATAACCGTGACACTAACCAACAGTTTCGCTAACAGTTAATGCCACCATGTGACACCTCCGCCTAAACCACTAGTGCAAACGGAAATAATTAGTCATTAAACCATGCAATTAGTGCTAATTAACTTGGATTAATGCCCAGTTAATTGCACTTAACATTAATTAAACTTGAGTTTAATTTGGCGGTACTTTTGGCGGTACCACCAATTTCGGCCTTAACTCCAAAAATAGCAGGCTTAACTAGAGTTCCTCTAGTTTTGGAGGAGGTTTTCTAGGGAAAAACAGTTTGGGTCATAACTGGAGCAAATTTCGACCAAATTGAGCTCAGGAAAAGGTGTTCCTAGCTGATTTCGACATTATGAACACATTGAAATAGGTTTCAGGAGTAGTAAAGCTTTGTAAACAACATTTTTTTCCATATTGAGCTAATACAAAGGTCCAAGCCATGGAAGCTGGACCAAGGAGATGTAGCCTAGGAGGGGTGAACTCCTTCATCAAAACATTATGTTAAGTGTTCAATTGATGGTTAGCTATACTTTTTATTGCTGTTGTTCAACACATGTCTTTTATGCTATTTTTCTCATGAATGTCACGTAAAACTTGATAAAATTCACCTGTTTACATCCACAAACAACCTAAGGAAACCTATGCACAGGAAGCAATGGACAAGCATCTATTTATAAATCTGAAATTGAAATTAGCACAACAAAACAAGCATTCAATAAGAGATTAACTTCTCCTCAACTACTTTTTGTCTACATTTTCTAAACTTCTTAAAAAAAAACAAGGACCCAACTAGCCCCGACCACAAACTATTGACTTTCCCTCAAGTTAATTTGTTGCTGGCACATTCGATCCTATTCGTGGTTGTATTTCTTCACCTCCTTCTTCATTTCTTTATGTAGGTGATTATCCTTCAAACAAAGAAACCAACTATGGCATGTCGCGCAAAACAACATTCTTGAAATTTTCATACTCATTAACGACAACCCTCCAAGTGTCCAAAACAATGTTGACCTTTGTTATAGGCCATTTTGTCACATTTGGTCAATATGCCTATTAACTAAATCAATCAACATCCTTTTACCCCTTGTAATTACCATTGCACAAATCCCTAAGTATGACTCTCCATAATCCCTAACTTTATGCCTTTAATTGCTTCATTTTAGTGCTTTTAAGCCCAACGCAACCTTATACCTTAGGATACTACATTCATGAGTAGGTTGACCCTCTATGGACCTGCGTTAATCACCAGCTGGTTGCTCCTTCTTGGGGGTGCACTAATTCTAGAAATTTGGGAAAAATAAAAAGAATCCCTAAGCTTCCTCTTCCAGAAGCTTCCATAGGTTGTTTTAACCATTTACCTTGGATTAAAGTCTCAAATCCTATCCTATCCTACCTTGGAGATTTCACCCCTTATCCTTTGAGCTCATTCTCCCATCAAGAATGTATATCAAGATAGATTGGTGAATGGATAAGAATTCCTAAACTACTATCCTTTCCTATATATTTACTGCCATCCACAAGCTAGGGGTCTGATTTTCGAGATTAATTCTACTCTCATGTTGTTGTTGTGAGAGTCATTATTCCATGCATTAGGGTGACATAGAGATACACTTTGTGGAAAGGAAGGACAAGTCAACTTGGAGGAGCTCTTCTACAAGATCCACTCTATATTTGGTTGTAGCTCTCTCCATTTCTATTAATACAAAGAGTTCATCCTTTTCCTATATATGATTTTACGATTTCATATATTTTAATGCCACATTGATCTATTGAATAAAGTGATTGGATGTTGCTACATAAATGTCGTAGATTGTTAGATTGTGTTGTTTGACTATGTAGGTTCTAATGATAGTGAACGCAACTAGGATTGGTGCATACAAGCTAAGAGAGGATCAAATCTTACGATAGATTCCAGGTAGGCTTCATCCCGTTCACCATTTACTTTAAGGAAAACATTGGTTTCTTTGTTTTATGTTGTTCTAGACTAGGCCATCAAGTCTAGGGAAGATACTTATGTTCACAGTCATAGATTCCCTATAAAAAATTAGTGAATCCACTGGGATCATTATATTTCCTTAGTGGTTTTCTTGTCCTCAGTGATTTTTTTACCACTTCTTCATACCTTCACTATCTTACTCAGTCAAGAAGGGACCTAGGAAGACCCTTCATTGAGTTTCAAATGCAATTTTTGTGTCAGAACCTTGCATCCCATGATCAACGCTCCCTTTGGTATAAATATAGAGTGCTGAAATGCTCCTGAGCCTTATCTATTCCTGTGTTGCAGAGCACTCGTGCCCTTCTAGCACCTATGTTGCTCCATGTTCATGCACACATTTGATTTTGTCTGATTTTATCTCTAATTGACTTCATTCCAGTTGGTCCTCCTTGTGTCCTTGAATGTTTTTAGCCCTCTTAGAAGCCCTCATTTGGTTTGCTTTTTGTTTTGAGTTCCTTTGATAAAAAAAAATTAGGTATTACTTTCTTCCTCTCATTAGGTCATTGGAAAATTGATTGCTTAATCATTGGATTGTTTGAAGGAATTGGTGTTTTAGTCATCATTGGGATATTTTCCAGCGTTCCATTCCAGGGGTGATATCCTGTTCCACGTATGTAAGTGTATTGGACCATTCTCCACATACCTTCAGGTATATCGGATAATGATCCATGCATGAAAATGATTAGGGAACATTCTCATCGTACGATTACGCATTAGAAAACACTACCATAGACTACACTTCCACGAACTGTCGAGTATATTTTGGAAGTCCACCATAGGTTACTATCCTACCATAGGTAACCGAGTTGTATGCCTTGTATACTATGATACATTGAACACAACATTCGGGGAGGTTTTCTACCCATAGGTAAATCCTTGGTTCTCCAAGGTGGTGTATTGCAATTCACAATTGCTCAGTAAACCCTTCTGCCTAACTACCCCTTTTTTATTTAGTTTTGTTGTTAATTTCTAAAATCAATTAATTAACCGTGAAACAACATATTTACCACGGAACAAATCCTTATTAGATCTTAGGTTGAGGTTAATGACAACAATTATTGAGTCTACCAATCAAGGAAAACCCTCTGATGGGAATCCTATTCCCTTTCCTTCTTTTGGAAATATTGGTTCTCCTTATATGGAAACGTTTTACCTTCCTATATTTACCATTACTTTACCTCTTTGGTTATTTTTGACCTCTTTGGTTCTAAATGTCAAAAATGCTCCTCAACTAGGTTCTCCTCCACCTGAACAATATCAACCTCAAGTTGATCCTAAATTTGACCCTTTTCCTTCTTCACCTATTGTTTCTTCATCCCTTTCTTCCTCCCCACCTGGTGAAACTCTTGATTCTAGTAACTAGGAGGATAAGAATAAGAAGAAAGGGAGGAAAAAGAAGAAGCAAAATAAGAAAGGGGGAAACCAAGAAACCATTGCTATAGATACACCTAGTATGGACAAATATTCCAATCAGCGCCGCAAAGTTAAATTACCTTGCAAGTTATGTAAGGGTGACCACCTTCTTAGATATTGTCTTGGTATTCCACAGGTATTAGAAGTTTGGTCTACAAGTTCACATCAGCCTTTGTCATTAGCTTCAGAGATCATGCTAGTGACAAACCATTGACCAGTGATCATAAGGTCCATGGGAAAAAGGGTAAAGTTAAGTTTCCTTGTGGGTTATGTGAAGGGAATCATCCTATTCACCTTTTTCCTTATATGGATGAAGCCTTAAAAGTATTGGAAAAAGTTACAGCTTCTCAGCCTTGACTCCCGGCTGGTTACTTGAAGCTTTCCCCTAATTTTGCGCTAGTTGATGAAGTGATTGATCAGAATTTGTCTCCAATCAATCCCACTCTCTCTGAATGTAAATCCCATGAGTCCATTCTCGCCCAACCATTGGTTAATAAAATGGTTGACTTGATTCCACCTTCTGTTGATCATACTTTTCCCTTTGAGAGTGAACTTCATACCACTCAGGTTCTTCTTGTTTCTTTAGATTCCAATAAATTGGGGGGAAATCCTCCCTTTCCCATCGCATAGGAGAGAAGTTATCCCATTTCCATAGCATAAGGGGTTAGTTCTCTCATTCCCATGACACCCCCCCAAGTAGTATGGTCACTTCCTTTGATTGGAGTCGACTGGTAGGATAGTGTCTTCCTTGTTACGTGCCCTTTCAGATTATATTATAGGATTATAATATGCTCGAACCTATAACACTCATATATGAAGGCATGTCTATTAAAATTTTGTCTCCAACTGCTTGGAAAGCTTTCGGGTCCTTGCAAACCTTGCTCGTTACCCAAAATTTGTTGGCTTTTAACAGAGGAACTAGTGAACCCTTAGGGATCCTTCCTCAGTTTCCTATTACTTTGGGATGAAATACTGTCTATAAATATGTGATGGTAGTCCAAGGCCCTTTGGATTTTAATTTACTCCTTAGGCATGACTATATTTATGACATGAGAGCTCTTGTCTCTTCTCTCTTTCATGTGTTGTGTTTCCCACATGAAGGAAGAATCATGACCATTAAAAAGATTTCATTCATTAGTCCTAATTTGATTCCCAATAAACCAAATTCTCTAAATCGTCCTTCTATGCAAGTGGTATGTTTCATGCCATAGATTAATTATGTGGCAACCTGTTCCATGCCCACATCTATTGATGATCTATTAGGTGATGTAGTGCATCATGTACTGGGAACATTGGAGAATGGTCTTTCCACTGGATCCTTTGATACCTTCCAGAGCATTGTTATCCCATATAATGAGAAACCCTTGGAGTACATGGCCTTCTGTAGGCCATGAAACAAGGTGTCGGACCACAGTTCCTTTTCTTGTGTCAAGCTCGTTAAAAAATGAAACAAATTCCTATGAGCATAGTTCTTTTCTTGTGTCAAGCTCATTAAAAAATGAAACATATTACCTTCCAATTCATGTCTTTGATTAAATATTGTAAACTCCTAGTCGAGTCTTTCACTTGATCTCATAAATGAATCTCCATTCCATCCGCCTATTGGTAATTAGTAGTCTAGTTAGGTGCATGAAATGAATCTTGGGAGGCATGTACCTCGAACTGAGTCATTATGCTGGGGACATGCGAACTTATATCAAGCATAGTTTTCCTTGTTTCAAACTTTTGTAAAAATGAAACCACTCTGAAGCATAATTTTTCTCATGTTTCAATATTGTGAAAAAATGAGACCATCTTCAAGTACTTCGAATCATATTTTCCCATGTTTCAAGCTTGTGTAAAGATGAAACCATTTCATCCTACCTCTTGTGATTTCCTTTTTTTATCAGCATGTTTTTTCCCAGATGACCCTTGGCTTTCTCATTCCATCATTACGATCTACTTGGTTGATCATATGCTTTCACTTGGTTGTTTGGTTGTTTTACCCTTTCCAAAGGAATAACTACGATGAGTGGTATTATTAGCC
Organism: Pinus tabuliformis; assembly: GCA_031772625.1. NCBI lineage: Eukaryota > Viridiplantae > Streptophyta > Pinopsida > Pinales > Pinaceae > Pinus > Pinus tabuliformis. Next base: position 601,025,241 of record CM062815.1, on the reverse strand, counting down.
AGCCTCTTGACCTATACATGTTTTGAGTAGTTCCATCATGACCAGAACTAGTTGATACCCTTTATACCACTTGTTCCTCCAAGAGGAGTTCTCTTTTATCTATTTTTAGACTCCACAAATATGAAATATAGTTGAGGACTTGTATTTTTTAACTTGTTAAAGTAAATGGAAAGACATATACTTAGTATATGTTTAACCCTTTTCCTGGCTGAGATAGACTAACTACAAAAAAGGAATACCTTCGTTGAACATGGCTAAGAAGTTATCCTAAGTATCGTTTTCTACCTTTTCTGACTCAAGGGACTATCTACGAAAAGGAACATTTGGGGTTTTCCTTTTCACCTATTTTTCAAACTCTCTAAACATGAAAAATATGTCGAGTTAGACCTTCATTGGATTCATTAAAACGTCAAACAACAATGGACTTGTCAATCATGACGGGACCGAAACACTCCTTCTCATGGTTCTTTAAATATACTCTAACGATTCATCTAAAGGATGAACACACAGATCAAGCATATGCTATCCTGCTCAAGCTTGTTAAAACGTAAAGAGGTACTAACCAACAATGGTTGGGGAAAATGGGAAAACAAGGTACTCCACTTTTTAATGGAAGTGAGTTGCACTTGAACATGATACTCTTCCACTTCATTTCTGTGGTTGTTGGTTTGGGAAATCTTCTTGTCTTTTGGTGCATCATACCTTTTAAAAGCCTCTTATTTTGGTTTTGGGTCAATGATGCCAACTCCATTCAGTTTCATCGATGTATTCAAGAGAAGTCATTCAGTCAATATATTCTACAATACTCTTAAGCCTTCATTCCATGTCTGTTGTTCTTGATCCACTTCCGTATCATCATTATTCGAATCTCAAATCATGATACTCAATTCTTGTCATTGATGGGGGATACATCAAGGCCCTCCTACAACGAGTTTCTTCCTGTCGACATCAAATCATTATCCAGGAAGTTGAATTAGAAAATCACCCTTTGGTACCTTTTCCCTTGCATACATCAATGTCAAGTTTCCTCTCTCTCGGTGACAATTTTACATCATTGGCCTTCGACCGACAAATTCTGTGTGGTGTTCCACTTCAAATAAGTTATTCACACCATATGGATTGTACTGCAATACCTTGAGAGCCATTAACATCATTGGCGGTTTCTCTCACGTCTGTTAATGACTCACATCATTGGACAACAATCAAATGGTGTCTACCATGTTTGATTCCAACTCATTGATTCAGAGGGTCAAACTCGTACATTGGAAGATCGAGTGAATGAGATAGGAGATCCTGGATCTAGTTCCAACCATCCAGGCTGCAATTTCAAGATTAGTACAAGATCACAATGTATGATGGCTATGATCATATTGATAGGCATCCAATCATGGGTCCACCCTTTCTCATCAGTGGATGTGTCTTTTGATTATTGTACATGTAATGTTAGCTTGTATGGTGAGAATGGGTATGCCTCCCTCAACAGAAGTATCATGATGTAAATGTATTGCAACAGATAACAATATCGGAGGTTATTCTTTATCCTTACTTGTAACAAGGTAAAGCACTTTAGTCATCAGTGTCTATTTCTGACTCTACACTTTACGGGTCAATTTGTTATAGGTCTTTTTGTCACATCTGGTCAATAGGCTTTTTAACTAGATCAATCAACATCCTTTTACCCCTTGTCATCCCCCTCGCACAAATCTCTAAGCATGACTCTCCCTAATCCCTGAATTTCTACCTTTGACTACTTCATTTCAATTCTTTTAAGGCCCAATGCACCCTGTTTCCTTAGGGAACTACATTCACTAGCAGGTTGACCCTCTCTAGACCTATGTTGATCACCAGCAAGTTACCCATTACTGGGGGTGCACTGATTCTAGAAATTTGAAAAAAATAAAAAGAATATCATAGCTTCTTCTTCTAGAAGATTCCAGAGGTTGTTCTAACCATTTACCTTGGATGAAAGTCTTGAATCCTATCCTATCCTACCTTCAAGATTTCACCCCTTATCCTTTGAGCTCATCCTCCCATGAACAGTGGATCTCAAGCCTAGATTAGTAAATGGATAATAATTTCTAAACTACCATCCTCTTCTATATATTTACTATCATGCACAAGCTAGGGGTTGGATTTTGGATATAGATTCTACCCTCATGTTGTTGTTGTGAGAGTCATTATTCCATGCATTAGGGTGACATAGAAGTACACTTTGTGGAAAGGAAGTACAAATCAACTTGGAGGGGCTCTTCTACAATATCAACTCTATATTTTTTTGTAACTCTCTCCATTTCTATTAATACAAAGAGTTCATTATTTTCCTATATGTGATTTTATGGTTTCATATATTTCAATGCCACATTGATCCATTGAGTAAAGTGATTGAATGATACTACATAGATGTCATATATTCTTGGCTTGCATTGTCCGATTGTGCAGGTTTTAATTATAGCGATCAAAGCTAGGATTGGCGCGTATAAGCCAAGAGAGGAGCGAAGATTATGACAGATTCTAGGTAGGCTTCATCCTATTGTCCATTTACTTTAAGGAAAACACTGGTTTCTTTGCTTTTTGTTTTTCTAGTCTAGGCGATCAAGTCTAGGGAAGATACTTCTATATGTAGTCGTAGATTCTGTATAAAAACCTTCTCGACAAATTGCTCAGTAGCCATGGTAGTAGGCTAGGTAGGTTGAGATTGAATAACTTCCTATAATTGGCCATTAGCTATAGCATGTAAGGTATGTAGAGAGACAAAACGGTTCTATGAAACAAGTCAAAGGTACCTTAATATGCACTTTGTACCCTGTGATGTTTCTTCTATTTGGTGGATTTGGGCATCCAAGCTATCAGCTTGTACGAGGATATTTTTCTTCTGATCTAAATCAGGAGTCTACATATCTTGATGAAATAGCTTCTTCATAGTTTCTCTAATCCGTTACACTAGTTAATTCTTCTTTGCAAGCATGCCACTTTAGTGTGAGACTTGGCGAAAAATAACATGAGAATCATCCTTGAACTTCTTGAGAAAATTTATGACTGATGATGCTTCAACAAGTTCATGAGTAATCTGCTCTTGATACTACATAGAAGGGTCTGGGACTGCTCGACGGAGTTCCTTAATATTTCCCTGCAAATCCTCATTCACCGCAACAAGTTTGAGGTAGGCCAATTCAAAATACTCACAAAATTCAACAGGGAGCATATACATAAGTCTTCTAGTGGATCTGGAGCAAATTCAACAATGGTGGGCCACATCTTTTGAAATTTAGATCCCAAATCTGAAATTTTCAGGTCCCGACAACGAAACCATTTGTTGGCATAGAATTTAAATAGCAAGAACCAGGGTTCAAATTTATGTTTCCAACAAAGGTACTATTGGAGTCTAGCTTATTGTTTGCATTTTCATTCCCTTTAGGAAAAATAAGCGTCTCACCCAAGTCATGCCAAAACAATGATAGATAAGCGATTTGAAATGGTGGGAAAGAAGTTTTAATCATCATATCATACATTCACTCTGAAGAGTTGATTAAATAGCACAACAAAACCAACATGCATATTAAACATCCATAACCAAGATAAAAAAGCAATCATGTAGGCAAAATTAAAATTTTAAAGGGGTCACATAATAATCAAACATCATGATATAGTTCATTCCCACAACAACTCATTTATTCATTAGCCAGAAATATTACACTAGATACTCACAAAAACTTGCGAGGTATTAATAAGTTCGGACCTCATTACATTACATAGACATGCCAAAATTTCAATGACAAGAAATCATACTCTATTCGAGCTATTATGCAGCGCTAAACCAACCAAATGTCAATCCTTTAGGGACTAAGTTCCTCAGCTCTTCAGTAGCCACATTGTTTTGTCTTTGGCCATTTTTTATATATCATGCTCACTTGATCTGGTCAAATCTAATCAACGTGTAGATTCCTTGATCCCAATATTAACTAGGTCCACTTTGATATATTATGGTTCTTTTGTCATTATCACCTTTTATCCTTTCAAAATATGGCATGCCCTTGCTTCTTTCGCAGCTTCACAAATCCAACATAAGTAACCTTTAGCTCCTTTGTCACTTTCTGATTTCTGGTGGCTGCCTCCAGCAAGTTTGGCTAATACTTCTTGACAACTACTTTTGAGCTATATTTTTTGAACTTCTTCAAAAAACGAAGGACCCAACAGGCCATACAAAGGGAAATTATCAAATTCTTGTATTAACTAATCACCCAAATGTCTTGTACATGCAATGGTTTTTGAACATGTATCCAACCATGTCAAGGGTTTACACATTCATTTGTCATATGACCTAGGTTATGTGTATAAGTAATGTTTGCATTTTTTTTAATGTGATATTGTTGTGTGTATACATTGAAATAACATGTGAAGCATTTTGCGTGCATTTATTTATGAAACATGATGGTTATTCACATTGTTTTTCAATGTTGGAGTTTTTTTCGTCTTATACTTTGATTATGTTTTGAATATTATAAAATAAAAAGGCTCACACCATCAAATTTTTTTATTTTTCTCTGTTATTTCCATCACGCATCATGACAACCACACATATTTGTTAATATTCAAATAAAAAAACTTTTCTTTTATATTGGACCATCAACATTATTCTGTAAAATTCATGTTTCAATCTTAATCATGTAGGTTTTTAACCCTGTACATAAATTACCTGCAAACAAATTCTTAAAAAATAAAAAATAAATAATGGTGAGATCATAGAGCATAAAATAGATATACACAGATATTTTGCCTTGAATCCCAAAACCGAGACTACTAGATTGATTTTTCATTATATTCCTTTTAATGTTACAATACATATATATACATGCAAAAGCATCCATAAACCCCAATCCATTAACCTTGGATTAGAATATAATCGTAGTTCCCTTGACCGGATCTACAAGGTACCATGGGCGGAAAACCATCATGCCCAAAATCATGTGCAAAACCCATGAACAAAACCATAGGTAGGTTTGACCACCTAATATAGGGTCCATTTTTTTATCTTTTATTTTTTGGAGTGAGCCTCACACCTCATAGAGGGGGGCTACCTCCCGCCTCAAAGTCCCCCTTGTGGGGTTGTTGCTCCCCCTCTGACCCCCCCGTTGTGCCCGACACAATGAAGGGGGGGATTTTCACCCCCTCTCTAACCCTCCAACTTTGCACATGGGGCTAGCATGAAAAGAATATAACACACACCCAACATTATCCCACTTGTTGTTTTATTTTCCACACAGGGGATCACAAGAGAGCTTAGTCATTAGTCCATCCCTACAACACCCATTGTTTCTCTACACCAAGAAACCTTCTCAATACTCACAGAATTCATCAATGCATCTCTAGTATTCTTTAAAGTGTCCACCTTTACTCGCAACACCATTTTATCCTCAACCAGATCCCTCACAAAGTGATACTGAACATCAATGTGCTTTTCCTTTGAATAATAAGAAGGGTTATTTGCCAAGAAAATTACACTTTGGCTATCACAATATATCCTTATAGCTCGCTATACTAACCCTATACTTGAACACAATCACTGTAACCAAAATTCCTTTCTTGCATGAGTGGCTGCCATGTATTCTACCTCTGTAGTTGAAAGTGCCACTACATATTGTCTCTTTCTCATCCAACTGACTGCACCTCCAAATAGGTTAAACACATACCCACTTGCATATCTTCTCTGATCTAGATCTCCAACCTAGTATGCATCAACAAAGACATGGATATCTAAAACTCTGTTCAATCCTGATCTACCTTGGTAGCACAAACCATAATCACTAGTGTGACGCAAATACCTGAAACCCCGCTTCATTGTTGTCCAATGCTCCTTTCCTGGTTTTGACATAAATATGCTCAATACTCCAACTACATGTCCAATGTCTAGTTTAGTACAGACCATTGTATACATCAGGCTACTAACTGCATTTGCATATGGAACACGCGACATGTCCTCTTCCTCTTCTAGTGTCTTAGGACACTATTAAACAGATAACTTTACACCTACAGGAATAGGAACCTTCACCGGTTTACTATCATGCATATTAAACCTATGCAATATCATCTCGAAATACTTCCTTTGGTTTAACCAGAGCTTCCTCTTTGCCTGATCTCATTTAATTTCCATGTCCAAAATATAGTTTGTAGCATCGAGATCCTTCATGTAGAATTTGGAGGACAATTGGGTCTTCAAATCCTAAATAATTTATTTTTCATTTCCAATCAGCAACATATCATCCACATACAAGACTAGATAAATAACATGGTCACCAATTAATTTAAAATACACACATTGATTTGCTTTGCTCCTAGTGAAGCCAAGTCCCCATATAAATGTATCAAATTTCTGGTACCACATCCTTGGTGACTATTCTAACCCATATAGAGAAATTTTTAACCTGCATACCAATTCTTTCTTACCCTTCACTGCAAAGCCTTCAGGTTGCTTCATGTAGATTTCTTCTTCTAGATCCCCATGAAGAAATGTTGTCTTCACATCCATATTTTCTACCTCAAAATCAAAAGTAGCATCAATAGATAAAAGTAATCTAATAGAACCTGCCCTGGCAACAGGAGAAAAATTATCACCAAAATCGATTCTTGACACTTGGGAATAACATTTTTCTACCAACTGAGCATTGTGTTTCTCCACCTTGCCTTTTGCATTCATCTTCTTCTTAAACACCCATTTGCTGCCAATGGGTTTCCTTCCAGCCGGGAACTCCACAAGATCCCAAGACTCATTTTCATGCAAAGATGCCATTTCACCAACCATGGCCTCTTTCCATTGTTTCCCATGCTTTGAATCTACTGCTTCCCTGATAGTTTTGGGAACATCATCAGTAATAGATAAAATAAAATTTGAACAAAAAGCAGATGGACTATACCTTTTCGGCTACCTTCTTTCTTGAATTGATCTTCTCACAGCTGGAGTTTGTGGCTCTTCATCTTCTGATTCCTCTTCCATTGTAGAGTATGATTCTTCCTCCTTTAGCTTTAACTCTATCTTCTAAGGGTTCCTTTGGTAGGAATTCATGTTTAATAACATATTTTAACTCTCTAAACACCACATCTCGGTTTTACACAACCTTCCTTATTTATGGGTTCCAAAGCTTATAACCTTTTAAATAATCCTTATACCCAATAAATATGCACCTTTCATATTTACTATCCAACTTGGTTCTTTTCTCCTTTGGAACATGTACATATGCATCACAGTTAAATATCCTCAGATGTGAAAGAGAGGGTTTCCTACCAATCCATACCTCTTGTGGATACTTATCCTCCAACACTGATGAAAGTGATCTATTAACCAGGTAACATGCAGTGTCCACCGCATCTTCCCAGAATTCCTATCCTAACCCGACACCACTAAGAATGCTTCTTGCCTTTTCAGTCAACGACTTTTTCATTCTTTTTGCATCTCTATTTTGCTGAGGTGTGTATGGATTAGTATTCTATCATTCAATACCACACTACTTATAGAACTCTTCAAATTCCTTCTTGTAGAACACTCCACCATTATCTATCCTCAACACCTTTATCTTCTTCTCTGTTTGGTTTTCCAATAGAGCCTTAAATTCTTTAAACCTGTAAAAGACTTTAGATTTATTCCTGAGGAAATATATTTATGATTTCCTTGAGAATTCATCTATAAATGATACATAGTACACAGACTTACCCTGTGATGGAACCGACACAGGTTCAAACACATCACAGTGCACAAGCTCTAATTTCCCTTTCGCCCTCTTAGCACCAAAGGGGAAACTCACCTGATTTTTCTTCCCATATACAAAATGTTCACAGAAATCAAAATCCAGAGAGAAATTAGACATACCTTCAACCATACCATTACCATGAAGTATTCGAAGGGCCTTCTCTCCAATATGTCCAAGTCTTTAATACCATAGAATGGTCTTTTCTCCAGAGACCACAAGGCCTTTTGCTCCACTTTCAGGAACCACAAAACTGTTTCTCCCATCAATAACAGTGCAACCCAAAAGCTTGTACAAAGTTCCAATCTAAACTCCCCACATCAATGCCAGTGCTCCTCAAACCATCTTGTAGGTATCTTTTTCGAACACTGTTTTGACACCTGAATCATCCATCTTTCTTACAAAAAATAGACTTCTGGCCAATGCGGTAATATGAAGACCACCCATAAGTGTTATAATCCTTCCACCTCGCAACTTCAACTTCACTTTTGTGTGACCAATGATTCTAGCCTTCTTTTCATCCCCTAAGAAGACATCACTACCATCATATTTCTCATATTCGAAAACTACTCCTTGTGGGGAGTGAAGTGAAAGGATGCACTAGAGTCAATCAACCATGCCTCATGATCTACATGTGTACTTGAAGAAGAAGCCAAGTATACATCCCCACCTTCATCTGAGGTTTTTTTTCCTCTTTAGAAGTAGCATCATCAAATCCCTTCCCTTTCTTAGGAGATTTAGATCTAAAATCCTTTTTGAAGTTCCCTTCTTTTTCGCATTTCCAAAACACCTTTACAAGTTTTCCAAGAGATTTCGATCTCCCTCTAGATTTATATATCCAACTCAAGGACTTAAATTTTTTTCTATTTTTGGACTGTCCACATACATATAAGGCATCTCCATTCTATCCCTCCATATTTTTCCGTCTCATCTCCTTCGACAACACAGATGAAAATATTTCATCAAACTTCAAGGTAGTTGTATTTATACCTATTACAACACCCAGACTATCCCACGAATCTAGTAGAGAACACATCAAACTGATGCACTTATCTTCATTTGAAATTTTAATATCAACAGATAACAACTTACCTACCACAGTATTAAAGGTGCTTATATGCTCTTTCACCGACTCTCCTTCCTTCATCCTCAGGTTATAAATTGTTTTTCGAGGACAAGTTTGTTCACCAGAGACTTAGATTGGTACAAAGTCCCTATCTTGTCCCACGAAGCCTTTGTAGTAGCTTCCACTCATACATTCAAAAATACTAAATCTGAGATACACAACCGTATTGTGCTCTTTTCTTTCCGATCCAACTTCGTCCAATATTCATTTGATGTTTTCGTTTGTTTAGTACCTAGATCTACCATGATCCACTAATCTTTATCCACCAACAGATCCTCCATCTTGAGTTTCCAAAACTCAAAAATCTGACCATTAAATTTCTCGATCTCCATATTTCCGCTGCTCGCCATCTTCTTTCACCACAAGAATCGATTCCATAGATCTCCCACTGAATAGGGTCTACCATAGGCCCGAGAAAAACCACTAAGCATCAAAGGTGTCCCCTTGAAGCCAAAACAACTCTGATACCAAATGTAGATTTTAACCCATTACAGAAGTTACTTGTAGGCCAATTCTTAAAAAACATAAAATAAACAATTGTGAGAGCATAAAACATAAAACACATATACACAAAGATTTTCCCTTGGATCCCAAAATTGGGACTACTAGATTGATTTTTCATTATATTCCTTTTAATGTTACAATACATATATATACATGCCAAAGCATCCATAAAAAACAATCCATTAAGCTTGGATTAGAACATAATTGTAGTTCCCTTGACCATATCTACAAGATACCATGCACATAAAACCATCATGCCCAAAACCATTTGCAAAACCCATACACAAAACCATAGGTAGGCCCGACGAACTAATATAGCACATGAGACTAGTCGTGAAAGAATATAACACACACCCAACAAATCAATTCTTTGCATATGAATGTTATCCCTACCCCTATTCTAATAAATTTTATTCCTATGTTTTTCTTAAAACTCAAAGTCTCATTCATGAAATAAAAAATGGTACAAAATATATTATTTCCTGTGTGTAATAATCCATTCAACTTCTCCAGAATGATTTTTTTTAATAGGAACGACGGAAGAGGTAGGGGCAGAGAAACTGTGAACATATGTAAACTTTTTTGTATAAGAACGGATAGGAGACCAACAATATCCATCCATTTTGATGTAGATCCTCAAGAAATAAGATAGTTTCTTATTAATGGGGTGATCAATTTGTTGGGCCAGATCGGCCCTCATTCCATGATACAATCCAATCACAAGAACCTCCTTTGGGTCAACAACATTTCGTGGGAATACATGTTCCCCCACATGTTTCTGCTCCTCTTGTTAACCCAAACAATGAGGGATGGGAACCAGTGATCTCTACACAACTTTTACATTCTAGACATGGTTAGCCTACTATTTTTCCACCTAATCCTCCTCACCACCCTCACGTGTCACATTTACAATATGTTTCCTCATGTATAGCTAATACTCCTACAACACCCCAACCATCTACCCTTCCTACTCGTCACATTTCTTATGCACATCAAAACTCTAAACAATCTATACTAATGATAGGCTCTACTGGCTAACCATAAAAATACCCAACTATTCCTTTTCCTACTTCCAGTGAGAAAAAATAGGATGCACAAGCTTCTTCCTCTAGTTCCTTTCATGCATCATCTCAATCACTCACAACACATCCACAACAAGAGGAGCAACAAGCAGAATCAACTCCTTCTCATGGGAAAAGGAAATAATCAGAGTCTTTTGTTGTATATCACTTCTTTTCAGTGCAAGTTACTTGGCTTTGTTTTGCAATATTTTTTATATGCTTATAAGGTGGAGTTACTTGTTTATACCGATTACTGCATACCGCACTTATGATTTTGAAAACTTATTAGTTTGAGAAGGATGGCTATAATTATGTGCATCATGCTCTATATTTTGTGGTACCACATGAATATGAATATTTCATGGAGTGACAAGGAGCATAGGAGGTACATTTTTGCTATGATTATTTCTGATGTATTGATTCGGTTTATGTGATAATTACTCTAATGATAAGTTATATACGGTGGTTTTCTATTAATTGCCATGGTTAATTCTTATTATGTTGTATGTTATGATCAACAACCTAATTTGAAGTTTAGAAACTCAACATAATAAAATATATATAATGCCCATTTATTTATGTAAAAAGGAAAAGAGAAACTTGATCGAATGTATTAGAGAGGGTCCCACCTATTATAGTCTAGCTTCAGTTAAATTTTTTGAATAGCCTTTCAAAGTTACTCCTCTTGTTATCTAATCATCCTTGATTAGAAATATAACTAATTCAATATTTAAACCTAAAGAAAAACTACCCATTACGGAAATTTTGAGGTCTAAAGTGGGCCTCCTAAGAAAAATGTACAACCAAAATAAACTTTATAAGAACTAATAGTATTCAAGATGATGATGTCAACCATGTGGTATGATTGACCATTTTTGGAGTAAAAAAATAAAAATAATAAAAAATAATAAAATAATAAAACTACTTTTCCAACTCGTATTTCCAACTTATCTCCCTAAGGTTTTACACAAATTTCAGGTGGGAGTACTCTTTGTATGCAAAATTTTGTTCCTCATCAAAGGAGTACACACGTTGCATACTTTAGATGGACCCTGCTACACGAAAAATGAGAAATACATGAAAAACGTGATTGCAATCACGTTTTTCATGTATTTCTCATTTTTCATGTAGCAGGGTCCATCGAAAGTATGCAACATGGGTACTCCTTGGATGAGGAATCAAATTATGCATCCAACAAGTGTTTTTGCTCGAAATTTGAGTAAACCCATAGGGAGATAAGTTGAAAATACGAGTTGAAAAAATAAATTTTTCTTTTTTCCCTCTAAAATTTGATGATGTAATCTAATCTTATTTTATTATTTCCACTATTATTTTATAATTTCCTTTGGAGGCCCATTTAAGACCTCAAAATTACCCTAATGAAAACTACTTGAAGCCTTCCTAAAGAGAGGAGAAAAATATGAAGGTAGAGAAAGAACTGTTGAGGGAGAGGTATGCTATAATTTTTGGTTGTTATCATTCTACTATTTTTTTTAAGTTTCTTATAAAGTTTGAGTTTAATGTTGATGGTGACAACAAATTTATTTCACTAAGGGGAAACAAACTAGGTGTCTCCATTGAAATTACTAAAAATCATTTAGGTACCTTGCATCAAAATGATTATTCTTAATGATGTTGCTGATTCGGAATCAGATCCATAATAGCCATTTTTGTGTCAATGTTTCCAGTCTATAACAAGACTCATTTTCAGGACAAAATTAATGGAGAGTAGCATGAGTGAGCACTGATAAATAAGGATGTGAGAAAGAGAAATGAGCATGAGATGACCAACTAACGACAAATTAATTATTAATAGGGCTTTTCTTAGTCATTTGAATGCTCTTTTGTTAAAATTGTTATGAAGTTTATGTTTTATGCAGGCAGATGTAGGTGTTAAATTGGAATTGCGACAATGTTTTAGGAAGAAAATATTTTCTACTCTTCTTCAAATTTTAACCTTTATTTTTCAAGGGAACGAACCTCAACACAAATGTCTCTTCCATATAGAGAGTTGATGAGCATTTGAATATTTATGTGGTTAGAATTTTGATGATGTTGTTGATTCAGAATGAGATCCACAATAGTTTTTTTTGTGTGAAAGTTTCAAGTCCATAAAAAGACTCATCTTCAGGACAAAATTCAAGGAGAGTAGCATGAGTGAGCATTGATAAATAAGGATTTGAGAATGGGAAATGAGCATGAACTGACCAGATAACCACAAATTTGTTATTATTAGGGTTTTTCCTAGTCGTTCAAATGCTCTTTTGTTAAAATTGCTACGAAGTTTATGTTTTATACAAGCGAATGTAGGTGTTAAATTGGAATCACGACAATGTTTCAAGAAGAAAAGATCCGTTGCTCTTCTTTGAATTTTAACCTTGATTATTCTTATTATTGTTTGAAGGTCAGAATACTTTATTGATAGTGCTAACAACTATTTATTTATAGAAAGCAAGTTGTCCACATCCTACTCACATGAAGGTTTTGATTTTATTGCCATTATTGTTTCTTGCTTGAATTATTGTATATGATAGTTTTACATCGCAGTAGTCTATGAATAAGCTAATCAAATGTCTTCATAGAGGCTTTCCTTTCATGACTTTGGCTATACTTTGTCTTATTTTTATATATCTTTCTACATTTGATTTGTATTTATTTATCAACAATTTATTTATTTGTTTCAATAGCTTATGCTCTATAGGGTGCATGGCACTTGCCTTAATCCTACTCGTTGCCCTAACTTTTTACTCATAACAACTTATGCTCTACAAAACCTTGGGCTCCAAGCCTAGGATTTGATTGGTTCGCCGCCTTTGTTTAACCTTTTATTTGAATTTTTTTGTTTACATATTGCCAATTTGTTTATTTCTGTCACAATTTTTGTACTTAATGTATATATAACCATTTATATTTTAGTTGTTGTTTTGTTTTCTATATTTGCAAAAAAAAGTAAAAAAAATAAATAGATAAAACATATTAAATAATCCAACACCTTCTCATTATATCATTATCTCATTATGAGCTAGCATGTCTCATTATCTTGTTGTGATAATGAGAGTCGAGGAGTTTATTTTTTAAGATTTGTTAATCTTGTAAAACGTCAAAACCATATAACATCATTTCACTATATATAACAAAACATTTAACTTAGTTATATATAATATAACTATATTTAATTATCACATAACATAACATAACATATATAACTATAAGTATAACATACCATAATTATATTTAACTTAGCACAAAATTATTTAACACACACACACACACATATAGTTTATAGCATAACATAGTTCTATAACTATTTAACATGATCTGAAATTAAACAAGAACACAAAAAATTATAGATATAATCACAAATACAAAGATGCAGCAGAAAAATACTTCGTTTCATTAATAGAAAAATATTGAACTATTCTTACAAACAGAATGGAAATAAGATAGCTCGGGCAATGGTAGCTTATCTCTAAGAAGACATGTGGCGGCTATATGCCAAATGAAATGTGTTACAATGAGGCTCAAGGGCCTATTTATTATTGAAAAACATGAGAAAACCCTAAACAACCAAAACCCTAACCGCATGAGATGTAGTGACAAGATTTTGTGGGCCTCGTTGGGGTTAGTTGGGCAGCCAACTTCCCGGGGTCGTAACTTGGTCATATTATCTTTGTTTGGTGTGCACAATAGCTTATTGGAAAGGTCTCTCCCAATACTATAGGTTTTTCCATAGGACCTCGTTTATGGCAACATGCCTGTAGAGGACCTAAAAAAAACGTCGTTTAGAGGGTCAAAACTTCTTTGGAAGTTCATGACCCAAAAATGCTAAAAATAGTGAGTTCTTAAATAAACAAGGAAACATATGAAACTGACTAGAGGGTCTAGGTGGAATAGGAGGGTGCCACCGATATCCACCTGGATCATTCCTCCCCCCTTAGGAATCAATGGTCCCCATTGCGTGCAGAGCCTCCATGAGTGATTTGAAAATGGAAGTACTTGAAAATGTGTGCAAGGTATCCATTTCCATTAAATTAAATGTGTGAAAAGTTTTCCATGTCTTTCTGATTAAATAAAGTGTTTTTGGTTAATTTTCTGAGCCTTTAGTGTGAAGGAGGGTTATTTCATTTTCCTGTTTAACATATCAGATCTGAGAAACACAACAAGAAAAATTCACCACATATAACACAACAACTGATGAAGCAGTTCACCCCTCTTGGGCTACATTTGCTGGGTCCAAGGCTCCTGTTAGAGTCGGTCTGGTCATCCCTCTGTCAGAGATCAAAACTCTTTTTGCATTTCATGTTTAGGTGTCCCCATCTTGCTCGATCAGTTGCATTTCGTTAGGAGCATGCCATCAATCCAACAGAAGGGATTTTGTCTTTCATCCCTCTCATGCTTTGCACCGCTGGCTCAGGTCTGTCCATCAAAATCAAGTCTTAATAGTCATTTGCAGTCCTGTTTAAGTTTCTAGGTCATAACAGTTATTTTAGTCATTAGGTCTAGGGTTAGTCAATTTGGTCTTCGATGAAGTCTAATAAAGCCAGCAGGCCAGAGGGAGGTCCTTAATAAGTTGTTATTTCAAAGATGTTTATCGCCATATGGATGGATTATGACTTTTCTTCAAAACTCTGTTTTGAAGACAAGTCGACATTTCGTTTTTTGTAATAATTTTCCGAAATTTTCAGTTCTTGAATTCTTCAGGTGCAACCCTGGGTTCCTTGGCCAAATGCCACGTCAACAACCACTGCAAAAAAGTGCCAAAAATTTCATCATTTTAGCTAAAAATTCAAAGGGAAAAGCAAAATTCAGTGTTGCATTAAATCAGTGAAAAGTGTCAAAATGAAACATTATCAAAGTGGGTTTTGAAGTAGCAAAAATTAAACCCATGACACCAAGGTCATAGAGAAACATAGAAAAGTGATTGAGAGTGCAAAGCATGCATTTGGAGTGAGTTTGGAGTTGTTTTCAAGAGCTTGCTGCACACACAGAGGGGCACAGTGCGTATAAAGAGCGCGACACACAGAGCGCGACCCTGCAGTGTAAAGTTAACACGGGCGCGATGCATATACCGAGCACGGCGCACTGGGTTTGCTGCGCGGCGCACACCCACAAAGGCCCAGATTTGTGCCAAACTTGCAACAAATCTCTTTGAAACCCTTCAAATCGACAGGTAGGGTCTATATCTTGGCTTGCTCATCAAATTTTGTGAACATATGGTGGTTCATGGCTATGTATAATTGCAATAAAAAATGCCTAAACCCTACCTCTTGAAAGCATCAAAGCCATTGCTCTAGGGTTGAAAACTTGTTGTGTTGATGCCAAGGCTCCTCTTTCACCTCTCATTTTTTCACTCCTTTCCATTGTTCCCTTCCCCCCTATCCCATTTTCCCCTATTTTCCCTACCCTAAAACATTACTAAACCCCTATTCCCTATCCCTCCACACATTTGTCAACTATAAAACCCCAAAACCCTACCTTATAAAATCCCCAAACCCTCCTACATATCCTTGAACAAAATTTCCCCCCATAACCCCTATTCCCATCATATTATTCCCCTTCCTAACACTCCCTTTTTACATTGTTCCCCTTGGTGGCAGATATCACAACAACACCTAGTTTCACTACCATCATCAAAGGATGACAAATCATGCTTGCTAGTGCTTGGTCAAGAAATTTGGGCAAGTTTTGAGTCCTCGGGAGGTCAAAAACACCCTAAAAATGACCTTTCTGCCCCTAATTTCACACACAGGAAGCAGTCTTGGGAGATTGAGGTTTTGGAGGGGCAAATGGGCACCAAATTTAGAAATTCCACTTGGGTTGGAAAGTAGACAGGTAGGGCTTTCCAAAAAGTACACTTGGGCTCAATTTGGACTTCATCAAGTGCCCCAAAATCAGCACCAAAGTAGCGCAGCGCATATAGAAATTGGCGCGGTGCACAGAGGTTTTTTGCCCAATTTTTCATCTTCCAGCTCAGAAATTCGGCCAGTTTGACTAGTTTTGCTTTGTGATGTAATTTTTGACTTATCTTGATGTAATTGAGTGAACATGATGTAATTTTGGCACTTAGTTACTTGTTCTATAAGATTCATTCACCAAAGAGTGAAAATTTAATGAATGAATCGGTTTCCTACCTTATAGAGGCAAGTTGTTTTGACTGCCTAGATTGTAGTGCTTTGTTTAGAATTGGTTGAAACAGCTCCTAGAATGATGAGCTTGACCCCTAGAGGCAAGGGAATAGGTTTGGCTTGTCTATATTATGCAAATTCTAAGTCATTTTCATGGTTGGACTCTTGGGAAAAGCTTGGCACTCTATTGTACATTGTATTTCTGCATTTTTGGCAAAGGAAAGACCAGGGTTTTGCAGCACTATTTGGGATCCATGTGGCTCTATGTTTTGATGGTGTGCCTTTCTAAGTAATTGTAAGTTTATCTAGTGTTATGTGTATCATTTTCATGCTTCTTATTCTGAATTTGAAACAAATGAGTGATTAAGGTGGAATCCATAACTGTTATGCTCTGCCTTTGAATTTGTTTAAATTTTCATGTTTTCTTCAGTTTAAGGAGAATCCTTGAGACTCTCTTGCTCTCCTTAGCTCCTCACCTATTTTATCTACCCATCTCACTTGCTTTAAAGCATCAAAGCGATTGCCTTCCTTGCCCCAATCAGACCTCTGCAGAAACTGTGCCTCATCCCTGAGCCCAAAATTTCCTTTCCCATTTTTTCAACAAAACCCTCAAAAACCCAAATCAAATCCCTGGACTTAATACCTAGCCTAAGATCAGTTGCAAATTTAGTCATCTCGAGCCTCATTGATTACCTTTTGCCGAGATTGACCCAGAGAGAGCCCTCTCCTGTCCTCGCAGGGCTAGCTACGAGGCTGAGCGTGGTTTGATGTGGACTTAGAACCTTGTCTTTTCAGCCTGAGACAAATCTAGGCTCTAACAGCTCCCAAATGGGCATGTCCTTGCTTTGATTAGATGCTCAAAATGGTTATACAGTGAATAAAAAGACTAAATAGGAAAAACTAGCTATGAAAATGAATTCAGAACACAGGAAATAGTAAAAAATGACTATTGTTTCACCTCCAATGGATACACACAACCCAATACAGCTCCAACACTGCCTAGGCCCTAGTGGCTCCTAGAACTTCTTCGCTACAAAAGTACCTGAAGATGACCTCTGCTAGCTGTGAAACCTATCCCAATGGCTCTGGAATGCTTAGAATAGCCAAAATAAAAATAAAAATTCGTCCAAAAAGGATCTCCCTGTCAAAAGTTATGACCAACTGAAGTTTTGTGCACTTTCACCTAAAAAAACTCCACCAAATTTGGTGAAACAGCAGTTAGGCGTGCTAAAGTTGGCATAAATGCCTAAAATGGTGGACTCAGCTTGATTTCACTGTGCGGTTAGGGTGGTAATAAATGTTAGGGGTGTAGTGGTCACATGGACTGACTACCCCACCGCTGGCAGAACCGTGGGCCAACGGTTATGAAAGACCGTGGCATTTAATGCTAGCGCAACCTCCGCCGGTTCCATGTGACAGCTCCGCATAACTTAACCATTTGGTGTCGTAGTTTTATCCGCTGGTAAGCCTGTGGTTTTGAGCGCCCAGGTCATATTGATAAGGGGGCTGGCCCCTTTTCCGCCCAAATGAAACCTCATCAAACATTAAATAGGATATGCGACGATTGTTTATTAAAATCCAATGTGTAGGCGGGCCGGTCGGGCCTATGGGCTGGCAACCACCCAATCTGGGGTCGATTCCTGCAAGCTCCCTAAAATTTTTCCATACCACCATTCCTCCAACCGGGGGTCACGTGGCTACCTCCAGGCTTGCCACGTGTCGCCCATTGATTGGTCCTCAAATTTACACATCCAACTGCAGAGTGCCACGTGTCTAAATCTAGTTGGCTCGTAGGGAATATTCCAAGGAATATTCCTAGGGCTTGCCACGTGTCGCACATTGATTGGTCTTCAAACTTACACATAGATCCACTTGCGCCAATCCGTTTGTCCTCAAGCTGCATGTGCTTTTGACGATGAGTTGGATGCAAGGTCCAACAATAAGAGACATCATGTCCCTTCTTTTGACAAAATGTGCAATGCTTTAGCACTTTTTGAGAAAGTTTTCTTTGCCTCTTTTGCTTCCTGTGTGCTTTCCTTTTCAACCAACATCTTGAAGCAACATGGTTAAATCCACCACAAAATGTGCACCAAAACTTCCTTTCATCATTGTTCTTGTCTTGAAAACTGTTTACATTTGCATTTTCTCCATAAGCGACATGTTTACCCTCTACTTGTTGTAATGATGGCTTCAAACAATGGCAACCATCCTTAAAACAATTTTGACATATATACATTTGAGAACTTAGGATAAAGGTTCTCCTTAAATTTGCATCGCATGCATTCAAGGATTTAAATTCTTCACCATTAAACTGTTCATATCTAAGACCAACATTCTTGGGACGCTCCACCACCGAAATAGGTTCAACCATGCATTGTGGATGCTTGCCCAAACCTTTGCCTTCATGATAGCCCATCTTAAACATTAATTTGGACCCTATACCCCTTGTATGCTTTTCAAAAGAACCAACACACTTTTCAATTGAGGAAATTGAAGACAAGTTTGAATGATTTACATCATCCTTAGGAATTTTCTTGGACAAAGCTTCTTGAGCTTGAAGGAGTTGTTTCTCCATGTCATGCAGTCTCTGGAGAATTGTTTCCTTCTCTTCCTTCATAGCCAACAATTGTGCATGAATCTTAACACTTTCTCTTTGATCCTCAATGAGAATCTGCACCATGTCCTTCACCTTAATGAACTCATTCTTCATGTCCTCATTGAAGAATTTCGTGAAGGAGGAAACTTCACTTGTGGAAGAAGTTGACATTATGTAAATGGTCAATTAACAAAAGGAACTTCCAACTAAAAGTTCTCAAATCTTTAAAAAAAAATGACAAGCTTTTGACCAAATGTCTTTACAGCCATACTCTTATTCAAGCAGCCATAAAACACAAACTCCAATAGCTTTTGTAGCAAACACAAATCAAATGGGTTTGTTTTCCAAAGATAATCTTGAGGTAAATTGTGGTAAGGAAAATAGTCTTCAACCCTTTCCAAGACTTAGCTAACATCAGCTATCCTTTCAACTCAAGCAAACTCATACAATCAACCATTTTGCAACCCATAAAACAGTCAATCTCTTACATTGTTTTAACACGTTTTGCACAAAAACAAATGCTTAAAATATAAACTAAACCAGAGATTAACTGAAGGAGCTTTTATCTATTTCATAATTGTATAACAAAAGCGTTTCAAAGGCTTCCTAGCTTGCTTCAGACTCTGTCTATAGTTTATATTACTACTCACAGATTCACAGAAACAGTAACTGAGCTTTGATACCATCTGATCTGAAAATGGAAATACTTGGAAATGTGTGCAAGGTATCCATTTCCATTAACTTAAATGTGTGCAAAGTTTTCCATGTCTTGTTCATTAAACAAAGTGTTTTTGGTTAATTTTTTGAGCCTTTAGTGTGAAGGAAGGTTATTTCATTTTCCTGTTTAACATATCAAATCTAAAAAACACAGCAAGAAAAAGTCACCACATATAACACAACAACTGATGAAGCAGTTCACCCCTCCTGGGCTACATCTGCTGGGTCCAAGGCTCCCAAATGGGCATGTCCTTGCTTTAATTAGATGGTCAAAATGGTTATACAATGAATAAAAAGCCTAAACAGGAAAAACCAACTGTGAAAATGAATTCATAACATAGGAAACAATAAAAAATGACTATTTTTTCACCTCCAATGGATACACATAACCCAATACAGCTCCAACACTGCCTAGGCCCTAGTGGCTCCTGAAACTTCTTTGCTGCAAAATTACCTGAATATGACCTTTGATGGCTATGAAACCTATCCCAATGGCTCTGGAATGCTCAGAATAGCCAAAATCAAAAAAAAAATCGTCCAAAAAGGATCTCCCTGTCAAAAGTTATGACCAATTGAAGTTTTGTCTAGTTTCACCTAAAAAACCTCCACCAAATTTGGTGAAACTGTAGTTAGGCGTGCTAAAGTTGGCATAAACGCCTAAAATGGAAGACTCCACCCTATTTGACCACACGGTTAGGGTGGTAATAAATTTTAGGGGTGTAGTGGTCACATGGACTGACTACCCCACCACCGGCGAAACCATGGGCCAACGGTTATGAAAGACCGTGGCATTTAATGCTAGTGCAACCTCTGCCGGTTCCATGTGACAGCTCCGCATAACTTAACCATTTGGTTTCGTAGTTTTATCTGTTAGTAAGCCTGTGGTTCTGAGCGCCCAGGTAATATTGATAAGGGGGCTAGCCCCTTTTCCGCCTAAATGAAATCTCATCAAACATTAAATAGGATATGCGACCATTGTTTATTAAGATCCAATGTGCAAGCGGGCCAGTCAGGCCTGTGGGCTAGCAGCGACCTGACTCAGGGTCGATTCCTGCAATTTCCATGAAATTTTTCCATACCACTGTTCCTCCAACCAGGGGCCACGTGGCAGCCTCTGTGCTTGCCATGTGTCACCCATTGAGTGGTCCTCAAACTTACACATCCAACTATAGAGTGCCACGTGTCGAAATCTGGTTGGCCTTTAGGGAATATTTTGTGGAATATTCCAAGGAATATTCCTAGAATATTTTGAGGAATATTCTTGGAATATTATTTTAAAATATTTTTCAAAGTCAAAGTCAACCCAAGTCAAACTGACTTTTGTAAACTTCAAACTTGAATAACTTTCACATACAGTGTCAGTTTTTCGAACCGTTCACAGTGCCGGGATCGTATCAATGAGGCCTATCTAGTCATTCAAGTTGCAAGTAATTTTGAAAACTTTCAATTTTGAGCTTTTTCGCTAGCTCAGACTTGAGCTCCTGATCAATGAGGTGAGGAAATTTCTGTTGAACCTGGTCCCTAGTGAATCAATTTCCCTGGTGGAGTACTTGGCCTGCTTTGACAAATTGATATAGATGTATCCTCTATTGGTGACTATTCTTGATCTGTGTATCCATGATCTGATCATTTGTGGCCTATTCCATGCAGTTCGGGTTGTGCTTTGTTGGTGTGAGATGTTTTGCAATGTTGGATGTAACCAAAAATGGTGGAAAGTATGGCTGAAGGCAGTATAGATTGAACACTAGGTGCAGACCAAGGAATGGTAGGATGCTGAGCTCGAAGGCATTGTCACAAAAAACCTTGGTGATGGTGTATGTTCCAAATCAGATTAGGTGAAGCTTGTGGTGGGGTCCAGTGAGGTGCTCCTTCTGCAAATGTAACCAGACTTTGTCGCCTGCCTGGAACTTGTGTGACACTCGATGTTGATCATGGAACTTCTTATGCTTAGAATTGGATCTGTCCAATATATCATGGACCTACTGGTGGATGTGTTGAATGCACTTAATGAAGTTGTTAGCCCTTTCGGCTTCAGACTGGATGTGAGCCGAATCTTCCTGAGTGGCTGCAAATGGTATGGCCACATCAATGGGACATAATAGTTGAAGTCCCAGCCCTACCTGAAAGGGGCTATGGCCTATTGAGTTGTGGAGAGCTCTGTTGTAGCTGTGTTGGACATAAGGGAGACTTTCATCCCACATGCGTGGATGCTTCGATTTGTACATGCACAAAATGTGTACAATCATCTTGTTGACAACCTCTGTAAGGCCATATGTTTGGGGATGGAAAGTTGTGGAATTAGTGAGTTTTGTATCCATTATCAACCAGATATTGGACAAAATTGCACGTAGGAATATGTTGTCCCAATCTGAGACAGTGCATTGTGGGATGCCAAAGTGTATCCACACTCGCTTAAGGATGAGCTTAGCAGTGGCCTTTGATGTGATACTCTTCTTGTAGGCTGCCATGATGGTCATCTTGGAGAATTTTTCGACAACCATGGAAACGTAATCATTGCCGTGCTTAGTAAAAGGAAGGCCTGACATGTAATCCATGGATACAGATTCCCAAGGCTGACTAGGAGTAGGTAGTGGAGTATACATGGATTTCTTATGGATGGTTGGTTTGGCAATGGCGTAGGTGGTGCAAGATCTAATGTACTTTCAGACATCTTGACAAAGTTTCGGCCAATAAAAATACTTCTTCAATGCCACCATTGTTTTCTCTACTCCGAAATGTTTAGTGACCCAACTGTAGTGTGCCTCCAAAATCATCTTGGCATGCTCACTTGAAGGAACATAGATGTGTTGTAGGTGCCATAATAGTGCATCCTGAAGGTGAAATTTTGGAATTTTCTTCCCTTCCAGGAGTGCCTGTTATGTGCTGCCAAATTTTGGATTGCTTTTGTAAAGATGCGGCACCCTAAAGTCTCATTCCCACAAGAGACGTTGAGCACAGTGGTCATCTCCATGACTAGTGGTTGGCTGAGGCAATCAATGACATTATTAGTGTTGCCCTTCTTATACTTAATGTTCAAATGGAATTTTTGCACGTAGTTGGACCATTTCTAATGGAAATTGTTTTGAAACTTCCCCTGTGTCTGTATGGACTGTAGGGGTAGGTGGTCTATGTGGATGACCATTTCCTTCCCCATAATGTAATGCTTCCATTGATGGTAGGAATTCACATTGGAATACATTTATTTGTCATAAGTGGGATACTTTCAGACTATGTCTGAAAGTGTCTCACTGTGGTAAGCCACTGCATACCCATGATGAGTAAGAACCACACCAATAGCATAGTTAGAGGCATATGTCTCAATCTCAAATGGTTTTTGTAGGTCTAGTAATGTGAGCACTGGTGTAGAGCATAGGTGATGCTTCAACTCAGAAAATGCCTACTATTGGGTTTTAGACCAAAAAAACTTTGCTTTCACTTTTCCCTTGGTGAATTGACTTAAAGGCCAAGTGATATGAGAGAACCCCAACATGAACCTGTGGTAGAAATTGGCAAGACCCAAAAAGCTACGAAGCTTTGTTAGAGTGGTTGGGGATGGTCAATCTCGAATGACTTGTATCTTAACAAGGTCCACATGTACACCCTTCTCATCAATTATGTACCCTATATATTGAACCTGGGCGAGGCCAAAAGTGCATTTCTCCAAGTTAGCACACAACTTGTGTTTTCGCAGGGTTTGAAGGACTTGTCGAATATGTTGGAGGTGCTTTTCCTAACTCTGTCTGAAGATCAAGGTGTCATATAAACACACCACCATAAATGCATTGGTGAAGGGTCGCAAGATGTCATCCATCAGTCTCATGAAAGTTACAGGGGAATTCATCAATCTGAACGACATGACCAACCATTTGGAAAGGCCCTCCTTGGATTTGAAGGCAATCTTCCACACATCTGAGGGTTCAATAGGAACCTGGTGATAATTTGAATTCAAGTCAATCTTTCTAAAATATTTGGCCCGCTTGAGATGGTCCATAAGGTCATGAATCTGCGGGATTGGGTACCTATTCCAGATAGTGACCTTGTTCAGCACTCGATAGTCAATACAAAGTCTCCAGGTCCCATCCTTCTCCTATACCAATATAATTTAGCTCCCACACAGTGATGAACTTGGCCTGATGTGCCCTTTCTCCAATAGTTCTTGAATTTGCCTCTTGACCTCATCGTTTGTCCATAACAGAGCATCGATAGATCAGTCCATTGGGAAGTGACGCGCCTGGGATCAGATCAATGGAGTGCTTGAATTGACAGTATAGAGTTACCCTTGTAGGTGAGGTGAAAATATCCCTATACTCCTCCATGGCCTTATCCATCTATTGCAGTTGTGTAGAGGAGCCGTGCCTGGAAGTTGTGGCCAAAACCTTCTTCTTGTACTGAGGGCGAATCATAAGGAAAGCAAATTTCTTGGTCTAGGAAATCATCTTAATGCATTGCTTTGCAGTGATCAAAGAGATGGAGGTAGGCAAGGCTACCTCCGGTATCATGTACAACTTACTGGCCAAAGTAATAATCACATAGCAAGGTCTAGACTCATATACAACATGTTGCTTCCACAAGTATGGTTTTCCTAACAATACATCACAAACTTCAACAGGATCAACATCACATAATACCTCATCTATGAGGGGCTTGATGCTTTAAGGAAGGCAACACTGCTCGCTGACACAGAGATCTCGTCCTTGGTGAAGCCACCTAGTGGTGTACTGTTGTGGATGTGTTGTAGTCTTTAGGCTCAACCGCTTCATGACCTCTCCTAAAATGAGGTTCTTTTGGCTCTCGCTATCAACAATGAACTACAACGGAGAACCCTTTACCCACATCTGTGAGTGGAAGAGGTCTTCTCCCTCCTCTGGTTCTTCAGGCTCAATCTTCTGGATCTTGTGGGTGGCCATGGTGGCACTAGGTTCTGCATCAATGATCTCCTTCCCTTTGTCATTCCCCTTATCGAGTTACGATTCAATGTTGGGACATGTGTCTAGTTTGGAGGCCTTTAACTCGACCACTAGTGGCTTCTTGGCCCGACACTCACTTGTGTTGTGAGTGGAGCTCTTATGGAACTCACACCATTTTCCCGTGTCCTTCTTTGTGTTCGTGGTGTTGTTCTTTGCTTGCAGCTTCAGAGGGCTGTATTGGGTAGCCATGCCTTGGCTCTGTTCTTTTCTCTGTGGTTTGGGGGTGCCTTTTCCTTGCTTTAGACTCGTAGATCCAAAGTCCCGCTTCTTCCGTTTAAACTTCTTCTCAATCTTGACAGCATATCGGTACGCCGTGCTGAGAGAGGAAATGTCAAGGAACTCCATCTCATCCTGGATGTACTTGTGTAGACAGTCGCAATGCATGAGTACCAAATGCCACTCAGTCTCGTTGCTACCCAACTTCGTGCAAAGGGTATGGAAAATATTTGTGAACTCTGGCACATCTTGGTCCCTTCCTTGCCATATTGTGGTCCACTTTATGTATTTATCTTCATAGCTCCCAATACGGTAATATTGTCCCTTGATGGAATCTTGGAAAGAATCTCAAGTGTGTGTGGCTGAAAACAATGAGGGTTCACTCTCATCCTTTCATTCACAGTAGGTTTCCCACCAGTCCTTGATGTGTGGGGCAGCTTTGAGAAGTACAAGAGTTATATTTTCCTGATTGGAAAATTCATATCCTTCCAACAAATTTAACAATTTATCTAGGGCATCTGCATCTATCAGGCCCTCAAATGTGCGAATATCAAAGTTAAATTGTACCTTAAAAGGAGTGGTGCTTCCAGAGTGGTTGTTGGATGAAGATGTGTCGCATGTGGGTAGAAGTCGAAGGATTTGGGAAACTTTATCCATCATAGCGTTCCTCTATCGCTCAAGGGCTTCCTCAAGCAATATTTTGAAAGGATCTCCTACCCCCTCATCTTTCTTTTCTTCTGCCATGGGAGGTCGTCGGGGTTTGCGAGGCTGATCTTGCAACGGTTCAACCATATCAAGCCATCACTTCTTATACCCTAACCTCATTGGGGACATGCAAAGAAAAAACAGAGAAAGAGAAAACTTCTTTGATACCACTGATCCAAACTTATACAAGAATGAAACAAATTATGGATATAATCACAAATATAGAGATGCAGTAGAAAAAAATTCATTTCATTAATAGAAAAATATTGAACTATGCTTACAAATAGAATGGAAATAAGATGGCTCGGGCAATGGTAGCTTATCTCTGAGAAGAGATGTGGCGGCTACATGCCAACTAAAATGTGTTACAATGAGGCTCAAGGGTCTATTTATTATTGAAAAACATGAGAAAACCCTAAATAGCGAAAACCATAACCCCACGAGATGTAATGCCAAGATTTTGTGGGCCCTGTTGGGGTTAGTTTGGTAGCCAACTTCTCGGAGTCGTAACATTGTCATATTATATCCAATTGGCACGAACGATACCTTATTGGAAAGGTTTCTTTGAGTACTATATGTTTTTCCGCAGGCCCTTGCCTATGGTGATGGGCCTGTAGCAGACCTCAAAAAACAATGTTTAGGGGGTCAAAATTGCTCTGGAAGTTCAGGACCCGAAAAACTGCTAAAAATAGTAAATGTTGAAATACACAAGGAAACATATGAAACTCACTGGAGAGTCTAGGTGGCATAGGTTTGTGGCCACCAATATCAACCTGGATCATAACATAATTTAACTATAACTATAACGTTTAACATAGCATTATTATTCAAAACATAACACAAACACACACACACACACATATATATTACTTAACATATAACTATATATAATTATATAACTATATATATAAATTCATGTTTCAACATGCATCATTGATAGATACATTAAATCCATCAGGAAAAGTGTATTTGGTCGAGTGAATAAAGCATTTAGTGTCGTTTCTAATTTGTACCATATTGTTTCATTATGTAGTGTGTTGCACAAGAAACATTGTCTTAATGTGCTTGCAGCGAGTACATGTCATGTGTCAAAGTCAAACATTAAGAACTTAAAGTTTATCAAAGTATTTGGTTGGCATGAAATTTTATTAGTTTTGTAAATAGGTTTATTTCAATTTTTTACATATATATTTACATATTTATGCACTATAAAAAAATGGATTATTTAGAAATGGGGAAAAGTGTGAAGGTAGATTTGATCATTTCTTTCAATTGCGTTTACATGGAATACAATACTTTGGTTGATAAAATATAAAAAAATGGACACTAAAGTTTAGGATTTCAGGCTAGATTATTCTTCTCAGGTTTAGAAATGTGTTTTTTGTCAACATTCTTTCTAGGAAAACTTTTGTTTCTTGGATTAGTTTATATCTATTAAATGTATTATATGTAATATTCATAGGCATCCCATATAAATTCTCCAGCTGCAAGCCATCGTAGTGTGAGGGGATTTCTAATATGTGGTCGAACTCGTTATAGATCATGTAGCCCACCTACAGTGCATGTTCCACTAATAGATCTTGCCTCCAATGCTAGTCAGAGTGTATGAGGAAGTTTTTTTGGCTCTTGTTGATGATCTTGCAATCTCTAGTTAAACTTCTTCACCTATTTCAAGTACACCTCCTACATTTTGAGATCCTCTTTAAACTTTATGTGTTTATGTATTGAAATTGTCTTTAATTTTTAAATTGTCTTCAACTGATGTGTTTGAGTTTAATGTATATGTTATTATGGTTCTAGTTTGTTAATTATATATGTTAAATTATGTTTATGATTTGCAGGCCCTTAGTAGGCTGAAGATGAGGATCATATTACAACATTGATCCCTCCATGGGATGATGTTACATCTCATATCACATTGGAGGATGTTGTGACCTGTCATATGTGGATCACACAAGAGATATGTAACATCCCTGCTAATTCATCAAATCGTCATAGTTTATCTTTGATAATGGATAACATCAATAGGTTGATCGAGACATAACGAAGGTCAGGCCCACATAATAACCTCTTATAGTCCATACAAAGGATTAGGAGGCATGAGTTCAGAGGCTGATTTTGGACACCTAATCCGCTAAGGGTTATGGTCTGGAAGCTAAACAATCAAAAGGAGTCTAAGAGACCTTGGAAGATGAATCTAAGAGTCACACTAATGCATTATATATGTATATCATGTGAATAATAGATGAATTAAATGTTTATATTTCATATCCTTTCTTCTCCATGGTTATGTAACATGGTATCAAAGTGGGGTGATCTACTGCATCTCACATGAGACACTTGATTTTGTGGCCTTTATGTTTATTCTGCTGATAGACCCACCTAGCATCAAATATGTCATTCCTTACCCCTATATGCATCGATTTTCTCTGAGATATCATAAATTTGTTTGGTGTAACCTCTCATGGAAATAATTTTTCCTTGACATAACGTTCCTCTGCACCAATTGTGTTACATGGTTCTACTCCATCCTTGCATCGACTTTCACTCAAATTTGTGCCCAAGCACTCATTTGACCTTACTGGTTTTAGTGGAAACCACTGCCTATCGACCTGAATTGTTAATACCAAGAAATTGAACATTATAGTTGAGTTTCTCTACATTGTGTGATCCCAATTTACACTGATATGAATATTGTGATCTAGTGTTTTCTCGCCTATAGCTAATCCCTAAATTCCCATGAACCATTCATTTTA
Source organism: Pinus tabuliformis (assembly GCA_031772625.1). Taxonomy (NCBI): domain Eukaryota; kingdom Viridiplantae; phylum Streptophyta; class Pinopsida; order Pinales; family Pinaceae; genus Pinus; species Pinus tabuliformis. The sequence continues at coordinate 600,996,732 of CM062815.1, read as the reverse complement.
TTTACTATCATTGCTCTGCTTAAACGTTAATGTCAATTCATTGTGATTCCTTAGGAATGTTGTAAGTCAAAGAGGACAGTTCCAAATTCTTATAATCTTTTGGCTTAAGATGAGACAAAATTTCCCTTTGGAGTTGTGTTTGAGTGGTTTCAAGGCTCCAATGATTGGTAGCTGGTCCTACCTGCCACTCTTTCCCCCTTCCTTTTGGTGCATACATATATGGACAATGTACACCGTTATCAGCTTCGATATATTTTTTGTACCAAAGTGCCATAATATTATGGCAATGACATGTTAGCACTGCGCATACAATTTAACTCTTGCGAAGTATCAACAAAATTATTGAACCATTTATTTTTCTATTTTAAATTGAAGGCCTCACTGATTTTTGGTGTAGAAAATGATTGCTTACAATGCGTCTAATCTGAGCCATGGAAAGGTCACTTTTGGTGGTAGGGGGATGTTGAGATTCAACCTTAAGCAACCATGGGTGAAATGGAAGCGTTTTTTGAAAAAATTGTATATTTGTTTTATGATTAGTATTATTCCAAATTCTTCTTTAGCTGCGCAACAAAAGAAATTCAACAACTTAAAGCTAGACCTCCTTTAAGTGACCATTTCAGCCACGGTACTACCGAAATATCTCAACAAGCTCTAACTGCACAACACTTTCTAGATGAGTTTCTAGCATGTATGTTGAAGGTATACATCGAGGAGCTACAAAAGGCATGAGAAATTGATCTATAGAGGGTGGACGAGTCATGGAATGACACCACCATAGCGCATATAAGTTGAGACACACGATCTATGTAGAACAACTTCGATGATCTGACACATGGGAAGGTAAAGCTCGATATACACCTTTGAATCAATTCCAAACTTGTTGTTAGCTTTGGTTGATGGTGGAGGTCACATCAAAGGTAGTGACATAGGATTTATTCGTGCCTTACAGAGGCATCCACATTAATTGTTTGATTGAAAAATAAGCTAAAAGAGTGAGTATTTCATTTGTTTGAGGGAAGTTGGGAAAGTGTGTTGTTGGGATATTAACAAAGTTCCTGGTAAATCATTCAATACCGTGTATCTCAAAAGCCATGAAGAGATATGGGAAATTGGATTAGATTGGAGTGAACAATCCAAATCTGGAGAGGGGATGATGGAATGGAGTTGCTGGTAAAGCATTCGATACCGTGTATCTGATCTATTTTTAATACTGAGTATTAATGCCTATTAATGGTGTTCAAAGGTTGACCATATATAATTAATGAATTTATGCTAACCTGTTGAAAATAGCAACAAGAAATGATAAAAATAGAATCCAGAATATTCCAATTTTAATTTGTCCTTGAATTAAAATTGTGAATTAAAATTCGAATTTAGTCTCACCAGCTGCTTGGAAATAGTTAATTAATTCATTATGGATTAGTTAATTGGAGAAATTCAAGTTAGAAGTCTTTCTGTAGTCTTGCAACACTTATCCCTTAAATTAAGGAGATTATCCCTTAATTAAGGAGATAAGATTGAGTTATATTTGAGTTGTAATTAGTTAGCTAAGTTTACTGAGTTAAGTCAAGTTAAATTAGTTCCAAACTGCTTGAGGAACTAATTGTGAGTTATCAGTCAGTTGATGCATGCATGCACTCAACCAGTGTACTCTAGATAACTGAAGATTCCCTCATTAGAAACTCATGCATGTCTATTCTGAGAAAGAACCAGTTGAGCTAAATGTCAAGGACAGGTTACTATCAGTTGCATGTGTTTTCCTATAAAGGAAATGCATCCATGCAGTCAAGGGAAGATTCCTTGAGGATTGCACAATTCTGATAGTGTGTTAGAGTAGTATGTGAAAGCAGTGTTACACTGGGTGAAGGAGATCATCCTAGAGGTAACGACGCAAGGAAATAGGAGCTTGGAGGTTAGAGGAGAAGGCTTGTGAGAAGCCAGGTTTGCCTGTGAGCATCCAAGAGGATTGTACTGAGAGCTGGCTAGCTGTGAGAGCTAAGGCTTTGTATAATTCCTATGTATTTCCACCTTGTATGATAATACAGATAGTGGGGTTTTTAGCTGAGGCTTTCCCCTGATTATTTTTTGTGTTTCATGTGCATTGATTCTTCTTCTTCTCGTTATATGTGTTCAACTCTGATTCAACTCAATCTTTAAGCTTCTGCAAGTGTGATAGTAGAAGTAGATTATAGTATTTTTCTTTGGTATATTGCATTATCGAGTTAATCTACAGTCAAATTTTCTACATAGATCTCAAAGGTAGATTTGTAGAGAATTTGCAGAAATTCTACATGGTATCAGAGCTAAGTTTATCAGAGCTAAGATTATCAGATCTGTGAACAGTATACGAAGAATAGAATTTGATGTTGAAGTTCAGGGTTGCAAGTGCAAATCGAATTCATATCATACTTCAAGGTTGGCCAATGGAGTTCTATGGCTTGAGACTCGAGTATGCCTTGGAAGGCAACTCGAATTACATAACATGGAAAGATCGCATGGAGGCTGTATTAGAAGATAACGACTTGAAGGATTTCATTGATTAAGAAATCCCAAAGCAAGGTTCAACTAATGCACAAGAGTTGGCTGAATGGAAGAAGTGCGTGGCGAGGGCGAGACGGATCATCCTTGAGGGAGTTCGAGACCATATTATCTAGAATCTCCATGGGAAGGATACTCCATATTCGATGTGGAAGACATTGAAGGACCTCTACCAGAACAGTAGTGACTAGAGGAAATTGACGCTCAAGGATAGGCTTCGAAGAATCAAGATGGAGAACGGTGATACTATTTCCACATATCTGAACAAGCTGACCACTTGTAGAGATGAGCTTGGAAGTGTGGGAATAACTATTGCTGATGATGATATGGTGAGCCTCGCTCTCCTTGGCCTTCCAAAGAGTTGGAATAGCTACTAGGACTTTGTGAATGGAAGGGAGAAACTGCCGGATTGGGAACGACTGTGGTCGGATCTCATGCAGGAGGAGATCAGGAGGAGCACTTGAGATCGTTCTTCATCCAAGGATGATGATGAAGAAAATCTTGCCTTAGCGAGTAAGGCAAGGAAAGGGAAGGGGAAGGCATCCCATTCCAAATCGAATTCTTCTCATGGAGGGAAGAAGGGTGACAACTTTAAAGTGAGATGCTTTAATTGTCACAAGATGGGACATTATGCGACTAATTTCCCATCAAAGAAGTCCAAGAAGGAGTCCTCGGAAGGATCGGAAGGTGAGGCATTGGCCTCTCAGTTCTCAGTTCGAAATGGAATTACTCTCATCGCATGCATGGTGTCATCGATGATGGGTTGTGGTTGGTATCTTAATAGTGGAGCCTCACTCCACATGACTGGCGATAAAAGTTTATTCAGTACCTTGGAGGAGAAAGACCTCAAGATGCGCATAGAGATGGGTGATGACAAAAGGTTTAGTGTTTCAGGAGTGGGCACGGTTGTTTTTAAGAGGGAGAATGAAGCTTCTATCACCTTGACAGATGTGAAGTATGTGCCTGAACTGAAGAATAACTTGGTATTGGTAGTGATGTTGGAGGACAAAGGCTACGATGTTGTCTTTAGTAAGGGAAAGGTTTTCCTTAGACACATCACCATGAGACAGGTGAAACAGATCGGTTCACGAATCAAGAACCTGTATGCTCTTGAGGTTCAAGATGCATGGAAAGCGTTGAGGAGCAAGGAAAATGTTAGAGACTTGGTGGTTGAGAGGGAGAGTAAATTACCTCTCAACATGCAGTCCAAGAAGAAGTCTCAGACAATTGTGGAGGAGCCATAATTGGAGAAAAAAGTAGAGGGATCACATGCATCCATACCTCCAGGTGTGAGGTGGGGCGATGTGAAGTGATAGTCTCAAGAAGGATGAAATTGGGTAGGGTCCATTGAGAGGTTTTATCTCATGGATCGTACCTTGCTATAGGAGCCCAAAGTACATAGTAGCGGGAGGAATCAGTGGGATTGATGCAGTCAGAGATCAAAGTGACAGAGGCTAGAGCAGTCAGATACTGAAGAGCACAGAGAAGGATTGACAACAGTGCAGAAAGGCTGAGTCAGTAGAAGCGCAGAGTTTTCAGTCGACAAAGGCAATAGTAGTCAGAGACTTTGATGACAGAGGCATCATTTTGATTCAGGTTGGATGTTTTTTTGTTTTTGGAGTTGCTGGAGCAAAAACACTAGAGAGAAGTGTTGCATGCAGAACATTCCAAAGGTTTAGGATTGGGATTGAGTTGAATTCCTTTCTTGTTGAGAGGGAGTGTTGAAAATAGCAACAAGAAATGATAAAAACAAAATCCAGAATATTCCAATTTTAATTTGTTCTTGAATTAAAGTTGTGAATTAAAATTCGAATTTAGTCTCACCAGCTACTTACAAATAATTAATTAATTCATTATGGATTAATTAGTTGGAGAAATTCAAGTTAGAAGTCTTTCTGCAGTCATGCAACAGTTATCCCTTAAATTAAGGAGATTATTCCTTAATTAAGGAGACAAGATTGAGTTATATTTGAGTTGTAATTAGTTAGATCAGTTTACTAATTTAAGTCCAGTTAAATTAGTTCCAAACTATTTGAGGAACTAATTGTGAGTTATCAGTCAGTTGATGCATGCATGCACTCAACCAGTGTACTCCAGATAACTGAAGATTCCCTCATCAGAAACTCATGCATGTCTATTCTGAGAAAGACCCAGTTGATCTAAATTTCAAGGACAGGTTACTATCAGTTGCATGTGTTTTCCTATAAAGGAAACTCATCCATGCAGTCAAGGGAAGGTTCCTTGAGGATTGTGCAGTTCTGACAGTGTGTGAGAGCAGTGTTACATTGGGTGAAGGAGATCATCCCAGAGGTAACTACGCAAGGAAATAGGAGCTTGGAGGGTAGAGGAGAAGGCTTGTGAGAAGCCAGGTTTGCCTGTGAGCATCCAGGAGGATTGTACTGAGAGCTGGCTAGCTGTAAGAGTTAAGGCTTTGTATAATTCCTATGTATTTCCACCTTGTATGATAATACAGATAGTGGGGTTTTTAGCTGAGGCTTTCCCCTGAGTATTTTATGTGTTTCATGTGCATTGATTCTTCTTCTTCTGGTTATATGTGTTCAGCTCTGATTCAGCTCGATCTTTAAGCTTCCACAAGTTTGATAGTAGAAGTAGATTATAGTATTTTTCTTTGGTATATTGCATTATCGAGTTAATCTACAGTCATATTTTCTACATAGATCTCAGAGGTAGATTTGTAGAGAATTTACAGAATTTCTACATAACCAACTCATGATGAGGTTCCATAACATGATCATTTATCTATTGTAGGATATGTTTCAGTTGAATAATGACTGTATTAGCATATTTAGAGCGGTCAGTCGGAGCAACATTGAGGTTATAAATGTGTTTGGCATGAACACATGGAGAAATAAAATAGCATCCAACAAACTTGTGTTTGATTATAATTTGAGGAACTTGGCATCTAGACTTCTTCTTTTTCTAATGACTGCAAAAGTTGCATGAACTTATAAAAACAAGATATAAATTTTGTTTTTATAGTTTTGTGGCCTATGTTGTAATACATTGTTTATGAAGGGCAGCAATGCACTATTATCTAGGTTTAATACTGCAGTTACATTTGGTGTTAATACTATCCCTTTCTGCAAGTTTTGTTCATACTCTAATTCTTCATCTGGCCTTGGTGTAACATTTGGCAAAGTGAGCACCCATTCATTTGGTTTTGGGAGTACATTTGAATCTAAAAAATTAAATTCTTTGAAAATGGCCAAACTTGATGATATATTAGAGTTTTTGAGTACTCTAATACATTCCACTGAGATGAGATGTAAACATCAGCAAGGACAGTCTTTCCAACATTAAAATATGTTTCCAACATGCACACGAAAATATTGATTTTTTGCAACTAGAATCTCAGTTCCAGCGAGATGAGATTCAACAGATTTGTCATTCTAAATTATATTATGTTTAAAATCATCCTCTGTTCAAGTTTGAAACAAACACCCATCAACCACCAGAAAGTGAAATCAGTAAGGTTGAGGTTGATTCACATTCAATGCCCATTTCAGGAGAAAATTTGCATGTTGATGTAGATGTTTGGTCTACACTTCCCAAGCCCATTATTAGATCTTGGGTAGAGATTGTCAGAAAAAAGCACAAAATAGGTCTTAGATATGATAAGGATGCATCCTTTCATATTCTAGATTACTCAAATCCCATCAAATTTCAGAGTGTAATGTTTCTTCATGAAAACTCACCTTCACCTGTTCCACATTCCACTTCTGCACATTCACAACCAAAAGTTATCAAATGCCAACATTGTGACCGAATTGGCCATGTGAAAGATCTCTATTTTGATCTTCAACCATGCAATAATTGTGGTCAGCACACTCATTCTTCAAAAAGATGCTTCAAAAATAAGCCTGCTACAAGAACAAATATTCACCTTGGATGGATCGCTTCTTGGCAATGGGCTTCAACAGCCAAGAAGAAATTTTTCTCATTTCACAGAATTTGTTCATGAGTACTAAAAAATTTTACAGTTGATTTTTTTCCATTTTATCACCTTATATTTGATAGGGGGAAATTTATGGTCATCTACAAGTTTCAAAGATAAATCAAGTGATTCTGAGACACAACTTTAACCTGTTTCCTAAGCCTACAACAAGTGACAACCATACTCATATTCCGAGTTGTAGCCAAATACGTAGAAGCCTATAAGAATGACTTTGGTTGGTGGTCTTCATTAAACCACCACAGGTTGCATGCCTCCCTTTTCTGGGTTGAATGTCTCCCTCTCTAAATCATTAAGGAGCACTTCCTCTAGCAGAATACTTCAACTTCTTGCCAGATTTAGAAGAGTTCGGATAATCACACTAAGCATTCCTTTGGTTGGTGATATTCCTTAAACCACCACAGGTTGTACAACTCCCCTTTCTAGGTTGAAGGTCTCCCTCTCCAAAGCATTAGGGACACTTCCTCTAGCAGAATATTTCAACTTCTTGTCATATTTGGAATATTTCTGAGAAATGCACTAAGCATTCCAGTGTTGTTGGTCATACTTAAACCATTTCCATTTGATACCTCGAGTTATCTCACCTTATACTTTCGTTTCACAAAGCACATTTAGCTTATTGTTGTCATGCATTTTTGTATTAGATATCTTTTCCTAGATTCGTATATACCCCGTTGGATTAAGGGGGGGAATGGTGGACACCTAATCCACTAAGGGTTATGGTGTGGAAGTTGAACAGTCTAAAGGAGTCCAAGAGACCTTGGAAGATGAATCCAACAGTCACAAAAATGTATTATAAATGTGTATCATGTGAATAATAGATGCATTCAATGCTTATATTTCATATCCTATCTTTTCCACATTTATGTTTAACAACCTAGATACTTGGGAGATGGTGAAAGAGGACACCAAGAACATTGATGTTTGTGAGTAGTTTTTCGATATCCCTTAAAATCACCTTGCTAGACATAAAGGTATGATTCCATTGAAATATTTTAGGAATGTTGATGGAACCCTTTTATGTATGATAGATTCATTAGAGCTTGGGGCCAGTTCCCCCACCATGACCAGGTCACCATTTATTTTTCCAAGCATTTATATGTAGACTTCATGTTACATATGAGGCCAAATTACACTGATACCAATTCTCAATATTATGGACCTCACTTGGGACATACCTATGAGCGTGAGGGGGCTCATACGGACCTTGATCATGTACCACCACCTTTGAGATTCTTTCCACTACCAACTTGGAGCTTGGTATTACCAACGGAGCTAGAGGAAATATCACAACTTGGTGGTGAGACTAGGGAGACTATTGTAGACAACATGTGGACATCATTGGCTAGTGCCCATGTTGCATTAGATGGAGATATTAGAATACTACCACCATTACCTCATGACCCACCAGTGCCCTTATATGGTGATGCATTTCTCGCGAGTTTACCCATTGATCAATTTTTGACATATGAATGCATGTATCGTGATGTCATTCGTGAGACTTGGAGGGTGCACGACCCATGTGACACAAACCAAGTATATATATATATATATATATATATATGAAACTTTTGACTCTTAGCGTCAAATTATGCATAATCATTTATATTAATTTCTAGTTCGTATTAGATTTCATTTATATTAATACGTTCATGATAACATGTAGACACAACCCAGCTACATAGATGAGCTTGTGAGGTCATCCGAGGGGGCAATTGATTAGCCACGCCATCCTCCACCAGAGCACGTTTCCATGGGTTCTCCTCCACCTCCACCTCCACTCATAACACTCATGTGGAGGAGAGTCATTATGTACAACCACATGGACCAGTAGTTGAGGTAAACTTTTTTTATTCCTAATATTTCATCATTTTCTTTTTTTAAGTGACATATACATATGCTAATTAATTTGTAGACTAATTATAGTTTGTCCTTGTCATTGTGTACACAGACCCATATGTAGAGTTTTATTGATGTCGTTATTATGTGGACACATGAGTGGGATGTTGGGTTTAGAGGCACTGATGATGCAGGTCCACCAATGTAGGCCCCAATCATTATGCCACAGGGAGGGAAGAACCAAACCTAGATTCATCAGAGCCCCATCCTATTTGACTTGTACTTGCACTCGACTGAGGTTAGTAAATTCATGTATATGTAATTTAAAATGTGGTTCAAAATCATTTATTTCCATATTATTTATTTTGTAAAAGTAATGATCTAAGTAGTTTGCATTTGAATGTGTTATATTGTAGTACCAACTTATGGACACTTACTTTGTATGACAAAACTCACATAGGAGTTTTGCTAGTACTTAGAGTGGATAGTTTGTATATTTTCAGGCTTATTTCATAGGGCAAATTCACATGTGATACAAACTATGTATATTTTCATACATGGACAATTTATGGGTGTACATGAACATTATTTTAGTTTATGGATGCTTATTATTTCCATTTATGGATGTTCAAGTGGTATTTGTAATTTGCATATATTCAGTATTTCAGTTTATGGACCTGTTAAAATTATTTCGTTAATTTAAAAAAAAGTCTATATACTATAACTTTTATTAGTATAATATAACAATTTTGATTTCCAGCTTCATAGTGTAAGAAAATAAGTACAATCTTAAGTTATGATGCAAGTAACTTTGATACTTAAAATGAACTAAAATATATTATGTATCAATTTAATATTGAACATGGAAATAATTACAATCATGCTTCATATTGGCTTGTAGAAAGTGTCTTTTAGTGCAGTCAACATGTATGTTATTACAACTCAATTCTCAAAATATTTTTTTTGAATTATAAAGCCATTCATATTATAATATATATATATATATATATATATATATATATATATATATATATATATATATATATATATATATATATTTGTGACCCACCCATATACCATTGAATGAACAATTTTTTTAAGTATTTCAATCAATTTATTATCTTAAGGTTCAATTAAAAAACACAAATATGATTTAAATAAGTTTTATTCAATTTTAAAAGAGGTCATGTAAACAACAAATAGGTTTTATTCAAAATTATTTCTTTTGAGATTATCTACAAGAGCTTAGTCATAAAATGATATAACTCAATCATATTGAAATTTAATATATAATTCAAAAAATAATATTTGACAACACTTCTATAATTTTATCTAATGTTATCAACTTTCTTAAATTTACAAGTAGTTATCTAAGTATTTCGCTCAATTCCTTGTGATTGAAATAAGCCTTATTCAATTTTTAAAAACTTAAATATGATTGAAATAAGTTATATTCAACTTAAAAAGATGTGGAGATGTAAAGTTACAAATACAAGTTTTATTATATTTTATTTTGTTTGAGGTTATCTACAAAAGCTTAGTCATACTGTACGTCATAAATATTTTTTTTTCTTACACTAAAATCAATCCACAATGTTAAATTAATTACCTTTAAATTAATGTACACCATACATCTACTTACATCATATCAGAAATCAATAACTCCACTAAAATCAATGCATCTAATGCAAACAATCAAATAGGATGATAAATCAACATCCACACTAGAAAATCAAAGCATCTAATGCAAACAATCAAATAGGATTAGAAATTAACATCTACATTGAAATCAATGCATCTAATTCTAGAAGAAATCAAATGGGAGTAGAAATCAACATCTACATTGAAATAAATGCATCTAGTGCTAGCAATAAAATAGGATTAGGAATCAAAATATACACTAAAATTAATGCATCTAATGCAAGCTCAATCAAACAAGATTATAAATTAACATCTTTAATGAAATTAATGCATCTCATGCAAGAAACAAAATAGAATTAGAAATAAGCATCTACACAGAAATAAATGCATCTAATGCAATAAATGAAATAGGATTAGAAATCAACATCTATACACTGAAATCAATGCATCTAGTGCAAGCAAATTTCTTCCCTTTCTCTCCCCCCCCATCTATATCGATATATCCCTGCATCTCTCCTTCTTTGTATCTCTATCTCACCCCATAGACACACACACACTCTCTCTTCATATCTATCTATCTCTCCATCCTTCCCTCTATCTCTCTCTTTTTACCTCTCTCCCCCTTCCATCTATATATCTATCTCCCTTTATCTCTCCTTCTTCATCTCTCTATATCACCCCGCAAACATACACATTATTTCCCCATATCTATCTATATCTCCAACCCTCTCCCTCTCCCTCTCTCTCTCTCTTCCCCTTCTCTCCCTCTATCTCCCTTTCTCTCTCTCTTCCCTCCTACTCTTCTCTCTCCGTGTCTCTCCATCTCCCTTGTGACTCCCTCTCTCTATTACTCTCCACCTTTCTCTCTCTATATGTATTCTTTCTTACCTCCCTCTCTCTCCCCCTCCAAATCCATCTCTCTCTACCTCCCTATCAAGTCCTCTCTCTCTTTCTTCCTCTCCCACCTACCTTTGTCTCTCTCCCTCGTCACTCTCTCTCTCTCTCTCTCTCTCTCTCTCTCTCTCTCTCTTTCTCTCTCTCTCTCTCTCTCTCTCTCTCTCTCTCTCTCTCTCTCTCTCTCTACAACTTTGTTGACTATCTCTATCCCTCTCTAGTTCTCTCTCCCCCTTCTCTCTATATATCCTTATTTGTTTTTATGTCTCACCCCAAAACATACACACTCTCTCTCCATCTCTCCCTTGTCACTCCCCCACTCTCTCTCTCTCTCCACCTTTCTCCATATATATGTCTTGAACTTCTTCCTTCCTTATATTTTCCTCCAACTTGATCTCTCGAGGCCCCTCTCTTTCTCATAGACTCTCTCCTCCTCTCCCTCTCTCCATATATGTGTCCCCCCCTCTCTCTCTTACCCTTCTCTCCCACTCTCTCTCCTCTACATTTCAAAAAATTTAAAATACTTTGACAATTAAAATAATATCTTTAATTTTTTTATGTCGTAAAACATTATCTATATATATATATATAATACATATTTAAAATTCAACATTTCAAATGTGTGTTGTACATTCACCTGGAGGTAAAATTATAATTTTCCATCTAAATGTTATCTAAAATTTTCCAAAATATTAATGTTCTAGCTACCTCTACCAGAGATACATAGTGTGCTTCATATCTTCTAATTGAAACTATTTAGGATTTTAAATTTTTCATAGGGCTATATTGTTCTTTGATTTGATAATTGAATTTCTTCATTACTACATTAAGTTCACCCCATAACATCATAACAGTATTAAGATATACATCATTATCAAGAAACACATGCACCTTTGTAGAAAGAACAATATCATCATCATCAATGTAGTGGAACATAAAGGAACGAAGCATTGCAAGCGAGCGACTGTGGTCCGATCTACCCATATTTGTCTTTGAGATTCATTCACACCCTTCAAGATGTTATGTGAGTGAATTTGGCTTCCTAGCCACACTCTAAAACACTGTGTGTGAGCGACTATAACATCCTAGTCACTCTCTTAAGGCTGGTCTGCGAGTGACTAGTGTCTGTAACAAGAAATGTTAAACCCTAACTCCTAATCACATGGATGGAGAGTAGTCTATGTGATTGGAAGGCTCTAGTTGCATGGATGAGATTTTGTTAAAGTGGCTATAGTTGGATCCATCCTATGTTGTGCTTGCGACTATGGCCCAAAACCCTAGGTCTGAAATGTGAGCTTCACACCCTGTAATTTCACCTTAGAGTGAACCCATTCTATTGTGGACAAGCCTCAGATCTATGCAAGAAAAAACCCAAGATAGAAGAGTGTCTCATATTTGTTTCCAAATGAGGTATATGGAACTTGTATTTATAGCCTTCCAAGAGGGTCCACTTTGTTTTAGGGCTAACCTTATCAAATATGCACATGTGGGATATTATTCATAAACACACTTTCCCTTATTCGATTTGAGTGATCTTTAGGTTGATTTTGGTCCTCTCAAAAATATAAATTCAATGCAAACATTATCTCCATTAAGTGAGTTTTCCAAAGTGGAATTTGACCACAGTTGCATATTTTTAACACTCCCTCTCAATTAGGGAGAATTCCACTCACCAATATCTGACCATGGCATCCTGTCATCATATCCTATCTAGTCTCAAGTAACATCATGTATCATCATAGATCAGCTTAATTCATCTATTACTTATTCCTCCTTATATCTTGATTATCCCTGCTCATATGATAAGCATTTATGAATCTAAAAGAAAAATATTTTTTTACCGGTGCGGGGCTTAAGCTACCACCATCTATTCATCAGGCTATTACCCGGTATCTCTGTCAGTGAGCTACTACCTAGAATATCCCAGTGAGGAGTCAATTTACATAATCATCAAAGAGAATATCATCAGGGAGCACATATTGACCTGGAATCTTATGGGGGAGCTAATCCTATGACCCCATATCAAGCAAAAATATATCCAAACACATAGGGGAGAACATCTCAACCTTGTAATCATATCGAGGAGCTCAATCTCAACCCAAAATGACACAGGGGAGAAAATATCAATCCAATCCTATTTCATGTTGATATTCCCATCAATTACTCTAATAATTCATGTGGTAGAGAACCTACATCATAATCAACGTGGGTTGTACACCCCAATTACACTCCCAACCGGTTGGCCAAATGTAGAGCGGTATTCCCAACAAGCCATGCATGTGAGTATGATGCCAACTGGGGTATACTCTGCAAAGACCAGATAGAGGAGAAACATCTGCAACCCTATGGGTAACAAATAGGGGTGATACCCTATTTTCCATATTTCCCTCAACCCAGGAGCTTTCCATCTCAATTCCACACCCTGGGAGCTCAAACAGGGGAGGAAGAGTTGGCTCAGTGTTCTCAATCGATGATGCTATTTATAAATCATCAACATATCATCATACTTGTATATAGAAATCATCATTTCTCAATAACAGTTGTCTCCTATTCATATAGGACATCAAATCATCATATTAAAACATGAATAATCATATGAATATAAAAAGGATACCATATTCATCCTCCCGTTCAAGGAGGTTCCAACCACAAGCCTAAGCTTGTTTCGTACAGTTGCACTATATCAATATATGAAAGTATCTTGGTCCCAACTATATATGGGATTCTCTACCAATCAGATCCCACTCTTTGTCATTGCAATGTATCTATGTCATATCCATCACTTGTTCAGACGACTCTATAAGGATCTTCTTCATCTTGTCTCATAGCTAACCATGCTAGAAACATTGTGCTCAATCTCGGTTGTGCGTCAACATATGGACCTCTCATCCAGAAATATCATGGAAGATATCATACTAAAGCACCACCCAGATGTGATCATTAATAATAATATAAAAATCACCTATACATTCAGGCAGCCACATATCGTAAGATGAATATGTCAGATGAAAAATGATCGTCCCATGCAATTATATAGAAGGGTGCTGAGTGGAAACTCTATGAGAGTGAAGCGGATCAATCATGAACTCATTTAGGTTCTATGTAGATGACATATATATATATATATATATATATATATATATATATATATATATATATATATATATATATATATATATATATATATATATATATATATATATATATATATATGGATGAATGTTCAAAATGTAACATCAATGCTTCAATCAACTGTTGGTTTCCAAGTTAAATTCAACAAGATTTCTTCACAACATCTTGAAATTCAATCGAAGTGTCCAAGGATTTGCATTTCCACTTTCCAGTACTTCTTCAATAGCTTCACAATATAGTTTATCTTTTCCCAATTTCAGAAATCGATTCATAATGCCATGATTCATCATTTTGAGTTTCAAAAGCCATCTCCCTCTTACTTTGATCATTAGATGCTCATTACATGTCAATAGTAGACCATCAGTATATAAAACAAAATCTATAATAAAAGTCATACCTTGGAACACTTCTAAAGCATAGTTTTGTATCAACACATCATCTTTACTTCACAAAATAACTGTCCATGCGAGCTTCATCTATTATCACACACACACACACACACACATATATATATGGATGAATTTTTAAAACAAATCATCCATGCTTCAATCAACCATTGGTTTCCAAGTTGAGTTCAACAAGATTTTTTCACAACATCTTGAAATTCAATTGGAGTGTCTAAGGATTTGCATTTCCACTTTCCAATACTTCTTCAATAGCTTCACAATATAGATGATCTTTCCCAATTTCAGAAATCGATTCATCATGACATGATTCATCATTTTGAGCTTCAAAGACATCTCTCTCTTACTTTGATCATCATAGGCTCATTACTTGTCAATATTAGACCATCATTATATAAAACAAAAACCAAAATCAAAGTCATACCTTGGAACACTTCTAAAGTAGAGGTTTGGACCAACACATCATCTTGACTTCACCAGATAACTTTCAATGTAGACATATCAAGATCAAGGAGCTTGCCTCATATAGTGCTTTCTGCAAACGTAATACCTTTCCAAAACCAATATCCTCAGACTCACAATATTGTACAAACAAATTAGCTAAGTCAACATATCAGTGTTTAGATGTCAGATCAGAACCAATATCAAAATCTTCACAATATCATAGTGTCAGATTCTTTAGACCAAGTGAAAGGTAGATCTCTCATCAAGTCACGACTTCATCTATTATCATGCCAACAAGTTGTTATATGCAATATCAATCCAAATTTCATCTAGTCATCCTCATGATCATAATATAATTCACTAGATGCAAATGCATACACCAAGAATAAGTTATGCGAGTTCCATCTTCATATTGAATCACAAGTGTCAATACTTCAACCATTGTGCTAGGAACAAGGACACCAATTCAAAACCATTATCGAATACCAATAGTAGTCATTGAAGGTCACTATGCCCACATAACATTGTCATCAAGGAAAATCACGAGTCATCAAACCAAATCATGAGTCATGAGGTCAAATCCTAGATTTTCTATCATAGTGAGATCTATAAGACATATCTCAATCATCAAGTGAAAGTTCTAAGTCATTATCATGTGAAAAATCCAAACACTACTCATCTATATCAATTAGCCAAATCTAGATAAAATCTTGTAGCACAAACTTCAATGGTTAAATCATAATGACATATCTATATGCATATCCTAGTCACTTGCAAAAACAAGTTTAATCTTCATGTTCATATTATAGTAATCATTCAAAGCTTCCATCTCATAGATCTTTTTTTGTCTACTTCATGTCTGTATGACTGATATCCTTCAGGAGAACATCTGATTTCATGCACAAAAATTCATTTTTATGTTGAACAAGCATAATCGCACCCATATGCCTTCCTTTGAGTGCTTTCGAGATTATAGTCACACTCTTCAAGGTGTTATGTGAGCGACTATGGATTCCCAACTGCCAAACCCTAGCTCAGAACTGACTCAGTGCCTCGCTCGCACCCTCGATATTACATCTGTGAAGTTGGGAGGCTATACTCACAAGTAGGATTTCATCCATGCAATTGAGGCTTAGATTGAGATAAAACTTCTCACCTTGGATCAGACCTTTGCTAGATATCAACAATGTCATATATCTATCTATTCATGCCAATTAATCATATTTCACCAGTAAAGAATATACATACAATGAAAATGGTAATAGGAGTAAGAATATTATAGATATATTCTCCCTCTCAATGAGAATCCACTTCACCAATCTTCATTTATGTCATTAAACTATGTATAATACTGTCATGCATCAACATATCTAATAGATCATAAAGTTAAACATATACCCATCACGGTCATAACATGCTAACATCAGGTACCACATCATCACACCATGTCATCAATATTTTTTCAATGGTTAGAGTCATATGATAATGGTAGCTGATAGGTATGCCATCACACTTCAAAGATCATGGACACAATATCAGTTAAATAACGTAATACGCTAAATCAAGTCATCGAAATTTACCATAGGGCATAATTTCTAACTTACCAAGGTCAACAATAAAATTATGAATATCAAACTTATTTAAGTATGGGGGTTTTACGCAGTGCATTATATTAGATATCATTTTTGGGATTCAACTGCGTTAAGTAAGTCATTCACGTATGACCATTTCCATGAGAGGTAGTCGTAACTGACTAATTTCTCATGATTTTTGAATAGCTCACTTAGCACTCATTGCATCGGGTGATGCTCACAGGGGTGAAGAAGTGGGATTGAAACTAGTGAAATGAATCACATAGCATCAATCATCACTTCCGGGGCTTGCACCTGGTAACCAGGACTTCCCAAGAGGTCACCCGTCCCAGAACTCCTCTGGCTCAAGCGCGCTTAACTGTGGAGTTTTCCCCACAATCAAGCCCACTTAGCTTGCTACCCCATTTGCAAAACCTTAGCAAGTATTGTGCCTCATGAACCATTCAAGTAGAGATCCCTTGACTCTTTTTGAATTTAAGTATGGGGGTTTTACGCTGTGCATTATATTAGATATGCATAATACTTGCTAAGGTTTTGCAAATGGGGTAGCAAGCTAAGTGGGCTTGATTGTGGGGAAAACTCCACAGTTAAGCACGCTTGAGCCAGAGGAGTTCTGGGATGGGTGACCTCCTGGGAAGTCCTGCTTACCGGGTGCAAGCCCCGGAAGTGATGATTGATGTTATGTGATTCATTTCACTAGTTTCAATCCCACTTCTTCACCCCTGTGAGCATCACCCGATGCAATGAGTGCTAAGTGAGCTATTCAAAAATCATGAGAAATTAGTCAGTTACAACTACCTCTCATGGAAATGGTCATACGTGAATGACTTACTTAACGCAGTTGAATCCCAAAAATGATATCTAATATAATGCACTGCGTAAAACCCCCATACTTAAATTCAAAAAGAGTCAAGGGATCTCTACTTGAATGGTTCATGAGGCACAATACTTGCTAAGGTTTTGCAAATGGGGTAGCAAGCTAAGTGGGCTTGATTGTGGGGAAAACTCCACAGTTAAGCGCGCTTGAGCCAGAGGAGTTCTAGGATGGGTGACCTCCTGGGAAGTCCTGGTTACTGGGTGCAAGCCCCGGAAGTGATGATTGATGCTATGTGATTCATTTCACTAGTTTCAATCCCACTTCTTCACCCCTGTGAGCATTACCCGATGCAATGAGTGCTAAGTGAGCTATTCAAAAATCATGAGAAATTAGTCAGTTACGATTACCTCTCATGGAAATGGGCATACGTGAATGACTTACTTAACGCAGTTGAATCCCAAAAATGATATCAAACTTATTGTTAAACTTCCATAATCATGGTTACCATGCGTATCATTATTAATAGGATCAGGTCAGGTCATTCAATTTTTACCATATGATAATAATATTGTTATGATTCTATCATCAAGTCATGGTATTCAACAAAAATCTACGAAAACAACAAGAGTATCAACCCTTTTTACTTTCATCATGCTCATCATAAGCATTATCAATAATTCCATGTATAAGAGTCAATGATCTAACCTTCTATGTGAAATCCATCATGTCTTATAATGAAAGATGCATTCCAAGTATCAAGTTACCATTAGAATCAAGGTGCTAGCCTTCTTCACATGATTGAGATATCCAAACCAGTAGATGTTAACCAACCATCAGGTATACCAATATACCAAAGACCAACATTAAGCAGCCTCATAGAATTTAAGAAGTTCATCATGTTCAAGAAGTAAGATACTTCTTCAATACCAAGTGCCACATTTCATCATAAGAACCAAAAATCCAAATCACTTTCATATGCATGCATGAACCATTTTTGAAGCGAGCATACTCAACATACCTTAGGGCTTACCTTTCCATCCAATATTACAATTGAAACATAACAATGAAAAAATATATCAAACATACCTTGTAGTATTTAAATACATGTGCATATTTTCATTTAACATGGGTAGTTTGTAGCACTTAGTCATCTTTTCATCAGGTGTCTCTTTACCTTTTGTAGCTCTAGATTTTATTTCCTACATCTCAAATGATCCTCAAGAAGGATCCTCTTATTACATCTCATCAAGGAGGTTAGAAACATCCAAATACTCAAATATACATGTAGGAAGTCTAGGTAATGATAAAAATATAATCAGATCTATAAGTCTAAACAAAAGTAAAGACATAAATAAACATCATAAGTTAGGAAATACTTATCTTCAATGAGAGGTGATCCTCTCCCTCTTGAACCAAACTTCAAGTTTCATCATTGTCCACTATCCATATAACAATGTTTCCATGAATCAACTTTATCAACAACTAGGCCTACTAGAGACTACCCCATATCGGGCTTCATCAAATTTGTCACAAGTACTTGAACATCTTCACATTGACCATGCAAGGTTTCATATCTCAAATATTTTCCATAAACTAGGGTTTCTCTCAAACCCTAACCTCATAATATCCATCAAACCCTAATATACAAATTGCTTAAGGCTATCTTTGAACCCTAGAATTCTTTTAGGTCTCCTCCATATTCTCTTTCTTCCATCAACGCTGTCTCCATCAGGGTGATCTCCATGACTTTTGTTCAGCCCAGCTCTGATACCATGTTAATTTTTCATAGGGCTATATTGTTCTTTTCTTTGATAATTTTATTTCTTCATTAATACATTAAATTCACCCCATAACACCATAAAACTATTTAGATATATATCCTTATTAAGCAACATATGCAACTATGTAGAAATAACAATATCATCATCATAAATGCAGCAGAACATAAAGGAACAATAGAAGAAAAGTGTGCACACATAGAGACACTAGGATTGGTCAGAGACTTGGGAAAAACCCACTATAGGGAAACCCCTTGCAAAGTCTTCTTCTTATATATTTTCATCAAATTATTCAACAAAAGAGAGTACAATGATCCATATCTTCATCTATGCAGCTAACCAACAAAAAAAACTAGAACATCCATGAAATAAATCCAACAAAACGTATACTCAAAATATTGATTATGAAGTTTGTAATGAACTATCACTGACTGCAGTCAGCTAGCAAACCCTCAGGTCGCTGAGAGAAATCTTTAGACAACTGAGATTTCATCTTTTAGTTCCTGGTCGCATGGAGCAGGATTCATCTGAGAAACTGTAACTCCCTAATCTCTCTCCGAAGTACTGTAAGTGAGTGACGGTGGTAAGATCTACCCAGATTTATCTTTGATCCTTAGTCGTACCCTTTAAGATGTTACACGAGCAACTTTGGATTCCCAGCCACACTTTGAAACACTGCGAGTGAGGGACTATAAATTCATGGTCACTCCCTTAAGCATGTTCTGCAAGTGACTCACTTCTGTAACTAGAAATCTGAAATCCTCACTCATAGTCGCATCGATGGAGAGTTGTCCATGATGAGCTTATGTGCAAGCGGCTAGGTTGGATCCATCTTGTGTTGTGCCTACGATTGTAGCCCAAAACCCTAGATCTAAAATGTGAGCTTCAAACCATGCAATTTCACCTTATAGTGAATCCATTCTTCCACGGATGAGCCTCAGACCTGTGTAAGGCAAAAACTAAGCTAAAAAAGTGTCTCATAATTGTGTCCAAATGAGGTAGAGGGAACTTGTATTTATAGCCTTCCAAGAGGGTCCACATTTCTTCAGGGCCGACCTTATCAAATATGCACATGTGGGATCTTATTCGTCAATACACTTTCCCTTATTCGATTTGAATGATATTTAGGTCAATTTCGGTCCTTTCAAAAAGAGAAATTCAATGCAAACATTATCTCCATTAAGTGAGTTGTCTAAAGTGGAATTTGACAACTATTGCATATTTTTAACAAGAATTTATTTCTTTAGGTAGATTTAGGTTATGTTTACTTTGGGATTTTAAAAATATTATATATTTTATTAGTTTAGATTCATAAAAAAACTAGGATAAATACAATTAACATATTGTGTATAAATTTGATAGAAATTGCAATTGCTCGAGAATTCGAACTGAAATTGGGATACACAAATTCTAGTTTACTAATCTGCGGAATGAAAATCATAATGTAGAACAACATGCATAGACATGCAAAAAGAAAAACCACAAGTACATAGTGATTTCCATGGGAACCCAACTCGGAAAAACCCCTCAAGCCTCTTAGCATTAATAATTTGAGTAGAGAAAGTATTAGAATTACATGCTCCATCTTTGAGCACCACATGCAAAAGAAAAACTATCCTCATTTCTAAATGAGAGCCTCTAGCCAACGCTTAGCCAGTTTTTTCCTACTCCAAACTCTTATTTCTTTGAACAATTTTGAGAAAATTTGAGCTCCCAAACAATAGGGGAGACCCTATTTCCTTGCACAATTCCCAATGAATTGATGTCCTCACTTCATGCAACAATTGTACACTCAAATCTTGTCACACTAGCCTTGTCTCCTCCACTCCATTTGAGCAATTCAAATTCCATGCATGCATGAGCTATTTTGGGTTGATTGATCAGTTCCCTGACAAATCTCTAAGTTAGACTACTGTCCCACTGCTCAAATGACCTTCAAATGACTCTATTAATAGTTAGAGTTCAATTAACTCAGTACAACTAAAAATAACTAAACTAGATTGCTAAAATTTAGTAATGAACACATGCATGAATGAAATGCAAGCCCACTAACTCAAATTTACTGAGATAATTGAGTGACAAGATGCATGTCACACTAGTTGACAGCCTCCAAGCTATCTTGTTGATGTGGAAATTTGATTTACTCAATTTGACTAAGGCTAAAGTCAGATTGAGCTCTTCTTACTACATTTTCTAACATATTGAGTGAGTCTGTACGACTCTTTTTGTGTTAATGAGTCTTTTGCTGACACCTATGACTTATATCAACCACATTTATGAATGTGATTGTGCTAGTATATATTATAATATAACAAAATTTATATTATATTAAAGTTAATAAAATTATATTAATCTAAAAATAATAAATTTAATATTAACATTTAAATATATCAATATTAAATTTTCATATTAATATCATATTTCATAATTTAATAATAATAATAATAATAAATTTAATAATGTTTCTACATGACATGATAACAAAAATTATAATAAAATTTGGAATTTTAAAATGTGGTAAAAACATAAATTTTAGATCTTTATTGATTCTAAAGTCTAAATTATGGAATTCACAAACTCTTTTAAGGGCTCGATCGAGCCATGGCGCTCGATCGAGCTCTTGTTAACCATGTGATTGGATCGATTGAGGGTTTACAAAACCATCAATTGAGCTATTTGAATTTGAAATTTAAACACTCGATAAAATGGTTTAAGTGCTTGATTGAGCCTTTGAAGTCCTAAAATCCACAATTTTAGCACCCCTTCTACAAAATTTCTTGCAACACCATTTTTTACCGTAGTGGACTTAGGGAAATTTTTTTCCTTAGGTACCGGAATTGATCATGTTGGATTCTTTAAGGAATCCTATATTCAATGGATATGAGTTTAAATTTTTTGAATTCATATTATATTTTTCACATAATTTCTTTTAAATATAATGCTTGAAATTTTTTTGAACAATTTTAAAGAGGTTGAATAAAAAATCAATAACATAAAATATATACTATGAAAAAATTTAAAAAATACCACTGTCTTTGTTTACAATTTCTCTTCTAAAGGGTACTCTTGCTTTTTCAATTTATTTAAATAGATGAAAAGAACCTTCGAAAAGAATAAGAATATAATTTTTCATAAAAAATAATTTTTTAATATGAAAAAATATGCTCTCTTCTTGTAGATCATGCTCATATATATATATCTGTGTGTGTGTGTGTGTGTGTTCTAAATTACACATTTCAGACTAAGTTATGCTCTGAGAACACACACATACCTCTTAAGATGTGTGAAATTTTGAAAGCATAATTTCATTTAATGGAAAATTGACATATTATACGACACCATTTTTTTAACAAAAAATATCATTAGGACAACAAAATAATTCTCCACAATTTGTCTTTTTACCCTGAAGCAAATTTCATAATGCTTATATCAATTTTGACGGCTTCAATTCAAAAAAAGAGTAAAAACTTGAAATTTCATCACCGCATTTGGCCCAAAAGTGTAACCCATCTTCTCGCATTCACGCTATCCCATTTTCTTACAACCCCTTCTTTTTCCCCCATAACAACTTGCATCCTACACTCCAAGAGTAATGTCATGTTAATATCAACCAAAGTTCTAAGTTCTGGCTTGCTTACTGTTAGGTAAACTTGACTTGGGGATAGAGTCAAATTGACTAGGTTAAATAATGGTGGTTTTGGGAACGTGGAAGAGCGTATGCATGGTTTTATTTCCATAGTATTTCATGTAATGTAGCCTTTAAAAGGTTGGGAGGACTACATTGTAATATAGGCTAAGGAGGTGAGTGGAGAAGGCTCACTTGGTTGGGTTGGCCAAGGTTTTGTCCAAGGATAATGAAATTTCATTGGGTTAGGTATTTCCCAAAGTTTGGGTTTTCCTATGGAAAATATTTTGTGCATTATGTGTATGTTTTATTATTGTTTTGTGTTAATGTTTTTCTCTTAGTAATTTTATATCTTTGCAGTAAATTTTTAATTACCTCTCCATTAAAATTTTCTTCACATGGTATCAGAGCCAAATGCTTGCTTTAGAGGTATGCTTCTATTACCAAGGGTTTGTATTGGCCTAGTGAATGGAAAGACCCATGCCGATTGTTTTTGCAAATCTTGATGAAAATCCATAGATAGACACATAGGGGTATTCAAAAGGAGTCTTGTGCTGATTTGGGTTTGATTATTTGTTTGTGGATCTGTAGTGGTTGGAATCTCGTGTCTTCTTGTTGGCTTGTTAGGGCCTAACCTAGGTTCAGAGGTGATTTAGCCAAACAAATCCCGGTACTACTGGCCCTTTCGGTAACAGTATGTGGAGCACGGACTGAGGTCTCACCCAAAGTAGTATGGGAGCGTGCTAGAACCAGGTTTCCACACCCTAGAGATGTCTGATGAGTTCAAGTGGTCTGCGGTTCGATCCCGTGCGCATGTCGCTATGTGCACTTACCCGTACTTCGCAGCCTAAGATGCTGCCTTCGCGTAGCCCTACTCGGGGGCCAAACGTTATTATTACCCAAGTCTTTACTAGTATTCTGCTATTAGTTGATTAAATTAGCTTACTTGCATGCTTTGAGTTATACGTAGCAATATAAATCATTCATACAGGTGTGCGTAGTAAATAAACAGTATATTTGCAATTTATATCAAACATGTAATAACCCAAGAATAGATACACAAAATTAAGATAAAACTTCTCTTTATTATTTTCTTCCTCGGTTACAGACTCGACTCCACCCTGCGCACTCAGCTGCAGGGGTCCACGCACTCAGCTGCAAATCCTTCTACTACTTTACGAACAAAGACACACTTAGACTCTTACTCTTTGCTTCTACTTAGCTGTCTATTACTTAGTTCATTCTCTTTTATACTTAGAGCCTCGCTCTATTTATACAATCCCATGGTCTGTGGACCATGGGTAGGCTGACATTACATTACAAAACTAGGGTGGACAACCCTATGACTGTATCATACATTTCGCGCTCCGCGTCTGCAATTCGCGGAGTCTTTACAACAAGATTAAGTCAAAAATTGGGCTTTGAGCCCCAAAACATGCCTTGGGGGGATTCCATGCCCAACAGGCCCCCAACACAAACATTGTGACTCACCCTCAAGTAACTCAGTCGGCGCGACGATCTTGGCACGAAGTCCCTCCAACTATTCTCGAACTGTGCTGAGGTACAAAATGCACTGAGCTGCTGCTTGCTGTATTTGCCGAATCCATTGTTCTGAGACCTTTGTCTGAATTGTTTCCATACATTTGTACCGGTATCTGCTGCATATGTTTATAGTCCCGTGCCTTTTTCTGGCTCCTTGGAGCGTGAAGACTGTGCTTCTGTTGGCTAGTCAGATAGCTGGCGCACCCGTGTAGGGCTTCAAGTGGTTTCCATTCACTTTTCCTAGAAAGGGTTCTTCATTTAGTTTGACTAGCTGGACCGCGCCTCCGTCTGTAACCTCCTTAACCAAGTATGGTCCGAGCCAATGCATTCTGAATTTTCCTGGAAAATTTTCAAACTTACTGTCATACAACAACACTAAATCATTTACCTTGAAGGTGTACAACTTGATATGGTGGTCATGTCAGGCCTTTTCATGCTGCTTTTGAACCTACTGATGAAAACTAGCCAAGAACCATTCCTCCTCAAGTTCTTCCAATTGCACGAGCCTTTCCTCCAGAGCTTCGCGGTCCGTCATCCCTATGAGCACTGCTATGCGCAGACTAGGTACGATATATTCCATCGGCATGACAGCTTCCATGCCATAAACTAACCGGAAAGGTGTTTGTCCTATCAGTTTCTTGCACGTTGTCCCATAAGCCCATAGAACTATAGGTACGCGCGGGTCCCAATCAGTGCGTCTCACATGGTGGACCGCATTCAGTACTGACCGCATTCAGTACTTCACATACTTTGTAAAAGGCTTCCATGTGGATAATCTTTGGCACGCTTAGTTTTATCCTACTTTGTTATTCGCACCATCTTCTTGCCCGCTCCTGTTTGTTGGTCTTGTTTCTTATCGTGAGGACAGGTGCGTTCGTGTAGGTTGTGTACCGTGCGCCTGTATCCATCTAGGGAGGTGGGTGTGTAGGATGTTTCTTCCATCATACCTAGCTTTCATCCTCATCTGAGGCTTTCCAAATCGTATGAGCATCGTCCTTCTGCATTCGCGCCAGTCCACAAAACTTATTTGATGCGTACCCCACCATCTTGCGGGCATAGCACGCAGTACCCATTTCAGAGCATTGAACCGCTATTATTCTGGCACCTCTCCTTCAAACTTGTTCAGGAATTCATCCACCGCTATCAACCTGTTATACATAGGTAGATCTCTTATCTGAGTTGTCATGCAGCGCAGTGATCTTATCATCATGTTGCAATTGAGTGTGGTTACCTCGTGTAACCGGTTCTGCCATCGTTCTATTTCCTCGTCTGAATCTGATGTGTAGGAGCTTTCACGCTCCCATGAAATCCTGCCATCCGTCGTTGGATTCACCCAGTCCTGCTCCCACGCGGTTATTTTGTAGATACAGTCTATATCGTCATTGCTCTCGTCGTCGTGCACTGGCTCTGTGTAGTGCGATCCTTCTGAAGGGTCTAAAGGTACCACTACGCATGCTGACATTTTCTCAAAAATCATCTTGCGCTTCTTTAGATTTATCAATCCATTCATATCAGTGGCCCAATCTATTCGTAGTAGCATGGGATAGGGATTGCTATCATCCACAATCTCTATCACTTCGAAATCTGCAAGCGCGCTGGTGCCTTCGATATCTACCGTTATTCGTTGCAATCTTCCCATCAGTAGGATCTTTTGCTGGTTTTCCATTCATAGTTGAATAGGAGACCATTGCAATGCGGGCCTGGCCATGCGCTCCCATGTCTATTTTTGCAGGACGTTCGCGTCCGATCCTAAATCCAAAATCACTTGATCCATTTCATATTCCCCAATTTGTGTAGTTAATCTCATATCCCTTGTTGTTCGTGTTGTGTGCTTCCCGAGCTTCCAGACTACACGCAGTTCTCCTGACCTAGCGCACCTAGTGATGAGTTCTTGCAGTCCCTTCATAGCCTTGCTATTGCATAACAGCTTCATGCATGTCTCCAGAAAGGTAGTGAGCATTGATGGGTCCATCTCCGGTTCTAGTTTGTCTTTACTACCTGAAGTGGAGGCCTCCATGAAGCTCTTCTTAGCTTCCATGAATGTCTCCTTCGCGTGCTCCAAATCGAACTTTGGTTCCTTTGTTGGAGCCTTGCGAACCCAAGCACTCTCTTCTGGCTGCTTACCTTTGTTGTCTCCTATCGTAATACCACTTCGGAGCATGATATTTACATTTGGGTCCTCTTCGCACGGCTCAGACCTCATCATTTGCAGGTTCTGAGTCGGTGGAGGCTAGAGTGTTCCTTTATCACACAACCTCACTATCAGTGTGGGGTAGTCCTCCATCTCATGATCAAACTAGGTACAATATAAACATGATGCTCTCATTAGATTTGTACAATTGTGGGCATAGTGCCCTAGCCCTCCGCAATTGTAACAAATTCGCTGTCCATGACCCCTTTCTGGTCCCATTCCACCTTGACCTCCTCCGCACCCATGAAGTCCAGTGTGTGCCATCCCTTCATTTTGATCAAGGGCTCGTGTTTCGATTTAGACTTTGTAGGTAGGAGTTCGATCCATCATCAGTTCATAATTCTACAGGTGTGCTCATCATGGCCTACTGATTTGTAGAAGTTACAGAACAACTGTTGGGACATTTGCATATGCTTCTGTAATAGGTGGTATTTATCTGTAGCAGGCTTCCCTCCTATCTGAAAAATTGCACACCATAATGTAGGCGCCGTACTCGGTCCTGCTTGTGCCTCTGGTCTCAATGGAATTGGTCCTCCTCTCGCCAGGTAGTTCGCGAAGACTGGACAATGGTCCTTGTCATGTCCCTGGCCTTTGCACTTTATGCACCATACCTCCTCATGCACCTCTGGGCGAGTTGTCCTATCTTGTTTCAAACTCTACATCTCAAGACACAAATTTTTCAACTACGCGTGGATCTGTTGCACTCCCAGGCTAGGATCTTGTATCGGGGTCTTGTGCAGTCTCATTGCGATCTCCAAAGCTTCGGCCTGAGTGGATAGCTTCTGTTGTGATAGCGCGGTCCTTAGATGTATTGTTAGTGATGCTACAAACCATGTGCGGTGCTGCCCATCTGTCAAAGTCATGTTGGCTTCACGAATCATACCCTTCAATTTCTGATCCACCTCCTAGGGGGTCTTTCCTGGAAGAATCAAAATTTCCTTAAACCTGGTATTCGACTATGTCTCCGATTTTGGCCTGCTAAATTCCCTGTTTAGCGCAGCTTGGATATCCGCGATCCCTACATTTGGATTTTCATTGGAATGCTTAATGTACCACGTCAGTGTATGATCCTGCAACACGCTTACCAGCATTGCCTTCTTTATGTTGTCATCCATGACTCCTTGTGCTTCCCATATAGCCTTTACCACGAACCAAAATTGGTCTAGATCTTCGTTCCCTACTCCTTTGAACACCGACAACTTTATTACGCTCGCCATATTGAACTGTGGTGGTGGTGGAGGTGGTGTGGGCGGAGATGGGGGTGAAGATGGTGAAACTGATGGTGGTGTAGGTGGGGGTGGTACGCACGGAATTCGCTGCCTTATCAGACTGATTGCACTTCTTGGTGAAACTTTCACGAGCTCTTCCTCGCTTTCTCGTCGAGGCGAAATTAATGGGCTAGTTTCTATCTCTGCGCTACCTTCATTTCTATAGATCCTCCCACTTCGCGTAGCCTCAAACATCAATTTATTCGCATAACCCGCTTTTCACACAGTAGCATTTTAATCCAAGTGTTCAAATATTTAATGTACTTACCTCACAGTCCTTTGTGGAATTGTCGTTCCGCCTCGCTGTAGCTGACTGAAGTATCTACCACGAACTCGGTGATAAACCCTCCTATAATTCGATCGAGCCAATGGTCCACAACATGCGCGATCTTATCTTCCGACACTTCTAGTCTGCACACCAACTTTGGAGTCCACACATAAGGTTTGTCGAGCCTACACCTTCCTTGATTGTCTGCTAGCTTCACGATCCACTCATACAACTCAGAGGGGAAGGATGCAAAGAAAATTTCGTGGATTTCTGTATATAAGTAGCACTCTAACCATTTTTCCTTTGATACTGGCGGATTCCTATTTTCCTGCGTTGCGAATTTGTGAATCTTTCTGTCCAACCACTCTTCATTTTCTTTCTTTGTCGGATTCTAGTGACATGACATCAGACATCTCTTATGCAGATCCCGGTCCCAGCAACGAAACCATTTGTTGGCTTGATGGGGCCTGACCTAGGTTCAAAGGTGATTTAGCCAAAAAAATCTTGGTACTACTAGCCCTTTGGGCAACAGTCCGTGGAGCGCAGACTGAGGTCTCACCCGAAGTAGTATGGGAGCGTGCTAGAACCAGGTTTCCGCACCCTAGAGATGTCTGATGAGTTCAAGTGGTCCGTGGTTTGATTTTGCATGCACGTCGCTACACGCACTTACCCGTACCTCGCAGCCTGAGATGCTGCCTTCACGCAACCCTACTCGGGGGCCGAACACTGTTATTACCCAAGCCTTTACTAGTATTCTACTGTTAGTTGATTAACTTAGCTTACTTGCATGCTTTGAGTTATATGTAGCAATATAAATCATTCATATAGGTGCGCGTAATAAATAAACATTATATTTCCAATTTATATCAAACATGTAATAACCCAAGCATAGATACACAGAATTAAGATAAAACTTCTCTTTATTATTTTCTTCCTCTGTTACAGACTTGACTCCACCCTACGCACTCAGCTGCAGGGGTCCCCGCACTTAGTTGCAGACTACTAGGCCACGCTCACTCAGTTGCAGAGCCTTCTCCTACCCTACGACCAAAGACACACTTAGACTCTTGCTCTTTTCTTCTACTTCATTGTCTATTACTTAGTTCGTTCTCTTTTACACTTATAGCCTCTCTCTATTTATACAATCCCATGGTCCATGGACCATGGGTAGGCCAACATTACATTACAAGACTAGGGCGGACAACCCTGTGATTCTATCATACATTTCATGCTCCACGCCCGCAATTCGCGGACTCTCTACAACAAGATTAAGTCAAAACTTGGGCTTTGAGCCCCAAAACATGCCTTGGGGGATTCCATGCCCAACACTTCTTAATTATATCGATGATAGAACATGGCCACTGGTGTGCCAGGGAAAACATTGGAAAGGGAAGCTTCAGACTATAATGGATGCATTCCATGATGGTAGTGCCTATGATTCTCTGTTCTATTTTTGAATCCTGGCTTGATGGATTTCACCTAGTAGTTTTTTGTGTGGCTGTATTCTGTCCTTTGGGCATTGTTCACTTCGGAAATTACCTAGGGTCTATGATCCAGGTGGATATTGGTAGCCACTCACCTATTCCACTTAGAACCCCACCATTGCTTCCTTCAATTTCCCTAATTTTAGCACAATTTTCAGTTTTTTATAGTTTTTTGGGTCGTGAACATCGAGAGTCGTTTTAACGCCCTAAACGATGTTTTTTTGGAAAAAGAGAAAATATATAGCTTGTGGCAAAGGTTTGTAGTCAAATATTTTATTCCTTGGATATATATTTCTAACAAGGTATTGTACATGTCAAACAAATATCATATGCCAAAGTTACAACCCCGGGAAGTTGATGTACTAATTTACCCCAAGAGGGCCCACAAGCATTTGGAACTTCATCTCCTAGTGTTAGGGTTTTGGGTGTTTAGGGTTTTCCATAGTTTCTCAATAATAAATAGGTATTTGAGCCTCATTGTAACATAATTCAGAAGGCAAGTAACTACCACATCTCTTCTTAGAGATAATATAGCATCATTCAAACTAGTTTATCTCCATACTGCATGTAACCATTTTTAGTACTTTGTTATTAAAGTTCTATTTTTCATTTTGTCCTACATAGATCAGATTAGTGGTATCAGAGTGGTATGCACTTTCTCTATTTTTCTGTGCATGTCCCTAATGAGGCCGGGCTATAAGGAGTTGGGACTTGAACTATTTGAACCTTTGGAAGACCGTCCCTGCTGACACCAACAACCTCCCATGGCGAAAGAAAAGAAAGACAAGGGGGTAGGAGATCATATAAAACAGTTTCTCAAAGAATCCCTCAAGCGACAAAGGAATGAAATGATGGGAAACGTTTACTAGATCCTTCAACAGATGCCCATTATTGACACATCTTCATCTAGCAGTCACTTTGGAGGCCCCGCCCCCTTCAAGGTAATAGTGAAATTCAATATCCTTATATTCAAAGGTCAAATAGATGATGATGTTGTAGATAAATGATTGAATCTACAAGAGGATTATTTTTTAGTCCATAGTTTCACTGAAAGGGAGAAGATTGTTTTTGCATTACCTAAGGATGCTCCCCATGTCAAGGACTGGTGGGAAACTTCCTGTGAGAAAAGGGCAAATGAATCCTCTTTGTTCATAGTTATAACCACTTGGAACTCTTCCTAAGACATTATAAAAGATCAATATTACCTTGTGGAGAGATATGAGGACAAATATATATAATGGACAACATTATAGCAGCAAAGGGGCTAAGATGTGCATGAGTTCACATTTATTTTTCATACTCAGGCATGCACAAAGATGGGTATCAAAGACTCTGAGTGACATCTAGTGCTTAAGTACCACAGTTGTATACACAAATAAATTCAGGAAGAAATGGAATTCTTGGATATCGCCTCTCTTTCTGTAACATACTGATAGACTGCCAAGATTCAACAAAAGATTAAATAGAAGAATTGAGACTTTGGATTTGTGAATACAAAGAAGGGAAAAGGTGACCCCAAGCCAAAAAAAAAAGGGAAAATCTAAGGCGGGGTGACTAAGGACAACGCATCAAAGTTGCAAGAAAATAATAACGCCACGAAAATGGAGAAGGAGACAGGGATGTGGTGTGAGTTCCAAAAGAGCCCCACTCACAACACAAGTGAGTTTGTTTCCAAGCAGTCACTAGTGGCCGAGCTGAAGGCTTCAGAGTCAAATGCATGATCTAACTTGGAGTCAAACCTTGACAAGGGGAATGAAAAAGGGAAGAAAATTATTAATGCAGAGTCCATTTCCACCATTGCCACCACTAAGGTCAAGAACATTGAGCTTGAAGACCCGAAGGAAAGGGAGCATCTCCTCCACTCACAGATGTGGGTGAAGGGGTCGTTTGCATTTCATTATCGATAGCACGAGCCAAAAGAACCTCATCTTAGTAGAAGTTGTTAAGTGGTTGGGCCTGCCGACCACACAACACCTACAAACATACAACATTGGGTGGCTCGAGCAAGGACGAGATCTCTGCGTCAGCCAGCAGTGTCGCCTTCCCTACAACATCAAGCCCTTCACGGATGAGATACTATGTAACGTTTCTCCTCTTGAAGTTTGTGATGTATTATTAGGACAACCATACTTGTGGAAACATCATGCTATGTATGAGTCTAGGCTCACACTGTTATTATTACTTTGGGCAATAAGTTTTACAGGATACCTGAGGTAGCGCTGCCTACTGCCATATCTTTGATATTTTCTAAACAATGTAGTAAGATCATCTCCAATACAAGGTTTTTTTTTTCTTTGTGATTCACTCTCAAATCAAGGGGAAAACTTGGCCACATTCACAGCCCCCATGAAGGGCTTCTCCACATAGAATAGTTGGTGGATAAGGTAGTGGAATAATACAAGGACATCTTCTCCTCACCCACAGGGGTACCCTTGCACTTTCAGGTAAAGCATTTGATTGATATGACTCCTGAAGCACCTCTACCCAATGGGTCGATATACCACAACTCCATTTTGGAAAATGAGGAGATTAAGTAGCAGATCTAGGAGTTGATGCAAAAATGACACATCCAACCAAGTTCATCACCTCGTGGGATCCCGATTGTACTTGCACATAAGAATTATGGGACTTGGAGGCTCTGCAGTGATTATCAGGCACTAAAAGAAATCACTATAAGGAACATGTATCCAATACCATGAATTGATGACCTTATGAACCAAATTAAGGGGGCCAAGTATTTTAGCAAGATCGATCTGAATTATGGCTACCACCAAGTTCCAATAGAGCCCACATATGTATGGAAGACTGCCTTCAACTCCAAGGAACACCTTTTTGAATGGTTAGTCATGCCCTTCGAGTTGGAAAATGCCCCTGATACTTTTAAGAGGTTGATGGATGACATATTGTGGCCCTTTACAAACTCATTCATGGTTGTTTATCTAGATGAAATCCTCATGTTCAACACGAGTCTGGAAGAACACTTGCAACACATTCGATAGGTTCTTCAACCCCTATAGCGACACAAATTATGTGCCAACTTGGAGAAACGCACCTTTGGCATGAGCTAGGTCCAATATGTGCATTA
The DNA here is from genome assembly GCA_031772625.1 of Pinus tabuliformis. Classification (NCBI taxonomy): domain Eukaryota; kingdom Viridiplantae; phylum Streptophyta; class Pinopsida; order Pinales; family Pinaceae; genus Pinus; species Pinus tabuliformis. The sequence continues at coordinate 600,964,214 of CM062815.1, read as the reverse complement.
TATCATAGATGAGAAAGGCCCAATTAGTGGTATTGGCCAACCCTGACCACTCTAATAGTGCTTCGCAACTTTTTGGGCCTTGCAAATTTTTATTCGAGGTTCATGTTGGGATTCTCCCATGTCACTTGGCCTTTGAGTCGGATTACCAAGGGTAGAGTGAAAGACAAGTTTTCCTAGTCTGAGGCCAAACAAAAAGAATTCATTGAGTTGAAGCACCCCCTCTACTCTTCACCTTTACTCACATTGTTGGACTTGCAACAACCATTTGAAATTTAGACATACACCTCAGACTATGCTATTGGTGCAGTCCCCTCCCAACACAAGAATTTGGTGGCCTATCATAGTGAGACACTTTCCGATACAATTTAGAATTACCCCACCTATGATAAAGATATGTATTCTATTGTACATGATTGATGACAATGGAAATATTACATTTTTTGGAAGGAGACAGTCATGCACTCTCATCACCAACCTCTTTAGTTTAGACAGACACAATGGAAGTTTCAGAATGATTGCCATTAGAAATGGTCTACATATTTGCAACTATTCCACTTGAACATTAAATACAAGAAGGGTAGCACTAATCATGTTACATATTTCCTCAGTCGTCCCCCAATTGTAGCACTGACTACCATTCTAAAATCTTATGGCCACGAGAACACTGAATGGTTGAAACTATATAAAAATGATCCAAAGTTCACAACCACATATCAGATGCTAGTGGATGGCAAGAAAGTTCTTGGTTTCCACTTCTAGGATGCCTTATTATGCTACCTAGGCCACCTCTGTGTTCCTTCAAGCAAGCGTGCCAAGCTGATTTGAGAGGTGCACTATATTCGAGTTGTAGGAAACCTAGTGTGGAAAAAATGGTGGTTGTACTACAAAAGTATTTTTATTGTCCAAAACTCCAACAGGATGTTGGAAAATATATCAGATCCTGCACTTCCTATGCCATCGCCAAGCGAACCATCAAGAAGCAAGGGTTTTACACTCCTCTTCCTACTCCTAGGTAGCCGTGGGAGTCCATCTTCATGGACTATCTTTCTAGCCTCTGTAACAACCCTAGTGAAAATTCCATGTAAGAAAAGTAAATAAAGGCAAAATAATAACCACGGTTGATGGGACACTTATTCCAAGCTAAATGTTTGTTAAAACATGTTAGTGGGTGTTGATTTGGTTTATCATGGCTAAGGAAATCGACAAAGGAAATGGTTAAGGATTTGGAAAGGAAAAATGGAATTTTTGGCACATTTATTTATGAAAATAAAGGAAATTGGGAGAAAAGGAAGGTGAAAGGTCACAAGTTGCATGTGAAGAGGAAATTGAAGGAAAATAATGGAAAGTGAAGAAAACAAAGACCTAATTGATAAAAAGGATTATGGGATCAATTTGTAACATTTTATTAGTTCATTTTTGGATCTCTCTCATTATTCTCTCTCTCTCTCTAACTCTTGGACACTTAGAGTTTTCTTAGAGAACTTTGGAAATGTATTAAGAAAGGAAAAGAAGGAAAGAGGAAGGAAGGAGGAAGCAAGGAAGAGTAGGATCAAGCAGCTACAATAGGATTCTTTGCGGGTATAAATTTGCATGTGTGTTTTCTTTCTATATTTGGCATGCATGGTATTGCATGTGGTTCTTTCACTATTATGGCATGGGTTTTTCCAAGTGCAACAGTGTTTTTAACCTAACCTTGCCATTTCCAGATAGCCATGGTGTTATGGGGTTCTCATGTTTTGGTTTATCTAGATTGTTGGATAGATTCGAAGTTAACTGAGGTGGATCTATGAATGATAGAACACATGGCCTAGTGACCCCTAAACCGAACTGTGGGTTGTGGTAAAGCTATATTTTGTGTTCCTTCGGTGGACCTGGGAATCCTTGACTGGTGAATGGTGAGATATATGGTAAGCCTAGCAGTGGTTTCCCTTGGTTAGGCCTAGGAATCCTTGACAGTGAATGGTAGGTGTTGATGGTGTTGGATCCACCAACATTCAGGGGATCACCCCAATATGAAGTCCCAACTAGACCTCACACCATTTGGTGTGGGAGTCCCATCCGGTACGATGGCCCAATTGCCATTATCTTAAGGATTTGCCTCAACTCTTGCTTGTCAGAACAGGAGAGTGGTTTGCTTTGTCTTCGCGAAGTGAGGTTCATGTGCTTGGTGAGTGTAAGTGTCGCTTGTGTCAATGGTTCTTTCAATGTAGAGGGAGAGGGTGGGAGTGAGTCCCAAGTTGGTTGGGATGAAGTCCCAACTCGGCTAGGAACATGAAACACAACAGGATGTGCACAACTTCCGGAGGAGAAGTCAACATGGGTGCGGTAGTCACAATACATAAGGTAAGATAAGACGTAAAACACTCAGCGGATGAGTCCACATGAGTGCAACGGTTATTACAACAAGTTTTATGTGAAAGGTCTATCTAGTGTCCGGGAGAGTAGTTTACACGGGCAAGACAACGTTAGCAACATATACAACACATTTCCATTAATAGATTATGCATTGCAACAAGTGAAATAGTTTAGATGTAGAGCACAAGTTAAAGAAACATGAATCACAAGTGTTAAAGATTACTCTTACAACAATTACAATACATGTGTGAAAACTTGTTGCCCTGTTGGCAGGCTTCTAAATTAAGCGAAAGTTCCAAGACACATCATTACACCATACATCACTAACCTCATATGAGGGGTATTGGAGCCACTACTTACTCCTCAAAGGAAAGATTAAAAACTCTCTTGGCTATGTGGGAGGAGCTAAGGTGAAAAAGTCCTTTTCATGTACAAATGAGGGGGTATTTATAGCCAAGGGTGAAATTGACCCTTGTGGTTGTTTGACTACCCTCATGACTGTTTGACTTCCATGAATTTTTGACTTTACATGACTCTTTGTACAACAAGTGGGTCTCTTGGACTTCCACGTTACATTCCATTTTTTCAACATGGCCCATAGTAGAGATGTGGACAACGTGACTCATGACATGATTCAACATGACAGTGTTGGTACATCCATGCTGGTGTTGGAGTGCATGTCGAGCTGTAGTGTTGGTGGGTGATGGATGTCTTCATGGTGTATCACAGCTTCACCTCTACATGGAAAAGTGTGCTAAGTCTTCGATGGTTGTTGGTTTGCTTGATGATGCTTTGGCACGTTGTTCCTTGGTTGCATGTTGGAAGGCTTGACAGGCTCATCTATTCACGAAAGGTGCATGTTCATCCGTTCGTCCATCCATGAGCACATCTTGCATGTTTGCTCAACCGTCCATCCGTGAACACATATTTGCATGATCATCCATTCTTGAGCATATCCCCTCACATGCATCGTTCATTCGTCCTCAGTGAAGCTATTGTTCTACATGTGCTCCCCTTCATTCATCCCTTTCATTGTCACGCTGTGTTTGTTAGTGTGCTTGTGCCTGCAGTCACTCATGACGAGATGACATCAAATCCAAAAAATGTTCTAGTCTACCATGACGCATGATCATTTTGGATGCAGGTGACCGGGAGAGGAAGCAAGGTTGCATAGAGGGATGATGGCTCCAGGCACTGCTGATGAAAACTGTGCAAGAGTCACTGAGTGATGAAGATGAGCAATCCAAGTCGACAGTGACTTCTTGCGAGGTCTGGCTCCGCTGGAAGGAAAAATTGCACAAATTTTGGAAGGGACAGTTTGGGCTACTGGAAGGAAAGGTAGGAAGAATCTACATAGTTTCTGGAATGAGCGGGAAACAGGGACTGGAAGGCCAAATTTGCGCAATTTTCAGGAGGAGCAGGCCAGGCTGCAAGGAGGATCAGCAGGCAAAAATTGCGCAGCTTTGGGGGCGAAATGGCCAGTAGCCTGGCAGTGGAAACTGTGCAATTCCCAGAGGGAACTAGTAGTTGCTACTTGGTCACTGGTAGTAGAAACTGCACAATTCCCAAGGGGAACAGGCAGTCTACTACTGGGAGATTGGCGGCAGAAACTGCGCAATTCCTGGAGGGAACTGGTAGTCTGCTGCTAGTAGCTGTTGGTGAGGAAAACTGCACCGAGGCTGATAAGCTATCCTGTTGATCATCTCTGTGTAGTTTCTGAGCTGAGCAGATTTCTGTCCAACAGAATGTATGCTCATGAAAATTGTGCAATTTCCTAGATGAGTAGTCGGTCGACTGTTGGGAGGACTGATTGGGAAAACTGCGCAATTTTCTGAGGGAGACAGGGAGAGGCACTTGGTGTTTGTTCGACCTGTATGCACAATTTCCTCAGTCAATAGAGCAGGCAAGGTCAGTAGCCTCTATGCAATTTTGGTGGGGATTTAGTCGCGGGGTGGCTGCTGAGTCCGACTGTCTAGGTGGTCAACATGAAAGCTGATTGGTTTTCTTGGAATCAACACAACTTAGAAATACTTGCTTGGTGATTCTACATTGTTCCGAGTGACAGTCGATCGAGTCGATGGTGGGGTGATGGTCTGATTGTCAGAGGGGAGTCTGGTTGTTAGAACTTCAGCAAAATGACTAAGTGTGTGAACGATCAAAATATTCATGGGTGATCATACAACACACACTCACATCACTCGACGATGAAACAACTCAACACATCTAGACACACATTTTCAACGCGACCGACTAACGGTGCAAGTGACAAGCGCAACACTCGTGATTGATCATTGATTGACCATGACAACGCTTGTGCGACAGTGAATGTGACTCTATGAGTGAGTGCGACAAATGCTTTCATAGCAAACATAACAAGTACACATGAAGCAAAGACTTTGAGCATAACCAGAACATGGTCGCAAGCATGACTTAGACACCAGCATGCAGAAAATCAGGTGAAATGAACAAGCAAAGTGGATGCAAAGAATCACATGGGCTCACGGAGTGAACCTAAGGGTGTGCAGTCATCAAGCGAAACTCCAAGGGAGGCTTCGAAATTAGGTGCAAGCTAAAATTTTGGAGGGTGGTTATAGCTACTACAATAGCAGGATATATTGTAAATCCTAGAGGGTGGTGTCTCGGTTTAGGACCTAGTGATCCCGAGATCAAACTGTGGATTGCAGTAAAGCCTGACAGACTAGGAGACAGGAAAATTCCTCACAGTGTAGTTGGGGAAATTTGATGGGATCCATACTTGTTATGTCCTAGTGATCTGGTGGAGATCATGGTAAATCTTGTTATTACATGTTTATTGTCTTGACCTAGCAATCCAGGATGGATTACGGTAAAGCCTAGATTATATTGATGAGGGTGAGGTGGTTTAACTTCGGGATGCTCTAGTTGGTTTTTCTGGTTTGATTCCCACATTAATGCTTGGAATATGGTACCGGGGTGAATGGCTGAAGAGATATTTGGCTTGTCCATTCTATCGTCGGGTGGAATGTGGTAGTCTCATCCCCAGTTGGATTTTGCATTCAATAATAAGAGGTTCTATCCTTGATATCTTATGTATAAATGTATTGGTTTATATGTGGATTTTATGGCTGATGTATCCTTGATATTTTTGTTGCTATTCTGCTGGTTATAAGCATGTATTAAGATAGTGATGATGTATGATTCTCCTCATGTTTTGATTTTTAAATGAATGAAAAATGTATCTCTGACCTAATAGATGATAATGCAACTAATGATATAAGGGACCGATTATTCTTAGTGATTCTCAGATAAGGATGAGATCCCTATGCTTAGATTTATTGTTTACACATGTAGATTACATATTTGTGATATGTTTGATGAAATACCTGTCATGGCTAGTAGGGGTCCAGTCAAGCCTTTGATTAAGTAATTGCATTTGTATCATCATTCCCTTGTAATCTTTCTGTTGTGAAGGTGTCATTTAATTCTAGGTAGTGACCTAGGCTCTAGGCCTGAAAAGGTAGCTCAAATCCCAGGGACGTTGGGACAACATTGAGAAAAATAGTCCCTAAAAGCTGGCACACCATGATGTCAGAGTGTTGAAAGCCTTCTAGACACATGCATGCCCATATCATGGGAGCGTCTGAGGGTTAATTTGCCTAAAAACTTAGTGGGACAAAGGGGCTGGTTAGCTGAGAGGTTGGGATGGTTTCTTGGAGTCTTGTTACTGATGTGGAGGTTCTGTATGTTTTGTTTTCATTGATTCCACTTGCTTAAGGTCACACAGCAGGTTGAATGCCATCATAGTAGTCCCTCATCACATGTTTACCCCGGTTGGTCCATTACATGGGTAGATGTGGGACGAGGGTGTTATAGTGTGGCATCAGAGCATGGTTCACCCCTTGGATCATATGGGCAGTGTGTGTTGCTCATGCATTCATTTCAGTTGCACATGTGTTAATCATCCTTGTGGTTTATATGTTTGTTGCATAGGAATGGTGTCGGTCATGGTTGTAGTGATGGTGCCATGTGAAAGGGGATGTTGTTGTTGTGTAGTGTGTCAACATGAGTGTATGATTGGTTACATGTTGTTTATTCTTGCGTATTGCCAGTATACATTGGTATGGTTGTTGTTGTCATGCAGGAGCTCATTTTATGTGTAGTTTATATGGTCATGCATTGATAACTGGACTCTAGCTAGATTGATGGTTACCTGGTTGTATTCTTATGTATTATATGTATATATATTGTTATGATTATGTTATACATGTACTACGCTGATTGGTTGATCTTGAAGACGAGATATCATTCCTATATTTTGCTAAGGTATGGTTGTTTATTGTGATTTGGTTTAGCTAACATAATATGCCTTACAGGAAAGAGATCAAAATGACTAGCAAGATGGTAAACTACAAAGCTTCTCCCTATGAAATAGATGAGCACTGTGGTGTTGGGCACTCTTCTAACTTGGAAGACACATTGATAATATTGAAGGAATAAATAAGGAGTTGTAAGGAAGACAATGACAAAATCATGCAGGCACAAGAGAATCAAGCAAAGGTTAATGCAATGCATCTTCAGAGTTTGTCAGAATGGCGGCAATAAGGGTCACTTCGGATCAACCATGGGAAGGAGGAAAAAACTAATGGAGCATATGGAAGTAGGTCTCATGGTGGTCATAGGTCAAATAGAAATCATATAATGAGAGATGACATGTTTTTGGATACTCCAGATAGTAGAGGTGATGGATAAAAGTATTATTCTAGTTCTGGTTTTGATAGGCATCATGATTGTCATCATTATCACCCTTATAGGAGGAGTGATAGGGGATACTTTTCAGATGAATTTAAGAAAGAAAAGTCACCTAATTTTGATGGAGACTTGAAGAAACCAGAATACGTGGAGGCTTGGATACTTGGGATGAACAAGTTCTTTGAGTTTCATGAGGACACATAAAACATGAAGGCCAAAATTTCTATTTTCAGTGTGAAAGGTAAAGAAAATATCTGGTGGGAATATGTGAAGTGGGTCAGAGAAATCAAGATGAAGGACTTATGTTGGCATGAGTTAAAGAGGATTTTCACAAAGAATTACTTGTCAGATAGGTACTACGACAGTAAGGCCAAATAATTCTATGAGCTAAAGATGGGATCAATGACAGATGAAGAGTACATGACTAAGTTCCTGTTGCTATTGAGGTATGTATCGTATCTTAAAGATGAGTAGGATAAAGTTTGGTTATTTATAAGTGGTTTTCCATTAGCATTAAGAGATCAGATTGAGTATGATGAGCTTCGATCACTTGAGGAACTTATTGGGTAATTGAAGCATTTATATGAACAGTCGAAGCGTAAGATTGAATCTCAGGAAGGATGGAAAGGGAAGGATAAGGATAAAGGTAAGGGTAAATGGCAGCCAATATAACAAGGCCTAAGAATGTGGAAGAGAAAGAAAACATGGCACCAAAAAAGAAGTTCAATGCAGCTAGACAAGGATATGGATCACAACATCAACAAAGAGGTGATGGTACTTGACAGTTGGAGTGTTGGACATGCAGTAAGGAACACCTTAAGAGATATTTTCCAAAGAATCAAGGTATTAGTCCTTAGATCTATAGCGCACAAGAGGTGCAAAATGTTAGGGATGTTGGTGAGAGCGTTCCTCATATCTATGCCGCACTGGATAACAGAAAGGAAGACCATCATGCATCTATCATTGAGATGGATAGTATCCTTTGTGATCAAGCTGTTTATATTTTTATTGACCATGGATATAATTATAGTTATGTTAGTCCTGACTTGGTGGATAAGTGTGGTTTGAATAAAGAAGTGCATGCAGAATATTGGTTAGTGCAGTTGGCTACAGGTACAAAGAAAAGAGTGCATCATTGGGTAAGAGTTTGTGCATTTGAGTTGAATGGCATGTCTACAACAATGCATTTGAATGTATTTCCAGTAGGATCATATAGTATGCTATTGGGTATGGATTGGCTATACCTTCATAGGACCAAGGTGGATTTTTATGACAAATCCATTGAGTGTGTGGATGACAATGGGGAACCAAGAGGGTTATAGGGAAAGAAGAAAGCCACATTAGTTAGGATGGTGACAACTATGCAGGAAAAGCGCAGTTGTAGAAAAGGGTGTGTGTTATTTGCAGTACATATTTCTAGTGACAAAGGTAAGGAAGTTAAGGATGTAGATGTTTTGAGAAGGTACCTAGTTCTACAGTATTTTTAGGATGTTTTTCTCGTAGATATTTCAGATTTTCCACCTCACAGGGGAAGTAGAATTTTCTATTGAGTTAGTGCCAGGGGCAGCTCCAACACCAAAGCACCTTACAAGATGAGCACACCTGAGTTGAAGTTGCAGTTGAAGGAAATGTTGGAAAAGGGATACATTAGGCCAAGTGTATCACCTTGGGGCGCACCAATATTGTTTGTGAAGAAGAAGAATGGTACTCTCAGATTGTGCTTTGACTACATGCAGTTGAACAAAGTGACCATCAAGAACAAGTATTCGTCACTGAGGATTGATGATTTGTTTGATTATCTGAAGGGAGTAGCAGTGTTCTCAAATATTTATTTGAGATCAGGATACCATCAGGTACGCATCAAATATGAGGAAATTTACAAGACAACTTTAGGGACTAGATATGGGAATTATGAGTTTATTGTAGTTCCATTCGGTCTGACTAATGCTCTAACTACATTTATGTGCTTGATGAACAATGTATTGCGTCCCTATTTGGATAAGTTTGTTCTTGTGTTCATTGATGACATATTGGTATATTCTAAAACTGAGGAAGAGCATGCCAAGCATTTGGCAGCAGTGTTGATATTGTTGAGAGAGCATCAGTTGTGTGCTAAGCTCAAAAAGTGTAGTTTCTTTCAAACTGAGGTACACCACTTGGGACATGTTGTCTCCAAGGAGGGAATAACACCAGATCCAGAAAAGATAAGGGCCATCATGGAGTGGGAATCTCCTAGGAATGTGGATGAGGTGAGATCGTTCAGGGGATTGGCAGGTTACTATAGGAGGTTCATCAGGAACTTATCATAGATTTATTATCCTATCACATCATTTTAGAGGAAATGTAAGAGGTTTGAATGGACATAGAAGTGTACGACCATTTTTTAGCAACTCAAGTAGTTGTTGACACATACACCAGTGTTAAAGATCATAGATCCAGACAAAGAATTTGTAGCATGTACAAATCCTTGTAAGAGAGGACTTGGTGGAGTCCTTATGCAGGAAGGACATGTAGTTTTATATGAGTCACGAAAGCTAAACGAGCATGAGCAGAACTATCTGACGCATGATCTTGAGTTGGTAGCAACCATACATGCATTGAAGATGTGGAGGCACTATCTTCTTAGAAGGATGTTTGTACTGATGAGTGATCACAGTGGGTCGAGATACTTGTTTGACCAGCTGAATATGAATGCCAGGTAGGTTAGATGGTTGGCTACGATCAACAAGTTTTATTTTGAAATAAGATACATCAAAGGAAAGGAGAACAAGGTCGCATATTCTCTTATCAGGTAGATACAGTAAATCATATAGCAACTATGAGTTCCTATGGGAAAGATCCACAGGATAGGATCTTGTAGGTAGGTTAGCAGGATGTCAGGTATATGGAGATTATGCACATGTTGCAGCAGAGTACAGGTACAGGTACATGTAGTCATACAGGTACAAGTGCATGTAGTAGTATAGGTATAGGTACAGGTACATGTATAGGTGAAGGTGCCCAAGATATTGAATATTGTCTTACAATGGATGGATTGGTCAAGTTTAGAGACAATATATATGTGCCAGACAACAGTGAGCTCAAGAAGGGGATCTTGATGGAGTTTCATGTGAAACCATATTCAGGTCAACGAGGTTATCAAAATACACTGACCGCAGTGAAGAAATTTTATTATTGGTTGAATATAGAGAAGGATGTGGCAGAGTTTGTGGCTGAGTGTTTTGATTTTTAGTAGGTGAAGGAAGAGTGTAAGCATCCAAGTGGACTGCTACAGCCGATTGAGATTCTAGAGTGGAAAAGGTTCGGTCATTTCCATGGAATTTGTCACAAGGTTTCCGAGGACAGTGAGACAACATGATTCCATCATGATAGTGGGGGATAGGTTGAAAAAGATAGCACACTTCATTCTAGTGAAGTCTACATTCTCAGCTAACGATGCAACACATGTATTCATTAGAGCTGTGATCAGATTGCATGGAGTTCCAAAGAGGATTGTGTTAAACAGGGATGCAAATTTCACTTCCATGTTTTGGAAGGAGTTGTTTGGAGGTTTGGGCACAAATTTGGCCTTCAGCATAGCTTATCATCCGCAGACATATGGATAGACATAGAGGGTCAATAGGATATTGGAGGACATGTATAGCATGTATGTGATGCATCAACAATGAAAGTGGGAAGAGTATATTCCACTGGTAGAGTTTGATTACAACAATGGGTGTAAAGAATCCTTGAGGATGAGTCCATTTGAGGCATTATATGGAAGGAGTTGTAACACTACCATTAATAGGAGTGATCCAATTAATAGGGCGTTGATTGGACCGGACATGCTGGTAGACATGGAGTAAGAAATGTAGGTAATCAAGAAGACTTTAAAAGAAGAACATGATAGGCAGAAGAGATATGCAGATCAGAATAGGTTGTTCAAGGAGTTTTAGGTTGGGGAACAATTGTACTTGTGAATCAAACACAAGAATAGTTCCTTGTGGATTGGATCATGTGCCAAGCTGACACCTCGCTTTTGTGGAACTTTTAGGATTATTGAGAGGATTGGGTCGATAGCCTATCGAATTTTCATGTCTCTGATAGTGAAATTCCATGATGTTTTCCATGTGTCATTGCTTAAGAAGTATGTTAAAGATGTTGATCATGTGGTTGACTGGTATGTATTGCTGGTGGAGCCAAATGGATAATTCTAGCTGGAGCCTTAGTGTATATTGCAAAGAAAGGTGCTCATGCTCTAGAACTAAGAAATAGAGTAGGTTAAAGTGCAAGGGAGTCACTTTTGACCCTATGAAGCTACATGGGAGATGGCGTATTAGATGTGGGCTATGTATCCTTCATTATTTGTTGGTTGAGGCAAAGCAGATTTGGTATGATGTTTGGTATATGTTTTTTCATATGTTTGGGTAATGTTTTGATATATGTACATATGTATATGGATTTAAATACTGCCACGAGCTATGTTATAAAGATCCAGTAAGCGGTATGGCTATCATGTCATTATGGTTGTCATGTTGTTATGTTGTCATGTTGGTTTTCTTTATAGCAGGGTGATCATTGTAAATACTGTATCGAGATATGTTATAAAGGTCCATCATCAATATGTCTTCTTTTTAGTGGCTTTTTTGAGGGATAGGTGTGGTTGAACAATAAGGATGGTGTCCCCCAAGGGGGGGGTTCTGTAATAGCCTTAGTGAAAATTCAATGTAATAAAAGTTAATAAAGGCAAAATAGTAGCCATGGTTGATGGGACACTTATTCCAAGCTGAATGTTGGGAAAAATATCCTAATGGGTGTTCATTTGGTTTATTATGGATAAATAATTCGGAAAAGGAAATGGCTAAGGCTTTGGAAAAACAAAATGGAGTTTTGGCACATTTATTTATGAAAATTAGGAGAAAAGGGAGGTGAAAGGTCACAGGTTGCATGTGAGGATAAAATTGAAGGAAAATAATGGAAAATGAAGAAAATAGAGGCCTAATTGATAAAAAGGCTTATGAGGATCAATTTGTAACCTTTTCTAATTTTAGTTTTGGAGCTCTCTCATTATTCTCTCTCTCTCTCTCTCACTCTTGGATACAAAATTTTCTTGGAGCACTTTACCATTGGATCAGGAAAGGTGAAGAAAGCAAGAGGAAGGAAGGAACAAGAAAGGAAGAGCAGGATCAAGTAGGTACAACAAGATTCTTTGCAGGTATCGATTTGCATGTGTGTTTTCCTTGCTATATTTGGAATGCATGGTATTGAATGTGGTTATTTTGTTGTTATGGCATGGGTTTTGCTAGGTGTGATAGTATTTTCAGCCTAGCCTTGCCATTTCTGGATAGCCATGGTGTGATGGGGATCTCATGTTTTGGTTGAGTTGGATTGTGAGATGGATTTGAAGCTGAGTGAGGTGGATCTCCAAATGATAGAACACATGGCCTAGTGACCCCTAAACCAGACTATGGGTTGCAGTAAAGTAGGATTTTATTTTGCCTTAGTGGGACTAGGAATCCTCGACTATGAATGGTAGGATATATGGTAAATCCTAGAGGTGGTTTCCCTTGATTAGGCCTAGGAATCCTTGGTGGGAAATGCCAGGATATATGGTAAAGCCTAAAGTGTGGTGTCTCATTTTAGGGCCTAGTGATCCCTGGATCCTATTGTGGATTGCGGTAAAGCATGAGAGACTAGATAGGAAAATTCCTCACAGTGTAGGTGGATAAATCTGGTGGCATCCATGCTTTTTTCAGCTTAGTGATCTGGTGGAGATCATGGTAAAGCTTGTTATTACATGTTTATTATGTTAGCCTAGTGATCCAATATGGATTACGGGAAATCCTGGTTTCTATTGATGAGGGTGTGGTGGTTTAGCCTCGGGCTTCCATGTTTGGTTCCTTTGGTTTGACTACCACATTCATGCTTGGAATATTGCACAGGGGTGAATGGTAGAAGAGAGATTTGGCTCAGCCATTTTATGGTTGGGTGGAACATGGTATTCCCATCCTGGGTTGGATTTTTCATTCAATAATAAGAGGTTATCTCCTTGATATCTTATGTATAAATGTACTAGTTCAATGTGGATTTTATGGTTGATGTATACTTGATTTTTTGTTGTTATTATGCTAGTTATAAGCATGTATTATGACAGTGATGATGTATGGTTGTTCTCATGTTTTAATTTGTAAATGAATGAACAATGTATATATGATGTAATAGATGATAATGAAGCTAATGATACATGGGATCAATTCTTCTTAGTGATTATCAGATATGTATGAGACCCCTATTCTTAGATATTTTGTTTACACCTACAGATTACATATTAGTGATATGTTTAACGAAATCCTTGTCATGGATAGTATGGGTTGAGTCAAGCCTATGATTAAGTAATTGTAATTATATCATCATTCCCTTGTTATCCTTTTATTGTGAAGGTGTCATTTAATTCTAGGAAGTGACCTGGGCTTTGGGCATGAAAAAATGGCTAAAATCCTGGGGACGCTAACACAACATTGAGTAAAATAGCCCCTGAACATTGGCACACCATGCTGTGGGAGCATCCAAAGCCTTCTAGATGCATGCATGCCCATATCATGGGAGAATCTAGGGGTTAATTGATATAAAAACTCAGTGGGACCTAGAGGTTGGTTACTCGAGAGGATGGGATGGTTCTTGGGAGTCTTGTTACTGATGTAGAGGGTTTGTATGTTGTGTTTCCATCGATTCCACTTCCTTAAGGTCACATAGGAGGTTGAATCCCATCATAGTAGCGTCTCGTCACATGTTTACCCTGGTTGGCTGGTTATTTGGGTATATGTGGGAGGAGGGTGATACGGCCTCGCTCCTACCAAGCATGGTAATGACTCTATATTTGTGGTTGTGGACAAATTTTATAAAATGGCTATATTAGTGGCCTGAAAGAAGAGTTTCACAATAGAGGGCATTGCAAAACACTTTTTTCAATAAGTGTGGTTACTTTTTGGGATCTAACATACCATTATGTCATATCGGGATAGATACTTCCTAAGCATATTTTGATCGAGCCTCTGGACACTATTAGACACCAAGCTCACCAAGTCAACTAAATTCCATCCCCAGACTAATGGTGAGACACTGGACCTCAATAGCATGATAGTGCACATACTTTTCATGTACAAATACAAGAATCCAAAAGCATGGGATGAGAGCCTTCCCTATGTTTAGCACAACTGTAACAGAGTCCCCATAGCTTGACTGGTCACAGTGCCTTTCAAGTGGGTTTGGTATTTCAACCATTTTTCTCGATTGATGTTGCCATGCATTATTCGATGACATAGACAAACTCCACACATGTATATTCCAATTCTGATAAAGAAACCTGGTTTACTGAAGACATCCTACACATCTTCCAACAGGATAATGACATCTTGGAGAATTCCAAATCTAAGTACATGTAGTGGCATGATCAACATCGGGTACCACATAACTTTCAGGTGGGCGACTAAGTTTGGTTGCATTTGTAGAAAGAATGCCTTACTGGAGCCCATCGGAATATCTAACCACTCTAATATGGGTCTTACACCATAACTAAGGTTGTCAGTGACAACACTTTCAAGTTCAACATTTCCCATTCCTTGGCCTACACCTAGAGTTCAATGTGGATTGTCTTTAGCCATACATTCCACCATTGTTGGACACATCAGACATTGGAGAACAACTAATACCAATAAATCTCAACCCGAACTGCATGGAATAGGACACAATAGATCAAATTATGCATACACAGATCAAGACCAATCACAAACAAAAGATCCAATTGTATTAGGTTGTCAAATCTATCCAACGCCTGCACCAAGGCAAGTGGCTCACTAGGGACTAGGTTTAGTAGAAGTTTCCCCATCTCATGGAGGCACTCAACATAATGGGTATAATTGCTTCCTAAGGGAGGAGGACTAATCCAAGTGGATATTGGTGGCCACCTTTCTATTCCACTTGGACCCTCACCATTGTTTCTCTTAGTTTCCTTAATTGTGGCACAATTTACTATTTTTTGCATTTTTTCGGGTCCTAAACTTCCGAAGTCGTTTTGAGGCCCTAAACAATGTTTGTTGGAAAATGTGTGAACCCATAATGTATACTAAGGGTTTTCAATAAAAAGTTGTAGTCATTGGATATATATTTATATCGAGGTATTATACGTATCAAACGAAGATCGTATGCCAATATTACAACCCCATGAAGTTGATGTACCAATCTACCTTAATGGGGCCCAGAGACTTTTGGTGCTTCATCTCCTAGGGTTAGGTTTTTCGATGATTAGGGTTTTCCATAGTTTCTCAATAATAAATAGGCCTTTGAGCCTTATTGTAACAAGTTTTATAAGGCATGTAGCCACCACATCGCTTATTAGAGATTAGCTACCATCACCCGAAATAGTTTATTACCATCATGAATGTAACAGTTTTAAGTACTTTTTATTTAAGTTTTTTTTTTTTGCTCTAAATTTTTGTTTCTATTTGTATTTGTATCTTCTTCGTCTTTCATATATTTGAATAAGTGGTATGAAAGCGGTCTGCTCTTTCTCTATATTTTTGTGCATGTCCCCAATGAGGTTGGGGTACAAGGAGTTGGAACTTGAATTGGTTAAACCCTTGTAAGACCATCCCCGCTGACACCGATGGCCTCCCATAGCGGAAGAAAGGAATATTAGGGAGAAAAAGATCATATCAAACTACTTCTCGAAGAAGACCTCGAGTGGCAAAGGAATGAGATGATGGACAAGTTTTCTGAGATCCTTCAACATATGCCCACTAATGATGCATATTCATCCAGGAGTACTTCGGATGCACCACCCCTTTCAACATACAAGTGAACTTCGATATTCGTATATTTAAAGTTCAAATAAATGTAGATGTTGTAGATAAATGGTTGAATATACTAGAGGTTTTTTTGCTCCAGGCTTTCTCTGATAGGGAGAAGATTACTTTAGCCCTACTTAAGGTTGCTCCCCATGTCAAGGACTAGTGGGAAACTTACTATGAGAAAAGGGTTGAGGAACCCTCTCTATTCATGGTTGCACTCAGTTGGAACTCTTTATGAGATTTTGTCAAGGAAAAATATTACCTCGTGGGTAGCTATGAGGATAAATACATACAATGGACCACACTACAGCAGCAAAGGAACCAATATGTGCATGATTTCACAAATATTTTTCATACTCTACACACAAAGTTGGGTATCAAATAATTTGAGTAACATATGGTTCCCAAGTACCATGGATGCTTGCACAAATACATTTAGGATGAAATGGAGTTCCTAAAAATCTCCTTTCTTGGTGCATCATACCGATATGCTGCCAATATTAAACAAAAAAATAAGTAGAAGAAACAAGACTTTGGATCTATCAATTCGAAGCAGGGAAAAGGCGCCCCAAAACCATAAAACAAGGGAAAATCTAAGGTGAGGTCACACAAGACATCCCATCGAAGCCACAAGAAAAGAATAACACCATGAAGATGAAGAAGTACATAGGGAAGTGGTATGCGTTCCATAAGACTCCCACTCATAACACAAGTGAGTGTCATGCCAAGCAATCACGAGTGGCCATTTGGATTCAGATGCATGTTATGACTTAGAGTTAGACCCTAACAAGGGGATTGACAAAGGGAAGAAAATTATTGATGCACAACCTAGTGCCACCATTGACACCACGAAGGTCGAGAAGATTGAGCTTGAAGACCCAAAGGAAGGGGAGTGTCTCTTCCACTCACAGACATGGGTGAAGGGGTCTTTATTGCAGTTCATTTTCAAAAGAGGGAGAAAAAATAACCTCATCTCAGTACAAGTCATTAAGAAGCTGAGATTTCTGACCACACAACACCCACAAACATACACCACCGAGTGCCTCCACCAAGGATAAGATCTCCACGTGATCTAGGTCCGAGTGTGACAAAGGACCCTTCCAAGACCTTTTACTTTCGTGATGTGTTAAATTACATTTTAAGAGAACATTAATGAATACATCTGCATGCGGAAAAGAAAAGGAACATAGCAATCATCAGCAACATAAAAACAAAAGTCATTGATAACAAAGTTCATCCAGGAGGGACTACGTCTCTGGGACTCGATGTCAAGATGGTGTAGGCCGCTACATTAAGTGCTGTCAATAATGGTGATGTACACAAGAGATGATTTCATGATAATACAAGGAAAATTCCCTCACGCAGGAGTGGCTCTAAGAGATGTTCCATTGCAGGAACCCTCAGTCAAAAGAATCCTATCAGTATGACACAAAACTCATGCATGATGAGCATCCCGCCAACATGGCATAAAAGGGATGTCAAAACAAAAACATGCATGATGACAACAAGAGTATCCCAGCAACATACAACAAAGGGATCTCAAAGCATAACATGACAAATCATGATAGCAAGTACATCACATAGAAGATTTCGCATCACATCAAGCAAGGAATCATGAAAACATGTAATAAACAAGATCCTGCATCAACATCAATCAAGGATCTGTGCAGCACAATGCATAAAGAAGAAGTACATGGACACATCATATACCTCACAACAAAGGGCCATCTGAAGAAGTGGATGTCAAAATGCTGAAGTTGTTCGGACCATCGATCTCAAGGCATCGATTGCATGAAAATGACTGCTCGCACATGAATGTAGACATCTGCACTGACACTTAGAAAAGTGGCTAGAAAAAGAAATGAGATAATGAAAAATCTGAATACACCATCAGGTTTGTGGTGTCGAGTAGTGCAAAATCAACTATCCAAAATTAGAATTCTAAAAAGTTGAGAATCTGGGGCTCAAGGAATCTTTTAGATTCCCTCAGGATTCCTCAAATATTCTGCGCCATGGGTGGACTGGAAATTTGCAACTCATATGGCGAATCTGATCTTGCCATTGCGATCCCTGTGGAAAACCATGAAAAACAAGTATAAACTTGACTATATTCCGACATGGCAAAATTTTACCTCCTTGGGGAAATTTCAAGGCTCATGGTTCTGCTCCATGTTTTTGCTACAATCATGGTTCCACGTGCATTCTGAAAATGATTGAAAAATGAAAAAATCTGATGGAGAAATGGATAGCGCCATTGCGTTCATGGTGACGAGAGGTGTTGAATCCATATAAAATTTGTCAAATTCTAACAAAGTGGAAATTTGGCCCTCCTGCAAAATTCATGGTTCCTGCATTTAAAAATAATTAATTTGTCTCGAAAAGCGTGCCCGCTCCTGGTTCCTCCATCTTCCTCGAACTACGTGAAATGGTGAAATTTTGGGTTTATATAAAAATCACTGGTAGAAATACCAATGTAATTCAGTTTGGCTCAATTGTTAAATTAGCAAATAGTTTAGGAGGGGTCAGGTGGTCAAACCCCGCCCCTCTCGTTTTGGTTAGAACAAACTAAATTAAGAATGGGGGTTGGGTCCGCATTGGGCGGCCCGCCCCCAAAATCCTGTGACCTTTGAATACATTTGGCATATAGTGTTTTTGGTTGGGAATTTAATAATATTTGGGGCCGCCCGCTTGGGGGCCGGCCACATGGGCTGGGTGGGTTCGACCCCTGTTGGTCCCGTACTCTATTGACAACACATTGTATTAATGGCGGTTGGCGTTGGGGTGTGGACCGGGTCCAGCGCCGGTGGCCTGCCCACCCCATTAACAATGTGTTGTAACATTTTAACGTTATATGCAAAGGTTGGAGGAGGGCTCGGCGGGGTGATGGCCGCCGAGCCAAATTTAATATTAATTTTTTATTATCATTGTGGTTCTGGGGGTGGTGGGGTCATGGCCACCCACCACTTTTTTTAATATTTTTTTTTTGTATATTCGCTATAATATGGTTATGAGGGGTCGCGGGGGTGGTGGCCCACCACCATATACATAGATTTTTTTTTTTTGGTTTTTATAAAGAGAAAGGTTGGTTTTAAACTTTTAGAAAATAAGGGTCATTGGGCAAATTAACGAGGCTGCAATTTCGACCGATTTCAGGAGCTAGGTTTATGCCTCGGGGTTGGTCAAATTGTAGGACACTTAAACCTAGCCTAGAGCCCAACTTTGACCAAAAATTTGACTGACTCGTTCTCCCTCATACGAGTTCGGTTTGACGAACCATTCACACCTCCATGATCAGGATGACACGATCTATTCTCTGGTCCTAGCTCGAAGTCATTTTGAGCACTTTGATTTTTAAGCATTCATAAACCCTCTTTGTCCTATGTGTCTCTCTGGAGCCACTTGGATCAATCCTCCCCATTGAGGAGCTTTTGGTCCTCCAAAAGCATGAAAAATAATCTGCAACTTCTATGTACCTTGTCTGCATCACAAGCGTCCTGAAGAAGGTCTCGCTTCCATCTCCTTCACCTTTGTTCTTCAGAGCCTTAAGCGACGAACCGACACCTACTACCTCTGCAACCTGTAGTACATTGTTTTGCAAATTACAGGCTTGATTGACATGACCAACTAATGACCCAAACGTCACACACTTGCCACGGGTTTATAACACATACTCGGTGGTCAAGCTTACATCAAGATGGACGCAAGACCTCAGTTATGGCAACAAGGCCAACACATCATTGTTGCTTCAAAAAGTGATGGAAAACACCTCATCACTGCAACACATGATTTACAATCATAAGGCCAAACACTATTGTTTTGACAAGTGATGGAAACATAACATCACTTTCAGAGTGTAAAATGTGACTCAAAATATAACCAAATATCATTGTTGCTGAACAAGTGATGGAAAACACATCATCACTTTTACACTTTAAAATGCAACAAATGATTTACAAAAGAACGACCATGAAATGACAACATGTCTAGAAACCATTTTTCACTTATCAATGTGAATGGGTCACCTTCTTGAGGTGGCTTTGTTTGTCGAACAACTGCTCTTCCTGGTTCATGCACCAACACTTTGTCTTTAAGGCGCTGCTCTGGATGGAGCCTCTAACAAGTGGCTCTTTGATGGCCATTTCTGTCGCAATGACTGCAATAGGTTTTCTTCCTCCATATCTTCTTAACCTATTTATTTTCATGCTGTTGAGAGGGTCTTTCACGCCTCATCCTTTTGAGTGTTGTCATTCTTTTCCAACACTTAGAAAATGTATGGTTATGTAATCCACAAAAGGTGCATGTTTTTTGATGCCATGTTTTACGTTCATTATTAACAACATGATCATAATCGAAATGAACATTCGAAGATCAAAAGTGGTTATACCTTCCCTTGCTATCTCTGATGTCAGTATGGCGATGAGAGCTTGCCTCAGCTCTCTCCCTGCAATGGGCACTGTCGTGGGATGATGGGGATGTGTTCCCATCATTCTCTTTCCTTGACGATTTCAACGATGTCTCGGATGACTCTGACACCTTCGAGCACTCTCCTTTAGTGTATCTCGAGCCTGCAAATCGATGTTCGTGCACAACCTCCAAAGGTTGAGTTATGCCTTGGTTATTAACACCAAGTTCTTCTTTCTCCTCGTGCCTCATCCTTGTAAGGAGCCTCATGTTTGTCCCTATAATTGGGATCTCCAAATCTCCAACAGAACTCATACTATGTGATGACGAAACTGAAATTAAATCAACATCTTTTACCTCCTCTTTCAATTTGGAAAGAACTGATGAGGGTTGCTCGTCATCTGTTGTTGGTGGTTCGCTAACTGTCTCGGTGCATTCCCCAACTTCCTTTCTGACATACCCAAGTCTTACCTGATGGGGTCATTCCTCTACTTTGATGGGGTTGACAATGCCTTGGACATTAATGCACAAGCCTTTTCCTTCATACCCCATTTTCTTCAACAATTTGGAGCCAATTCCTGTGGTATGATTTTCAAGAACAACGAAATCATCATTACGAAACATACATGAATTTGGAGAACTACATTTTACCTTGCATGGGTCATGCTACAGCTTTTCCAAGGCCTCATCCTTTTCTTTCAGCTATCGTAGAAAACTTTGTTTCTCCTCTTTCTATCCATGTAGACGCATCTTCAATTTAGCATTCTTTGTTTAAAGATTATGTTTATTACGCTTCAGTTCTTCCAGGGCCTCTTCCATGGCTTGCAACTGAAGCTGTAATCACTCCTTTTCCTTTGTTTCTTTCTATAGAGTTTCATACATGAAATCCACTCTCTTGGAAATTTTGAGCATGGTCTCATACATCGCTTTTTCATCCTCTGTCGCTACACATTCCATTGTTCACGCTACAATTCACATCAATGCAAAGACAGCTCTGATACCACTTGATCCAGGTCCGGGTGTGACGAAGGACCCTTCCAAGACCTTTTACTTTTGTGATGTGTGAAATTGCATTTTAAGAGAACATTAATGAATACATCGCATGCGAAAAAGAAGAGGAACATAACAATCATCAGCAACATAAAAACAAAAGTCGTTGATAACGAAGTTCGTCCAGGAGGGACTACGTCTTCGAGCCCAAATGTCAAGATGGTGTAGGCCGCTGCATTGAGTGCTACCAATAATGGTGATGTACACAGGAGATGATGTCATGATCATATAAGGAAAATTCCCTCACACAGGAGTGGCTCTAAGAGATGTTCCACTACAGGAACCCTTAGTCAAAAGACTCCTATCAGTATGACACAAAACTCATGCATGATGAGCATCCCGCCAACATGGCATAAAAGGGATGTCAAAAAAAAAGCATGCATGATGACAACAAGAGTATCCCAGCAACATACAACAAAGGGATCTCAAAGCATAACATGACGAATCATGATAGCAAGTACATCACATAGAAGATTCTGCATCACATCAAGAAAGGAATCATGAAAACATGTAATAAACAAGATCCTACATCAACATCAATCAAGGATCTTTGCAGCACAATGCATAAAGAAGAAGTGCATGGACACATCATATACCTCACAACCAAGGGGCATATGAAGAAGCGGATGTCAAAATGATGAAGCTGTTCAGACCATCAATCTCAAGGCATCGATTGCATGAAAATGACTGCTCACACATGAATGTGGACATCTGCACTGGCACTTAGAAAAGTGGCTAGAGAAAGAAATGAGAGAATGAAAAATCTGAATACACCATCAGATTTGTGGTGTCGAGTAGTGCAAAATCGACTGTCCAAAATCTGAATTCTGAAAAGTTGAGAATCTGGGGCTCAAGGAATCTTTTAGATTCCCCCGAGATTCCTCAAAGATTCTGCTCCATGGGTGGACTGGAAATCTGCAACTTAGATGGTGAATCTGATCTCGCCATTGCGATCCCTGTGGAAAACCATGAAAAACAAGTATAAACTTGACTATATTCTGACATGGAAAAATTTTACCTCCTTAGGGAAATTTCAAGGCTCATGGTTCTGCTCCCTGTTTTTGCTGCAATCATGGTTCCACGTGCATTCTGAAAATGGCTGAAAAATGCAGAACTCTGATGGAGAAATGGACAGTGCCATTGCATTTGTGGCGACGAGAGGTGTTGAATCCATATAAAATTTGTCAAATTCTAACAAAGTGGAAATTTGGCCCTCCTGCAAAATTCATGGTTCCTACATTAAAAAATAATTAATTTGTCTCGAAAAGCGTGCCTGCTCCTAGTTCCTCTATCTGCCTCGAACTACGTACAATGGTGAAATTTTGGGTTTATATAAAAATTACTGGTGGAAATACCAATGTAATTTAGTGTGGCTCAATGGTTAAATTAGCAAATAGTTTAGGAGGGGTCGGGTGGTCAAACCCTGCCCCTCTCATTTTAGTTATAACAAATTGCATTAAGAATGGGGGTCGGGTCTGCATTGGGCAGCTCGGCCCCAAAATCCCATGACCTTTGAATACGTTTGGCGCGTAGTGTTTTTGGTTGGGCATTTAATAATATTTGGGGCCCCCTGCTTGGGGGCTGGCCATGTGGGCCGGGCGGGTTCGACGCCCGCCGGTCCCGTACTCCATTGACGACGTGTTGTATTAATGGCGGTTGGCATTGGGGTGTGGGCTGGGTCCACCGCCGGTGGCCCGCCCACCCCATTAACAATGTGTTGTAACATTTTAACGTTATATGCAGAGGTTGGAGTAGAGCTCGGTGGGGTGAAGACTGCCAGCCAAAATTAATATTAATTTTTTATTATCGTTGCGGTTCTGGGGGTGGTGGGGTCATGGCCACCCACCCCTTTTTTTAATATATTTTTTTGTATATTCGCTGTAATATGGTTATGAGGGGTGGCGGGGGTGGTGGCCCACCACCATATACATAGATTTTTTTTTGTTTTTTATAAAGACAAAGGTTGGTTTTAAACTTTTAGAAAATAAGGGTCATTGGGAAAATTAACGAGGCTGCAATTTTGACCGATTTCAGGAGTTAGGTTTATGCCTCAGGGTCGGTCAAATTGTAGGACAGTTAAACCTGGCCCACAGCCCAACTTTGACCAAAGCTTTGACTGACTCGTTCTCCCTCATACGAGTTCGGTTTGACGAACTGTTCACACCTCCACAATCAGGACGACGAGATCTACGCTCTGGTCCTAGGTTGAATTCATCCTGAGCACTTTGATATTCGAGCATTCATAAACCCTCTTTTACCTGTGTGTCTCTCTAAAGCCACCTAGATCACTACATCATCCCATAGTGCCACCTTCCTTATAACATCAAACCATTCATGGATGAGGTATTATGTGGCATTGCTCCTCTTGAAGTTTGTGATGTATTATTAGGCCAACCATACTTGTGGAAGCGTCATGTTGTGTATGAGTCTAGGCCTGACACTATTATTATTAATTTGGGCAATAAGTTATACAGGATACTGGAGGTAGACCAACCTACCACCATATCTTTGATCTCTGCTAAGCAATGCAATAAGAACATCTCACAAACTGGGAAATTTGTTTTCTATCTGATTCACTCACAATGTAAGGGAAAGATCATGGCCACATCCATGGCCCCTGGGAAGGGTTCCTCCATTTAGTAGAAGCAGGTAGATAGGGTCATGGAAGAATATAGGGACATCTTATCCTCACCCATAGGGGTACCCTTGCACTATCAGGTCAATCATTCGATCAATTTGACTCCTGAAGCATCTCTACCCAATGGGATGATATATTGCCACTCCATTTTGGAAAATAAAGAGATCAAGTAGAATATTTAGGAGTTGCTACAAAAAGGGAACATCTAACCAAGTTCTTCACCCTATGGGAGCCTGATTGTACTTGTATTGAAGAAGGATGGGACATAGAGGCTTTACATTCATTATCAGGCACTAAACAAAATCACTATCAAGAATAGGTATCCCATCCCATGGATTGATGAACTTCTAGACTAGCTCAAGGGGTCCATGTATTTCCGAAAGATCGATCTAAAGTATAACTATCACCAGGTTCTAATAAAGCCCACAAATGTATGGAAGATCGCCTTCAAATTAAAGGAAGGCATTTTTGAATGGTTGGTCATAACCTTCGTGTTGAAAAGTGCCCCTGCTACTTTTATGAGGCTGATGGATAACATCTTGCGACCCTTTATGAACTCATTTATGGTTTTTTATATAGAAAACATCATCAACTGCAACACAAGTTGGGTAGAGAACTTGTAACATAATTGGAATATCCTTCAAACAATGAAACAACACAAACTGTGTGCCAACTTGGAGAAATGCACATTTGGCATGAGACAGGTCCAATATCTGGGTTACATAATAGATGTGTGAGGTGTGGATGTGGATCTGGCTAAGATCCAAGTCATTCGAGATTGGCCAACCCGACCACTCTAAAATAGCTTTGTAAATTTTTGGGCCTTACACATTTTTATGGGAGGTTTGTGTTGGGATTATCCCATACCACTTGCCCTTTTAGTCAGATTATGAAGGGTAGAGCAAAAGGAAAGTTTTCTTGGCTTGAGTCATATAGAAGGAATTCATTGAGTTGAATCATATCCTTTGCTCTGCACCTATACTCACATTTCCAAACCTACAAAAATGCTTTGAAATTGAGACAGATGCCTCTAACTATGCTATTGGTGTAGTGCTCACCCAACACGAGCATCTGGTGGCCTATCATAGTGAGACAATTTTCGATACAATTTGTAAGTACCCCACATATGATAAAGAGATTTATTATATCATGCAGGCTTGCCAACAATGGAAACATTACATTCTGGGGAAGGAGAAGATCATCCACAACGATCACTGACCTCTTTACTTTATACAGACAGAAAGGAAGTTGAAGAATGATCGCCATCAGAAGTGGTCTACATATCTACAACAATTCCACTTGAACATTAAATATAAAAATGATGACACCAATCATGTTGCATATTTACTCATTCGGTCCTCAGTTGTAGCATTGACTATTATTCTCAAATCTTGTGGCCATGAAAACTTTGGATGGTAGCAACTATACAAAAATGATCCAAATTTGTCCACCACATACGAGATGCTAGTGGATGGCATGAAAGTTCCATATTTCCACCTCAAGGACACATTATTATGCTATCTAGGACACTTTTTTGTTCGTTCAAGCAAGTGTGCCAAGATAATTTGGGAAGCACACTACAGTCGGGTTTCAAGACACTTTGGTGTGGAGAAAATTGTGGTCGTACTACATAAGTATTTTCATTGGCAAAAACTCTAACAGGATGTTTGAAAATATATCAGATCCTACACTGCCTATTACATTTCCAAGCCAACCATCAAGAAGCAAGGCCTGTATAGTCCTTTTCGAACTCCCAACCAACCCTAGGAGTCCATCCGCATGGGCTATCTATCTGGCCTCCTTTCTACGATGCATGGCAATAACTGTGTATTTTTGGTTGTGGACAATTTTTCTAAGATGGTTATGTTGGTGGCTTGGAAGGAGAGTATCACACCAAAGGAAACTACCAAACCGTTCTTTGAACGAGTGTGGGTAAATTTTTGGATTCCATGGGACCATTATATCATATCATGATAGCAAGTTGATGAGCACATTTTGGTCGAGCCTCTAGACATTATTGGTCACCAAGCTCATCAAAATGACTACATTCCATCCCCAGATTGATGGCCAAACAAAGGTCATCAATAGGCTGATAGTGAACATGCTCCACTTGTAGAACTCCAAGCATCCACGAAGCTAGGATGAGATCCTTCCCTATCTACAACACCACTATAATAGAGCTCTCTTGACTGGTCGGAATCCCTTTCAAGTGGGTCTAGGATTTCAACCCTTGTGTATGATTGATGTTGTCATGCCTCATGCGAATACATAGACAGAATCCACACATGTACACTTTGAGGATGATAAAGCAACCAGTTTTATTGAGTGCATCTAGCACATCTTCTAATAGGTTCACAACATCTTGGAGAAGTCTAATGCCAAGTACAAGCAGCGACATGATCAACATTATGTGCCACATAAGTTTCAGGTGGCTGACAAATTTGGGCTGCATTTGCAAAAAGAATGGCTTACCAGAGCCCATCAAAATATTTGACCACTTTGATACGAGCCTTACACCGTCACCAAGGTTGTGGGTGATAACACTTTTGAGCTCAAAATTCCCCCATTCCTTGGCCGGAACCCAATTTTCAATGTGGACCTCCTTCGACCATACCTTCCACCATTACTGGATAGATAAGACATTGAAGAACAACTAACACCAATAAATCTCAACCCAGACTACATGGAACAAACCACAACTGATTTGATTATAGACACATAGATCAAGACCACTAGCCAATAGAAGATCCATCTCTACGAGGTTGTCAAAGCTAGCCAACCCTACACAAGGGCAAGTGGCTCACCAGGGACCAAGTTAAACAAAAGTTTCCCCATCTCATGGAGGAACTCAAAAAAATGGGGAAAATTGCTTCCCATGGGGGGAGGAATGATCCAGGTGGATATTGGTGGTCGCTCTCCTATTCCACTTGGACCCCCACCATTGTTTCTTCCAGTTTCCTTAATTGTAGCATAATTTACTATTTTTGGCATCTTTTTGGGTCTTGAAATTATAGAGACATTTTGAGGCCTTAAATGAATTTTTTTTTGGAAAATAGGAAAACCCACGAGTCGAAAAATTGGTTTGGAGTCAAAATTTGTAGTCCTTTGATAGATATTTCTAATGAGGCATCATATGCATCAAACAAAGATCATGTGCCAAAGTTACGACCTCGAGAAGTTGATGTACCAATTTACCCCAACGGGGTCCACAAAATTTTGACACTTCATCTCCTAGGTTTAGGGTTTTGTATGTTTAGGGTTTGTTTCTCAATAATAAATAGGCCTTCAAGCCTCATTGAAAAAAAATTTAGAAGGTATGTAGCCACCACATCTCTTCTTAGAGATAAGATACCATCGCCTGAACTAGTTTATTTCCATTCTGCATGTAACACTTTTCAGTACTTTGTTATTAAAGTTTTGCCTTTGTTGTAACTCAATGTTTATTTTTATATCGATATTTCATTTCATCCTACATAAATCTGGATTGGTCTATGCTTAAAGTTGACGCAAGTTATAGGGGGAATACCAATAAAATATGTGTGATTGTTGCATGCACAACGTTCATTGTTTAGGTTTAATGGAAGGTGGGATCTCATAAAGCATGGGAATTGTCGCTTGGTTGCTATGAGACGATACAGGGATAGGGCCAAGAAGTTATTGAACATTTAGAACACTACAGTCCTTCATGACATAGGAAAATCTAAGGAGGATGACTAGAATCCAAAGGTCTGATGGAGTTGATAGTTGGACACAGGATGGTGAACTATCACTAGTTCCAAGTGGCTAGAATAGGCATGAAAAAAAGCAGCTTGGGATATTTGTTGGTTGTAAGTGGCCACCATGGTGATGATGTGGGTGTTTACTATGGACTGAACTACATATCTTACAATAAAGCGGGAGCTAGACACGATGACAGGATAACAAATGCATGTTTGGTTGAACAAAAAATGAGTTCTTGCGACTTCTTTATGAAACAAGGGAGAAGTGTGTTATTGGTTATCTCAATAGGACCATAGCCACTCTAGTTAGTTCAAGTTTGTAGACAAATATTAAGAATGACACTAGAGGAATCTATCTCAAGTCCAAAACTTCTTATATTGAGATGTGTATTGACTATCGTGATGGAGAATCCGATTTATTTTGCAAGAATCCTTGTAAGTCCTAGAAACGGGATAGTTTGACCCTAAGCAATGAACGAGATCATCACTAATGATTTTTTCTCAGGGTTGAAATCATTATGAGACTAATGACAAGTTGTTTAAATGTGACTATGATAGTAAAGCATTGGAACATAGAGAAATGGTCACAAAGCATGTTATGGAGAGCCATGGTGATACCATGGGATGGGTTTCAAAGATGTTCACAAAATTTTTAACGAAATCTATCTATGAGATGACCAAGGTAGAATTAGTTGTAGAGGGATTGAGTTATAGATGAGAGAAGTATGTGAGAGGATGGAAAAGGAGAGAAACAGTGAAAAACTAAAAAAAATAAGGAAAAATTATTATTATGGAGCCGATTTTTTGCATGTAAATGGGCATATAGCTATAAGACCTGGTAAGGCATGCATTCCCCTAGGTAATCACTGGTAAAGTCTAGGTTAGACCTAGGCGACACGGGAATGTCAAGTTAATGAATACCCTCAGTATAATCTTTGAGAGAGCCATGGTGATACCATGGGATGGGTTTCAAAGATGTTCACAAAATTTTTAACGAAATCTATCTATGAGATGACCAAGGTAGAATTAGTTGTAGAGGGATTTAGTTATAGAGGAGAGAAGTATGTGAGAGGATGGAAAAGGAGAGAAACAGTGAACAACTAAAAAAATTAAGGAAAATTTATTATTATGGAGTCGAATTTTTGCATGTAAATGGACATATAGCTATAAGACCTGGTAAGGCATGCATTCCCCTAAGTAATCACTGGTAAAGTCTAGGTTAGACCTAGGCGACAGAAGAATGTCAAGTTAACGAATACCCCGAGTATAATCTTTGAGGGGCGTAAGGGTCAGAGTGAGTGGGGTTGACTCTCTTGGCAAGGTTGGTTGGATTTAGTCCAAGAGGCCCCATGTCAAGGTTTAAGGGTGGAATGTTAGGTAAACTTGACTCATGGACAGATTCAAATTAACCATGTTAAACAATGGTGGTTATGGGCACATGGTAGAGCATACCCATGTTTTTATACACATGGTATTTCATGTAATGTAGCCTTTAAAAGGTTGGGAGGACTTCATTGTAGCATAGGCCAAGGAGGTGAAATTTCATTGGGTTGGATTTTTCCCTAGAGTTGAGGTTTTCCCAAGATAAATATTTTTGTGCATTATGTGTATGTTTTATTATTTTTGTTGTGTTAATATTTTTCTCTCAGTTATTTTATATCTCTGTGACATATTTTTAATTACCTCTCTGGTAAATTTTCTTCACTTACAAAGCAAGCCTCCCAGTGGAGTCACTAATTTTGATGATGGTCAACACTAACTAAAACTTTAAACCATTCAAATACCTAAAAAAATTCTCCCCTTAACTAATACAAGCTATTTAAATGACCTAGTAATTGGGACCTCTCTTAAGAACATATTCCTTAAAGTGACATGTCTAAAGATGTAAGTTGACAATCACCACCCAATGATTATCATAAATTATGTGTGTAAGGGTTATATGTTATGGTTTCAAGAATATGTGTAATCATATTATTGATGGTTTGTTTAAAAAGTGGTTGGAGTTTATTATTAAGTTATCTTGTAATTGTGTGCACCGTTCATATGTCATTATATGATTTGGCATCATAAATACTATGATAATCAATATGTGTTGATTGTGGGTGGTGAAGTTATATATCAATATCTCATGTTTCATTTGACATTTGGAATTTGAAATATTATATTAGGTTATGGATTTGGAACTTTTTTCAACATGAGGTTTTGTAAGTTGATTGATAAGGTATTCAACCTTTATTTGATCTACATTCATTACATTGAGAATTTGGGAACCTCAACTTGGTAATCCTTGGAGATTGAAGTTGTGAGTGAATTGGTTCCGATAACATATTTTAATGTTGATGGACATTTATGTGTATCAACACAGTCCCTAACTCTTGATTCATTAATGTAGTATTTTGAATTGCATCAAGGATAGCATGGGGCAATTAACATGGCTCCCTCTCATTGGTTCAGATGGTTAACTCATTTTTTATGGTTTACCTGTGGCATATTACGTACCTTAGTTAGCACCTTTGGAACATGGATATTTGGCTTGAAAAAATCGATGTTCTTTGCTGCACTTACCTTGCTCCTATCCTTCATATACCCCACCACCTTGGGTTTGGTTTTTAGATTCTTTCCATTTTCACAAACCCTTCGATGCTTTTTTCATTCTTTTGAAAACCTTGTTCCTCTATAAATATTTTTGAGCCGTTTTTAGAGAGTTTACTGTCTCAAAATCCAGATAGCTAGGTGAGGAGTTGTTTGTATAAAATTGACTTCTCATTATTACTGCACTACACACTAGGTATGTGTAAATATGATGGCATTGTTATTTTTATGAATTACACAAAGTTTATTTTCCTTCTTGTTAACCCTACTCCCCTTGGATATATGTAAACAAATGTATGCCTTCTTATCTTTATTGGTTGGTCATGAGTTTCTTTTCTTTGGGTTTGTATGTTTACTAGGGTGCATTCATAAAATTCTTCTTGGCTTGTTGAGATCTCTCCCTATGCACTAAGGACTAGAAGACCTCAAGGCCTTTGAGCCTTTGGCTTACTTTGTCTGGCATGAACTAAGAATAGCCATTAAGTCCATGGTATCTTAATCAATACGTTTTGAGATAGTTAGTAAGGGATTAATCCACAATTGTTTTGGTCCCATGCGAGACAATTTATTTGGCATCACATTTGTTTCTCCTCTCAGAATTATTGATCCTGTTTTATGTATAGTTCATATTTGTCATTTAAAGTAACTTATCATTATTATTATCAATGGGAATTCAAGGCTTTTTTCGTTTCTTTTGCTAAGCACATAATAATCACTCAAATTCTTGTATTAACCAATCATCTAAATTTCTTTTATATGCGATGGTTTTTGAACATGTATCTGACCATGCCTAGGGTTTACACATTCATTTGTCACACAACCTAGGTTATGTGTATAATTAATATTTTCATTCATTTGCACTATGATATTGTTGCACATCTAGAAAGTAATAGCTTGTGAGGCATTTCAAGTGCGTTTACTTGTAAAAAATTATGATTATTCACATTATTTTTTTCGTGTTGGGGTTTGATTTCTCTTACTTTGATTTTGTTTTGAAAATTATAAAATAAAATGGTTCAGGTCTTCAGATTTTTTTCTCTATTATTTCCATCACGTATCATGAGGACCGTACATATTTGTCAATATTCAATTAGAAAAAACCTTTGTTTATATTGGACCATTAAATTTGTTAAGTAAAATTCATGTTTCCGCCTTGATCGATTCTATGCACCTGTGCATATTCTAATTATTTTTTTCCTCTTTTTTATTAAAAATTGATGTTTTATTCATGAAATAACAAATGCTACAAAATATTTTATTGCCTGTGTAATAAGCCATTTAATTTCTTCGATTTGACTTTTTTTAATAGGAATAGGGGAAGAGGCAAAGCAACTGAGAATAGAGATCAATATTTTGGTATAAGAAGGGATAAGAGACTAATAATATCCATCCATTTTGATGAAGATCCTCAAAAAATAAGATAGTTTCTTCACAATGGTGTGATCAATTTGTTGGGCCAAATAGGCCCTCAGTAAATGGTACGATCTGAATCACAACAATCTCCTTTGGTTCAAGAATATTTCATGAGCATCCCTATTCCCCCACATGTTTCTGCTCCTCTTGTTAACCTAAACAATGATGGTTAGGGGCTAGTTATCTCTACATAGGATATTCATTATAGACCTGGTTTGCGTGTTGTTTCACCACCTAATCCTCCTCACCACCCTCATGTATCACATTTACAATCTGTTGTGTCATGTATAACTCATACTCTTCCTACAACACCCAAACCATCTACCCTTTCTACTCATCACACTCCTTCTACACATCAGAACTATAAATAGCCTATACTATTAACTAGTCTAGCGGGCCAAGCATCAAAATACCAACCTATCTCTTTTCTTACTGCGAGTGAGCAAAAACAGGATGCACGGGCTTCTTCCTCTGGTTCTTATTACACATAATCTCACTGAGTCACATAATATTTGCAACAAGAGGAGAAACAAGTAGAATCAACTCCTTCTGAACGGAAAAGGAAATAAACATGGTTCTTTTATTGCATATCACTTCCTTTCAACGCAAGTTACTTGACTTGGTTTTTCAATATTGTTTATATGTTTATAAGGTGGAGTTACCTGTTTAGACAAATTACTAGATATTTCACTAATGATTTGGACAACTTATTAGTTTGAAGAGGATGGCTATAATTATGTGCATATCATGCTCTATATTTTATGGTACCACTTGAATATGAATATTTCATGGAGTGAAAAGGAGGGTGGGAGGTACACTTTTCTTTTTGGTTTATGTGATAATTACTCTAATGATAAGTTATATGTGGTGTTTGTTTATGCCATGGTTAATTCTTACTATGTTGTATGTTGTGATCAACAACCTAATTTCAAGTTTAGAAACTCAACAAAATAAATGATATATAATTCCCATTTATTTATGTAAAAAGGAAAATGGAAACTTGATCGAATGGATTAGAGAGGGTCCCACCTATTAGAGTCTAGATTTAGTTAAATTTTTTGAACAACCTTTAGAAGTTCCTCCTCTTTTTGTATAATCATCCTTTATTAGAAATACAACTAATTCAATATTTAAACCTAAAGAAAAACAATCAAAAGTATTTGGACCATTCTTAAAAAGAGGATAAATCTACGAAGTCAGAGAGAGAACTGTTGAGGGAGAGGTATGCTATAAATTTTGGTTGTTATCATTTTGTTATCACCAAAAAATTGATCATTTGGCCTAATCTACTAGATGGATCAAAGTACACCATGTAAAGCCAATTTTACCATAGTAAAACTTTCATTGTGAGAAATTACCTAATAAACCACCTTTATTAAGTCATTTATAGTTAAACCCATGAAGAATAATTAAATATATCATTATTTATTTGATTTCTTCTAGGAATAATTAATTTAACCATTGTTTTATTATTATTCCTTGTCAAATTTGACCCAATCATGAAAAATAAAGAGATAAATCATTATTTATCTTATTTTTCTCTAAGAATAATTAATTAATCACTAATTAATTATCATTCTTTTTTAAATTTGACTAAATCTCTTAGGAATAATTAAATAAATCCTTATTCGTTTATTATTCCTTAACTAATTCATTGAGATAATAAATAAATCATTTATTTGTTTATTATTTCTAAATAAAAGTTTAAATACTTTTTCCTTCCTAAACAAATATAATAAAATATTCCAAGTGGCAATTTCAGGAATGGGATCAATAATATTTTATTATTGCTCATTATTCGAGGATAACTCAATATTTTGTAATAAATAGGAGGGTTTTCCATTCATTATTCACTTTTGATTATTTTCATTGTTGCACTCACTATTGTAACTATGATTATTTTCATTGTCGCACACCATATTTTTGTTGGGTTTATGCATTATAGAGGAGGGAGACTCTACATAAGGTGAAGACGTTTGAGTATAGCCAAGAACCCATCCCATGGAGGGGGACTGGTAACATTTATCTGTTCTCTTCGCAGGTGTTATTATTAAATTATTCTTTACATATTTGGTTTCCATTGGATGTTTTGGGGTATTACTCTTTCTTTCACTGTTTAACTATGATTGCACCAAAGATCAGAATTTTGGCAAGTTTTGTTTCTATCAATAGCTGCAGATCTACAATGTTTAGCAGTTATTTCTATTGTTGAGATCGATTGTCATCCACGATCTTAAGTGGGTTCTTTTTGTACATTATTGAGAAGAAAACACTACAACAAATTGGTGACTCCACTGGGTTTTATACTTCAAATCCAGAAACCTGGGTGACCTTTGGTTTTCAGCTTAGGGTTTCTTCTTTTTTCAATTCTATTGATGTTTCCTAGCGTTTTAACCCTAGATTTGATAAATTTCTAACTTCCGCAACCTTTTTGGTCATTTTCATAGGTCACAACAACCAATCGCGGCAAAGGTGACACTTTTTTTTGAAATTTGCAGACCGGACATCTCAGAGTAGAAATCGCAGTTTTTAGCCCAAAAGGTGCGATCGGGGATCCAAAACATAGTGTTCTACCCAAAAAGTGCGATTTCATCAAAAAATGGGTCAAAACCCGTAATTTCTGGGTTTTAGGGTTTTACTGAGAGTTTTTTGCTGGGTGTGTGACCTATGTCTCATCTCGCTTAGGCCTTGATCCATTCTGTTTTACTCGTCAAAGTTGAATATAGCCTCCTCTAGGGCTTCAGGTACACTTCTGCCTTTCTAGGAGGAGTTTAGCTGAGTGAGAAGTCCGAGTTTCTGTAGCACTTTCAGCCAGATTTTCCAGATCCATAACCTTTTGTTTCAAATCTGATAATATAGGTTTCTACCATCCATAGTTTCACATTCAAATTTGTTTGGTCATTCCCTTAGGGTCCCATCGGTTGCCCTAAGTGTTTCACCCATCTCCCTATATTTTTGTAGCAATCTTCCTCTCTAGTTTTTTGTTGTTGCCACACCACTTTCTAGCAGCTTAGTGTCACTTGATCCTAATCACACCGACATTCAGATCTCTTTATCATTTCAGTGTTTTTCCTATCGGTTTAGCCACCAAGTAGTACAATTTTTGCAAACCCAGTTTGGTGGGGTTTAGTTAATTGTTTTGTTGTTCATTTTCTGTTATTTCTTTCAGTTTATTTGCAGCAATATTTCTATTTTTTACAAACACGATCTGGGCTTAATCAATTAATACACTTGCACACACAAGCACACCTTAAGCGAATGGTGCTTGGTTTACACTGCCAAGCCAAGACTTAACATAATAAATTTATCTCACCGCATTAGAGATAAAAGATATATTGTTGATATCCCTTCACCATTTCTGTGTTCCATGTGTCCTTCCATAATTGTGCCACAAAGGCATGTGTTGTGGAGACTATTAGGCCTTTCGCCCCAGTTTTCTCTTGGGCATATTTCCCCTCCCCGTCAGGTTCGAGTTCATAGCCCTTAGAGTCCCCATACTGACTCTTCTCCTAGTCCTTCTGATTCCTCATCTGATTCCTGGCCTCCTTCACCGCATATCATCACCATGTCTAGATCCACAACTGGTGGTGGATTTGGTGCTATATCGGTGGTCACATCAGGTAGAACGGTCTTAAGAACCATTCCGGAAACCCCCATGCTC
Organism: Pinus tabuliformis; assembly: GCA_031772625.1. Taxonomy (NCBI): domain Eukaryota; kingdom Viridiplantae; phylum Streptophyta; class Pinopsida; order Pinales; family Pinaceae; genus Pinus; species Pinus tabuliformis. Next base: position 600,928,832 of record CM062815.1, on the reverse strand, counting down.
CCATTTCTGGCTAGGTTAAGACTACTGGATCTTAACCAGTTGATAAATGACCCCATACACCATGATGCTGGTTGGCCCTTTATGTTGACTAAGCATCCCTCAGACATCCCAAAGTTCAAGGATATTACTGGAGAGGATCCTACCAACCATGTTTGATCCTTCCACATGTGGTGTTCATCCAACTCCATAACCAATGACTCCATTCATATTCAGCTCTTCCAATGCACGCTCAATGGAGACGCTACAAAATGGTATGTAGACCAACCCTCTGCCTCTCATTTCATTTTCGAAACTCTTGCTAAAGCATTCTTATCATATTTCCAATTACCTCTCTGATACGACAATGGTATGGAGCTATTGACCACATTCTATCAGTCGTCTGCCACTCGCCTTTCTGACCATGTTCAGGAGTGGTGTTGAAGGAGGAGCACATGTCGTGCCCCTCCTTTTGAAGACCGTTTCTATCTGGATTGGTTTCTTAAGAGCGTTTTATCCCCCATCGAGAAATATGTCGCATCCCATTTTCCTCAGACCGAGGAAGAAGCTCTCCAGACCTCTTTGAGATATGATTTTATTTACGCTCAATCCAGTTATGTCTATACTGTCATTCCATACCTCCCTTGTCCTGGAAGTTGTAGGTTTTAACCTCGTACAAAATTGCCTGCATACGAATTCTAAAACACAGAAAATAAACAATGAGAGAACATAACACATACACACAGATATTTCCCCTGGATCCCAAAACTGGGACTACCAGCTTTATTTTTCATTATATTCCTTTCAATGTTACAATACATATTTATACATGCTGAAGCATCCAATACCATGGACCGAAAACCATCGCGTCCAAAACCATGGACTGAAAACCATAGGTAGGTCCACCCAACTATGTAGGTTAGTCGTGGAAAGAATATAACACAACCCAACATTCTCCCACTTGTTGTTTTCTTTCCACAGGGGGCCACGGGAAATCTTAGTCATTTTTCCAACCCTGAAACGCCCATTGTTTCTCTACACTAGGAGAACTTCTCAGAGCTCAAATATTTTGTCAATGCATTTGCAGTGTTCTTCAAAGTGTCCACCTTTACCAACAACACCTTTTTGTCTTCTATCATATCCCTCACAAAGTGATACTGAACATCAATTTGCTTTGTATTTGAATGATAAGTAGGGTTCTTTGCCAAGAAAATTGCACTTTGGCTGTCACAGTCTATCCTTATAGCTCCCTGTACTAACCCCATACTTGAACACAATCTCTGCAACCAAACTACTTGCTTGCTTGCATGAGTGGCTGCCATGTATTCTAATAGAAGTTACCTTGGCAACAGGAGAAAAAATATCACCAAAATCAATTCCCAGCACCTGGGAATAACCTTTTGCTACCAACCGAGCTTTGTATTTCTCCACCTTTCCTTCTGCATTTGTCTTCTTCTTGAACACCCATTTGCTGCCAATGGGTTTCCTTCCAGTTAGCAACTCGACTAGATCCCAAGCCTCATTTTTGTGCAAAGATTCCTTTTCATCAACCATGGCCTCTTTCCATAGTTTTCCATCCTCTGAATCTACTGCTTCCTTCACAGTTTTGGGATCATCATTAGTAATAGATAAAGCAAAATTTGAATAGAAAGCAGATGGACTATACCTTTCTGGTTGCCTTCTTTATCGAACTGATTTTCTTAAACCTGGAGTTTGTGGCTCTTCATCTTTTGATTCCTCCTCTGCTGTAGAGTCTGATTCTTCCTCCTTTAGCTCAAACTCTATCTTCTCAGGTTCCTTTGTTTGAACTTCATGTTTAATAACATCTTTCACCTCTCTGAACACCACATCTCGGTTGTACACAACCTTCCTTGTTGTTGGGTTCCAAGGCTTATAACCCTTTAAACCATCCTTATACCTAGTAAAGATGCATTTTTTAGATTTACTATCCAATTTGGTTCGTTTCTCCTTTGGAACATGTACGTATGCATCACATCCAAATACCCTCAGATGTGAAAGAGAGGGTTTCTTACTATTCCATACCTCTTGTGGAGTCTTATCCTCCAACGCTGATGAAGGTGATCTGTTGACCAGGTAACATGCTGTCTCCACCGCTTCTACCCAGAATTCTTATCCTAACCCGGCACCACTGAGCATGCTTGCCCTTTCCATCAATGTCTTGTTCATTCTTTATGCAACTCCATTTTGCTGAGGTGTATATGGAGCAGTCTTCTGCCGTGCTATACCACACTTCTTGTAGAATTCTTCAAATTCCTTACTACAAAACTCTCCACCGTTATCTGTCCTTAGCACCTTTATCTTCTTCTCTATCTGGTTTTCCACCAGAGCCTTAAATTCTTTAAACCTGTCAAAGACTTCAAATTTCTTCTTAAGGAAATATATCCATGTATTCCTTGAGAGTTCATCTATAAATAATACATAGTACATAGACTTACCCAGTGATGGAACCTTCACAGGTCCAAACACATCACTGTGCACAAGCTCTAATATCTATTTCGCCCTCTTACCACCAGAGGGGAAACTCACCCGATTCTGCTTCCCATATACAAAATTTTCACAGAATTCAAAATCTAGAGAGCTATTGCTCATACCTTCTACCATACCTTTACCATGAAGTATTCGAAGGCCCTTCTCTCCAATATGTCCAAGCCTTTGATGCCGCATCATGATCTTCTCTCTAGAGACCACTAGATTTTCTGCTCCACCTTCAGGAACCAAAGAACTGTTGCACCCATCAACAACACTGCTACCTTGCAGCTTCTATAGAGTTCTAGTCCAAACTCCCCACATCAATACCAGTGCTCCTCGAACCATCTTGCAGGTATCCTTCTTAAACACTTTTTTTACACCTGCATCATCCAAATTGCTTACAGAAATTAGATTTTTGGCTAATGTAGGAATATGCAGAACACCCAGAAGTGTTCTAACCCTTCCACCTTGGAACCTCAACTTTACTTTTCCACGACCAACGATTCTAACCTTCCTATCATCCCCTAAGAAGACATCACCACCATCGTATTTATCATACTCACAGAACCACTCTCTATGGGGAGTGAAGTGAAAGGATGCACCTGAGTCAATCAACCATGCCTCATGATCTACATGTGTACTTGAAGAAGCCAAGTACACATCCCCACCTTCATCTGAGGTGGTTTTTGCCTCTGCAGAAGAAGCATCATTAGATCCCTTTCCTTTGTCAGGAGCTTTAGATTTACAATCCCTTTTGTAGTGCCCTTCCTTTTCACATTTCCAGCACACCACCTTTACAGGTTGTCCTGGAGATTTAGATCTCCCTCTAGATTTAGATCTCCCACTCGATGACTTATTTTTGTTTCTATTCTGGGACCGTCCTCGTACAAACAAGGCAACATCGTTCTGGCTCTCCATATTTTTCCGTCTCCTCTCCTCCGTCATGAAGGATGAGACTATTTCATCAAACTACAAGGTAGTTGCATTGCTACCTATTGCAATAACCAGACTATCCCACGAATCTGGTAGAGAACACAACAAACTGATGCACTTATCTTCATCTGAAATTTTAATATCAACAGATAATAACTGACTTACCATAGTATTAAATGCATTCAGATGCTCTGTCACCGACTCTCGATCTTTCATCCTCAGGTTATACAGTTTTTTCCGTAGGAATAGTTTATTCACCAGAGAATTAGATTGGTACAAATTCCCTAACTTGTCCCACAAAGCCTTCGCTGTAGCTTCCCCTGATACATTCAACAATACTGAATCTGAGACACACAATCGTATTGTGCTCTTTTCCTTCTGATCCAACTTCTTCCATTCTTCATCAGACACTCCTTTTGGTTTAGTACCTGGATCTACCGTGACCCACTGATCTTTATCCACCAACAGATCCTCCATCTTGAGTTTCCATAACTCAAAACTCTGACCATTAAATTTATCGATCTCTATCTTTCCACTGCTTGCCATCTTCTTTCACCACCAGAATCGATCCTGCAGATCTCCCACTGAACAAGGTCTACCATAGGCCCGAGCGAAACCCCTCAACAACAAAGGCGTCCCCTTGAAGCCAAAACAACTTTGATACCAAATGTACGTTTTAACCCCGTACAGAAATTACCTACATACGAATTCTAAAACACAACAAATAAATAATGAGAGAGCATAACACATAAAACACATATACACAGATATTTTCCCCTGGATCCCAAAACTGGGACTACCAGCTTGATTTTTCATTATATTCCTTTCAATGTTACAATACATATTTATACATGCTGAAGCATCCAATACCATGGACCGAAAACCATCGCGTCCAAAACCATGGACCAAAAACCATAGGTAGGTCCGCCTAACCTAATATAGGTTAGTCGTGGAAAGAATAACACAACTCAACAGAAGTGCCAATGCACCAGGGGAATCTCACGCCACTGACGGTATCATTGGATCCTTTCCACACTCTTCGCCATATTCTTAGCAGAGTTATGGATACCCGCAGAGGGGCACCAGTTCCTCCAACATTTATGCCCCTCCTACTAGCAACATGTTTCCTAGGCCCCAACTCGTCTACCCAACTGATGCTCCTTCTTATGCACAGCTTGGTGCTCCAGCCCCTCAAGCATTAGCACCGCAACATCCCATGCATCCTTAGCCCCAACAACCATCACCCCCTCAAGGCTAGTTGTTTGTGTAGCAAAGTAATACCAATCCGCAAAATTCAAAGAAAATGAATAAGGCCAAGGGTAGCAAGGGTAACCAGGGTAAAGGTAACCAGCCTAGTGAACCCCAGGGGAACCAACCTAACACCAACAATTAACAACAGGGCAGTCAGCCCAAGCAGAACAAGGTTATTCGTATAAACAAGGCTTGTGCATGTTGTGGTGTACATGGCCACTATACACATGAGTGTCCTATTTTACCCCATATGTGCCAAATGTGGGAAGCTCAAGAAGCTTCTCAAGGTCAACAATCGCCTTAGAATCCTATGCGACCTCAGCCGACCATGCTCACAAATCCTTTCCCTCAGCAAGGATTTGTTGCTGCTCAACCCTAGCTAGGTCAAGCAACCCACCTACCCCAATCTTCTGGTCTTGGTGACTACCAGATCCTGATGATGAACTCTTTGAGGTTAACCCTTCCAATATCAACCTACAAACTTGGTCGTGTCAATATGACAAGCCCTCCACTTCGTCAGCTACCGAGTCCAAATCCAAAGTGTCCACTGAGCCTCTTATGAAACCAAATGGTCCATTACAGATCCCTTAACCCAAATTTGAGGTCATTCCCAAGATCCCAAAGGGACCATTACACTGTAATGCGGCTTCTAACAAAGTTGCCCATACATACAGTATAGTAGACGACTTGGCACAATCACTTTCCACCATGTCAACACTGGAAGTCCTCCAGTCGTGCCCTTCCCAAAAGAAGGCTCTACTAATTGCCTTGGGTGTAATGGATCCTTCTGAAGATCGTTTGATTGTCTTCCCGGTTAATACATTAGAGGATCCCCCATTGCCGCCATTTGTTGCTTTCCAGATAATAGTTAGATTCCGTAATGCCATCATTTCTAAATGCATTATTGATGAAGGTGCATCCACCTATGTGATGTTCGCTGCTGTTTGGAAAAAACTCAAATCACCTGGGTTGTCCCCCTCCATCATCACCTTGCGTGCTTGGGATGGACACTCCTCTTAACCCCTTGGCATGTACCGCAACTATCCAGTGACCTTTACAGAAAAGACTGTCCATGTCGATATCGAAGTCATCGCTGCCCTTTTGGATTACAATATTATCTTAGGTCATAGTTACACATATGCCATATAAGCTATTGCGTCTGTGGTGTTCCAAAAGATGTGTTTCCCCCATGAAGCGGTGATCGTTAGCATTGATTAGTTGCCTTACTACGAGCTGGCTTTCGTGACCTCCCCCGAGTCCATCATAGTGTTGATGTCCGACAACAAGTCTTCAACTCCTTGCACCAGTATCTCACCCGGAGTCTATAAAGATTCCTCATTGTTGGGTGCCTTCTCTGGTCCTCCCCCTCCCATTTCTGAACCTACTTCCATGATTTTTTGCATGTTACAAGTGTCACAGGCTGCCCTTAAGTAGTTCGGTACACCTGATCAATAACCAACTCCTCAGCATCCTGTTGTTGCTCTTCCAGCTAAACCCTCTGGACCCACTCCCCCAGGACCTCCTCCATTCATGGGTGCCTCTCCGAAGTTCCGTCCATGAACTCTTCCTCCAGGTCTTAACCATCTAAGAGCTATTCCAACGAGACATTATCCTACTGGCTAGATACCTTACTTATTCCCCCATCAGGGAATTTTTTTTACCTGTCATGGCTTTGCTCATCCTTCCTAACATGACTCTTGGGATCCCCCTACAAACACTATGCCTAGTTAGCCAAGACCATATCATGCTTTGACCCTGGTTCAAATGGTCCCCATGACCCCTGCCACTACTTCAGTTCCCACAACCTCACCAGGAACCAGTTCCTGTTGCGAAAGCATCTGGCCAGGGGGGCAAAGCCAAAAGGAAGGATTCGAAGGACAAGGCTCCCCAAGCTCCTCTAGACCCTAAGGCCCTAAACCCAACACCCCCCTGCGCTTTATGTGAAGTTTTTGGGCACGCCACCAACAATTTTCCTGAACCTCCTCAACTTAAACCATTGGTTCGTGAAGCATTCCCTAAGTCAAATATTCCAGAATTCCATGTTAATATACCGGTCCCACCTAAGAAACTCAAAATGCTTCGCACAAACCACCCTTCTGCCCTTTATGATCTTCATGGTCACTATTCCCATTGTTGCCCTCATCTCGATGAGTTTTGTGATTGCCTTTGGGTGATTCGTGACTACGAGGCCACTCATAGTGGAACCTCTACTCCTCTACCTATGGATTCTGATACCACCAGTAAACCAAAACAGGGAAAATCTGACCCTTCTATTATGATCCCTCCCCTTGATGTCGAGATGACGGACACCACAAGCCCCGTTCTTCACCTATCATCATCCTTGAGTTCCTCACCGGCAAACCTTCTTGAGGCTATTGTGCACGCTTCTATCGAACCTCTTTCAATAGAATCTTAGGTCTCAACATCAGTAGATCCTTCGTCTGCCAATCCGTTGTCTACTATTCAAGATGATGCTTATGTGAGCCTTATTCCTTAGGTTGATGCACCAGGTAATGTCGTCACATCATGTAGTTAGTGTTCCTCCCATCCGCCAATCTCCCAGCCTGATGAGAACACCATGGAAGCTATGTCTGCCCCTGATTACCCCTACACTTGAGTAAGTGGGAACTCCTTCAATAGGATTTCGAAGGCCATCTCCTTCCTAATTCTCCCAATGCGCTCTACCTCCAGAAATGTTGCTCACAACACATCCCTTTGATTTGTGTGTCTTTATTTCTGCCATGTAGTTAGGTAGATTGCATCATCTCATCCATTGTCTTTTTCATATATGGATCTACCATCCACACCGTATATCTTTCATGTCGATGGTGCAAGTCGCTTCTCCCGGAATCTAGCCTCGGTAGCCTGGGCCATTTTTACCCCCTTGCATACGTTAGTCCTTTCAAACGATGTGTGCATTGGATCTGCCACCAATAATCAGGTCGAATATGATGCAGTGATAGGTTTGTTAGTCGATGCCCTCGCTCATTACATTCTTCATCTTCATGTTCGTTTAGATTCCTTGCTACTTGTCATTCAATTGAATGGTGTGTATCATGTGCATAACCAAGTCCTATTTAGAAAATATCTATGAATGAAACTATTGGTACGTGATTTGAAACCATTACTTTCAGTCATGTCCCTCGAGCCCAAAATCACTATGTAGATACCATCGCAAACAACATTCTAGATTGGCATTTATCACATGTATACCATAGAAGATAACCACACAAATGGCAAACCATCATCGTCATACAAAATTCATAATCATGTTATGTATCATATAAGTGTTTGGATTCTACCACTCTAAATACATTTGGTACATCCATAGCATATTGCGGGGGCACATACGCCCCTACATCTCCTTTGGAGGATCTCGTGCCAAGTTGGGTTGATATGCTTGAATCCCTTTTTCGAGCACTCGGAACACAATGACACTCCACAAACTCCTCCTGCTGTGGGGGCATCATTCCCACCTTTGCATACTAGATCAGTATCCCATGCTTGGGGGCATGATGTCTTTCCCCTGGCCATCTTCTCACATAAGTCTTGACCTAAATCCCACTAGATCTAGGTATGGTCGATTATCCTCCCATTCCTTGGATAGTTTGTCTTACCGGCCTCTATGGCGAGCCATAAGAACATCACATATCGTAGACGTTTGATACCATATCTTCAAATATTCTACTCTATGTCCACATAGTCCCCATGCTTGATTTCATGGGTAAGGATGATTCTAGACCTCCTCTAGTAGTTCATTCTCGTTTTCCTCTTCCCTTAATTTTTCACCAGGAACCATCGTTCCAAGAAGCATTTAGGCCATATTTAGACAAGTAAGGCCACTTTTTTGAAAGTTGTAGATCCTGATTCAAATGGTGAGTTTGTCTGCTATGATCTCCACAAGATTTAGGGCCTTCTCCTACTCTCAAATTGGAGGGAAAACATCCTTTTATAGGAAAACCCATAATTTTCCTGTCACACATTGTGACTAGACCATAGCTCAATTTGACGAACCATCAGCATTGTTGGAAAGCTCTCACTGAGCTCTATAACGGGTCTTCCTCAGTTTTTGGTTATTTGACACTTCGCCAAGAAGCCATTTTTCCAAGAAGGGTCACTTCGTCACCTCTCAAAATCGAATTTCGTCATAAAGCGACACTTGTACTTTGAGGTTCACCTCCTCTCAACACTTGTCATACCATATGTTGATTCTCGTCATGAGTGACCATCATTTACTCATGTTCTCATGGTCCCCATCGGGCCTAGTCTGTGTGGCAGCATCATCAAGTCACCTTTGTTCAGAGCATCCGCGATGAGTCACCCTTGCATCCTTGGAGTCTATTTCATGTCCCATCATCTCATGTCACAGTATTACATCCATATTTTCATGTCACCCATCCTGTGTGGCCTATTTTGGCCTCTTACCATACTGCCCCCATCCCCTTTGGAGTTGAGTTAGTTGCTGCCAGGTCAACCATGCACTTTATGCTCTGACAAGGGTTGTCGTCTGTTTGTCCCTCAATCCCCTTTTCCCCATTATCCCTGGTGTTAGTCCATCAATCACATTACTATTTTCCCTCATGCTTTAATTGAGGATCCTCATTCCCTCATCTATCGCGGGCCCTATTCTATCGACATCGGCTCATTTATTCCAGAAGAGCGACCTAGAGGGCGGTGTATCTCGGTTCTATCTTCCATTCTTGTTTGGCACCGTGGATTGAGAAAAGGGTCTCATTATTCCCCTTTTCCTTGGTCATTTCATGTTCGTGATCCATACACTTGATGGTCCAGTGATGCAACAGATTGTATTAGTGATTCCCGGGTATGTGTGAGATGTTTCAGACCTCATGAGGGGTTGGCCGTTTAGGTAGCCCCCCACATGCCTGGACGCATACCTACTATGCTACAACCTTAGAAGAAGTTCCGCAGAGTTAATGGGTTCGGTTCCTATTGATCGGAGTGTTCATAGCATACATGTCTCCTCTAGATGATCCATTAAGTTTTGCAGAACCCTTCCTTGTTCAACACAACTTATTTGGTTGTTCTACTCTCCCTTCGACTCATTTTTTTTGAGGGAAGGGAATTTGTATCTCATGTACTTAGATATTATTTTATTTAGTCCCGGCTCATGTTTTTACTAGGTGCAATATGTATATGGGGCACATTGTATTATTTTTTGGCTCTGTTATGCCAATGTGTCGTGTACCATTCAACATGTACTTTATTGCTTAGTTTCATATTTCTAGGCGAACCATTATTTTTGTACTAAGTTATATTTGCGGGTATGGGTATGCCTCCCCCACCTCATTGAGGTCTAGTACCACAACAAAAAAAGGAGACTTGCATTAGTCTCGCCCCCTCTGTCACTATCCTCTCTCAACTTCAGCTTCATTGGTCTCTCTCTCTCTCTCCTTGACTCCCCTATGTTGTCTAAGTAATTGTGTCTTTACAACGTACTTCAGTCATACATTTTTCTCCTAACACCCATATGTTGGGGGGCAATTTGTTATCACCAAAAAATTGATCATTTAGCCTAATTTACTAAATGGATCAAAGTACACCATGTAAAGCCAATTTTACCATAGTAAAATTTCTTTCACTATGAGAAATTACGTAATAAACCACCTTTATTAAGTAATTCATAGTTAAACCCATGAAGAATAATTAAATAAATCATTATTTATTTGATTTTCTTCTAGGAACAATTAATTTAACTACTGGTTTATTATTATTCCTTGTCAAATTTGACCCAATCATGAAAAATAAATAGATAAATCGTTATTTATCTTATTTTTCTCTAAGAATAATTAATTCATCACTAATTAATTATTATTCTTTGTTAAATTTGACTAAATCCCTTAGGAATAATTAAGTAAATCCTTATTTGTTTATTATTCCTTAACTAATTCATTGAGATAATAAATAAATCATTTATTTATTTATTATTTCTATATAAATTTTTAAATACTTTTTCCCTCCTAAACAAATATAATAAAATATTTCAAGTGGCAATTCCAAGAATGGGATCAATAATATTTTATTATTGCTCATTATTCGAGGATAACTTAATATTTTGTTATAAATAGGAGGGTTTTCCATTCATTATTCACTTTTGATTATTTTCATTATTGCACTCACTGTTGTAACTCTGATTATTTTCATTGTCGCACACCATATTTTTGTTGGGTTTATGCATTATAAAGGAGAGAGACTCTACATAAGGTGAAGACATTTGAGGATAGCCAAGAACCCATCCCATAGAGGGGGACTGGTAACATTTATCTGTTCCCTTCACAGGTGTTATTATTAAATTATTCTTTACATATCTGGTTTCCATTGGATGTTTTAGGGTTATTACTCTTTTTTTCATTGTTTAACTATGATTGCAGCATATATCAAAATTTTGGCAGGTTTGTTTCTATCGATAGCTACAGATCTACAATGTTTAGCATTCATTTCTATTATTGAGATCATTTGTCATCCACGATCTTAAGTGGGTTCTTTTTGTACATCATTGAGAAGAAAACACTACAACACATTCCACTAATTTTTTTATGTTTCTGACAAAGTTTGAGGCTAATCCTAATGGTGACAACAAATGTATATCACTATGGTGAAACAAAGTAGGTGACTCCATTGAAATTACTTCAAATTCAAGTAGCTTTAATCTTTATGTTTATTCTTGTTGTTTTTTAAAGGTAAAGCTACTTTATTGCCAGTGCTAACAACTATTTATTTGCAGAAAGTGAGTTGCCCACATCTTACTCCAATGAAGGATTTCATTTTGCTTCCATTCTTGTTTCTTGCTCAAATTATTATATATGGTAGCTTTACAATAGTCTATGATTAAGTTGGTCAAAATTCTTTGCAGAGGTTTTCCTTTCAGGATTTTGGTTGTTCTTTGTCATATTTAAAAAAAATCAGCCTTTTGGTTCATACAAATATTTTTTTTTATATCTCTCTACATTTGATTTGATTTACTTATCAGCAATTTATTTATTTATTTTCAGCAACTTATGCTCTACAGGGTACAAGGCACTTTCATTAATCCTGACTAGTTCACTACCATGCTTTTGTACTCATAACAGCTTATGCTCTACACAACCATGGGCTTCAAGCCTAGGATCTAGTTAGCTTTTCGCCTTTGTTTAACATTTTATTTGAAATTTTATGTCTACATATCACAGATTTGTTTATTTCTTTCATTATTTTTGTACTTAAGGTATATACAACCATTTTTATTTTTATTTTTATTCTATTTTGTATATTTGCAAAAAATAATTAGAAAAAAAAACATAAAACACCTAAAATAATCCAACATATTTTCATATCTATGATAGCATGTCTCATTATCTTGTTCTGATAATCTGATTCGAGGAGTTGATTTTTTAAGGTTTGTTAATCTCACAAAACATGAACATCTCATAGGGGTGCAGAGAGGCTTTGGCCAATGGAATAATGAGAGAAATGCATTAGATAAGGGTAGAGTGAGGGGGAAATATTGGGTGAGTTATTCCCCCCACCCCCACCCTATATCTCATATATTTTTCCTACCACACACTACTCCTCCATTATATGGGTGGGGGGCTATATTTTTCCCATTATTTTTCTCCTCCACAATCCTCTCTACCCAATATTTCCCTCCACCCCCACCACTACCTCACATATTATTGGAAAAAACATAATATGATAATAAAATTATGTTTTTCCCAATATTCTCTATGCAAGGAAGGGAGAAATATTAGGTAAATTATAATATTTACCCAATATTCCCTCCCACCACCCTCATAATTGTGCTTTTCTCAATATTTCTCAAGTGGGGGTGAGGGAAAAGATTGGGTAAATAATAATATTTTTCCTAATATTTCCTCAGCCCCTCAATCGATACATTTGGATCGAAATTTCTGACTCTAATGCAAACAATATTTATCTTGCAATTTGTTATTTTTCTCCTACCAATTCAACCTCCTATAGGGAAAAAAAACTAGATAAAAATTTCCCCTTCAATACCTTAGAATAGGATATTCATAGTCTAGGGAATGAAGGTAATATCTTCTAGATAAGGGACTTAAATGCTAGAATCGCTACTAACCTAGCTACTCTCCTAAGTAATAACTCTCACCTGGATCCTCTTTGGCTAGATGATTGAATTTTACTTAGCGAATAGATTGAAAATAAATTCTAAAGACATAACTCATAACTTATTTTCTATCGAGCTAATCAATCTCGATAGTTCCCAATACTTGATAATTTTTAATTGAATTAATAAGTGGCCAACCATCAACTGGATGACTTGTATTCATGGGCTTGGAAGTAGTGTTGTGGATTATGTGATATCTGATATCCATGTTGTCAATCACATTGTAAATTTTGACCTCATAAATGACCATGAGCCTGATTCTGACCATAGACCTTTAATCTTAACTCTAAACCTTGACATTCACAGCAGTAGGATGAAAGAGAATTATGAGAGTCAAAGGCACAACCATTTTGATAGAAGTAAAGTGGATCTCTTCTTAAAGGATTTCAATAGGGATTTAAATTGCTTAATGTATAAGCATCAGATTGTGCACATCTACCATAATTTTACTACAACCTTTTCGACTAGCATTAACAAGTTCCCCACCAAGGTGTCTTATAAAAATAATAATAGAACTTCCAGCCTTTGGTATGATAATGATTGTAAAATTGCTAAGAAAGAGATTAGATATTTTCTTAATGAAAATTTAAAGCTTGAAAAAATAAATGCATAAAAATCTCTTATAAAAAGGAAGAAAATGTCCTATATAAATAGGATGTAAGAGCATCTCCTTCACCTTTCTAAAGTTCAGCCCAAAAATTTTTGGAGGAAAATTCTTGTTCATAAAATTAAAGAAAATAATGTCATCCCCTTAAAGAATTGGTATATCTATCTTAAGAAACTTTATGATTTGCCTGACGCCATGGGAACCATCTTTAACACTCCTATAGAGGAGGATATCTTCTCTTTGAAATACATTGACTTCATGATTAAGAAACTTGCTAATGGGAAATCTAGGTATTTTGAAGGATACCAAGATGAAATTCTAAAAATGGGAAGGTCTATCCTGATCTGTCATATACAGAAACTCCTCAATATCATAGTGAAACAAGGCTTCCCTAAGCCTTGGACACAAATCTGTATTGTTCCTATCTTCAAAAGTGGGAATAAAAACATTCCCTCTAACTATAGGACCATTATGATTAAGCACATTTTAGCCAAGTTATATGGACTCATTTTTGAAAAGAATATTAGCCTTTGGCTTGAAAGTCATGGTAAATGAGCTAAAGATCAAGCCAAATTTAGGAAACATTAATCAACTATAGATCATGTTCTTACTCTTATGATCATTGTAGAGGAATGCCACAATAATAAGACTAATCTCTTCTATTGTGTCGTTGACCTGAGAAAAAAAATTCGACACCATTCCTGGTGATAAGCTATGGTAGAGGCTAGAAGAGAAAATGATTCCTCCCAAGATGAGGGCTATTGTGACTAGGCTATATGTGAATGTTATTGCCAAGTTCAAGACTACCGAGGGTTGGTATGTAATATCATAGTTAAGCAAGGATATACCCTACCCCCTACAATTTTTTGCATCTACATTGATAAGATAGAAGAGTGTTTATAAGTTATATGATGTGATGGATCCAGGATCACTGGTATGGTCATTACTCTTCTCCATTATGTTGTTGATATAATTCTTTTAGCTAGGAACCATGATGATCTCGACAAGCAACATAGAATCCTCCAATATTATTGCTCGAAGATGGGTATGACTATTAATATTTACAAGACTAAAGTTATGATAATTAAATCCAAAATATCAACTATGATAATTTGATTTATGATAATAAATATTGGGAGACAATTTATTCATACAAATATGTTGGAATTGACATTCATCATTAGCTCAATTGGAATTATAACCTTGAGAAAAGTATAATTTGAGGATGGAAAGATTATTATGGGCTTGAAAATAATTGTAGGTCGAAGGATATTTGGGAATGGAGTAAAAAAAGTCCCTCTTTTGGACTCTCATCATTGGACATGGGGTTTGGGGTTGGAGGAAGATTGAGTTGATCCAAAAGAAATTTATAACCTACACTGTCAAGATTAAAGGAAACACTCCCCACCCTATCTTCTTACGTGAAGCTAGTTTTCCCCCAATTGGAAGAATGACTATGATACATATCTCATGTATAATAAGAATCTATACAACATGAAAGCCAAGAGGTACCCTAATATTTCTTCTAATTCTACCTAAAAGCCCCACCTCCAGCTCAAGCGAGGCTAGCATAAAGATGCCCGACTTGGCTAGATCATTGGGGTGTGAAGAAGGAAAACATCTTAAAGAATAATGATAGTATTAAAAATATTATTACTTCCAAATATAAGAATAAGTTGTGGGATGATAAGGAGTTAGGGGAAAATGAATCTAGTATTATAAGGAGGTTATCAAACTCAATCTCGAAAACCTGAATTATCTAATAAAATGAGAATTTCTAAGATAAGAACTAATTCTCATGAGCTTCAAAGTGAAACCAAGCATTAGTCGATTCCAAAAAACCTTGGGATCAAATATTTTGTCATCTTTATGATACTAAGGGTATTGAATATGAGAAACACTTTCGCTTTGATTGCATAACTCTTAATCACATCCATTCCAATTTTCAAAATCTCTGCCACACTACCAACTTTCTTGACTTGTTAATTTAGCAAAACTACAGCGATTTGGGAACACTTCTCTCCATTATTTTTTATCATAGAAATAAAATGTTAACGAATATCAATTAATTTATCACTCTTAATGTCTATTAGACCATATAAGTCTTAGTGGACATTAATCATCATCATTATAAGGGTGAGGATGAGTGTGCATACTAGGGAAAATTTTGGAAAAAACATAATTTTATCATAATATTATGATTTTATGAATAACATATAAGGGTGTGGTGAAGATGACATATGGGAAATATTATGTAAATTATGAGTGTGAGAAGGTTATTAATCTAATATTCCCCACGATCTTATTCATCATCACCTTTATCTTATACATCAATTTAGTTTCTAAATTATAATCTCTGCATGTGTGTGTGTGTGTTTCCATTTATTATTAATAAATTGAGATTTAAGATAAACTTTATAATCATTAAAAAAATTCAAATTAAAAAGTGTTTATATAAATATTAATTTTCACAAGTTCATATAATTTGAATGAGTTTAATCATTCAAAATATATATTTTGTCCCATATAGAGATATTTTCATTTAATATTTTTTACTCTTTCATTGATTCATACCTACAATATTATGGTTTTAGGAGCTAATTAAAATAAACAAGAATTTTGTGTGCATTCCATTGGTTCTGGGTACGACGATTGCACACAGTAGTGGGTGACATTGTTAATGGTGGAATGACATAAGTAGATCAATCAATATATCTAAGTCCATATTTCCTTCATTAGTTTCTCTTTTTGTTTAGTTCAAATTCATTTTTTTGGAATTATTGCATTTGGACTTTGATGGTTTTTTTCCCTTGAAGGCTTCAGAATGGTGTAGTATGTGGGAGTTATTCAATGGACAATCAAAGGATATCTTCATGTTGACTATGTCATCTTCTTATTTTGTTTTGTTGATATTATTGTGTTTGCACTTAGTAGGCCTGTATTTTTAGTCTTTGCCTTGTCATGGACTATAGTATTCACCTTGTGGTCATAGTGCATTGACCATGCATTATTTTGATGTTTTTTTGCAATCTTAACCAAAGTTTCAAGAAAATGTTCATTTTTTTTTCATAAATTCAAAAATAGATTTCTAATTTTCTAGAAATCTTATTTCTATTTTTTTATCGGCGTAGCAACTTACGATGGGACATAATTGCCCTAGCGTGAGCGTTTTATGTTTTGTATTTGTTAGTGCTTGAAAATTGATTTAAAAATAACTAAAAAACTAATTTTTTGAGTGGTCATTCTGTTGAAAAGTGTGCAACAAGAAATGCTTGTTGAGAATGCAACAAGATGATGGAGCTTAGTGGAAAGGAGTCGCCTTCACTAAGTGGGCCCGCAGGCAAATTATGGCGCAAAGTCTATTTTTTAGACTATGTCTATTTTTAGACATATGGATCATGGTCTATGAGTTGCAGGACGCTGTTTATGGATGATTGGTCATGTTGGGAAAAAATAGATGGACTTCTATTTTTGGATCACAACAGGAGTGATCAGAGTCTATTTTTAGATTGCTAGTCAAAAATAGAAAAGTCAAATATTATTGTCTCATAATAATATTTAGACTATAAACTTTATCTTATCCTCTTGGAGCACTTCAGTTTGAGCTATAGATGTGGCACATGCAGCTGTCAGAAGGAAATACACTTTCTTTGTGGGTCAGTTGAGCTATTGCATGCAGGACATTAGTTAGAACTCATGTGGTTGAGTTCTGTGGAGTTGGATGAGCAGTTAATGGAGTTGTGTTCAGTTTGACTTAGTTGAACTAGTTGTATTTAGTCTAACTGGCCAATAGACTAAGTGATGAGTTGTGTGAATTAGTTATTAATTAATTCACTAATTATTAACTCATAATGAAACTGAGGAATACATCAGTTAACTCAGTGCATGTACAGTTCAGTGGAGACAGGTGTTAGAGGTTGAGATTGCTATTAGTTGTGACTATAGTTGTGCATGAGATTTTGCACAATCAAAGGATTGAGTATGCCCATGAGAATTTCATATGCCCAGTGATATAGCCTATGCTCACATGATTTCCAGTGTGAGTAATTTTCCCAAGGTAAATAGAACTTGGAGCGAGTTTGGATTCAATTCATTCTCTTGCAGGATTGTGGAGTGGAGGCAGGCAAGCAACGGAGGAGATTTGGAGATCAGATCTGAGCTGTATTGTGTGTAACAGGTGGAGATAGTACTGAGTACTTGTGAGGAGTACTATACTATGTAATGTTACATGTTCTCAATCATTAATATACAGATAGTGTGGGGTTTTCAGCTGTAAGCTTTCCCCGGGTAACATACTGTGTTAATGTGTGCATGGGATTGATGTTTCATTGTTATTGATGCTGCTAAATTGATGATCAACGTAGAGGAGCTTATGTATTGTGCATGTATTCCGCAATAGTGTATAATCGGGATAATCTCTATTGAATAAGTGTCATATTATTCAAAATTTCTACATGGTATCAGAGCTGGTTGATTTGTAGAAAAAGTTCTACATGATATCAAAGAGGGATTGATCATCAAATCTATTATTCAGAAAGTGTTTACATTTTATTTCTTCAGGCAGAGTCTGTAATCGGGCCAGGTAGCCTCTGGATTCATCCTTCTTTTGGAAGGTGAGATATCCAGTGAATGCCCATACAGTCAATCTTTGTATGAGAAATACTTTGTTCTCACGAATTTTAGATCAGAAGCGGTTGAGTTTTGAGCTGGTGGAATGGTGCTCAAGGATAAACTCAGAAACATTAAGTGTGAGAATGGAGACAGTATGCCCAGGTATCTCACGAAGTTCACCCAATGTCGGGATGAGCTGGGAAGTGTGGGGGTAACTGTTGAGGATGAGGATATGGTGAGTCTAGCACTCCTTGGCCTTCCTAAGAGTTGGCATAGCTACCAGGACTCGGTGAATGGAAGGGAGAAATTGCCAGGATGGGAGAGACTTTGGTCGGATCTTGTGCACGAGGAGATTAGACGGCGCACCAGAGACAGTTCTTCATCTATGCATGACGAGGAGAACTGTGCCTTGGCGAGTAAGGCGAAGAAGGGGAAGGGGAAGGTTTCTCTTTCCGAATCCAATTCTTCCAATGATGGGAAGAAGGTTGACAAGTCGAAGGTGAGATGCTTTCGTTGTCATGAGTTGGGCCATTATGCTATTAATTGCCCAAAGAAGAAGTCCAAGAAGGGACCTGGGGAAGGATCTGAAGGTGAGGCACTTGCTTCATAGTTTGAGTTGGATTTCACACTCTTCGCATGCATGGTTTCATCCATGATGTGAAGTGGTTGGTTTCTTGACAGTGGAGCTTCTTTCCACATGACCGGTGACAAGAGTTTGTTCAGTACTTTGGAGGAGAAAGATCTCCAGATACTCATAACGATGGGTAATGATGACAAGTATAGTGTCTCAGGTGTAGGCACGACTATTTTTCAGAGGGAGCATGGAGCTCACCTTACCTTGACCGATGTCAAGTATGTACCAGGACTGAAGAGAAACTTGGTGTCAATCGCAATGCTGGAAGACAGAGGCTATGATGTAGTCTTTAGTAAGGGAAAGGTTTTCCTTAGACACATCATCACTATATAGGTGAAGCAGATTGGTTCATGGGTCAAGAACCTATATGCTCTTGAGGTTCAAGATGCATGCAAAGCCTTGAGCAGCGAGGCAACTGATGGAGACTTGGTGGTTGAGGGGGAGCATATATTACCTCTTAACATGCAGAGCTAGAAGAAGTCTCAGACGATTATGGAGGAGCCACGATTGGTGCAGCAGGTTCAGGAGGTTGTGGAGCAGCCACAACAAGGGAAGCTGAGAGGAGATCGAGTAGAGACATCTACTCATGCAGAGACCTCCAGTAGGGGGAAACTTCAAGCCAGGTGGGCTGAGGGATCGCATGCAACCATACCTCTAGGTAGGAGGTGGGGTGATGTGGATTGATCATCCCAAGGAGGAGGGGCAGGATCCTTGAGGTACCCAACCTCTTGGATGAGACCTTGCTACGGGAGCCCCAATGTGTAGTAGCAGGAACTAATTGATTGGGTAGAGACAGATGCGGATGGAGCGGCAGAGAGAGCGACAGTGCAGGGAATCCCAGGACAGCGCATAGCATGCAGGCTGCAGCAATGCGAGAGGCACAAGTGTTTTGCACAGTGCTAGGTGGCACAGAGAGGTGTGCAATGGTGTGAGATGCATGGGGATGTTGCAGTAGCGCAGATGTCAGAGAGGGAGCACTTGTTAGCAGCAGGTAGAGCTTCAGCATCAGAGTATGTTCCTAGCCCAACAGAGTGGTTAGTTGGGAGTGTTTTTGTTCCAAGTGTTGTTGGAGCAAAGTGGACCGGGCAGATGTGTTGCATGCGGAACATTCCAGAGTTACAGGATCGGATTTGAGAGGAAGCCTTTCTTGTTGAGAGGGAGTGTTGAAAAGTGTGCAACAAGAAATGCTTGTTGAGAATGCAACAAGATGATGGAGCTTAGTGGAAAGGAGTTGCCTTCACTAAGTGGGCCCACAGGCAAATTATGGAGCAAAGTCTATTTTTTAGACTATGTCTATTTTTAGACATATGGATCATGGTCTATGAGTTGCAGGATGTTGTTTATGGATGATTGGTCATGTTGGGAAAAAATAGATGGACTTCTATTTTTGGATCACAGCAGGAGTGATCAGAGTCTATTTTTAGACTGCTAGTCAAAAATAGAAAAGTCAAATATTATTGTCTCATAATAATATTTAGACTATAAACTTTATCTTATCCTCTTGGAGCACTTCAGTTTGAGCTATAGATGTGGCACATGCAGCTGCCAAAAGGAAATACGCTTTCCTTGTGGGTTAGTTGAGCTATTGCATGCAGGACATCAGTTAGAACTCATGTGGTTGAGTTCTGTGGAGTTGGATGAGTAGTTAATGGAGTTGTGTTCAGTTTGACTTAGTTGAACTAGTTGTATTTAGTCTAACTGGCCAATAGACTAAGTGATGAGTTGTGTGAATTAGTTATTAATTAATTCACTAATTATTAACTCATAATGCAACTGAAGAATACATCAGTTAACTCAGTGCATGTACAGTTCAGTGGAGACAGGTGTTAGAGGTTGAGATTGCTATCAGTTGTGACTATAGTTGTGCATGAGATTTTGCACAATCAAAGGATTGAGTATGCCCATGAGAATTGCATATGCCCAGTGATATAGCCTGTGCTCACATGATTTCTAGTGTGAGTGATTTTCCCAAGGTAAATAGAACTTGGAACGAGTTTGGATTCAATTCATTCTCTTGCAGGATTGTGCAGTGGAGGTAGGCAAGCAGTGGAGGAGATTTGGAGATCAGATCTGAGTTGTATTGTGTGTAACAGGTGGAGATAGTACTGAGTACTTGTGAGGAGTATTGTACTATGTAATGTTACATGTTCTCAATCATTAATATATAGATAGTGTGGGGTTTTCAGCGGTAAGCTTTCCCCGGGTTACATATTGTGTTAATGTGTGCATGCGATTGATGTTTCATTGTCATTGATGCTGCTAAATTGATGATCAACGTAGAGGAGCTTATGTATTGTGCATGTATTCCGCAATAGTGTATAATCGGGATAATCTCTATTGAATAAGTGTCATATTATTCAAAATTTCTACACATTCCATCACTGAGTTCTCAGACACTAACACTGACACTGCCACTATTATTGTACTACTCTTCCTAATGATGATAGAATTGATGCAGTTGTATGTCCTTTGTGTAGGCATGGGGGGGGGGGGGGGGGGGGGGGGTAAAAAATATCCACTTAATATTTTGTTGTGTCAAGATGACTATTACTTCTACAAATTTCCACATCATATATCATGCTTTGAATAAATTTCAAATGTGCAGGACGGGGTATTTGTAGAAGAAAAGTTGTGTAGAGCTCTAATTTTATAGAGTTATGAATATTTGTGGAGGCAAATCCATTAGCATGGAGAATGAGATGTGATTTTCGTGAGTGATGAGACTATGTGGATGGTGGGGTATGTGCGGGAGAACAAAGATGAAAAGGAAACTTTAATTAATTTAACTATGAACAAATTTTGAATTAATAATATTATGTTTCATTTTGCAGAGCTTTTAATGTGTGCAGGATGGGGCATGTGCGGGAGAACATGGGTGCATAGGGAATTTTATTCGGCAAGGATAAAATTAATGTTAAAATATTTCCTGAAGAATGTGCGGGAGAATGAGGGTGCATATAGAAATTTAGCTAAGGATGAAATTAATGTTAAAATCTTTATTGAAGTATGTGTGGGAGGTCAGTTGTGTAGAGTTATGATTTTATAGCTATGAATCTTAGTGGAGGATGGGATATGTGCGGGAGAACATAATACTTAATATTGTTATGTTTCATTGTGCAGAGGATGAGAATGAGGGTGCATACGGAAATTTAGCTAAGGATGAAATTAATGTTAAAATCTTTATTGAAGTATGTGTGGGAGGTCGGTTGTGTAGAGTTATGATTTTAGAGCTATGAATCTTAGTGGAGGATGGGATATGTGCGGGAGAACATAATACTTAATATTGTTATGTTTCATTGTGCAAATATTTTATTATGTAGAGGATGGGTTTAGTGTGGGAGAATGAGTGGTGCATAGGGAAATTAATGTTAAACAATTAATGTTAATATATGAGATTTTTATATGCATTTGTGTTATATTGAAAGTATACGAGTTTTCTATTTATCAGAAGACAAACATTGGGATGGTAAAAAATATGGAAAATGGGGTATGTGTGATAGAACAAGAGGTTTTGTGAGTGCTATTCCATCTTTGCAGAGGACAAGGCTTGTGCAGGAGAAAACAATAATTAATATTACAATGTTTCATTGTGTAGAGCTTTTACTATGCTGAGCTTTATATTGGGAACTTTATTTAGTGGGGACAAAATTAGGACAGTGTATTTTCTAAAGAATGTGGGGTACATAGGGAAATTGATGTTAAACTATTAATATGTTATTATTATTATCTTTCATTTTGTGAAGAGGGAACTGTAGCACGCATTAACGAAATAGTCACTCCCTCTACCGCTAACTAGACTAGTTGTGTAGAGTTATGATTTTATAGAGCTATAAATATTTGCAGACTGAAGGATGTGTGGATGAATATTACTATGTTTCACTGTGCAGAGCTTTGACCGTACATAAGATCGAGTATGTATGTCTATATCCTCAATAAATTAATATGTTAGTTGGAAAGGAAAACATACAACTCTGAAAATTAGGTTGCGGAAATAGTTTGAAATTAAGTTACTGAGAGAAAAACAATAGCTAAATCATCAATGGTTAACTTTGACACAACACTAGTAGAAAATGATGAAATTCGTGACTAGGTGACTAAAAACGTTAGTCACCGCAATTATTTATGTACAATTTTCACTGTAGATCACTTGATATATGCAATGTCCTAAAGCATAAATACTAGATCTACTTCTACCATAAAATTTGCGGAAGCTTAAACAGATATGAGCATCATCAACCAAGAATAGATATAACTGAGAATGAGAAGTAATCAACCACACATAACACAGAAGATATAACCAGGGGAAATCCTTAGCCTAAAACCCCAACTCTGTATTATCATACAAGTGGAAATATAGCCAGTATTACAAAAAGAATCAGCTCAAAAGCTATCCTGCTCTCTCTGCAATACCTCTGCTGCTAATAGATAGTCAAAGGCCTCTATCTAACCTCTGGTCTACCCTCCAAGCCTCTTATTTCTTTGCGCAATTCTGACTGGGGTCCAGTGCAGCCACTTGTGTGAATTGGCCTCTTCACACACTCACTAACCTCTGATCCAACTACGCAGTCCTGAAGGAGATAAATCCTCATCATGGATGAGCTTCCTTTATAGGAAAAATATTTATCCAACTGATAGTACATTGTCCCTTCTCTGATATCAACTAGGTCTCTATCTGAACTAACATGCATGAGTTACTCATGAGAGAATATTCAGTTTTCTGAAGAACAACAATTATATGCTAGCATGCATTAACTAACTGAACTTACTTAATTGAAACAAACTATTTAAATCAAATATAACTAGACTTGACTCAGTTAACTGAGCCAACTAATTACTACTCAAATTAGAACTCATCCTTATCTCTTTAACTGATGGATAAATTCCTCAATTAATAGATAAACTGTTGCATGTCCTCACATAGACTTCATGTTTGATTTTTCACAACTAATTAACTCATGGAGAATTAATTAATTTATTTTCAAACAACTGTTAAGTTCAAATTCGAATTTTACTTCCTATTTTTAGTCCAGGGACTGACTAAAATAGGAATCCATCCTGAACTGCTAAAAATAGAATGCTATTTTTAGCACTTCCATTTTTCATTCCCTGTTGCCCAATCCAGCACTGGTACCCAAACTGCTATTTTTAGCAGTGCTATTTTTAGCACTTCTATTTTTAGCATTTCTTGTTGCCATTTTCAACAATTTCAAGTGAATTAATGCTAAATTTGAGCTATTTTAAGTGACTGAACTAAAAATGACTAACTTAAACGACTAATTTAGTTTAGGGATAAAATATATGACTAGATAATATGTGACCAAACTAAAAGTTACTAACTAAAATGACTAATTTAGTCCCGAACTAAAATATATGACTAGGTAATAAGTGACAAAAGTAATAATGATTAACGTAAACAACACATATTCAAACCATGAAAACAAAACATATGCAAACCTTTAGAGGTGTATAGCCTCCATGCATGTGTGTGATGGAAGGTGTTTGATATCTTAAAGTTGGTTTCCCTTCATCACCAAAGAGGCTTAGGCTATGAGTGTATTGGACAAGCAACCCTCATAATTCGTTCCTTTAAGTTTTTGGAAAATCTCAAGTTAAAGTCCAACTAGTGCTAATAGATAGTCTCAAAGGTGTTTGCTAGGGTTTTTAAACAAGGTCACTAGATCCCAATCCAATGGAGGTGCCTTAGATTTGTTGAAAAGTAAAATACCCCACATGGCATCGAATGGGTGATTGATGACTACCAGCTAGAGGACTTAAACCAAATTAATCGTGCAGGTCAAAACTACAATTGAAAAAAGAGCAACACACACATGATAATTCACACTAGAATTCATCCTCTCACAATCAAGAGTTGATGAATAAAATGTTAATTCTTTAATGAAGCCAAGGAAACCAAGAAGATCCTTTTCAACCCTTACTTAATGAAGTTAATAAAATCTTCACAAGGAGGAAACATTTTCATCCAATTAAAGACTGAAAGAGATGCTCTTTTTTATTTAAAGGAAAACTTTATGGAGAAACTTGAGATCGACAACTCATTAAAGTGACTTGAACTATACTTGAGATGAACTAAAATGATTTCCACTATAACCTAAGAGTATATTCAATATGTTGCAATTCTATAATAATAACATACAATTTAGCAAGGGTTAAGACATCTCTACACACACTCATGGGGTGGTCGCACTCCTTGGGGAAACTACCCTTCTAGATTGAAAGTCATGTTCTTTTTTGCTTCTAGAAAGTTTATAGAGAAACCCAACACTAGTAATTAATCAAAGTGATTTTAGCATATAACTCAAAATTATATCCAATATTCTGCAAGTATATACTAATAACATGTGATTTAGTAAGAAGGGTCAAGACGTTTGGAGATACACTTGCGGGGTGGTCCTACTCCTTGGAGGCTTCTACCTTTCCAGTGTTATAAATATAGGACAAATGTCTCATCAAGAATTTGAACCTAGGTGAGGAAATAAAAAACTAAAAAAATACTACAACATTGATAATAACCAATTAAACCAACCAACCAATTACTCTTTTTCCCTTAATAAATTTTTTTACCCTAATTTATTACCCCTCTAGTCAAAATTTCTCCACAAAATTCTCTTGGAAAACCCCTTATTGTAAATTTTTTTCTAAAAAAAATACTACCCCTTCCTTGTATTTAACCTAATTGACTCTCTTTACAAATAAAAGTTTTATTTTTCCCACGCTTAATGGAGTATTATTTTTCTAGTGTTCACTCAAAAGTAAAATACACATTCGGATTTTGTTCAAAAGAAACAATAAATGATAAGCATATTTGAAATAGGACAAATAAAAATGGTGAACATTATTTTTCAAAGCCACTAACACAAAGAGAGTCCCATCACACAAAGACAATTTGATAGCTTTCAAAACTCACGCCCTAATTTGTGTCGTATGAAGCAGCAATCACATTCAAAAATTTGAGGGAGGATACAACATAAAGCACTGTAACAATAAGAATGAAAGATGGAGTCCCATGACCACTAAATATCTCAGGAAATAATTCACATGGCCCTTGCAGAGAATGATATCTTGCTGGGGATTGGCATCACAGTAATCATTGTGATAACATGGTTCAAATTTTAGTCTCATTCTCAAATTTTGGTCTCATTCAAAATCCCTTCAAAGAATATAGCATACACTGGGTCTTGCCAATAGCAGACTTGAGGTCACTCCTCCCACCTCAGCAGGACCATGGTGGTGATAGTGAAAATTGAACCCATGACCCACAGTAGGTCAAGCCCTTGGTTATAGTCAGAAGGAAGGTTCAACCCACTACCTCTATGGAGAGTGGCGAGAAGAATGAGGGTGATGACATGCCAATGATGCACAATTCAGGAGTAAAGGTTGTGGTATTTGAGAAGACTATTTTTCTTCTGCTAAAGAACTGATGAGAATAAACGGTACAACAAAATCACCCATTGAAAATCATTTTTGCGAGTCCATAGTAGGAACAATGACCATTAGGGCTTTTAGGGTTGAGGATCTATTCTTGAAGAAGAACTTAGGCCTTATTGACAAAAATTCGAGCCCCTTTTTCCACATTTTCTGAGCCATTGAATGGTTGATTCAACATCTAGTGGTGTTAAATGAAACCATTCTTTGCTCCTTTTCTCTTTCTATGGTTCTACTACCACATGAAAACTTCAATCCTAGTATTAAAAATGAAACTAAATGTCAATTGTGGGTGTTTATGTTGTTACTGAATGTTTTTATGTATAAGATGATCATTCCTAACAATTTGAACTGGTGCAAGTTTTGTTGGGATGGCCTTCTCTTATGGTCTATCATTGAACATATCATTTGTTAAAAGTATACAAAACCAATGTACACTTGCAAACTACATTGTTTCTGTAGAACACATCAAACAGTACATGCACATTCCTAGTGAGGCCCCAACTGTTATAGAAGATCACAGACCACCGGATAATGGAGAAATTCGTAGCAAGATGGAGTACCTGGCACAAAATTCCCTATACCACTAGGAAATAACTTTATGTACAAGTTCCAAGTGAAGGACCAGATAGGTAGCTACTATTACTTTCCATCATTGTATCTGCAAAAAGTTGCAGGGGGCTTTGGAGGACTAAATGTAGCTAGCAGCGCCCTGATCCCTATTCCATTCCCTCCGCCTGATGGTGATATCACTCTACTTATAGGTGACTGGTACACAACCAATGTTTTAGTAAGTTATTAATCCATCCCTGATACATGTACATCTCTTGAAATTAAAGAGACTGGCTATGTTCAACTTTAGCCTGTACACCAAAATGTTCTCTTACAATGCATCAATCTCTGACTATATTCTATCTTTGGGATGATCCTTAGAAGAACACTTGACATGGGCAGATCTATTGGTAATCCTGATGTTGTTCACATTAATGGTTGTGGGTTACCAAATGAAATAGCAATTATAGTGGAATAAAGTACTTATGGCTAATCTCTATCACAAGGCAGTTCGTTAGATTTAGTATAGGTGTGTCAAGCCTTTCAATGATTCACAAGATCCAATTTATTTTGATTTTATCTGATGGATGTTGAATCCATTGCTTCTTCTCTTAAGATGTATCTAAAATGACCCATCTGTTCATTAAGCTTTTTGTGCCAATATTTCAAAGTGATAAGAAATGAATTTGAGATAAGGACTATGCACCCATTAATATGGGATGCATTTATTTGATTAAACAGAGTTTGAGAAGTCATTTTTAGGAATATTAGGATGTGAGAAGTAAATACTATGCTCAAAGCTACGAGCCTGCGAAGAAATTCAAAACAAAACATGCAACAAGTTTTCAACAACATGGTAACAACTCATCCTCTTACAATGATCACAATCATGTAGAGACATTTCACACATGCTAAATATTTCCCAATCCGTATGAATATATGTAAGAAAATATAATGAATCAAGCACAATAGGGTGGAAAATACTAGCACAACTTGAATTTGGATAATGTAAGGATTCCAATGAAATCCTTTAGCACAGGCTCAAATATTTCATGAATACAATGCAATGAACAACTGAAGCCCTAAAACTAACTCAAGAAAGTTAGTGCAAAAATAAACATAGAAATCCTCTCTTTATAATGCTAGTACTCCATCGAACCTAAAACTACCAAGGCATATGCATCGAGTTCTCATCCTAGATATAAGTACCAAATGTCCAATATTCTAGAAGCAATTCTCGTGAACAATTGACAGGCCAAACTCATCATATTCTGATTTTGAAATCCACATCTGCAATACACATAACAAGTGCATATTTTTAGGTGAATCCAAAACTTTTTCCCTGATAAAATTAAAAAGCAATATTTATCAAAATTTAATTTTATCAAATTTGTATCAAATTGGCCTTGATGTCATTCTTATTATGCTGGGCCAACTGTTGGGGATATTGTGGTGGTGGAATTGCGTTTTTTATCAAATCTCCCACCCCATTATCCTCCAATACTATCATGATCCTCCCTTTCAAAGAGATGATGTTAGAGGCTCCCTCTAAACAATGATCTACTCTCAATACTTGGTAGGACATTATGCTTCCCACAAACAACCTTATAGTCCTTCACAATAGGCTAAACTATACAAATATTAATTTAAATATAAGGATTCCATTTTATGTGAGGAAGAGAGTGGAGAAAGAAAAGAGACCAAGATAACTCATATAGGTTCATAGACAAATAGATTGTTGGAATTATGATACAAGTGTTGTCCTTGATGGCAACTTACACAGATGACAGTTCACAGTACAATAGGTTAACAACAAAAGATTACAGATCAGACTCCAGAGATTGAAGAAAGAGAGTGGTTTAAGAAGTATACGCTGGTTCACTTTGTCCAAGCAGCGTATACACGTGGGTTAATAGAAAAAAATAAGCATATACATATACACACACTTTCACAAAACGAAAAATGTGTATGGGATGGAAAATCAAGGTTTTGGTCCAAGGTATTGGTCCGAGGTACTTGGTCCAAGGTATTTGGTCTGAGGTATGGGTCCAAGGTATTTGGTGTGAGGTATTGGTCTGAGGTATTTGGTCCAAGGTATTGGTCCTAAGTGGTTTTGATCCAAGGTATTGAGAAATGCCTAAAACTATATAAGGTGGAGAAGATCATTTGGCCAAGAGAGAAAGAAATGAATATTTGATAAAGAGTGAAAGAAAATATGCATGTTATGGGTTTTTGGTGCTTTGCTTGATCTGAACTAAGGATGAACCTTAGCGGTTGATGAGGGATGAGATCTAATGATGGATTAGGATCATGAGACCTAAAATGAATTATTATTATATGGTTTGATCATGGATAGTCTAGATCTGATTGCTAACGCATGATTTACACTGTAAATGTTTTGATCTCGGTATGACTGAAGTTTCAAATACTTGTGATGTTTTAAGTTAGCATTTGCAGATCTCTACGCTGGTTTGCTTTGGTAAAAGCACGTATAAATGTTGGTTCGGCACATCAAAGTATCATATACATTATGAAATATGATGTTTGAAGTTGTAGTTGGTTCTGCTTGTTGATGCAGAGTTATGGGTTTTGCTTTGTGTTTTGAGGACTGTATTCTAGTGATAGTGTTCTGAATGGCAAGATTGATTGATTGTGATTCGCTTCCCTGATGATTGGTTTTGAGTGATTGATTTAGTTTTGGTTGATTCAGAGATTGGTGATTGAGTTTCACTAATTGGTTGATGCAAATGTATTTGATGGTTGTATTGCAGTGGTGATTGATTCTGAGCTTCAATGTTACTGATGGGTCCAGTATGAAAATATGATGAAACATGGCCTTCAGATTGTGGTGTTGTGTTCAAGGAGTGTCCAGTTTGAAAATTAATGAAATGTGGTCCCTGGAGGAAGAAAGAAGGTCGTAGCCTTCTATTGGTTGGCGCCTATGTACTGTTTAACATATCGGCTAGTACAAGAGCCAGGGCGTTGGAGTTGCCTTCCAGTAGCAGCTGGAAAATGAGTGAAGGTTGAAGGCTTCTGTAGGTTGGAGCCTACATACTATTAAATGGATAGGCTAGTACAAGAGCCAGGGGGTTGGAGATCCCTTCCAGTAGCAGTTGGAAAACGAGTGAAGGTTGGAGCCTTCTGTAGGTCGGCGCCTACGTACTAGTAAATGGATTGGTTAGTACAAGAGCTACGGGGTTGTAGCTCCCTTCCAATGGAAGCTAGAGAATGCGAGAAGGTTGTAGCCTTCTGCTGGCGGGTTCCTGCGTACTGGTTTGAGTATGCACCAATACAAGATTGTAAACAGGTTTTTCTTATATTAAAAGAAGACAACAACAAGTAGTTTTTGTCCCGCATTCGGTTTCCACCTTAAATCTTGGTGTTCATGTGTGTTTCTTATATGTGATGGTTTATTATGTTATTACTACACATGGTTACTATTTATATGGTTAATGAAGTTGTTATCGGGAAATCTAGTGTCCACTCGAACCTTCTAGTCCCACTAAGACTGGTAGCTATCTTAGAAACAAACAAACTAAAACTACTTTCGTTTTCCTTTATGAGAAGTAGATAAGAGTGGAATGAAGGACACCAACCTCAGTCTTGCGCTTGGTTCCTTGCTCGGTTCCTCTCCCTTCTGACAGATCCTTGCCACTTCTCCTTCGTCTACTCGACTTCAAAGCAACATAATACTATCGAAGAACAGGGATCTACAATCATAAACAATATAGGACCAGATGTATATTGACCACACAAATGCATATATCATCAAACATACAATAATGTGGAGGAAAACTTGAATAGCTTTATTAATATCAAGAATAACAAAGAGGATTACAACCAATTGTTCTGACCCAGCGTCATCCTCCAGCATGTAAGCCCTTCTTTCACCTCATTAAAAGCTTAGATCACCCAACACTATGATATTCCAACAAGAAACCAACAACACTTCCTTACAAGATACAAAATTCGAGCCTTTGGATCTCTGGGATGAGGGATCCATATATAGATGATTGCAGGGGGGTGAGTCAGCTTCTGGGATTTTGATTAGTGTCCTCTCTCTGATAGTTCTTGATTCCACTTGGAGATTGATGATCTCTTACTCATCCCTGGGCGAATTCAGAGAGGCAAGTGTCATAGGAGAAGTTTCTGGAAGATTATGTGATTATCCACCTCGCAAACTGTCTCTACCATTTGTCCACTCTCGCCCATCACACCCTATAGAAGGGATTTTCAGTATGCATCACACCCTTTACACTGGGCAGGTGGGATGCATCGCACCCTTAGCACTGAGCAACCTGTATGGTCCAGTTTTGACCAGTTCTGAGCAGTTTCCTGTGGAGAACTTTTGGGAGATGATGTAATCAGCTGAATTTGTTCCTTTAGGGTATGAAACAACACTTTTAGGGACTTATGAGCCCTTGGTTTATGGACATGTTTGATTGGGGTTGCAGTGCCCAAAAATGTCTATAACAGTTTCCCCCTAAAGCATGAGGTCATTAATCTTTTGATGTCAGGTGAAATGCTTTATTGTGAGGATCCAGAGTTTTTTCAAGCTGGAAGGCGACCTGTAATAAGATACAACACAATACATTATCTTCATAGTATTTTTCATGATCTAGCTGAGGCGAGCATTCCCATGCTCAGCTTTATAAGTTCATTTTCATGTACATAAGATAGACAATTGTCTGTGTGGGAGACTGATGATTCTGATAGAGTCATCATCCTTTGATTCGGATGATCATCTGTGCAGCAAAAATGTACATTTGATGTCTTTATTTTCCTGAATATATTGCAGCCTGGATGGATGAAACTAGATCCGGGGTCTTCAAACTCGTTCAATCTTCACTCTGAGTACAAGTCGATCCATGTGAAAGATGTTCTGGAGTCAAACATGGAAAGACATCGCCTGATTACTAGCCAATGATGTAAGCTGTTAACAGGCGCGAGAGGAATCACCGATAATGATGATGACCCTCAAGGTACTACAGTACAATTCGTGTGGTGTGAATAAGGGACTTGGCGTTGAACACCGCGCAAAATCTTTCGGTCGAAGGCCATTGATGTAAACCTGTCGCTAGAAGTGAGAAACTTGCCATTGAGGCATGGAACCTTCAAAGTACTGAAAGGGTTGTTCCTAAGTCGACTTCTTGGATAATGAGCTGATGTTGACAAGAACCGACCCGCCGTAGGAGGGCCTTAATGAATCCCACATCTACGACACGGAACAGAGTAAATGATTTTGGAGGTGAAAACAATTTGATGATACAGGGTTCAGGGTGGCGGTCATGAAAGAATGGAGCGTGAATGTATTGCAGCGGATGAGACACAGGTGAATTCTCTGAGCAACTTCTCTTGAACATACCGGTGACACTGACATGGATTAGTAGCATTAACCCCAAATATGGATGGTGTGATGGACCAATGGTGATATGACCAGTGAACAGAACAACCCAACCCGACTTGGATGTGGAGTGAAAGTGTCATGTTCAAGAGCGACTTGCTACCAATAAAGTTTCTTTAAGTTTTCTTCCCAATTTTTCCCCAGTGGAGTCGCCATTTTGTTATCGAGAAATCTAGTGTCCACTTGGAGCTGCTAGTCCCACTAAGACTGGTAGCTATCTTAGAAACAAACAAACTAAAACTACTTTCGTTTTCCTTTATGAGAAGTAGATAAGAGTGGAATGAAGGACACCAACCTTAGTCTTGCGCTTGGTTCCTTGCTCGGTTCCTCTCCCTTATGACAGATCCTTGCCGCTTCTCCTCCGTCTACCTGGCTTCAAAGAGCACCTGTGGAATCAAAGCAGCATAATACTATCAAAGAACAGGGATCTACAATCATAAACGATATAGGACCAAATGTATATTGACCACACAAATGCATATATCATCAAACATACAAGAATGTGGAGGAAAACTTAAATAGCTTTATTAATATCAAGAATAGCAAAGAGGATTACAACCAATTGTTCTGACCCAGTGTCATCCTCCAGCATGAAAGCCCTTCTTTCACCTCATGAAAAGCTTAGATCACCCAACACTATGATATTCCAACAAGAAACCAACAGCACTTCCTTACAAGATACAAAATTCCAGCCTCTGGATCTCTGGGATGAGGGATCCATATATAGATGATTGCAGGGGGGTGAGTCAGATTCTGGGATTTTGATTAGTGTCCTCTCTCTGATAGTTCTTGATTCCACTTGGATATTGATGATCTCTTACTCATCCCTGGGCGAATTCAGAGAGGCGAGTGTCATAGGAGAAGTTTCTGGAAGATTATGTGATCATCCACCTCGCAAACTATCTCTGCCATTTGTCCACTCTCGCCCATGGCACCCTACAGAAGGGATTTTCAGTATGCATTGCGCCCTTTACACTGGGTAGGTGGGATGCATCGCACCCTTAGCACTGAGCAACCTGTATGGTACAGTTTTGACCAGTTCTGAGCAGTTTCCTGTAGAGAACTTCTGGGAGATGATGTAATCATCTGACCTTGTTCCGTTAGGGTATGAAACAACACTTTTAGGGACTTAGGAGCCCTTGGCTTATGGACATGTTTGATTGGGGTTGTAGTGCCCAAAAATGTCTATAACAAGTATTGATGCATTGATTAAAGATCAACATATGATGAACTAACTGAATCATAAGTTTGTTGGATATATGCTGGTTGCCTTAAATACAGTTGCGTGTACACGCAAGTTACCTTCATTGAAGTAGCGTATATAAATCAGAGTATGAAAAGAAAAATTATTGATTTGACTAATACTGATTCACCCACCCTCTCAGTATTATTTCCAACAATTGGTATCAGAGCAAGTCCTTTGGCAGAAGCTTGACCGCTTGAAGGAGATCTGTAGAAACAATGGGAAAGAGGCTAAAGAAGAAAGCGCCTCAGAAAAAGAAGACATCTCAAAGGAACAATGATAGCAGGAGATACAATTGGCCGTTAGGTGGGAGCAAGTACTCAGATTCAGAATCACCTCAGATTGAAGATGAATAAGCAAATGAAGCATCAGGTACAAATTTTTGGTCTTCTAGTGATACTTTTCTTTGTTCATGCAATATTGAAGATATTGGAAGTGATCGTGAAAGAAACATAGAGGAAAAAGTCAAAAGACTCACATATAAAATCAGAGATCAACAAGAT
Organism: Pinus tabuliformis; assembly: GCA_031772625.1. Taxonomy (NCBI): domain Eukaryota; kingdom Viridiplantae; phylum Streptophyta; class Pinopsida; order Pinales; family Pinaceae; genus Pinus; species Pinus tabuliformis. Next base: position 600,895,045 of record CM062815.1, on the reverse strand, counting down.
CTATTTAACAAAAGGGAGTGTGCCTTCAAATAAGTAGTTACCAGATTAAAAGCTCAGCAGGAGGAAGGAAACAAAGTAAGGAAGCAATACAAGGAAAAGGAAGATCAATGTCAAAAACTGCAGGATGAATTGACATCATTAAGAAATGAAGTAAATGAAAAGAGTACAATAATCAAGAGACTTAAAGATAGATCCAGTTACTATGAAATTCTTGAAGCTAAGATCCTCTCTCTAAAAGAAGATCTTGAATATAAGTAGAATGAAGAACTACCTCAAGCAAATGAAGAACAAGGAAATGAGATTCTCAAACTAAGGCAACAAGTGGAAGAAGGAAGAAAGGCTGAAGAAATATTAAAGAATCAATATCTGGAAAAGGAAGAGAAATATCAGGTTGAGGTAAATATCTTAAAAGGTAAATTAGAAGAAAAGGATAAACTGCTACAATTTCAAGACAGTACTAAGATTTTGGATAATATTCTTAGTAGTCAAAGGTCTCCTACCATCAAAACTGGTCTTGGTTTTCATGAATTTGTCGAAGTTGAATATAGCTCACAAGATGAGGCAAGGAACTCTAATGCAAAATCTGAAATTATCAACAAGGAGATGAGAGGTCAACCCCATTAACAGTGAAGGAAAGAAAGTCTTCAAAGAAAATCTCTTACTCCTAACTATGGAAGTGATAGTCGGTTATTTCCTCCGATGAATAATGTTGAATGTTTTACATGTCATAATTTTGGACATGTTGCAGAGAGATGCAGAAGCATAATGGTTAAAGACTGTCACACAGAAAGATCATCAGCTTCCAAGTACTTTAAGGGATATTGTTTTTCTTGCAATATGTTTGGTCACAAAGCCATTAACTGTTATAGAAGGAATATGAAACACGTAAGATGTTATGCATGTAACAAGTTTGGACATATAACAAAGGAATGCAAGAGAAAATTTCGGGCACCATACCAAAAGGAGAAAACATCATCACACTCAAAGATATGGAAGAAGAAGGAAGTACAGTCAGAAAGATGTGGCATAGCACAGTGTACAGACATAACAGACTCAGGGGGAGTTGAATGTGTGAAACTTCAGTGTTCTAAATCTCATATGCAATTTTCATGAAGACAAGTCATGTATATACGCGAGTTTGAAGCTGCACAGTCACCTATATGTTGGTTTGAGGAAAAAGCAGTGGGACAGACTCAGGAAAAGGGGTCTGATATGGTTTAGTCAATTATCTGCTCTGTTTGATGATTGTTACAATCTGTTGATGATATGTGGAAATGTGTTGGTCCTCCTAAGCTATTAAAAAGTTGATGTATATCTGATTGATGATGATTCCTTGATGATTCTTACTAATATTTGGAATGATCAGATCTGACAATGAAAAGTTGGCATAGGTTCAGGGGGAGCATATGCTTCTAATAATGCATTGTTCACATTATGTTAGAAGATCTCAGTACATGAAGATGCTTATATTGCTTGATCCACATAGTTGTTTTGATTCAGGTGACTCTTTTGATGATGGACATATACATGCTGTTGATATTGATGTTGTTGGAAGATGTTCATGGTGCAGTTCATATATGATGATGACTATCATGGTCTAGTTTAAATTGTTGGTCCTTTTTATAAATGTCATGTATATCATTTGATGTAAAGGTCATGAAAAGACCTAATTTGTAACCCCACTATGCATGGGAAGGATGATGTAATAATTGTTATTTCAGTCATGTATAAACATTTGGTATATCCCCACTTGGTTGGGTGGATGAGTCAAATTTGGTGTATCCCCACTTGGTTGGGAGATTGATGTATGTATGAGTCATTGGTGATAGGAAGGTCATACTCACATAGTTGAGTTATATTATTTTGGAAAATATTTTTGCAGACTCTGCATGTGCCCAGGGGGAGCATGGATGGTTTAGTGCATCTCAGCATGTACAAAGGGGGAGCTTAATCAGATAATTCAGCATGTACTCAGGGGGAGCATGGACTGCATAATGTATATCAATGGGGGAGAATATCTTGGTCCGCCCTTTGCCCTTGATGTCAAAGGGGGAGAGAGTCTTGGTGTTGTTGTTTCCATCAAGTCCAAAGGGGGAGATTGTTGGCATTATGATACAGGTGTTTTCCTTGATGGCAACTCACATAGATGACAATTCACAGTACAACACGTTAACAACAAAGGATTACAGATCAGACTCCAAAGATTGAAGAAAGAGAGTAGTTTAAGAAGTATACGCTGGTTCACTTTGTCCAAGCAGTGTATACACATGGGTTAACAGAACAAAAGAAGCATATACATATACACGCACTTTCATAGAAGGAAAAGCGCGTATGGGATGGAAAATCAAGGTTTTGGTCCAAGGTATTGGTCCGAGGTATTTGATCTAAGGTATTTAGTCTGAGGTATTGGTCTGAGGTATTTGTTCTGAGGTATTGGTCCTAGGTATTGGTCCAAGGTATTTGGTCCAAGGTATTGGTCCTAAGTGGTTTTGGTCCAAGGTATTGAGAAATGCCTAAAACTATATAAGGAGGAGAAGATCATTAGGCCAAGAGAGAAAGCAATGAATATCTTATAAAGAGTGAAAGCAATGAACCTTAGTGGTTGATGAGGGATGAGATCTAATGTTGGATCAGGATCATGAGACCTAAAATGAATTATTATTTTATGGTTTGATCATGGATAGTCTAGATCTGATTGCTAATGCATGATTTACACTGTAAATGTTCTAACCTGGGTATGACTGAAGTTTGGAATAATTGTGATGTTTTAAGTTAGCATTTGCAAATTTGTATGCTAGTTCGCTTTGGTAAAAGTGCGTATACACGCTAGTTCAGCACATCAAAGTAGCATATACATTATGAAATGTGATGTTTGAAGTTGCAGTTGGTTCTAGTTGTTGATGTAGAGTTCTGGGTTCTTCTTTGTGTTCTGAGGACTGTATTCTGGTGATAGTGTTTTGAATGGTCAGATTGATTGATTGTGATTTGCTTCCTTGAGGATGGGTTTTGTGTGATTGATTCAGTTGTGGTTGATTCAAAGATTGATGATTGAATTTCAATGATTGGTTGATGCAAATGTATTTGATGGTTGTATTGCAGTGGTGACTGATTCTGAGCTTCAATGTTACTGATGGGTCCAGTATGAAAATATGATGAAACGAGGCCTTCAGATTGTGGTGTTGTGTTCCAGGAGTATCTAGTTTGAAAATTAATGAAATGTGGTCCATGGAGGAAGAGAGAAGGTTGTAGCCTTTTGTAGGTTGGCGCCTACATACTGGTAAAAATATCGGCCAGTACAAGAGCCAAGGGGTTGGAGCTCCCTTCCAGTAGCAACTGGAAAATGAGTGAAGGTTGGAGGCTTTTGTAGGCTGGCGCCTACATACTAGTAAATGGATTGTCTAGTACAAGAGCCAGGGGGTTGGACCTCGCTTCTAGTAGCCGCTAGAAAATGAGTGAAGGTTGGATCCTTCTGTAGGTTAGTGCCTAGGTACTAGTAAATGGGTCAGCTAGTACAAGACCTAGGGGGTTGTAGCTCCCTTCTAGTAGAAGCTGGAGAACGAGAGAAGGTTGTAGCCTTCTGCAAGTGGGTGCCTATGTAGTGTTATGAGTTTGCACCAGTACAAGATTGTAAACAATTTTTTCTTATATTAAAAGAAGACAGAAGCAGGCAGTTTTTGTCTCGCATTGGGTTTCCACCTTAAATCTTGGTGTTCATGTGTGTTTCTTATGTGTGATGGTTTGTTCTGTTATTACTGCACATGGTTACTATTTATATGGTTAATGAAGTACTGATGCACTGATTAACGATCAACATATGATGAGTTAACTGAATCAGAAGTTTGTTGGATATACACTGGTTGCCTTAAATACAGTTGCATGTACACGCAAGTTACCTTCATTGAAGTAGCAGATATAAATCAGAGCATGAAAAGAAAAATTACTGATTTGACTAATACTAATTCACCCCCCCATTCTGTATTATTTCCAACATAGATCAATCACTATAAACTCAAATATAATACCTTCTGTATTGATACATATTGTGGTAAACCCAACTACGCTTATGCACCTCATTACGCAAGCATAGGCTGCACAAAATCAGGATCAATGTTAGTAGACAAATCCTCCCTAAGGTCCTAGTAAAGCATTATTAACGCATCTGGGAAAACAATAACATATGACACAAACACACTTAAAAATTCAAATGTATAACATAATAGACATTACAGGCACTAGCAACTGCTTCCAAACCTAGCACTCAATGAACTTCCACAGTAAGATATGCTACTGATTCAACACAGTTAATTGAGTTGTATCTTATGAGTAATGACTATTTAAGAGATGTAGCAATTGAAAATATATTTTTCTTTTATTTTGTTTTCATTCCATTCCCTATATGTGGGTTGAAGTAAGTGATGACGATTTTTCTTGGATTAGTTTGTAGTCTTTGAAAATATGACTTGGATCATTGTTTCTCTATGTTGGAAGAGACACTTGTGATTTCAATTCTAAACCATTTCAAATGTAACATGTTTCATTGTTTAACTATTTATTCTATTTTTTTCCAATATTCCCTTAGATGAATTATTCATCATTCATGTTATTTGTTGGTTGCGCAAGTTGGAGACTCTGGGAAGCCTTAAATGAAGCCTCATGATCCCTCTCATATTCTTCACATGAATTCAAGTAATGATAATGTGAACTTGAGTGGGACAGATAAACATTTCATCCTAGTGAGCATGCATATATGTATGGATTTATGTTAATTTTAGATAACAATGGTATGTTCTATGCTTAAGAGCAATTTTACTTCAATTTTATTATTAGCCTGATATCAATTTCCAGATTAGCAGTCACATTAACATAATAGTCAAATGCAGATAGAACATAAACAATAACCAGAAGACAAGCCTGTAGAAATTCTGCAAATTCTCTACAAATCTCGTATAAAGATCATGTAGAAAATCTGACTGTAGATTAACCCGATAATGCAATATAACCAAAGCAAAATACTATAACCTACTTCTACTATCAATTTGTGGAAACTTAAAGATAGAGCAAGATCGAGCTGAACACATATAACCAGAAAAGGAAGAATCAATGCACAATACACATGAAAATACTTTAGGGAAAGCCTCAACTAAAAACCCCATTATCTGTATTATCATACAAGATGGAAATACATAGGAATTATACAAAGCCTTAGCTCTCATAGCTATCTAGCTCTCAGTACAATCCTTATAGATGCTGACGGGCAATTAAAGCTTCTTGCAAACCTTCTCCTCTACCCTCCAACCTCCTATTTCCTTGCACTGTTCCTAGTGGATGATTCTCACCTCACCAAGTGGAACACTGCTCTAACACACTGTCAGAACTGAAAAATCCCAAAGGAACCTATCCTTGACTGCATGCATTAGTTTCCTTGATAGGAAAACACATGCAAATGATAGTACACTCTCATTGACTTTAATCTCAACTGGGTCTTTCTCAGAATAGACATGCATGAGTTTCTAATGAGGGAATCTTCAATTATCTGGAGTACACTTGCTGAGTGCATGCATGCATCAACTGACTGATAACTCACAATTAGTTCCTCAAACAGTTTGGAACTAATTTAACTGGAGTTAACTCAATAAACTGAGCTAACTAATTGCAACTCAAATATAACTCAATCTTATCTCCTTAATTAATGGATAATCTCCTTAATTTAAGGGATAATTGTTGCATGACAACAGAAAGACTTCTAACTTGAATTTATCCAAATAATTAATCCATAATGAATTAATTAATTATTTCCAAGCAGCTAGTGAGACTAAATTCGATTTTAATTCAAGGAAAAATTAAAATTGGAATATTTTGGATTCTATTTTTTTCATTTCTTGTTGCTATTTTCAACACTCCCTCTCAACAAGAAAGGAATTCAACTCGATCCCAATCGTGAACCTTTGGAATGTTATGCATGCAACACTTCTCTCTAGTGTTGTTTCTCCAACAACTCAAGAAACAAAAAATCATCCAACCTGAATCAGTATGATGCATCTGTCATCAAAGTCTTTGATTGCTATTGCCTCTGTCAACTGAAAACTTTGCACTTCGGCTGACTCTACCTTTCCTCACTATTGTCAATCCTTCCCTACACTCTTCAGTATCTGATTGCTCTAGCCTCTGTCACTTTTATCTCTGACTGCATCAATCCCACTAATTCCTCCCGCTACTATGTACTTTGGGCTCTCGTAGCAAGATACGATCCATGAGATAAAACCTGTCAATGGACCTTGCCAAATTTCAACCTTCTTGAGACTATCACTTCACATCGCCCCACCTCACACCTGGAGGTATCGCTGCATGTGATCCCTCTGCCCACTTCTCCAATTGTGGCTCCTCTACAATTGTGTGAGACTTCTTTTGGGATTGCATGTTGAGAGGTAATTTACTCTCCCTCTCAACCACCAAGTCTCTAACATTTGCCTTGCTCCTCAAGGATTTGCATGCATCTTGAACCTCAAGAGCATACAGGTTCTTAACTCGTGAACCAATTTGTTTCACCTGTCTCATGGTGATGTGTCTAAGGAACACCTTTCCCTTACTAAAGACAACATCGTAGCCTTTGTCCTCCAACATTGCGACTGATACCAAGTTCTTCTTTAGTCTAGGCACATAGTTCACTTCTGTCGAGGTGATAGAAGCTCCATGCTCCCTCTGAAAAGCAACCATGCCCACTCTTGAAACACTATACTTTCCATCGTCACCCATCTCTATGTGCATCTTGAGGTCTTTCTCCTCCAAGGTACTGAATAAAATTTTATCACTAGTCATGTGGAATGAGGCTCCACTGTCAATATACCAGACACAACCCATCATCAATGACACCATGCATGCGATAAGGGTAAAGTTCCTTTTAAATTGAGAGGCTATTGCCTCACCTTTCAATCCTTTCGAGGATCCCTTCTTGGACTTCTTCGATGGGCAATTAGTCGCATAATGTCCCATCTCAATTTGAAGTATGATATGAATTCGATTTGCACCTGCAACCCTGAACTTCAAACTTTGAATTCTCTTCTCCATATACTGTTCACTACTCTGATAAACTTGGCTCTGATACCATGTAGAAATTTCTCTATAGATTAGCTAGCTCTGATACCATGTAGAAATTCTGAAAATTCTCTACAAATCTCGCACTAAGATAATTTAGAAAATATGATTGTAGATTAACCCAATAATGCAATATAACCAAAGAAAAATACTATAACCTACTTCTACTATCAATTTGCGGAGCTTAAAGATAGAGCAAGATCGAGCTAAACACATATAACCAGAAGAAGAAGAATCAATGCACAATAGACATGAAAATACTTTGGGGAAAGCCTCAGCTAACAACCCCACTATCTGTATTATCATACAAGGTGGAAATACATAGGAATTATATAAAGCCTTAACTCTCATAGCTATCCAACTCTCAGTACAATCCTCACAGATGCTCACACGAAATCAAAGCTTCTCACAAGCCTTCCCCTCTGCCCTCCAAGCTCCTATTTCCTTGCACTGTTCCTAGTGGATGATTCTCACCTCACCAAGTGGAACACTGCTCTAACACACTATCAGAACTACACAATCCCCAAGGAACCTTTCCTTGACTACATGCATTAGTTTCCTTTATAGGAAAACACATGCAATTGATAGTACATTGTCCTTGACTTTAATCTCAACTGGGTCTTTCTCAGAATAGACATGCATGAGTTTCTGATGAGGGAATCTTTAGTTATCTAGAGTACACTGGTTGAGTCCATGCATGCATCAACTGACTAATAACTCACAATTAGTTCCTTAAATAGTTTGGAACTAATTTAACTGGGGTTAACTCAATAAACTGAGCTAACTAATTACAACTCAAATATAACTCAATCTTATCTCCTTAATTAATGGATAATCTCCTTAATTTAAGGGATAACTGTTACATGACTGTAGAAAGACTTCTAACTTGAATTTATCCAACTAATTAATCCATAATGAATTAATTACTTATTTCCAAGCAGCTAGTGAGACTAAATTCGATTTTAATTCACAATTTTAATTCAAGGACAAATTAAAATTGGAATATTCTGGATTCTATTTTTATCATTTGTTGTTGCTATTTCCAACAAAGCCAAGTTAATAGGACACAATATTTGGCAGATGCCAGGGAAAAACCCCAATGTGGGAAAAACCCTTTGATCAAATAGTTTTGTTGTTCTTTAAAACTTCAGCACAGAGAGAGAGTACAATATAGAAATTTTTTCGCCCAATCACAATCAAAATTTGTCCAGTCAAATTGTAGTCAATAGGATGCCCTAGCCAAAAATTCAATATCCTCTAAATCAGCTTGGTGAAACCCAGTCAACTCGTCCTCCAAGGATAGTCAGAATTAGCCCAAAACAGTCCTAAAAATATTACCCAAACTTGGTCAAGAAGAGTTAAGCCTGTGGTCAACGCTGGTTAAACAACTCTTAATGCCTCTATTTCTGTGCCCAGAAATGCGACTTTCCCAAATAGAATATTCCCCAAGAAAAACACAGTCCAACTTGGTCAACTGCTACCTGATCAACATTGGTCAAACCTTCCTGCAATTCGATCAATGCCCAAAACATAAAATCACAGTCAAACTTCTTATGTGTGGAGGAGAAGGAGGATGCCCTGAAGTTGTATGATCCAATCAGATGAGGAGAGAGAGATATGTGTGAGAATGAATGGTGTTGAAATGAAGTAGATTCACCTTCTATTTATATGCAATGTTGAGGATGAAAAGACATGTTGTTTGGGCTTTTGAACCTACATAAGTTTGGTGGCTGACCTTGACAGTTTGTCCATAATAGAAATAAATTCATAATTCCATTTGTACATGTCAAAATGAGATGATCTTTAGATCAATCCTACACCCCTTGCAAAGAGGAATCCAATAAAAGTATCAGTTGCATCATATGAGTTGTCCAAGGTGGATTTTGGCCCTAGTTGCCAAATTTAACACTCCCTCTCAACTAGGGAGAACTCCATCTGCCAAACCATCTGTCAATATGTACCATGTCTGACATCCCTATTCTACTTTTCTATGCTCTGCTCTGTTCTACTCTGCTGAACGATGAATAAATAATGAAGAATAAATGATCGATAATGTGTCATACCATTCTCCACTGACTCGAAGTCAGTCTCCAATAATCGAGAGTGTGTCATACCACTTTCCACTGAGTTGAAGTCAGTTTCCATTGATCCCAGATCAATATCAAACATCCTAGCATAGGGAGTATGGTAATAAACGATGTGTCCATCGGAAGTAATATGGTCCCTATCCTCATTTCCCTACTCATTAGTGAGATGAGAGGTACTTCCCATGTGTCTCGAACTGCATGGATAGGATGTATCGTCAAGAAAAGGTGAACCACTCATCCTACTCATATTCCATAGGAGAAGGTTAACCACTCATCCTATCTATATATAAACTTGGGGTATCACAAGGGAAGGTGAACCGCTCACCCTGTACACAATGCACCACTAGGGGAAGGTGAACCACTCACTCTATGTTCACTCAGCACTCCAAGAAGTACCCCAGTGCCCCCGAAGTTCCCAAAGCTCAGTATTCGTCTCATATGGGACCCTCATATGAGGGTCTCTCCATGACTCCAAGTCATTCACGGAAGGTTAAGAATTTGACCTTCCCCAGGGGCTTCACAAGAATATCTGTGACCTGTTCATCAGTCCCAATGTGATGCAGCCTTATTTCTCCCCGTTGTACCACATCCCAGATAAAGTGGTACCTGATATAAATATGCTTGGAGAGGTCATGAAACACGGGATTATTAGAAAGATAAATCCCACTTTGGTTGTTGCAAAATATCAAGGTGGTATCGAGCACATGTCCAAACAACTCACTAAAGAGCTTCCTGAATGAAACAACTTCCCAGGAGGGCATGCTAGTAGTAATATATTCTGCCTCAATGGTGCTCAAAGCAACCGACTTTTTCTTCCTGCTCATCCAAGATACCGAAGAAGAACCTAGAGAGAAGAAACATCGAGATGTTCTTTTATGATCCACCACACTGCCATCCCAGTCTCCATTAGAGTAACCATGGAGCCTCACATTCCCGGCAGTGTGTCTCAGTCCATAGGTGATTGTGCCCCAAAGATATCTCAAAAGATTCTTGGCATAAATCCAATGAATGTGATGAGTCTCGACCATAAACTAACTCAATGTATTCACTACAAAACATATGTCCAGATGAGATTTCACCAAGAACATCAGGGCCCCCACGAGTTAACGATACTCATAAGTATTTCCCAAATCAGGCTGAGTAACACTTCCACATAACTTCTTGAAGTTAAGTTCCATCGGAGTAGTCACAGTCTTGCAATCCACCATCCCAAATATTTCAAGTATCTTCACAATGTATTTTCCTTGAAAAAGGAAAATCTCACCTGGATTTTTCCAGACCTCCAATCCTAGGAAATAATGCTAGGTCCTTCATCTCGAATTCAAAAGCCAACTCCCTCCTACATTGATGAATGAGAGGGTCTGCACCTGTCAGAAAGAGATCGTCCACATAAAGTACCAAGATGAGAGGTATATGATTCCCAACCTTAAAGTAAAGGTTTGGATCATCTTCACTTCTTGTAAATCCTAGCTTCATCAGATAGTTGTCAATCCTCTCATACCAAGCCTAGGGTGCTTGCATCATTCCATAAAGGGTTTTGTTCAACCTGCATACATGTGTCTTACGATCTTGGACTTCGAACCCCTTGGGTTTTTCTACACAGACTTCCTCCTTGAGTTAACCATGTAAGAAGGCAATATTGACACCCATTTGGTGTAGGTTCCAACCTTGCGAGGCAGTAAGGGCTATGGTCGAATGGATGGTGGTATATTAGGAAACTAGTGCAAATATCTGATCATAGTCCACACCTTCCTTTTGAGAGAAGCCTTGAGCAACAAATATGGCCTTAAACTTTTGAACACTTCCATCTGCTCCATGCTTGATCTTGTAGATCCATTTAGAGGTGGAAACATATTTTTCTTGGGGTTTAGGGACCACATCTCAGACATCATTCTTCATAATCGACTCATACTCTTCATTCATAGCATCCTTCCATACATGGTGCTTCACAAATTATTCAAATGAGCAAGGCTCATATTGAATAATGGTGCTCATGGAAGTTAAGTACCCTTGGTACCTATTCGACTTCTTACTTTCATGAAATGTCCCCCTTGGTGCAATATGTCTCTCTAAATCTTTGAGAGTTTCCCTAAGCCATGAGGGTCTCCTTTTAGAGGTGCGATGCATACTAGCTTCCAGTGATATATAGTGCGATGGGCCAGGGAGCGAAACTGAGGTGGGTTTTTGCTCAAATTTGTAGCTGAGTTCAGTGATTTAGGCTGAGCTATTATGAACAGTAAAGAAAAAAGTACAGGGGTATGATCTTAGGAGGTTATTGAGCTACCACAAGGGTGTTTAGAATGCTTGTAAGTCATATGTTCAGTTCATAAACTAAACCGGAGATAGACTGAAGCAACATTCATCTACTTTGCAATTGCAGAGCAAGAGTAGTTCGAAGGCTATCTGGCTAACTTTAGGCTCTGTCTATAGTTTATAAAACAAACAATCAACAACAAACAAACAAACTATTCGATCCCCAGTGGAGTCGCCATTTTGTTTCCGGGAAAACTAGTGTCTTTTTGATCTGCTAGTCCCACTAGGATTGGCAGCTATCCTAGAAACAAACAATCAAAGCAATTTGTGATTTCCTTTATGTATGATAGATAATAGAGGAGCAAAGAGACCAAATTGGATCTTCAACTTGACTCCTTTCTTGATTTCTCTCTCCCTTGATAGAGCTTGCACCTCTTCTCCTACTTATCCCGCTCAATGAATACCTGTAGAGACAAAGTAACAAAACACCATCAAATCATCTCAAGCTATTATATCATAAACAATGCAGAAACAGAAATACATTGATCATACAATGGCATTCACAAATAACAGCATTCACAAATGCATGATTGTATGGAGGAAAACTGAAAGAACTTTATTAATAATAGAAGGGAGAATTACAACCTAGCTGTCTGATCTAGCATCATCCTCCCAGCATCAAATCCCTCTTCACCTCATGAAAAGCAAGATCACCCAACAATACAATGCTCTTTCTCAAAGACAAACTATCAGCACTTCCTTACAAATTACCAATTCCCAGCCTCCATATCTCTCAAATGAGGGATCCATTTATAGATGTCTCCAAGGGTGTGAGTCATCTCTGGGTTTTTGATTAGTGTCATTCCACTTGTTGTTCTTGGTTCCACTTGGATATTTCTTGGATCTCTTACTCATCCTTGGGCGAATTCAGAGAGGCAAGTGTCACAGGAGAAGTTTCTGGAAGATTCCATGAGCATCCACTTAGCAAACTATCTCGGACATTTGTCCATCCTCGCTCATTGCACCCTACAGAAGGCCTCTTCAGTATGCATCGCACCTTGACAGTGGGGCAGTCAGTATGGTCCAGTTTTGGTCAGTTCTAAGTGGTTTTTCAAGTGGAACTTTTGGGGAATGATGTAATCAGTTGACTATGATCCTTTAGGGTATGAAACAACACGTTTAGGGGTTAAAGAGGCCTTGGTTTATTGACATATAAGATTGGGGTTGCAGTGCCCAAATATGTCTATAACAATATGGCTTGACATGAAACTCTCTCAAAATAATCTTCTTCAATTCACCACTCTCAAGCACATAGATCCTTCTCATGAATTTAACTAAGCCATCTCCTATGAAGTGATACTCCTCGTCCTTATCACCATAACCTTGTTGTTACAATCTCTACTTCAGCCAATGATACCTCTCATCATGCTTCCCTACATGTAAGATCCACTCCTGTAACTTTGTCCCATAAGAGCTCACAACTGAAATATGATTCAATCACACTCTCCTACTGAGTGCATCTGCTACCCAGTTTTCCTTGCCTTTAATGTTCCTGGTCTTAAAATCAAACTCACTCAGAGTATCCAACCATCTATCTCACCTTGCATTTAGATTGAGGTGGTCAAACAAGTACCTCAATCCACTTTGATAACTCATCATGATGAATTTCCTGCCAAGGAGATAATTTCTCCACATCTTCAACGCATGAATGATGACTTCCAACTCAAGATCATGAGTCACATAATTCTTCTCATGTTCATTAAGCTTCAATGATTCATAGAAAACCACCTTCCCTTCTTGCATGAGGTCTCCAGCAAGTCCTCCCTTACATGCATCTCTACAAACCACAAACTGCTTATTGAGATTTGCAATCTTCAAAACTAGAGAATTGGTAAGAAATTTCTTTAAATGATCAAAGCTATCTGAACACTCATTAGTCCATTCAAACTTCTTTCCCTTCCTGTACAAGTATGTAATAGGAGAGCCAACCTTTGCAAAGTTCGTGATAAACCTCCTGTAGTAACTTGCTTGTCCCATGAATTATCTAACCTCATCCACATTCCTTGGAGTTGGCCACTCCATCATAACCTTAATATTTTTTGGATCCACTTCTATCCCATTCTTGGAAACAACATGTTGTAAGTAATGAATCTGAGACTAAAAAAATCTACACTTGTTAAGCTTGTCATAAAACTTATGCTCTCTCTTTGAATAGACCAACAATATCATTAGCAAAGACTATCACAAACTTATCCAGATAAGGGTGCAACATGTTTTTCATCAACCACACGAAGGTGGTTGGAGCATTGGTAAGACCAAAAAGAACCGAAAAAATCATAGTTCCCATACCTTGTACATAATGTAGTCTTGTAGATGTCTTCTTATTTGATGCACACATGATGATATCTTGATCTCAGATCAATATTTGAAAATACTACTTCTCCCTTCAGCTGATCAAACAAATCATCAGTTTGAGGTAATGGATACTTGTTTTTGATACTCACCTTGTTTAGCTACCTATAATTAATGCAAAATATGAGAGTATTGTCCTCCTTTTCTACAAACAACGCTGGTGCTCCCTAAGGAGATACACTTGGCCTTATGTATCCCTTATCAATCATCTCTTTACACTGCAACTTCAATTCCACCAACTTGGGAGTGGTCGTTTTGTATGGTGACTTTAATGTTGGTGCTTCTCTTGGTATCAAATCAATAGAGAAATCCACCTCCCTATGAGGTAGAAGCTCTGGAATATTTGTAGGAAACACATCTTGAAACGACTGTAAGATAGGATACCTCCCAAGGACTTCACCATGTTGAAATATGTAACTAGGTTCAGTCTTCATAATGACATATGTAATCATGATTTTATGTATTTAACGAAAAGAGAAAAATACAATTATTATTGTTATTCTTGAAGCATGGGTTTAAAGATCAAGGGAGATCTATTTTTAGGTCAAGCACCCATTGAGTGCTTCTAGGTATTTTCATTGAGTCTACAAGTCAATTGAGTCATTGTCATGTATGAAAGACCCTTTTGGGCATGTTACATATCATAAAGAAAATGTATTTGAGTCAAAAGATCCTCCAAGACCTCATCAGGGCACAAATTTCAAGTCAGCCTACATGAAGGGACAATTAATCCTAATGATAGCAATTTGTACCCCTCAAAATCCTATATATAAGAAGGAACTCAATTTCATTTCGACATACTCACAAGAAAGTTCAATCTCCTCAAGATAGAAGCTGAAAAAGGATGACGAAGAAGAAGAAGAAGGTCGAATTTTTGGGCCTCTCTCTCTCTCTCTCTCTCTCTCTCTCTCTCTCTCTCTCGTGTTAGGGTTTCTATAGTTACTAGGCAAGACAAAATTCTGAAGCTGCATCAAAGTTGTGAAGCTACATCTAGACTGAAATTGTGAAGCTTTGAAGCTGCATTGAAGCTATGAAGCTGCATTGAAGTTGTGGAGCTTCATCAAAGATGTGAAGTTGCATCAAAGTTGTGAATTTGCATCGAAGTTGTGAAGTTGCAGCTAGGTCGAAGTTGTGAAATATCGAACATGTGAATTTGTTGGAGAGGTCGAAGTTGTAGTAGAATCTGTTGAACGAAGTAGCAGAAGAATCTGTTGGAGGGATCAAAGTTGCAAAATAATTTACTAAAGGTCAAAATTGTAGGAGTTGCTGAGAAAATTCTAGAAGGAAATCTCATCAAGGGATTCGGCCTTAGAGGGTCTTGGACAAGGGTCATAGGTCTTGGAATTTTTCAATTGAAGATTCTATAAGAGGAGAAGAATTCTTGTGGGTTTTCTTGTCAACTAGATAACTTTTGGCCCTGGCTAATCACCTATATCTTATGTCCTCTTGTCTCATTGTTATTTATGATTTGGTAGTTGTTTGATGAAAAGAAAAAAATAATAATTAAGCTGAAGAAGAATCTAACTAATATAAGAAAAAATACATCACAAGAAGTTATTAAAGTAAGAGAAATCACATAATCTAGTTACTGTATATTTCTCAACATGGTATTAGAGCTAAGGTGACAAGAAAAGCAAAGGAAACTAAAACAAGGACACTCAAAGGCCGAAGCACTAGAAGGAATATTAAAAGGAGTTTTAAGAAATATCAAAACATTGACATCGTACCATCAAGAAGGAATTCACAAGGACTGAGCACAAGAAAAGAAGACCTCAAAACCCTAGCTTATCAAAAGAAGGGTTTTTCACTTGAAACATTGTTGGGAAGCTCACACATCATCATCAATGAATATATCAAGGGCCCTACCTAGAAGGACTACATATTGAGGCATCTTAAAGTCTCTACATTTAAGGGAAGCAAGAAAACATGTTGTCATCATCATCAAGGAATCAAGGTGATGTCCCTATCTTTGAAGGATCACTTTTGAAGGAAGATATCTTCTATTATCAACATCATCATCAAAATCAAGAAGTAATCAAGTTGAATATATTGTCATCAAGGAGAATCTTCACTTAACAAGTAAGTACCTTTATATTTATGACTGAATTTTCTATCAAAATGTCTTCATTTTTCAAGGAAAGCAACAAATTGGTTGGGTCATCAAACTTTCTTGCATGGAATAAGAGGAAAAATTTGATCCTCATAGAAAATGAGGTCGTTCAACGAGCTCTAGAAAAATATATGAAAGTGAAGTAAGGGCTCAAAGGAATCTCATTGAATCCTTTAAGGATCCCCTCATACCTTATGTATCAAAGTTGGACACATCAAAATAAATATATGAAAAGTTAATAGAATCATTCTCTATAAGTACTATAGGAGAAGTGATATCTTTGAGGGACGAGATGTAAAAAATGAACATCTCAAAAGAAGATGGAATAGCCCCATATTTTATGAAGGTATCAGAAATAAGAGACCAACTACAAGGGTTGGGAGAAATAGTCTAATAAATAAATGAACACCACAGTGCTCAATGCACTTCTAGAGGAATGGGTCAACTTCACATCTAACATCTTTGGAAAGAAGGGAGCCACCGCATTCAGTGAACTTTGGTCATTGTGTAAAATTGAAGGAACCAATATGAAATAAAGGAGCGATGTGGGCCCATTTGAACAATTTTAAGCATTTGCTTCCATGATTAAGAGAAAAGGAATGTTTGGGAAATCTGATTCTCATAAAAAGAAGAAGAATATGTCAAAAGGCCAATGTTATGGCTGTCGCGAATATGGGAAATACAAGAGATATTTTCCAAAGTTAAAGAAGGACAACAAGAGAAAAGAAAGAAATGAATGTCATATCACGAAAGAAGTGGAAGAACCTGATGAGAAGAAATCCAAAGGGATAGATCTTCACTATTAGGGTTTCTCCAATGCATAGCAAGGAGAAGCAGGAGGTGAAAATATCCTCACCATGATAGTCAATATGAGAAGTATTATGATGATATGCATCTTAGTAGAATATGACATCATACTAGAAAAATAAAATTAAAGAAAGAGCTCATGACATCATTAGAGAAGCTTGAAAGAATAGTTGAAGTAGAATTCTACATAGATATATCAGTTATCATATAAAGGAAGTAGCTTCTTGGAAACCTCACTGAAATCATATACACCATCATCATGAGAAAGGAGCAATTTATAGATGAGGATAATCAAGATCATCCATTGGAATCTTCACTAGAAGGTTCACCTCTACTTGGAAGAAGCAGTGTCTTGCTGATCATTCCTCCTTGTGTTGGATACATTATTTAGAAGGATGATGGTATGGGGGGAAAGGAGTACAAAAAGTCAATATGATTGAAGTACTCTCAAAGGAAGCTATCGAAGGAAGTCTAGATGACCAAAAGGGGAAAATAGGTATGTATATATTTGATAAATTAAGTCATGTCATCATATAATTGCAGATAACATGGATACATGCTCTACCTCGAGAGCATGATCAAGGATCTCTTATTTTGGAAAAGATGCATGAAGGCATGGTTCACATATTTATAAGATGAAATCAAACTAATATGTCCTCATATGGAATATGAGGTAGTTGAAAAAGATGAACAAACATTGTATGGAAATTCCATGGGAAGAAATATGTGAAGAAAGAAAGAAGAGATCATAAAAGATGCAACTATGGTCACAGGAAGTCAACATCTGATGACTAAAATAATTGATCATGACATCTCAATAGATGAGAAGACCATGATGAGGTCTATAAATAAAGGATACCTTTGACATATGAAGTTTTGGAGGTGTGTTTATGAATGTGTAGGATGTTGCAGGTAAGAAATATGTCATGATGGAAGACCATCATAAAAGGTAACTTTGATTTGATGTTCATTTTTTATTTTTGAACAAAATTTGGATGGGTTTATACATGGCTACTGCAAAGAGAGTTGTAGATGTCACCTACAAATATCTCTCATGTGGTTGGATGAAATATTTTAGTGGAAACATGACTTGAAAGAGGTAGTTGTATGAGGAAAAAACCATATGGGGACTAAAGGATCACTTTCCGATAGAGAGAAGGATGACATGACCAATGTATCCCATGAAGGAAAGTGATGAATGGTTATTTCCATATGAAGAAGTATGAAAATATAAAGGCTTTATAATGTTAAAGATGAACTTCATGACATCAAAAGAAGGAGCCCCACAAGCAGTTGATATTCCCATGATCTCCACCTATAGCAGAAAGTTGTTGGAAGAAATTCCCTACTTAAGAGGGAGCTTGGAAAAGTCCTTGGATAAGAGGGAGTTGGATACATTCCTTTTATAGGAATGGTTACATTCCTTCATAGGAATGGGCATGTCCTCCCTATTTGAGAGGGAGATATAGACACGTCATTCTTATCTTCACTTTGAAAGAAGGAATGGAGGATTCAATAAGCATCTGGCATCTGATACTCTTCGAGGATGAGGTAGGGAATCCAAGATAAGATTAGTTGAAGAGGATCGATATTATTTGAGGACTGGGAATCCAAGATAAGAATATTCCTAAAATGACAGACTCTGTGAACACTCAAGTGGGGTACATACCTTGAGAGACAATGACGATGTTGTCTATAAGTCATTAGTCTTGCCAGCATTGTGCTATGATGTTACGGAGAGATAGAGTTATTATTAAAGACCATGTTATGTGACAATGGTAGTTGATATGATGCTAAACAAATCTCTTACCATTCCAATTCTTCCTATGATAATTATTCAGGTTGAGAATGTCCAAGTACCTTGTATGGATTATGAATACCTCCCTTGTTAATATAGAGTGTTGAAATATGTAACTAGGTTCGGTATTCATAATGACATATGTAATCATGATTTTATTTATTTAATGAAAAGAAAAAATGAAATTTATTATTTTTATTCTTGAGGCATGGGTTTCATGCTCAAGGGACATTTAATTTTAGGTCAAGCACCCATTGAGTGCTTATAGGGCTTGTCATTGAGTCTATAATTCAATTGAGTAATTGTCATGTATGAAATACCATTTTTGGCATGTTACATATTGTAAATAAAATTTATTCGAGTCACAATAAAGTCAAAATACCCTCCAAAACTTTGTCATGGTGCAAAGATCAAGTCAGCCTACATGAAGGGACAAGTCGGACTAAAGATAACAATTCGTACCCCTCAAAATCCTATATATAAGAAGGAACTCAACCTAATTTGGACACGCTCTCAAGAAAGTTTGGTCTCATCAAGATAGAAGCTAAAAGAAGAAGAACAAGAACAAGAACAAGATTAAAGTTTTGGGCCTCTTTCTCTCTCTCTCTCTCTCTCGTGTTAGGGTTTCTACAGTTACTGGGCAACAAAAATTTCTGAAGCTGCATCAAAGTTGTGAACCTACATCTAGGTCGAAACTGTGAAGCTGCAGCTAGGTCGATGTTGTGAAACATCTAAGTTGTGAATATGCTGATGAGGTCGAAGTTGTAGTAGAATTTGTTGAACAAAGTAGTAGAAGAATCTGTTGGAGGGATCGAAGTTGCAAAATAATTTTCTAGGTAGAAGAATTTGTTGACGGTCAAAATTGTGGGAGTTTCTAAGAAACTGCAAGAAGGAAATATCTTCAAGGGACTTGGTATTGGAGGGTCTTGGTCAAGGGTCATAGGTCTTGGAATTTGTCAATTTAAGATCCTATAAGAAGAGAATAATTCTTATAGGTTTTCCTCTCAACTGGAGAGTTTTTTGCCTTGGTTGATCACCTATATCTTGTGTCCTCATGTCTCACTATTATTTATGGTTTGGTATTTATTTGATGAAAAGAACACAATAATAATTAAGTTGAAGAATAATCTAACTAAGATAAGAAAAAATACATCGCAAGTAGTTACCAAAGTAAGATAAATCACACAATCTAGTTTCATTAGATTTCTCAACACAACTTCCACATCATCCAATCCTTTGTCACTGGAAACATGTACTACAAACAATACACATCATTTTCTACTGATGCGCTTAAATTGCATACTTGTAGCCATCCTCACTGATGTAGCATTTTTCTTTCCCTATAAGACTCTCTTTTCTCTAGCCACATCTAGGCACTCAACGACCTTCTCATTAAAAATCTACCTTGTTCCAACGAATAAATAGCTAATCCATGCCCAATAGCATACTATATGAACCCAAAGGAAGCAAGTTCAGGTTTTCTATTATAGGCATGCCATTAGACTCAAATGTATAAGATCTCACCCAATTGTGAATTGTTCTCTTGGTCCCTATAGCCAGTTGCACCAACCAAGATTCTTCTTGCAATGACACTGGCCCACAAGGTTAGGACCAATATAGCTATAATCTGATCATGGATCAATCAAAATGGAAACAACTTTATCACAAAAATTACCTTCCATCTCGATGATAAATTCTTGGTGGTCTACCTACCTATTATCAACTACTGTATAGATCCAAGGAATTCCCTAAGCTACATCCCCAACTGTCTGCACCTTCTAGGCACTATAGATATGAGACCTGCCACCTTGATACAATGGAAAATCCTTCTTGCTATGGTCTCTACCATAAATCCAACACTTCAATGGTTCTCTACCACTGCCTTTAGTCTACTAGTCCATAGGTTGAAACTCATGTCCTTTCTTAGTTGCATTGAAATTCTTATGCGGGGCCACATTTTCCATGTCACCTACATCCTTATATCTTCCTCACTTATTGGGCCATTTTCCTTTAGTCTTATCACCACCCTTCTAATCACGCTCAAACTCAAGTTTGTGCTTTGACTATTCATAATAATGCTACAACTTTCTGATGGATTCTTCCAATGGCTGAGTTTCATCAAACACAATCTGGTCTTTGAATGATAATGGAAGTCCATTTATGACCTTTGAATATTTTCTTTCTCATCCTTGAGATATTGCACATATCTCAATATATCTAGAAAATAGTTCTATATTCTCCATCTGACATGGAACCCATATTGAGCTCATAGAATTTCTTGGCCCTTCCATCATAATACCTCTCAAACAGTTACTTCTTCTTGAAGAGTCCTTCAAATTCTTCCCAATTCAGCTTCTCTTCCCTAATTCCTCTAACCTACTTGATATCTTCCCACGAGATATTTTATTTTACCTTAAGACTGAAGGTAGTTGTCTTGTCTTTCATGTTATTTGAATAATCACAAAGTTTGAAAAATTATATTATTCCAAGCAACCATGATTCTACATCCTCTTATTTTGCCATCTCATCATCAAAAGTATTAGGCTTAGCTTTCTTGAGTTCCTCTAGAAAATACTGCTTCACATTCCTCATGTAATAATGTTGATGGTGATGGAAATAATGTCTCCTAGAAGTAGATCCAGAATAAAATCCATTCGTACTAGCCTTCCTCTCTAGAGTACTCAAGCATCTTCCACCCTTTTTTGTATAATTTTGGTCCATCCTATACCTTTTTTTGATACCTGCTTCCATATGCCCCATTAGTATTTTCTTCTTATCTTTCCCTATGAATAATCCCTAGTTGTTCCTTCTTCTACAAATATGAGAGGCTTTGAAGAATAACTGCATTAACCTCAACTTGCTTTTCTTGATATTTTGCAAGTGTTTCTTATGCTTCAATGAACTGCTTATTATCTTCTTTACTTGATCTGAATTTGGAATATTAGGATTCTATTCTAAGATCCTCATCAGAATATAAAAATGTGCTTTAGGTTTGTACTCCAAAATAGCAAGTAAAAACACGAGTTTTTATGTGTGTTTTCTTAAGTTAGTTTCATGAAAAACTTTAAACATGAAATCAAAACACTGAATGGAAGCATGCATCAATTAGTAATGAACCAACCATTTTTAAATGAGTTCACCCATCAAACAAAAAAGGCTTGACAGTAATGTGTTCACATGGGGGGGCGGTTAAGTCTGCCTGCCCCCCAACCTTACGGTTAGTCCACTTTAACATTAACCCAAAGTCATTATATGTTAAGAACCAACCCACAGGTGGAGTGGTAAGGTGATGCACTATGTTAAGGGAGGTCACGAGGTTAAGCCTGGACTCCGTGATGTCTGCCAAAAAAAATTTAATATGCCTTTCGGAGGACACGTGGTGGCCTCTAGCTTAGCCACATGTCACCTCCTGATTGGCCCAAACCCAAAACACATGGACCAATCAGACATTGCCAACTCAACAAAATATTCTGGGAATATTCTAAGAATATTCCCCTTGCAACCTAGGCATTATGGATGCCCAGTCAGCATCCCAGTCAACCACTTGCAAAATGTTTACCTGTTTGACAAAGTGAACAGATTGCATTTATGGGATCATACAGTGTCTGTTTTGTGAGAAACGAGTTGCAGAGGATTTATGATGATGAGATATACACGGTTGTTTATGTTCCACACCATTCTGACAATTTTTATTTTTATGCAAATTTTGAGCTCCTGATCACTCTTCCCCACTAAAAAACTTTTTGTCTCCAAAAGTTCACTTTCAATTGTTCAACATTTGAAGGTACAGTTCCTTCATTTTTCCAAACTTGATCCAATCGATGTTTATAGTGCCTTGACTTGTACTTGTCTTGGCTCTTTCTCAAGCTGAACTTGAAGTATAACCTGACCAAAGAATTTGGGTTTAGTGTTCTTCTCAGCATGTCCATGTCGCTGTGGCCATCCACAACAACATCCTTCCCAAGAAAAATTCCAAGGCGCTCTTCTGAAAAGTCCTTATTGATGATAAGATCCCAAAAGGTTTTGACAATTGAGCCAAAACAAGCTTCACATAGTGAATACTTGTATAACTTGAGTGCTTAACACATTTGAAACATACTGAATGTGCTGCAACTACTCATACAATAGTTTTAAAAGGCTTTCTTAAACTACAAATAGAAATGCATTTTACAAGATGGAATAAACTTCACTCTCAAATTTTCCATTCAAATTGACTATCAACAAACAAAACTAGCATAATAATGGTCAAAGAAAACATTGTTGCATATAAGTGATTTATTTATGAACATTGCTTTTACTAATTACCCAGCTATGGGGATATGCAACTAGCGCAAAAAAATATTTACAAACTTCACTTGGACAAATAGTCTGCCCATTTCTTACCCAACCAAGTAAATGAACCCTCTATTTAAATTTTTTCTTCTTCGTAAGCTGCTTCAGGAATGGTTACATCTTGCGTCTCTTTTTCTTTTGTCACTTCCTCTTCTGGTGCTTGCATAATTTGCTTGCCCTTACCAGGATGAAGTTGTGGAAATAGTTTCCAAGACTTCTTGACCCAATGCCCACTGATATTGTAGTGAGTGAAAAAGTTATTTTGAGCTTCTCTTGGCTCACATGTCTTTAACCGTGGATGAGATTTTCTCTGTCCGGTCTCAATTCCATTAGACATGAACATCTTATTGACGATTTATTTCCTTTTATTGCACTTATCTAAACAACGGTTAGATGAAAGGAGAAAGGTGCATGGAAATACATTCCTCAACATGTTATTCAAATCAACATGTTGTTTTCCATTATGAAAAGCATTTGAATTAACATGACAATTATACCTCTTTTTGTTGTCCTTTGGCTTACGCTTCTTGCATGAGGAACTTGCATGGAAAGAAGAACTTAGCTTCGTTTCTTCTTCAACTTTTTCATCTCTCTTTGGAGATGTTTTTCACTTCAATTCCTCCTTATTCTTGAGGAACCAAGTGGGTACCAATTCTGGATGCAAATCCCAACATCTTACCTCCTCATGTCCTCTCTTATGGAAAAAGGAACACGATACCCATGAGTTGTCACTAGAAGACCATTCTTATTTTGCAACATAGCCTAAGCCTTCATATTTAGGCCTCTCCTTTGCCTTAATTAGATTTTTAATGCCTTGATGGTTCACTCCAAGGCCTCCTCCCTTGTAACCCATCTTGGTCAAGAGCTTGGATCCAATGCCTTTACTATGATTTTCGAAGGCTGTAAATGAATTTACATCAACACTTTCATGTAAAGAAGAAGATTGTAAATGATTACCGTTTGCCTCATATTTTCATTTACATACAAATATGTTTTCAAGCTCTCTTTTGATTCTAGATGTGTCCTCTTGGACTCTTTGGCTCTCTTCTTTCAACTCCTTGAATTTGGGTTTTTATAGAACCTCATCCTTAACATCATGTCGACAAAAGGTACAAACTTGTCCATATACCATCTCTAGGGGACTTTCTACACTAGCATCTTGCATAAGAGTTGTATAAACCATGAAGTTTGTGGAGAAGATGGTGGCTTATCACCATTGTTGTTATCGTCTTCCCTTGGAGAACATTCTCCTTTTGGAGGTCTAGAGCTTTCACCTTGCAATTTGGTATTCCTCTCTTCATAGAGGACTTTCACCATTTCTACCATGTTTAAGAAATCCTTTCTAAAAACCTTCACATGCTCTGACATTATTTCAAGCTCTCCTGCTTGGTACATGCTTTTCTTGAATATTCTATTGCAACTTGAGGTAGAACTGGTAGTAGAGATTGTAACAATCTTCCTCTCCTTTCCAAAACCTTCTCCTCACTTGAGCTTAAAAACACATTCACTTGCAAACAATAGTCAATTCCCCCTTGCACAAAGAAAACCAATGCTCTCATACCAACTTGATCTGAATTTGGAATATTAAATTTCTATGCTAAGATCCTCATTAGAATATAAAAATGTGCTTGAGGTTTGTACTCCAAAATATCAAGTAAAAACATGAGTTTTTATGTGTGTTTTCTTAAGTTAGTTTCATGAAAAACTTTAAACATGAAATCAAAACACTAAATGGAAGCATGCATCAATCAATAATGTACTAGCCATTGTTAAAGGATTTCACCCATCCTAGGCTACATCTCCTTGGATCAGCTCAAATGGCATGACCCCTTCTCATTATGCTTAATGTCTAGATAAGAAGAGTACATAAACTGTTGAAATGGAATGGCTAGTTTTTCCTTCAAAGAAACAAATTCTGCAAGAGTTATCACTCCATACACATATTAACCTACAATCAAACATGTAAACCTTCAACAAACATAGGCATCTTACACCAAGACCCCATGCTCCAACTTCAAAGAGCATAAACAGTGCCACAATCCACTTGAAGTACATAAAAAAGTCTCTTTTCCAAAACACATATAGAGAAAAGAGGAATGAAAGCACAACACTATTGTAACAACTATTGCAAAAATCACATGGAGATTGAAAGACCCTTGCAAGGTCATATCCATAGTCAAACTCCTCCATAAACTGAATCAACACTTTGTTTGACCATGGCACCCATAAGATTCAATTTTAAAAATGCCTATCCAGAAAATCTCCTTTGATCCTAAAACCTACTCCAATGAGTCCAGAATGTCCAAAAATGGCTATCTAGCCTATTTTTGCACCTAATTTGGTCAAAAACTGGAGAAGTTATGAACTCTCCTAGTTTCTCAACTATTCACTCTACAATTTGCACCAAATCCGGCATCATCCTACAAATTCGCCCCCATTTTCCGATAATGGAGCAACAAATTCACCGCATTTTAGGTGGATTTGTAGGACCGTTAATTTAGCCACCAAGGCCTTAGAACCAAAATTTGGGTCATATGGGGACCATGCTCCTAGGGGCTAGCCCCCAATGCTGGCCCCCTCTCTCTGGCGGTTACGGTAACTACAAGCGGCTTGAGGAAGAGTGTTCACATGTGGCCTAGTAGTCAGCGGTGGCGGTGACCCTAGTGGGCACAACAAATGTCGGTGGCTGGGCAGATAGGTGTTCACATGTGATGCGTGGACCGATGGTTAGGCTGGCGGTTATCATAGCGTGGTTACATCAAACGATCAAAGCTTGACGGTAATGTGTTCACATGGGGGGGCAATTAAGTCCGTCCACCCCCAAACCTTGTGGTTAGTCCACTTGAACATTAACTCAAAGCCGTTATATGTTAAGAACCAACCCACAAGCGAAGTGGTAAGGCGATGCATTGTGTTAAGGGAGGTTTCAGGGTTGAGCCCGGCTTCGCCCTGTACGCCAAACAAAAATTTAATATGCCTTTCATAGGACACGTGGCAACCTCTGACTTAGCCACGTGTCACCTCCTGATTGGCCAGAACCCAAAACACATGGACCATTTAGACATCGCCAACTTAGCAAAATATTCCAAGAATATTCTAAGAATATTCTCCTTGCCACCTAGGTGCTACGGATGCCCTATCAGCATCTCAATCAGCCACTTGCAAAATTTTACTTGTTTGACAAAGTGAACATATCGCATTTCTGGGAGCATACATGTCTGTTTTGCGCACAATGAGTTGCGTCAGATTCAAGACAACAAGATCTATGTGGTCATTCAGGTTCCGCACCATTATGACAACTTTGACTTTTGGAAAATTTTGAGCTCCTGATCACTTTACAACTTATGATATTTTCCTTTAGACTTCTTAATGTATATTCTAGATCAGGAGAGTTTCCCTCTCCCTACTACTCAACTGTGTTCTTCCATCCCACTAATTTGTATTCTAGCTTGTATGGGGATTCATATGAACTGTATTCAACCATTTTCATCTTCATCTCTTTGTTGGAAATAATACTGAGAGGGGGGGTGAATCAGTATTATCAGTCAAACAATTTTTCATTTCCATAATCAGATTCATATACGCTACTTTAGTTAATGGAACTCGCGTGTATACGCAACTGTATTTAAGGCAGCTAGCATATATCCTGCAAACTTATGATTCAGTTAATTCATCATATGTTGATCTTTAATCAGTGCATCAGAACCACATAAACAGTAACCATGTGCAGTAAAAACAAAACAGACAATCACACACATGAACACAAGATATAAGGTGGAAACCCAATGTGGGTGAAAACCACTTGCTGCAATCATCTCTATCTTCTTTTAATAATAAGAAACTTCTTTTTACGATTTTGTACTGGTGCAGACATATACCAGTACGCAGGCTTCTACCTGTAGAAGGCTACAACCTTCTCTTGTTCTCCAGCTTCTTCTGGAAGGGAACTACTACCCCATAGCTCTTGTACTAGATGATATGTTTACTACTACGTAGGTGCTGGCCTACAGAAGGCTACAACCTTCTCTTTTCTTCCAGGGATCACGTTTCATAAATTTTCAGACTAGAAACATCATTCAATCATCAAATATATCTTCATCAACCAATCTCCTTTGCACCAATCACAACTGAATCAATCAATCTCTTTGATAACCCTTCAATCTGATCTTTCAGAAAGCTGCAACCAGAATATAGTAACCAGAACCCAAGCCAGAACCCAGAACACTGCAACAACAAACAGA
Source organism: Pinus tabuliformis (assembly GCA_031772625.1). Lineage (NCBI taxonomy): Eukaryota > Viridiplantae > Streptophyta > Pinopsida > Pinales > Pinaceae > Pinus > Pinus tabuliformis. Next base: position 600,867,913 of record CM062815.1, on the reverse strand, counting down.
AGTAGCTAAAACATATTTTATAAGGTATATGCTACTTCCATGTGTCGAACCTGCGTGCATATGCTCTTTTCTCAAGGCGAACCTGCGTACAGATATGCAAATCAACTTTAAGATATATACGCTATTTTGATATGCAGAACAGGCATGTATACGCACCTTTTCTAAAGTGAACCTACGTACAGATTTGTAAATGATGATTTAAACATTACAACAATTCCAGACTTCAGTTATACCCGGATCATCATATTTACAGACTACAACATGCGCCAGTTATTTAGATAAATGATCGAACCACATAAAGATACTTCACTTCAAGCCTTAAGATCTTGACCCATCATTAGATCTTATCCTTCATCAAGTGCTAAGGTTCATCCTTGGTTCAGATCCAGCTATGCACCATAACCCAATAACCTGTACACTAGATCTTGCTCTTCATCAGATATTCAATACTTGAGTACCTTGGCCTAATGATCTTCCCCTCCTTTTATAGTCTTAGGCCTTACTCAATACCATGGACCAAAACCACTTAGGACCAATACCTTGGACCCAATACCTGGGGTCAATACCTCGGACCAGATACCTTGGACCAATACCATGGATGAAAATACCATGGACCAAATACCTTGGACAAAAACTTAGTTTTCCAAGATATACGCACCTTGCATTCTGTGAAAGTGCGTGTGTATGTATACGCGACTTGTATATAGTGAACCCGCGTGTATACGCGGCTTGGCCAATGGTGAACCTACGTATACCTCTCTTTCTTCATTTTGATCTGAACTTTGTGTTGTTAACCTGTTGAACTGTGATCTGTCATCTGAGTGAGTTTCCATCAAGGACAACACTTGTGTCATAATGCCAACAATCTCCCCCTTTGGACTTGATGGCAACCCCAAGTCACTCTCCCCCTTTGTCATCAAGGGCAAAGGGTTATGCTCCCCCTGAGTACATGTTGAATTCTCTGATATGCTAAAGAGTGTTGATTGAGCTCCATGATCGAGTCCATGCTCCCCCTGAATATAAGCAAGGTCTGCAAAAAGATGTTCTAAAAGAAGAACATGACTCTATACATACATCATAAATGACCTTCCTATCACCAATGACTCATACATACATCCATCTCCCAACCAAGTGGGGATATACCAATTTTTTATACATGTCAAAACAAGAAACATTACATCATCCATCCCATGCATAGTGGGGTAACAAATTAGGTCGTTTCATGACCTTTTCATTAAAAAATATACATGACATATATAACAGAGACCAAATATCTTAAACAAGACCATGATAGTCATCAACAACTATCATTAGCAGCATCTGTCAATCAGCATCCAGACCAGCAACCATGTTCTCCCCCTAAACCTGTTCCACTTGAATAAAAAACAATTGTGTGAATTTGTACCAAGATCTTCTAAGATAATGCCCACAATGCATTATTAGAAGCATATACTCCCCCTGAACCTATGTCAGATAATCATTGTTAGATCTAATCATTTCATAGAAGAGTTATCAAGGCATCATTATCAATTAGATATACATAAAGTTATCAACAACTTATGAGAGCCAACATATTTCCACATGTCATCCACAGACTGTAACCATCATCAAGCAGAGTAGATAATTCACTGAACCATATCAGACCCCTTTCTTCCTGAGTCTGGCCCACTGCTTTTCTTCAAACCAACATATACGTGACTGTATCCACAGAAACCAGCGTATGTACGTGACTACGCTTCATGAAACTCGCGTATAACCACCTTTCTCTGAAATAAATAGGATTTAACAGTAGGATGATGCATCAACTACTCCCAGCTTTTGTCTGAGATATTCAAATGTCTCTCTGGGCAGTGGTTTGGTGAATATATCAGTGACCTGTTCTTTGGAGGGAACATACTCCAATTTGAACTTTTGTTCAAGCACTTGTTCACGTAAAAAATGATATTTGATGGGTATGTGCTTGGTCTTGGAATGCATGGCTGGATTTTTTGAAATACTGATGGCACTTGTATTATCACATAGAATGGAGATGGGTGGAGTACATGTGATCTGAATGTCTTGCAATGTTTGCATCATCCAAAGGAGTTGTGTGCAGCAAGATGCAACAGCCACATATTTTGCTTCAGCTGTAGATAATGCAATTGAACTTTGTTTCTTGCTGAACCAAGACACTAATCTGGAACCCATATAGAATGCACCACCACTAGTGCTTTTTCTGTCATCAAAACTTCTTGCCCAATCTGCATCTGTATATGCATGAAGTGTAACATCTGTATCCCTAGGATACCATAAACCAAAATTCTGTGTTCCTTGAAGATATTTGAAAATCCTTTTAACTACCTGAAGGTGTGATTCCTTTAGATTTGCTTGGAATCTTCCAACTATTCCTACTACATGCATGATGTCTGGTCGGGTACCTAATGAGCCCCAAAAATGGATAATTATATGGGTTCATTCAGCCTCCTAATTTGACTTAATCCACCATTCTCATTAGTTTATTGCATGTTTTTTATTATATTTATGTTAATAGAGTGAATTGGGTTAGTCATTATGCCAACAAGTCTAATGGGTGCTTTGTGCAGTTTTTTGGTCAATTTTGAGACAAAATCAAAGGTTTTAATGAGCACTTGGCAGCCAAATTCGTGGAAGAACAAGGGAGAGGATTTGTAGGAAGGTGTCCCCTTCATTTATGGGCCCTTACCTCAAATTCTCCACCATCAGCTCAGAGTTCAAGGGCCACCAAATCGATTATCACAAGGGCAGCCGAGCAAGGGCTAGTAAAGTCGTTGTTAACTACAAGTTTTGGAAGCCGAGCTCCTAAAGTTTAGGGGGGCTGTTGGGGTCCCCAATTTGTATAAATAAGAGCACTTAGGGCCTCATTTGGGTTGGCAGAAGTTAGCTAGTTGGCAGTTTGATTTTAGTAATTTGTTTAGTCATTTTTTAGTTAGTAGGTTAGCACTCTAGTGTTGCTCTATTTTTGCTCATTTGTGGAGCCTTTGCTGTAAACATTTCTGTGATATGGTTATTTTCTGAATAATAGAGATCAGTTGCATTTTGCCTCAGTTCTGAGTTTCTTTTTGGGAGCCTATAGCTCTTGGGGTTGGGCCCAACCCAAGTGCCAGGACCTCATCCGTGCACTGTTATATGTTTTTCTGTTGTCTTTAATTAATTTCTGCTAGTAGGTTACAATCTTGTTTGGTCATTTAGTTCATTTTTGCTGATAGAAATAGTTTCTTATGTTTTAAGTTGATTTAATAGGTTAATAACAGAGAAGATCTTCAGAAAAAGGCTATCAAGCACCTCTGATCTCACCTCTCCCTCAGTGGGACCATGAGCTGGGACCAAGGTGTCCTTGCTGCCACCAAAAACACTGTCTTTGCTTCATCATGCAATTACTAGTGTTAGATTCTCATTTGCAGAAGTTGATATCAGTTGTGGTTACATGCTTAGGTTCATGATTGCTTAGTTTACATAGCTATTTCACATGATTTCGTTGCAAATAAATTGCTGTTCATTTTCTTTGTTGTTATTTAGGTCAGATTAGGTTAAAGTAGCTAAGTCCTTGATTTTCTGAGTCTTTGTTTGTTCAGTTTGAGAAATAACGTGCAGAGTGCCTGTGAAACCTCCTCTCCTACCCTTACCCTATCCATGCAACCTGCTTTGTCCTCCAACTTAGATTCTTGCCTCTCATTCGCTACGTTTTCTCCCTTTGCCCTAATTTCTACATTCTTGTGCATCATTGCTCCCTCCATCCTTGAACCAAATCCAATTGCTCCTTAGCCTCATGCACCAGGTCCTAGACCCCTTAACATCCTTATCCAACCTCCATGTCCACTTTTCCACCATTTTTCCTCCATCAACCCTCCAAAATCCTCTTTTCGGGACATCCTATAGAAATTACAGAACATCTTGTAGAACCCCTGCAGACTTCCTGTAGAAGCTCACGAAACCGGTTTCTTGAGATCCGATCACTGTGAAACTCTCTAGAATGGTGCTAGGGACCCCTTAGTCCCTCTTCTAACCTTCCAAACCTCCTGCAAGCATTTCCTTTCACCAATCCACCTCTGCACAGTCAAAAACAGTTAAAGCACATGCACAATAATTCTGCCAACTTACTCAAAAATATAAAAAGATGTTTCTTTTCAAATTTCACTTCAGAAGTAGCTTAGTCACATGAATTTTACCTTTCTAAGAGTCAATGGCATTCCTTTCTATAGCTTTCATCATTTTTCTTGCACCAGTAGGGTTAGTGGGTAAAACTAGGGTTTATTAGGGTTTGCATTTCCTTTCTGCTTTCAGTTTCTTTCTGCAAGTAGATTAACCTCCTTTGAGTTAGCTTTCATCCATCAGTTAAAAAGTTTCTTCTAAGAGCTCATAGAAGTTGGCTTAAGCTCCTAGTGGACTTGTGCCAGTTGATCAAGTGACAGCCGCGGCAAGAGTTAGCACTTGTGCATACAGCACCATCGCTTCCAAGTTTGTTATGAACTACCGGGTTGATAAAAGTAAAGAAGGGAGTCCCAGGAGTTGCAGCATTATTGCTGCAATACTGGGGCCCACCATCTTTTTTCCGCCATTGCCGGGGAAGCGTCAGAGTATTGGTAATTGCTGCTTTTCTTCTATTTTCCACTGCAACCTTCTGCTAAGTAGTTTATTTCATTTCCATTATGCAATTTCGTTTCTGCAAAAGTAGATTAGCATTTCCCACTTTCATAGATTAGCATTTCAATTCCGCAATCTTAATTCTACAAGCGTAGATTAGCATTTCAATTCCGCAATTTCAATTCTGCAAGCGTAGACTAGCATTTCATTCCTACAATTTCATTTGAGCAAAATAGATTAGTCCTTTCCTGCTTTCATTTCAATTCCGCATTTTCATTTCAGCAAGATAGTTAGTTGTAGTTCAATATATTTTATTTTTGTAGGTACAAGCAGAAAAAAACAAAAATCAACCAAAAAGATTTCATTTCATGCCTTGTAGGAGTAGAGATAATTCAGAAAAATGATTGCACAACACCCCCACTACTTCACACAGCCAACCTTCTCTCTTCTTCGATGGCTGTGATTAAAGAACCCTTAGGTGGACAACAAGACATATTTGAAGAACCTCTAGGGGAGAAGAAGAAAAAAACATTCCTCTGGAGCAAAGGGCTGCAAACAGAAATGTTGGGAGTAGTACCTTATCCAAAAATGAATTTTCAAATCAGATGGAAGATTTCAAGAGTGAGATGAGGCAGTTTCTTTCCATGCAACTGGATACCATGCAGATCCAAAGGAAGCAAGAGGAAGCCAAGAGGGCTTTGGACATCTTTTGTCGTAGGTGCATTAGAAATCATCCTAGGAACAAATGTCCAATGCACTTCCTAGAAGTGTGTTTCATCTATGAAGAATACCATCCTACGAATCAGTGCCCTTCCTTTCCTAGACTTAAAGCTGCATATCAGAGGGCCAAAGGAGTCACTGAACCACTCTATTTCATGAACCAAAGGAGGTCACATGGACCTAGAACTTACCAGGAGGGAATGCAAGAGACATCCCAGACCTATTATAACCCCTATCAAGCCACTTCCATGCCTTCTTGGGGTCCCCTTTCTCATCCTTCCTGGTCCACACCCCCGCCTTGGTCGTATCCTCCTCAATACCATGCTTCTCCAGTTGCTCATTCATTTCACTCTTATGCTCAGCCACAGCCTCAGTGGAATGCACCTCCTCAGGGGTGGAGGCCCCACTACAACTCTCCTCCCGCTCATTTGCCTCTACCACCTGCCCAACCACAACCCCATCCACATCCATCTCAAATATACACCCCCACTCAACTACCCATACCACCATTTCCAAACCCGCACATTGGAATAGCTCAACCCAATTGCAAAGCTGAGGCACAACATGTCCAAATGACTCCTCTTGAGCTCAAAGATCTTCACCATAGCTCAGGAAGAGTATTGCAAAAAAGAGATTATCCTGAAAGCATTGAAGGACCACATCCAACAAAAGAAGATTCAAAAGAGGAGATCAAAGAACCATGGGCTGCACTTGATGAAGAGAAGACATCAGAATTAGAGATCGAGAGAGCTCCCTCATGGTTACCATCAAATCCTCCATGTATTCAAGAGAAAACTCAGCAAAAAGAGGAAGATTTGAAGGTCATGATAGAAGAAGATATGGAGAATGATCCAGATCAGCAAAAGGACCAAGGATATCAGAGCTATATTGAGATATGGTTCCAGACAATCACTAAGTTGCAGCAGTACTCTCTTCCTCAGCTGTGTTTGATCCCTTCAAAGTCAAATCATTTGGTCTCTGAAATCTGGATAGCTATCAAAGCATGCATTTCAAGCCGCCACATCATTTTTTCTCTAATCTCGATGTGCACATGGGTCCATTGGAAGTATTCTTATACTTGAAAATGATTTTGTTTTTCAAGTAGGGTAGGGTAGAAAAACAGAAAAAAGAAAAAAAATGAAAATAAGAGAAAAAAAAAAATCTAAGGTGAAAACCTCCTTGGAGGTGCCTCAGATTGGCTCACTGATTGAAAACCTCCATGAGGCGGTCAATGGGTTGGAAAAAAGAGAAAGGAAAAAAGAATAAGATCCTTGGGTGAAAACCTCCCTTGGAGGCACCCAGGGCAGGCAATTAGGGTGAAAACCTCCATGAGGCACCCTAGTTATTTTCAAAAAAAAAGAGAAAAAGAAAGAAGAAAAGAGAAAAAGAAAAATAAACCTAATTTCCATTGAATAGTTGCAGGTTGCAGCAAGGACATTGCAGGCTAGGAGGATCGCTCAAAACAAAGACAGAGGAAGTTCTATGCCTTCTACAGGAAGTTCTGTGTCTTCTATAGGAAGCCTACAAACAAGCCAAAATTGATCTCCGAAGAGGACCATAAGGATAGGAATATGTCCATGAGGCCTGCAAGCATCCATGTTTCCATCCCTCACCCTTCTCCATCATTATTTTCATCTCATTGTGCTTCTTTCCTAAAAACTGCATGTTCTACAGGAAGTTCTTGTAGAAATTACAGGATTTCTACAGGAAGCTAGAAATGGATTTCAAAAAGGCAGTTTGGCGAACATGATAGCTTCCTCATGGGTTCATAAGTCCTCCTACAATCCTCAAACCTCTCTCCCATCAATTCCATGCCTGCATCACAGCCCAAGCTCATTTTTTCTTACCATGCAAAAAACTACAGAATGCTTGGAAGCAAAAATACATAGTGCTGAAATTTGTTTTTTCCCTAGCTTGAAAACCGTGCATCCATTTGCAAAACTGTTATAGGGGGAGTTGTATAGGGACAATGGCAACATGCCCGAGCAATTTCAGCCAATTCTGGTGCATGGTTTCCAAGAAATCAACCCCTATCACCTTCAGCCATTTTTGCATTTTCTCCATATCCGTGCATCCGTTTCAAAACCTGTTTCATGGGGAGATGCATATGGGTGATAGTAACCTACCCAAGCAGTTTCAGCCGATTCCGATGCACGGTTTCTGAGAAATTGACCTCTGTAATCTTCAGCCATTTTCAGTTTTTCTCGAAATCTGTGCATCCATTGATCACAATCTTGCTATGGGAGGTGCATAACAATGATAGAAGCATGCTCAGAAAGTTTCAGGTCAATCCGATTTATCGTTTGGGAGCAATGGAGGAAACAAGTTGCTGTCCTGCGAAAATCCAGCATCAGCAGCATGAAGGTGCAAATCTGAAGGATGAAACTGACTTCTGCAGCTTAGATCCAACTAGAGGATACCTGCACAAGAAAAATAACCACACATCAGACAACAAAAAGCTTATAGCATAAAGGATCCAGGCATGCAGCAATGGAATATGAGCATGCAACAGCAAAAAGCACCTCACAACAACCACATTCGACTTCTAGGTACATGACTAAACTCATTCCTCTGATTGCATGAATGTAATTTGAGAACTGCATGAACAATGAGATGGTTGTGATTAAAAGAATCGGTGGCCAGCTAACTGGCCACCCTCATCCAGTTCAAATAGTGCTCGGTGGGTGAATACGATACGTGTGCTCAGCCATCTCAGGAGGAAATCTGGAAATAGGTGGTGGTGACCATTTAAACTTCAATGTAATTGATGGAAGTGGTTACAGGTAGAAAACATGAAGTTTCGGGACAACACTTCCATCTGCATGGGCCAACACACATTTTGCCACCTCATCCCCTCACCACCAATCACGCCGCAATTAAAAAAATGCTCGGCTGAAACTCACACCACCTGCTGTTCATTTGCACTTGCAACGTCCTCAACTGAAGTAGGCATCCTCCGCTTCCACAAAATGATTAACTAGTCATCCTCCACTGGTTTTTCTACCTGTCTTCGAGATTCTGTTGTGTATCGAGCTCACTGAGAGGCACAGTAGCGTTCTACAGGAACCGGGGGGGTCTTCTACAAGAAGTACGGCACAACTTTCCAGAGCAGGGAAGCCTAGACTTTTCCACATCGAATTTGGAGTTCCGAGAGAGGTAGGCTCAAAAACACTCTTCCATGCATGGTATGTTTCAAAAAGGTGGTGAAATTGAACTGTATTGAATTGGAAAGTCCGAGAAAAGTCCGCCCGTGAGTTAGCGATAGCGGTTTCCTGTGTATTTGCATGGAATTTCTCAGTTGTTCTGCGTCAAAATTTTCCTCCACAGTTCCTATAAAAAAAAATTCTCCTATAGGAAAGATAGGCAACTGTGAGGGCTAGCCTGTATATAAAAAAAATTTGAATTCGTATGTTTGTATGTATGTTGGGGATAAAAATTGAGCTCTACACTCTGTCTGTAGAAACCCAATTTTTCCTTTCATAAACGGGCAGTCAAGTTCTGGGCAGCAACAACCATAGAACCAGGGAATCGGTGCTAATTGATAGTTGAAATCTGTTGTCCAGGTGAGAAATCCATACACAGCATTCCCATTTCTGATCAGAGCATAAAACAGAGCACTCTCACCATGCCAGGGGGGTTTATCAGGAAAGAACCCTCGGATCCCAGTAAGCTACACAAGCATCTTGAGGTGGTGGACCTCTTCACCCGCGCCAATTGGATGTCCTTTTGTGACAAACTTCAGGGTTATGACGATGAGATAATGGCAGAATTCTTAATGTCCCTAAAAACTGAATCAAAGACACAGGCCACAGTGAATTTTAGGGGATTGACCCTGGAAGTTACCCCTGAGTTTATATCCAGCAATGAAGAAGGGGAACACACTGAAGTAGGATAGAAAACCAATGGTAAATAAACACAGGCCAAACAAGCACAAGCAGGACAAAAAGAGAAACGGGAAAAGGGCCAGATTGCTGAGCCTAAAACAGGGGAAGAAACAACAGCAAAAACACCAAGGGAAAAGAGGATGCAACGCAGAACAGAGAAGGCCAAAAAAGTCCAACTGAAGATTGTCACAGACAAAGCAACCACACAGAAACAAACGGAGAAAACACAGTCAGCAAAACAGGCAAAAACAGGGACATGGATTTCTACAGGAAGCAGGGAAAAAGAGCAGCAAGAGGAGAAATCACCCGAGATATTGGCTAGGGAGGCAGCAATTGTGCTTTCTGCCCTAAGCACATCTCCCAAGCAAAAAGGGAAGCGAAAAAGGGAGAACCCCATGTACTTTAAGGCAAGAAGGAGCACACGGATAAAAGTGGGCAGACCCAAACCACAGTCAAAAGAGCCAATTACTATTGAGGACACCACAACTAAACAAAAGGAGGAGTCTCATTCAAAGATAACCATCACCTATGAATGAGGAAGCCAAAAACCTTCACTTGGAGAGAGAGAATTTAGATGATGGTCTTAAAGCTCTACAGGAAGCTGAGACAGTTCTACAGGAAGCTGAGAATTCTCTACAGGAAACTCAGGCTAAGCTAAGAGAGACCGAGAAATTGGAGGAAAAGGCGGCCAAACAATCACAGGAAGAAGGAAAGACAAGGAAACATCTGATGAACAGCAAAGAGAGGACAAGCTACAGGCTTAGGTTGAGGCGCTAACAAAACTGCTACAAGAAAAGGAGCACAGGCAGTGGGAAGAAGTAGAGAGAAAAGCATGGTTTCATGACTGAGAAGAGGACATCACTTCAGAAGCTTGGCATGACAGGGAGGCCACCAGGGCCATCAAAGATGAAGAGATAGATTAGTTGCTCAGAGGATGAGCAACACTTTCAGTAGGGGGGTGATGATGAGCCCCAAAAATGGATAATTATATGGGCTCATTCAGCCTCCTAATTCGACTTAATCCACCATTCTCATTAGTTTATTGCATGTTTTTGATTATATTTATGCTAATAGAGTGAATTGGGTTAGTCATTATGCCAACAAGTCTAATGGGTGCTTTGTGCAGTTTTTTGGTCAATTTTGAGACAAAATCAAAGGTTTTAATGAGCACTTGGCAGCCAAATTCGTGGAAGAACAAGGGAGAGGATTTGTAGGAAGGTGTCCCCTTCATTTATGGGCCCTTACCTCGAATTCTCCACCATCAGCTCGGAGTTCAAGGGCCACCAAATCGATTATCACAAGGGCAGTCGAGCAAGGGCTAGTAAAGTTGCTGTTAACTACAAGTTTTGGCAGTCGAGCTCCTAAAGTTTAGGAGGGCTGTTGGGGTCCCCAATTTGTATAAATAAGAGGGCTTAGGGCCTCATTTGGGTTGGCAGAAGTTAGCTAGTTGGCAGTTCGATTTTAGTCATTTTTTCAGTCATTTTTTAGTCAGTAGGTTAGCACTCTAGTGCTGCTCTGTTTTTGCTCATTTGTGCAGCCTTTGCTGTAAACATTTCTTTGATATGGTTATTTTCTGAATAATAGAGATCAGTTGCATTTTGCCTCAGTTCTGAGCTTCTTTTTTGGGAGCCTATAGCTCTTGGGGTTGGGCCCAACCCAAGTGCCAGGACCTCATCCGTGCATTGTTATATGTTTTTCTGCTGTCTTTAATTAATTTCTGCTAGTAGGTTATAATCTTGTTTGGTCATTTAGTTCATTTTTGCTGATAGAAATAGTTGCTTATGTTCTAGGTTGATTTAATAGGTTAATAACAAAGAAGATCTTCAGAAAAAGGCTATCAAGCACCTCTGATCTCACCTTTCCTTCAGTGGGACCATGAGCTGGGACCAAGGTGTCATTGCTGCCACCAAAAACACTATCTTTGCTTCATCATGCAATTATTAGTGTTAGATTCTCATTTGCAAAAGTTGATAACAGTTGTGGTTACATGCTCAGGTTCATGATTGCTTAGTTTGCATAGCTATTTCACATGATTTCGTTGCAAATAAACTACTGTTCATTTTCTTTGCTGTTATTTAGGTCAGATTAGGTTAAAGTAGCTAGGTCCTTGATTTTCCGAGTCTTTGTTTGTTCAGTTTGAGAAATAACATGCAGAGCACCTGTGAAACCTCCTCTCCTACCCTTACCCCATCCATGCAACCTGCTTCATCCTCCAACTTAGATTCTTGCCTCTCATTTGCTACGTTTTCTCCCTTTGCCCTAATTTCTACATTCTTGTGCATCATTGCTCCCTCCATCCTTGAACCAAATCCAATCTCTCCTTAGCCTCATGCACCAGGTTCTAGACCCCTTAACATCCTTATCCAACCTCCATGTCTACTTTCCCACCGTTTTTCCTCCATCAACCCTCCAAAATCCTCTTTTTGGGACATCCTGTAGAAATTACAGAACATCCTGTAGAACCCCTGCAGACTTCCTATAGAAGCTCACGAAAGCGGTTTCTTGAGATCCGATCACTGTGAAACTCTCTGGAAGGGTGCTAGGGACCCCTTAGGCCCTCTTCTAACCTTCCCAACCTCCTACAAGAATTTCCTTTCGCCAATCCACCTCTGCACAGTCAAAAACAGTTAAAGCACATGCACAATAATTCTGCCAACTTACTCAAAAATACAAAAAGATGTTACTTTTCAAATTTCACTTAAGAAGTAGCTTAGTCACATGCATTTTAACTTTCTAAGAGTCAATGGCATTCCTTTCTGTAGCTTTCATCATTTTTCTTGCACCAGTAGGGTTAGTCGGTAAAACTAGGGTTTGCTAGGGTTTGCATTTCCTTTCCTCTTTCAATTTCTTTCTACAAGTAGATTAGCCTCCTTTGAGTTAGCTTTCATCCATCAGTTAAAAAGCTTCTTCTAAGAGCTCATAGAAGTTGGCTTAAGCTCCTAGCGGACTTGTGCCAGCTGATCAAGTGACAACTGCGGCAAGAGCTAGTACTTGTGCATACAACACCGCCGCTTCCAAGTTTGTTACGAACTACCGGGTTGATAAAAGTAAAGAAGGGAGTCCCAGGAGGTACAACATTATTTCTGCAATACTGGGGCCCACCAGTACCTGTTAGATAAAGCAGACTGCCAATCATAGATCTATAAGTTGGTTGATGTACTGCTGCTGATTCATCATTTGAGCTGAGACTGCATCCTGTTACCATTGGGGTACATACTGGTTTAGAATCTTCCATGCCGTATTTTTTTAAGATCTGTTTGAGATATTTGGTTTGTGACAGAAAAATACCATCTTTATTTTGTTGAACTTTTAGACCAAGAAAATATGTAAGCTCACCAAGCAGGGACATTTCAAATTCTTGTTGCATTACCGAAGAAAAATTCCGACTCATGGCTTCTTCATTGCTACCAAAAATGATATCATCAACATACACAACAAGTATTAGCAATTTATTATTGTCAATCTTTGTATATAGATTGCTATCAGCTGATCCCTTTGAAAAACCTTGTTGATGGAGATATTTGTCAAGACAGTAATACCAGGCCCTTGGAGCTTGTTTTAGACCATAGAGAGCCTTTCTGAGTCTGCATACAAGTTTTGCATCATTTCCAAGAATGAATCCGTCTGGTTGCTCAATATAGACTTCTTCTTCTAAGTCTCCATTAAGAAAGGTAGATTTTACATCCATTTGGTATACTTTGAATTTCTGAAAACTAGAAAGAGCAAGGAACATTCTTATGGCTTCAAGTCTAGCAACAGGTGCAAAAGTTTCTTCAAAATCTATACCTTCTTGTTGAGCATATCCTTTACAAACAAGTTTGTCCTTATTTCTAATAACTTCTCCATTTTCATTAAGCTTGTTTTTGAATATCCATTTAGTTCCTATGATATTCTTATCATGAGGTCTAGGAACTAATTCCCAAGTATTATTCTTTTGAATTTGCTCAAGTTCTTCATTCATGGCCTTGACCCAACATTCATCTTTGCATGCTTCATTTATATTTTGAGGTTCAGTGGAGGATAACAATGCTAGATAGCTTGAAGCTTCTGTAATAGTTCTTCTTGTCTGCACACCTGCCTCTTTCTGTCCCAAAATTTGAGTCTCTGGATGATTTTTCTGAACATACCTGGACGGAGTCTTTTCTTCTATTGTTATCTCTTTTTCTGGTGCTTCATTGTTTTCGTCTTCAAAATTAGTATGATTTGATGTGGGAGGATAATCCTCATCTTCTTCATAATCTTCAGTTTTTATTTGTTTTGGATTTTTGCATGCTTCATCAACCACAACATCAATACTTTCAATAATTTTCCCAAGTCTTTTATTATAACATTTATATCCTTTACTTCAGGAAGAGTAACCAAGGAGAATACCTTCATCTGCTCTGGGTTCAAACTTACCAAGTTTTTCATCAGTCCTTTTGATGTAACATTTGCTTCCAAAAACTTTGAAGTATTTTACAATAGGGGTCTTATCATACCAAAGTTCATGTGGAGTTTGAGTGCTGTTTAGCGGAACATTTGCTTGGTTGAGAATAGTGATGGCAATGAATGCAGCTTCACCCCAGAAGGTTGCAGGGGTTCTAGACTCATCTAGCATAGCACGAGCCATTTGTTGAATAGTTCTGTTCATCCTTTCTACCACTCCATTTTGCTGAGGAGTCCTTGCGGTGGAGAATTTCCTTTTTATTCCATGTTCTTCACAAAAGTCAAAGAATTCATCCAAGGTAAATTCCCCTCCTCGATCAGATCTGAGGCATTTGATTTTGCGATCTGATTCATTTTCAACCAAAGCTTTGAAGGCTTTGAACTTTTCAAATGCTTCATCTTTATGCTTTAGAAGTCCTATCCAACACATTTTGGAAAAATCATCAATGAACAATATAAAGTATTCTTCTCCACGAGGTGACTTTTTCCTTGATGGTCCACATAAATCAGTATGAACAAGTTCAAGAGGCTTACTAGCTGATCCTTCCTTTTCAGGGAAGTGCGATCTGGTTTGCTTACCAAATTGACATGATTTGCATATTGTATTTTCTGGAATGTTGATATCAAGAAGATCATGAACAGCTTGGAATCTGCATGCTTTTCTTATTTGAGAGAAGCTTAGATGCCCCAATCTTTTGTGCCATAGCCAATGTTCATCATTTTTGCTTAGATAGCATTGTTGTTGTCCTCCCTTGAGTATGTATAAGTTGTTTGGAGTTCTTATACCTTTGATCACGGTTTCTCCTATATCAAGCTCATGAACAACACATCCATTTGATCGAAATACTACTTCATTTCCTTGATCACACATTTGACTGACACTCAATAGGTTATGCTTTAGACCATTAACATACAAAACGTTCCTAGCTTTAACTTTTTCTTTTAAGAGAACAGAGCTTTACGTTTTATGACAGCAGTAGTGTCATTTCCAAATGAGACCTTCTTTTCCTTTTCTAAGGCATTATATGAATGAAGTTTTTCTTTGTCACCTGTCATGTGTTTTGAGCATCCACTGTCGATGTACCACTGATTTTCTTGTCCTTCTGCATACAAGGCTATACCACATCTTTCTGTTTGCGGTTCTTTCTTTTTCCATATTTTGGGACTTAATGAGGTTTTCTCCTTCTTAGATGTTTGCCGAAATTTACTCCTGCATTCAAATTATTCATGACCGAAGTTGTTGCAGATAGAGCATTCTATTTCATTTTCAAGAAGAGAAAAGTTATTGTAGGATCTTTTCATGATCCCTGTCACATTCCTTTGATTTTGTGCTTCTCTAGTCATGATGGTCTTGTAAGCAACACATTGTGCAGCTTTGTGTCCAAAGTTATGACATGTAAAACATTGGCCATTAAAGAAGTTCATGTGATTATCGAATCTACTGACCTAGTGATTGTAGTTTCTATTGATATTCATTCTTGAAGCAGATTGAGTATGATTTACCTGAGGCTGGTTGTAGCTCCTTGAAGTAAATTGAACCTAATTTACCTGGTGATTTGCTTTATGCCTTTGCTGACGATTGTCAAACTGTTCACTGCTCTTTGCTGCATCAAGATAGATTTTAGTGGAGGTTGACGACTTCTGTGCTTGAGATGCTTCTTTAGTATATCCAAGACCTATCTTTATCAGTGGAGAACACTGCACTTTTATAATTTCATTTAAGGTTTTTGATCCTTTAGCAAATCTAAGATTGAGAGCATTTGTTTTCTCAATATCTTTTCTTAGACCCACAATTTCACATTCTAGTTTTTCATTGTGTTTTTCTCTTTCAACAAGTTGGAATTTCAATGTATCTATAATCATATTCTTTTCTTCTAAACATATTTTGAGTTTAGATATTTCTTCATAAAGTTCATCTTCATCTAAAGCATCCAAGAAATCATCATCTTCAAAAGCCATCAGAAGTCTATATTCATTGCCATTTTCATCTTCATCACTAATTGATAAACTATCGCTATCTTCATGCGTATAGTAGCTCTTCTTACTTACACTTTGTTTTCTATTCCATTTTGTAGATTCCTTACCTTTATCAAAATTATCTTTATGAGGACATTTGACAGCATAATGACCGACTCTTCCACAAGAAAAACATTTGAAAGGTAGTTTACCTTTGAATCTTTCGGAACCCTGTTGAAGGTTCTTGACAAAGTTTGGTTCTTCTTCTCCTTCTGAAATATGTCCTGGTTCATTGAGTTCTTCTTTTCCTGAAGCTTTAAATGAGGCTTGTGTCATATCTGATGGACGTCCTTTTCTCATCTCGAAAACAGTTAAGATTCTGTGCAGTTGTGTCATAGTAATAGTCTGAAGATCCTACTTTTCTTCTATGGCAGATACTTTTGATTCAAACTTAGAAGACAAGGATCTTAAAACCTTTTCAACTAAAGTAATGTCTTTTATCTCTTCACCAAAATTCTTCATGCAATTAACACTCTCATCTATACATAATAAGTAACTAGATATACTTTCATCATTGTGCATTTTGAGAGTTTCATATTGAATTCTGAGTGTTTGCAGTTTTGCACATTTTACCTGAGAGTCTCCTTCATAGATTAGAAGGATTTTGTCCCATATTTCTTTGATGGATTTGAGCTGCATAACTTTGACAAATTCTGATTGTGACAGACTTCCCAATAATGTATTGACAGCTTTGGCATTGGTTTCATATTGCTTTTTACTTGCCATATCTGTAGGAATTGCTGATGGAAATGTATATCCTCCTTCCACGATTTCCCAGACATCTATTCCAAGAGATTTAAGATAGGTTGTAGTTCTTACCTTCCAATAAACAAAGTTGCTTCCATCACAGATTGGTGTTCTGATGGATCCCTCTCTTTCTTGATTACTCATGATGATGGATCTTCCTTCAAGCGATCAAGCTTCTTCTGAAGGACCTACTCTGATACCAATTATTGGAAATAATACTGAGAGGGGGGGCGAATCAGTGTTATCAAGTCAAACAATTTTTCACTTCCATAATCAGATTCATATACGCTACTTCAGTTAATGGAACTCGTGTGTATACGCAACTGTATTTAAGAAAACTAGCGTATATCTAGCAAACTTATGATTCAGTTAATTCATCATATTTTGATCTTTAATCAGTGCATCAGAACCACATAAACAGTAACCAAGTGTAGTGAAAATAGAACATACAATCACACACATGAACACAAGATATAAAGTGGAAACCCAATGTGGGTGAAAACCACCTGTTGCAATCGTCTCTATCTTCTTTTAATAATAAGAAACTTCTTTTTACAATTTTGTACTGGTGCAGACATATACCAGTACATAGGCTTCTACCTACAGAAGGCTACAACCTTCTCTCATTCTCCAGCTTCTTCTGGAAGGGAGCTACTACCCCCTAGCTCTTGTACTAGCTGATATGTTTACTAGTACATAGGTGCTAGCCTACAAAAGGCTACAACCTTCTCTTTTCTTCCAGGGATCACGTTTCATAAATTTTCAGATTGGGAACAGCATTCAATCATCAAATATATCTGCATCAACCAATCTCCTTTGCACCAATCACAACTGAATCAATCAATCTCTTTGACAACCCTTTAATCTGATCTTTCAGAAAGCTATAACTAGAATATAGTAACCAGAACCCAAGCCAGAACCCAGAACACTGCAACAGCAAACAGAAGCAACTATAACATATTTTATAAGTTATACGCTACTTCCATGTGTTGAACCTGCATGCATACGCTCTTTTCTCAAGGCGAACCTGCGTACGGATCTGAAAATCAACTTTAAGATGTATACGCTGTTTTGATATGCAGAACAGGCGTGTATATGCGCCTTTTCTAAAGTGAACCTGCGTATAGATCTATAAATGATGATTTAAACATTACAACAATTCCAGACTTCAGTTATACCCAGATCATCATATTTACAGACTACAACATGCGCCAGTTATTCAAATAAATGATCAAACCACATAAAGATACTTCACTTCAAGCCTTAAGATCTTGACCCATCATTAGATCTTATCCTTCATCAAGCACTAAGGTTAATCCTTGGTTCGGATCCAGCTATGCACCATAACCCAATAACCTGTACACTAGATCTTTCTCTTCATCAGATATTTAATACTTGAGTACCTTGGCCTAATTATCTTCCCCTCCTTTTATAGTCTTAGGCCGTACTCAATACCATGGACCAAAACCACTTAGGACCAATACCTTGGACCCAATACTTGGGGTCAATACCTTGGACTAGATACCTTGGACCAATACCATGGATCAAAATACCATTGACCAAATACCTTGGACCAAAACTTAGTTTTCCAAGATATACGTGCCTTGCATTCTGTGAAAGTGCGTGTGTATGTATATGTGACTTGTATATAGTGAACCCACATGTATACGTAGCTTGGCCAATGGTGGACCTGCGTATACCTCTCATTCTTCATTTTGATCTGAACTTTGTGCTGTGAACCTGCTGAACTGTGATCTGTCATCTGAGTGAGTTGCCATCAAGGACAACACCTGTGTCATAATGCCAACACTCTTGACCTTCCATTTTCCTGTAATATTCGATTTTTAGCTAAATAAAAGCATAATCAAAAGTATTACCTTAATTTACCTCTAGAATGGCTATTTCATCTGCAAAAGTCAACCCAGATTAGCACGATACATAATAATATCAAGAACATATCAGTTGACGCCACAATCAATAAATTAATTGTCATGCATGCAACTGCAATAACAAAAACTAATGGGCATATAACCACAATACCTTCCATGCGTAAATAACTAACATGCATATGACTGCAATAACAAGAGATTAACTGGCATGTATATGGTAATAAATTAGTTATCGTGAATGCATGCCAAACATATAGATATGTGTTGATATATATGCATAACAATTTTCTTTTAACCATAGGTCCAGTGGTATGACCCTGCTCTAATGCCACCCTGTAACACCCCACCCCACATTTGCCCACTTTTACAAGATCGCCAGGGTAAACATGAGCTCATATTTACTATGCATGACCCAAATTCCAAGATACAATTATGGAAATGGGGTCCACATGTCCTGAAATTACTGCAACCTCCTATAGAGACATGATCATTCATTTTTCATGAAACTTCCATTGGTGACCTTTCGCTAAGTTGGAATTACCTTTTTGACCTAATTTACCTCCCAGACATACACATGCAAACTTGTGAGTGTGGATAGAGGCTTTTAGCCTCACGCACAATCCATCCTCCATGCGATTACAATCAAGTTTTCCTAGTTAAGGGAGTGTGACCAAAAGACATATTTTATATTTTTAGGGCTAGCCTATAGGCCAACCACCCAGATCTTCTCAGAACTCTATCATTAACCTATACAAGTCTTCATGCACTGTTCTTAGCTTTTGTTATGGCTCATACTTTCCAAACACATGATAATCATGTATTCAAACACTTTATAAACATAGTACTTGTAGGTCATGAATGCATATCTAATCACTAATTCATTAGTTTCACAAGATAATCACCAAGAAGGCTCACTTCCCTCTCATACTAGACGTAACAAACACATATTAGCTCATGCATTCATTAAAATAACCAGGAGGTTATCAAACCATGGAATAGAACCATAATAAGAGCACATCATATAATAGGAAATATACCATGCATGTAACCAGCATTGAACCTGAATGATACCATGACAAACCATTCATAAAATCACACATTAAACCAGAACTTGTACTCATAAATCATCATTAAAGAATAACACATAATAACATATGCATAATGCCAACCAAGTCACGGACTTCCACGTACCTCCTCATTTGGGACTGAACCAAATAATTAATTTGTCAGCCCAATCACCCCCATGCCATATTCCAGCCCTTAATGTGGCATCACATGGGATAAATTAAAACATAACCAAACAAGGAATCCAGAGGTTAAACCACCTCCACCCTCAGTCGTAGTGGTTTCACCTAAATGGGTCCAAAAATCACCAAAACCAACACAAGCTTGGATGCCTTAGAATTTCTTCACCATTCCCAGAGGAATATTTTCCTGTCTCCGAAATCTACCGACAATCCAAAATTTAACCAAATAGGAAACTGACTACATCATGGCTATCTGGAAATGGAATAGGCAAGGTTGTACATGACTGTATCACCATGGAAATGTCAGAAAAAGAATTTGGAAACCAATGCATGCACCATGCACTCAAATCCCTGCAAGATAAATCAAACATGCAACTTGTTACCTACAAAATCCTCCCATTGGATGCTCTTTATTACTTGATTTATGTGCTTTCTTACTTCCATCCAATCTTCTTGTGCTCCCTTGTTTTTCCTTGCTTATTCCTTGCTTGTTTGCTTGTATCTTTCTTGTGTCCAACTGCTCTTTCTCTCCTTTTCCTTCCCTTCTCCAAGTGAATTCTAGAATGTCCAAGAGTGTGTTAGAATGTTCTCTCCTCTTCTTATTTTCTTTTCTTTTCTTTTCCTTTTTCTTCAATTTCTCTTGCATGCATATTCTTGTCTTTTCATCTTCCTTTTCTCTTATTTTCATTTATTTCTTGAATTAATTTCCATTTATTGCCCCTTTCCTTTTGCTAATGCCAATTTCCATAACCAATAAATAATTAGCCACAAGTGAATCCCAATGTATTGTTTTCCCCCTCATTCAGCTTGGGATCCGCATCCCATGACCTTGGTTTTTTTTTTTTTTCCTTTATAATGTCCATTTATTACATGGAAGTATAACCCAGGATTGTTACAACTTTCACATCCGCTTATTTTCTTTGTGGAAAAAGTGAGTGAATCTTATTATACACTCCATGAATTATATAATGGAGAGGTTATAAAGAGGAGTTTGACCCATGGAAACATCACACATCAATTATTTTCACATGCACTAATTTTCTCCATGGAACAAATTAATGGATATTAATATACACTCTAGGAATTCTATAAGGGAGAGGCTATAAAGAGGAGTAATTCTATAATGGAGAGTCTATAAGGAGGAGTCTCACCCATGGACATATAGACATTCAATTATTTTTATTTGCTCTAAATTTATCTTTGGAACGAATGAATGGATATTCAAAATATGAACATATACTAGGTAAAATAAACTAAGTTATATAAATAGTATGTTTTTTTTATGTTATCGTTGATCCCCTTTTTATAGATCTTTTTATTTTTATGGAACTTTTCATTAAAGATGGGTGGAGGGAGGAAATATTGAGTAAAACATATATGAAGTATGTTTTATCTAATATTTTCCACGTGTCCCCACTCTCATAAATCCCTCATACAAGTAGAGGGAAGGAGGGAAAATATTAGATAAAACAAATTAGGCATGTCACATAGTAATAAATATACATAGTATGTTTTACCTAACCCTTATTTTTATTAATCCCTCACACCCTCATATAAGTAGAGGGGAGGAGGTAAAACATTAGGTAAAACAAGTTACACATGTCACATAGTAATAAATATACATAGTATGATTTACCTAATATTTTAGTCACTACTTACAATCATATATATATATATATATATATAAGGGTGGGGTAGAATAATGGGAAAATATAATACATTATACTATATTTTTCTATTACTTTGCCCCCATACTCACCCTTATATAGCCATCATATATGAGGGTGGGGGGTGAGAATAAATATTGGGTAACTAGTGTGGGGATGACACAGAGTAGTAGGGAAAATATAATCCCCACATTGATAGGGATGGAGGAGGCGGTGGCAAATGGAATAATGGGAAAAATGTATGAGATAAAGGTGGAGTGAGGGGAAATATTAGGTAAATTATTCCAACACTCTTATACCTATCAATTACTTTCACATGCAATAACTTTTTCCATCAAATAAATTAATGTATTGTGAAGATACTTAATGTATTATGAAGATACACAGCGTGAATTCTATAAAAGAGAGGATATAAAGAGGAACCTTACTCAAAGAAACATCACACATTATGTGTTTTTAAATTGGAAATGATCCTAAACGAGTCTAATTTACCTGCCCACTTAACTCTATTTCTGAGAGCTTAATTCTAATAAATTTAAGGAGAATTGAAAGAGTGTCTCATGACAAAGGGCCAATAACTTAACAAAAACTTTAACCGGCTAAACTACCCATCACAACTAACATTAGTTACTCTCACCTGCGCTAAATTTCTGTCTGCACAAATGAATGGATCTTAACCATACACTCCATGAATTCTATAAAAGAGACTTAAAAGGAGTCAAGGAAACATCACACGTCAATTCCTTTCACATGGGCTAAATTTCTCCACGGAACAAAACACGCGAATTAATTTTAATATACGCTTCTATATCACACCAATTACTTCCAGCTGCGTTAAATTCGTCCGCGTAACACTCAAGAATTCTGACCCGTGGAAACATCAAACAAGAAGTCCTTTCACATGGCCTGAATTTCTCAATGGAACAAATGGATGGATCTCAATATAACTCGAAGAATTTTGTGTCACACAGCAATTACTTTCACATGCACTGAATTTCTGTGTGGAACAAATGAATTGATCTTAACATACACTCGAGAATTCTATATCACACATCATTTATTTATTCGTGGAAAAAATGAACAGATCTTAATATACCGTCCAATAATTCTATAAAAGAGAGGCTATAAAGAGGAGTCTGACCCCTGGAAACATCACACAACTTTCACATCCGCATCCGCATAATTTCTATGTGGAAAAAATGAGTGAGTCTAATTATGCGCTCCGTGAATTCTAAAAAGGAGAGGTTATAAACAGGAGTTTGACCCATGGAAACATCACACATCAAGTATTTTCCCACAGGATATTCAAGAATAGCTTTCTAAATACGAGATATCATGTGCATTTAAACACCTTGTGCCATAGTGATGAGCCATTGGAAACATCACACATCAATTGTGCCATAGTGATGAGCCATTGGAAACATCACACATCAATTACTTTCACAAGCGATAAATTTCTCCCTGGAACACGTGAATGGATCTTAATATTCTCTCCATGAATTCTGTAAAGGAGAGGCTATAGAGAGGAGTCTTAGCCATTGAAATATCACACATCAATTACGTTCGCATGCGCTAAATTTCTCTCCGGCATAAATGAAAGGATCTTAATATACGCTCCATGAGTTCAATAAAAGAGAGGCAATAAGGAGGAGGTTGAGCCATACAGCAATTAGGTTCCCACGCACTAAATTTCTCCCTGAACAAATGAATGGATCTTAATATACACTCCATGAATTCAATAAAGGAGAGAAGCTATACAAAGGAGTTGGACAAAGGGAAATATCACTAATCAATTATTTTTAATTTTAATTGTTTGGACGGTTAAAAATGTTTGGAATTTGGGTAAAAAAAATAAAAATAAAAACGTTATAAAGACAGTGTTTGAATCATGTTTTTGATAGTGGAAATTGATTCAGTACCATTAGAAATTTCAAGGGCACCTCAAATCTTGAAATTTGACTAATATAACTTAAATTTACAAAAATCACATAATGATGAACCATTAGAAACATCACACATCAATTACTTTCCCATGCCATAAAAATCAGAGATCACACAGTTAAACATATAAAACACCGAACTTGTCTTCATTTGATGGCTTGAACAGGTTTTTATACACAGCAAGGAAACTTCTGGAGTTCGGTGGGCAGTGGCTTCTCCAGGAAGCTATCCATTTGTCAATGCATTCCCCGAATTCTAGAAGAAGCTATCCAGCACTCGAGACATCTGTTGAATCCTCTAGAGGTGTCTAGCTATTGCATTAATGGCGGTGGTTGGAATTACCATTGTTTTCCAACACTCCCCCTTAATTCCAACCATATAACAAATATACTATAGCACAATATACAAGACACTGTAAACATACTCTTAATTGTCATGCCTATTGGTCTAAGTCTCAGCTAGGCTTACATTATAATCTTGATTTTCTACAACACATAACTTACTTCTACAAAACTCAAATTTTGCCTTCCCAAGAGGCTTAGTGAATATGTTAGCTACATTCTCATTTGTATTACAGTACATTAGAGAAATTTCTTTTGATTGGACCTTTTCTCTTACAAAATGATATTGTGTGTCTATATGCTTTGACCTTGCATGACATACAGGATTGTTCCCCAGTTTGATGGTGCTTTGATTGTCACATCTGATCACTGTAGGTTTTTGTTGACCTTCACCAACATCTTCAAGTATTCTTCTGAGCCATATAGCTTCACAGGTGCCACTACATAATGCTTTATATTCTGCTTCAGTTGATGACAAGGAAACTGTTGCTTGTTTCTTACTGCTCCATGATATAGCTCCCGATCCTATATTGAAGACATATCCAGTGGTGGATTTCCTGTCATCCGGATTTCCAACCTAGTCAGAATGAGAATGACCTATCAATTCAACATTACAAGCATTAGTATATTCAATACCAAAATTGATAGTTCCCTTTAAATATGGAAGGACCCTTTTTGCAGCTATCCAATGGCTTTCATGAGGCTTAGCAATGAATTGACTAAGTATGCTTATTGCATAAGCAATGTTTGGTTTGGTCGTAGTGAGATAATTCAGACATCCCACTAATTGTCGATACAATGTTCCATTCACCTCTTTTGTTCCATCATCTCTTCTTAATTTGATATTTTGTTCCAAGGGAGTACTCACTGCTTTACATCCATTCATATGAAATCTCTTTAGTACTTCATTTGTATATTTTCTTTGTGTGATTAAGGTTCTTCCATCATTTCTCCATACTTCAAGACCTATACAATAGTGCATCTCACCAAGATCCTTCATCTCAAATTCCTGTGATAACTTTATTTTTATATCTGTAATCAATTTATCAACACTCCCTGTTATTATTAGATCACCAACATATATAGAAAGTAATACTATATCCCCATTTCTGTTTGTCTTGACATACAAATTAGGATCATTTTTACTCTTTTTAAATCCTTGCTAAAAAAGGAATTTGTCAATTTTATCATACCAATATCTAGGGGCCTATTTTAGTCCATATAAGGCCTTTTTTAACTTGCATACAAGATGTAGTCACCATCTAGAAAAGCTAACTTTACATCTAATTGATGTAGCTTCCAATCATATTTAGTTGCCAATGCTATCATTATTCTGATTGTATTCATTTTTGCAACCGGAGAAAAATTATCTTCATAATCTATACCTTAGATATCATTTTTTGGGATTCAACTGCGTTAAGTAAGTCATTCACGTATGACCATTTCCATGAGAGGTAGTCATAACTGACTAATTTCTCATGATTTTTGAATAGTTCACTTAGCACTCATTGCATCGGGTGATGATCACAGGGGTGAAGAAGTGGGATTGAAACTAGTGAAATGAATCACATAGCATCAATCATCACTTCCGGGTGAGCCATTCAAGTAGAGATCCCTTGACTCTTTTTGAATTTAAGTATGGGGGTTTACGCAGTGCATTATATTAGATATCATTTTTTTGGATTCAACTGCGTTAAGTAAGTCATTCATGTATGACCATTTCCATGAGAGGTAGTCATAACTGACTAATTTCTCATGATTTTTGAATAGTTCACTTAGCACTCATTGCATCGGGTGATGTTCACAGGGGTGAAGAAGTGGGATTGAAACTAGTGAAATGAATCACATAGCATCAATCATCACTTCCGGGGCTTGCACAATACTTGCTAAGGTTTTGCAAATGGGGTAGCAAGCTAAGTGGGCTTGATTGTGGGGAAAACTCCACAGTTAAGCGCGCTTGAGCCAGAGGAGTTCTGGGATGGGTGACCTCCTGGGAAGTCTTGGCTACCGGGTGCAAGCCCCGGAAGTGATGATTGATGCTATGTGATTCATTTCACTAGTTTCAATCCCACTTCTTCACCCCTTTGAGCATCACCCGATGCAATGAGTGCTAAGTGAACTATTCAAAAATCATGAGAAATTAGTCAGTTATGACTACCTCTCATGGAAATGGTCATACGTGAATGACTTACTTAACGCAGTTGAATCCCAAAAAATGATATCTAATATAATGCACTGCGTAAACCCCCATACTTAAATTCAAAAAGAGCCAAGGGATCTCTATTTGAATGGTTCATGAGGCACAATACTTGCTAAGGTTTTGCAAATGGGGTAGCAAGCTAAGTGGTCTTGATTGTGGGGAAAACTCCACAGTTAAGCGTGCTTGAGCCAGAGGAGTTCTGGGATGGGTGACCTCCTGGGAAGTCCTGGTTACCGGGTGCAAGCCCCGGAAGTGATGATTGATGCTATGTGATTCATTTCACTAGTTTCAATCCCACTTCTTCACCCCTGTGAGCATCACCCGATGCAATGAGTGCTAAGTGAACTATTCAAAAATCATGAGAAAGTAGTCAGTTATGACTACCTCTCATGGAAATGGTCATACGTGAATGACTTACTTAACGCAGTTGAATTCCAAAAAATGATATATAATATAATGCACTGCGTAAACCCCCATACTTAAGTTCAAAAAGAGTCAAGGGATCTCTACTTGAATGGTTCATGAGGCACAATACTTGCTAAGGTTTTGCAAATGGGGTAGCAAGCTAAGTGGGCTTGATTGTGGGGAAAACTCCACAGTTAAGCGCACTTGAGCCAGAGGAGTTCTTGGATGGGTGACCTCTTGGGAAGTCCTAGTTACTGGGTGCAAGTCCCGGAAGTGATGATTGATGCTATGTGATTCATTTCACTAGTTTCAATCCCACTTCTTCACCCCTGTGAGCATCACCCGAAGCAATGAGTGCTAAGTGAACTATTCAAAAATCATGAGAAATTAGTCAATTATGACTACCTCTCATGGAAATGGTCATACGTGAATGACTTACTTAACGCAGTTGAATCCCAAAAAATGATATCTAATATAATGCACTGCGTAAACCCCCATACTTAAATTCAAAAAGAGTCAAGGGATCTCTACTTGAACGGTTCATGAGGCACAATACTTGCTAAGGTTTTGCAAATGGGGTAGCAAGCTAAGTGCGCTTGATTGTGGGGAAAACTCCACAGTTAAGCGCGCTTGAGCCAGAGGAGTTCTGGGATGGGTGACCTCCTGGGAAGTCCTGGTTACCGGGTGCAAGCCCCGGAAGTGATGATTGATGCTATGTGATTCATTTCACTAGTTTCAATCCCACTTCTTCACCCCTGTGAGCATCACCCGATGCAATGAGTGCTAAGTGAACTATTCAAAAATCATGAGAAATTAGTCAGTTATGACTACCTCTCATGGAAATGGTCATACGTGAATGACTTACTTAACGCAGTTGAATCCCAAAAAATGATATCTAATATAATGCACTGCGTAAACCCCCATACTTAAATTCAAAAAGAGTCAAGGGTTCTCTACTTGAACAGTTCATGAGGCACAATACTTGCTAAGGTTTTGCAAATGGGGTAGCAAGCTAAGTGGGCTTGATTGTGGGGAAAACTCCACAGTTAAGCGCGCTTGAGCCAGAGGAGTTCTGGGATGGGTGACCTTCTGGGAAGTCCTGGTTACCGGGTGCAAGCCCCGGAAGTGATGATTGATGCTATGTGATTCATTTCACTAGTTTCAATCCCACTTCTTCACCCCTGTGAGCATCACCCGATGCAATGAGTGCTAAGTGAACTATTCAAAAATCATGAGAAATTAGTCAGTTATGACTACCTCTCATGGAAATGGTCATACGTGAATGACTTACTTAACGCAGTTGAATCCCAAAAAATGATATCTAATATAATGCACTGCGTAAACCCCCATACTTAAATTCAAAAAGAGTCAAGGGATCTCTACTTGAATGGTTCATGAGGCACAATACTTGCTAAGGTTTTGCAAATGGGGTAGCAAGCTAAGTGGGCTTGATTGTGGGGAAAACTCCACAGTGAAGCGCGCTTGAGCCAGAGGAGTTCTGGGATGGGTGACCTCCTGGGAAGTCCTGGTTACCGGGTGCAAGACCCGGAAGTGATGATTGATGCTATGTGATTCATTTCACTAGTTTCAATCCCACTTCTTCACCCCTGTGAGCATCACCCGATGCAATGAGTACTAAGTGAACTATTCAAAAATCATGAGAAATTAGTCAGTTATGACTACCTCTCATGGAAATGGTCATACGTGAATGACTTACTTAACGCAGTTGAATCCCAAAAAATGATATCTAATATAATGCATTGCGTAAACCCCCATACTTAAATTCAAAAAGAGTCAAGGGATCTCTACTTGAATGGTTCATGAGGCACAATACTTGCTAAGGTTTTGCAAATGGGGTAGCGAGCTAAGTGGGCTTGATTGTGGGGAAAACTCCACAGTTAAGCACGCTTGAGCCAGAGGAGTTCTAGGATGGGTGACCTCCTGGGAAGTCCTGGTTACCGGGTGCAAGTCTCGGAAGTGATGATTGATGCTATGTGATTCATTTCAGTAGTTTCAATCCCACTTCTTCACCCTTGTGAGCATCACCTGATGCAATGAGTGATAAGTGAACTATTCAAAAATCATGAGAAATTAGTCAGTTATGACTACCTCTCATGGAAATGGTCATACATGAATGACTT
Organism: Pinus tabuliformis; assembly: GCA_031772625.1. Lineage (NCBI taxonomy): Eukaryota > Viridiplantae > Streptophyta > Pinopsida > Pinales > Pinaceae > Pinus > Pinus tabuliformis. The sequence goes on along the minus strand of CM062815.1, from coordinate 600,839,691 downwards.
ACTTAATGCAGTTGAATCCCAAAAAATGATATCTAATATAATGCACTGCGTAAACCCCGATACTTAAAATCTATACCTTCTTTTTGTGAATAACCTTTTGCAACCAATCTTGCCTTATACTTGTCTATGCTACCATCTGCATTAAATTTTGTCTTGTACAACCATTTTGATCCTATAGGGACTTTATTTTCAGGTAATTCTGTTAATTCCCAAGTTTCATTTTTCATTATAGTCATATTCTTCTTTCATAGCTTCCATCCATTCTTTATTATTTTTGGCTTGTTCATAATTTAAGGGCTCAAAAACAGTCATTACTTGAGACATTAAAGCATAATCTTTATACCTGATGGGGGCTTGAATCTATCGTGTTGACCTTCTTAGAGGTTCATTACTTTGTGGAGTACCTTCTTTTTTTCTTCTCTGTGAAGTGCCTTCATTTCTTTGTGGACTTTGATTCCTTGATGTGTCTTTTGGAATGTCCATGTGTTCTTGTTCGTGAGTTGATTCCACAACTTCATCTTCTTCCTTAAAGCTTTCATAAGAAGACTGCCATGTATTATGTTCATCTTCTTTTATTTGTTTAGCTGCATGTTCATGAAATATAACATCTCTACTTGCAAAGACCTTGTGAGTACTTGGATCATACATTTTATATGCTTTTTGATCAGTGCAATATCCAATAAAAATACATTTGATGGCTTTGGCATCTAACTTTCTCCTATCCTCTTTAGGAATATGAGCAAAGGCCTTGCATCCAAATATCCTTAAATGACTAACTTTAGGTTTAAAACGATAGAATGCTTCAAATGGTGTTTTGTGCTCAAGATACTTAGTAGGGCTTCTATTTTTAAGATATACAGCTGTATTAATGGCTTCAGCCCAAAAACTATTAGAAAGTCCTTTACTTTTTAACATACTTCGAGCACATTCAACTAATGTTCTATTCTTTCTTTCAGCTACTCCATTTTGTTGAGGTGTATGTGGTACTGTAAATTGTTGCATAATTCCATTTTGTTTGCAATATTTGATAAAAGCTCCTGAAGTGTACTCACCACCTTTATCTAATCGAATAATTTTAATGCTCTTTCCTGTTTGCTTTTCAACCATACTCTTGAATTCTTTAAAGTATTCAAACACATCACTTTTGTTCCTTATAAAGTACACCCAGGTGTATCTAGTGCTATCATCAATAAATATAAGAAAGTAATATGCTCCACCAAGTGACTTAGTTTGCATTGGACCACATACATCAGTATGCACCAGTTCAAGTATTTCACGTTTTCTTCTATTTTCATGCACAGGAAATTCTTCCCTATGTTGTTTTCCTAGTGCACATCCTTCACATTCAAAGTGTTCTCCCTTAATAATTGGAAGTCCTTCTACCATCAATTTCTTTTGTAGTAACATTAGGTCATTATGATTTAAGTGTCCATACCTTTGATGCCAAAGTTCTATAGTTTACATGCCTATTGATGCCAAAGCTTGATGCCCATTCTTCATTACATCCAACTTGTATAAGCCTCCAACTCTCATTCCTTTTGCAACAACTTTGTGGTTGTCCTGCACATCCTTTACCAAACAATGTGATTTCACAAATTTAACTTTTAAATGTTGATCTGTGATGGTAGAGACTGAAATTAAGTTCTTCTTTAATCCAGAAACATACACCACATTTTGAATTTTTTTTTCTTGTCCATTAGGCATCATAACACTTATATTACCATATCCTTTAATTTCATGTGATCTATTATCTCCTAAATAGATGTGTCCACCCTTATTAATCTCATGATAAGTATCAAACAATCTCTTTTGCATGACACATGGATCGATGCACCAGAATCTATAAACCAAGCATTATCATCATCAGTTTCTGCTGATAAAGCAGCATTGGACACAAACAATTTAAGATTGCTAACATCTTGACTAATTGCTTCATCTCTATCAACATAATTCCCTGAATGCCTTCTTTGTTTAAATTGATCAGACCTCCTTTTCATGCAATTCTTAGCAAAATGACTAGGTTTTCCATAGTAATAACACACATCATCTTTACTTGATTTGGCATTTGTTCTTGGTAAAGGGGTACTTTGAAATGATTTTACCTGTGGCTTTTTGCCTTTATTTTTCTCCCACTGTTTGCCTTTGAAGGACTTCTTCCTTTTGGCCATCAATGCCAAATTTGAATTGGGAGATTTCTGTTTAAGGCTTCTTCTTCGCTCTTCTTCCTGCATAAGTATACCTGCCAACTCCTCAAAAGTAGGAGCCTTCTCTCTAGCTGAAAGACCAGTTATAAACATTTGATATTCATCAAGCATTCCACTTAATGTCACAGTAACCAAGTTTGTACTAGATATTGATTCACCAATGTCACCTAATTTATCCTTTAGATCTTTAATTCTAGAAATGAAATCACTAACACTTTCATCTTCTTCCATCTTAATTGAAAGAAGCTTACTCTTTAAATACAATATTCGATTTATAGTCTTCGTCTCATACAAATTTTTGAGAGTGTCTCATGTCTCCTTGGATGTTTTGCATTATCTAATGTGTGGAATAATGTTGTCCTTAACCGTCATCCGCAAAAGCACCTTTGCCTTATTTTCCCGTCACTCCCAATCTTGAATTGCAGCATCTGTGGCTTGAGGGGACACTGGCTTAACTTAAGCTCCAGACACAATCGCCCATGTATTGTTGCTTTCCATCAAAGTCTGCAACTTAAACTTCCAATTTGCATAATTTTCACCATCTAACTTGTTAAATTCAAATAAATAAGATTCTGCCAATACATTAGCCATTGTCAATAAGCTTCTGAATCCTTAAGTACCAACCACCAAGATACAAATTTTTCACAACTTCAATAATTAATTTCCTTAATAATAACAACCCTCTTTCCTTTTTTTTTATTTATATATCACCAATAATAACACCCCCTTTTTTTTTAAGAATCAAGATAAGTACTTTTGCATAAAATTAACTGCAGGTTTAAATGAACTACAAAAACATGATTCCGTTCCTCAATCGTATTCAATTAATCCCTCTTAAATCTCAACAAATATAACCTAAACTTCAGTCTATAATTATAAATCGTTGTAATAGCTCAGTTCATCGAATATTTCTATCTCTCCATCACTAAGTTTTGGAATGACTGAACGGAACTGCAAGCAACATTACAAAAAAAAAATTGCAGCCTTGAATTCTTAAACAGCCGCCCAATGCATAATATTAAAACACATAATTCAAAAACATAGAACTGATATAAATGGATCAAAATCCTCCTATTAAAATTAACTGCATTGACTCTTCACTACCAAACTCAGAACTTCAAATGGGCAGTTGTCCTTCCCGACAACCATTGTTGTTGCAGAAGCAGCTTAGCGAACAGCGACACCTTTACAAGGATTCACAAAAGCAGGAAGGAAATAGCATATGCATCAATACTTCAACAAGAGATACGTGTTACCTCCAGACAGTGGACACACAACAACTGCAACAGGTTGCACCACACAAGATCGCACTCTCCACCATAGCTGCTGCTACAATGCTCCTCCAACTCAGACTCAGCTTCGGTCTCACACATCTCCTCACATAGCTCACCTGACCTCATTCTTCTCACACCTCACACCTGCTCTGATACCAAATCAGAGATCACACAGTTAAACATATAAAACACCGAACTTGTCTTGATTTGATGGCTTGAACAGGTTTTTATACACAACAAAGAAACTTCTCGAGTTCGGTGGGGCGGTGGCTTCTCTAGGAAGCTATCCATTTGTCAATGCATCCGCTAAATTCTAGAAGAAGCTATCCATCACTCGAGACATCTGCTGAATCCTCTAGAGGTGTCTAGCTACTGCATTAATGGTGGTGGTTGGAATTACCATTGTTTTCCAACAATAAATTTCTCCCTGGAACACATGAATGGATCTTAATATACTCTCCATGAATTCTGTAAATAACAGGCTAGAGAGAGGAGTCTTAGCCATTGAAACATCACACATCAATTACGTTCACATGCGCTAAATTTCTCTCCGGAATAAATGAACGGATCTTAATATACGATCCATGAGTTCAATAAAAGAGAGGCAATAAAGAGGAAGCTGAGCCATGGAAGCATAAACATCAATTAGGTTCACATGCACTAAATTTCTCCCGGGAACAAATGAATGGATCTTAATATACACTCCATGAATTCTATAAAGGAAAGGCTATACCAGGACTAGCATTACACATCAATTAGGTTCATATGCACTAAATTTCTTCGTGGAACAAATGAATGGATCTTAATATACATTCCATGAATTTTATAAAAGAGAGGCTATATAAAGGAGTTTGACTTAAGGAAATATTACTAATTAATTACTTTCAATTGTTTGGATTTTAATTGCTTGGACGTTCAAAAGTGGTTGGAATTTGGACAAAAAAATTAAAAAAAATCTTACAGATACAGTGTTTGAATCATGGTTTTGATGCTAGAAATAGATTCAGCACCATCAAAAACTTTAAGAGAACTTCAAATCTTGAAATTTGGCTGCTGTAACTTAAATTTACAAAAATCTCCCCCAATTTTTTTCAAAATATAGCCAAAAACTCTGTAACGTTTTAAGGAAAAAAAAAATCTAATTAAACTACTCCCATTTAAACACCTTGTGCCATAATATGAGCCATTGGAAACATCACATCAATTACTTTCACATGCGGTAAATTTCTCCCTCGCCATAATGATGAGCCATTGGAAACATCACATCAATTACTTTCACATGCGGTAAATTTCTCCCTGGAACACATGAATGGATCTTAATATACCTACTCTCCATGAAATCTGTAAAGGACTCTTAGCCATTGAAACATCACACATCAATTACGTTCACATGCGCTAAATTTCTCTCCGGCATAAATGAACGGATTTTAATATACGCCCCAATGAATTCAATAAAAGAGAGGTAATAAAGAGGAGGTTGAGCCATACATCAGTAGGTTCACATGCACTACGTTTCTCCGTGGAACAAATGAATGGATTTTAATATACGCTCCAGGAATTCGATAATGGAGAGGCTATAAGGAGGAACCTCACCCTGCATGGACAGATAGCCAATGCATTATTTTTATTCGCAATAAATTTATCTCGAGAACAAATGAATGGATGCTCAAAATAAGAACATATATTGTGTAAAATAAACTAAGTTATATAAATAGTATGTTTTTGTTTTCGAATCATCATTCATCCCCATTTTTAGATCTATTTATTTTTTTTAACTTTTTCATTAAAGATCGGCGGAGAGAAGAAAAACTGAGTAAAACATATATAGTATGTTTTTGTTTTCCGGATTATCGTTCATCCCAATTTTTATAGATCTATTTATTTTTATTAACTTTTTCATTAAAGATCGGCGGAGGGAAGAAAAACTGAGTAAAACATATATCTAATATTTTCCACTTATATCTAATCTCATAAATTTCTTTATTTTTATTAATTCTTCACACCCTGATAGAAGTAGAGGGGAGAGGGAAAATATTATGTGCTTGTTATATAGTAAGAAACGTACTATAATATATAGTATGTTTTACTTAATATTAGGGAAAATATTATGCGGATGTTATATAGTAAGAAATATATATAATATGTTTTATCTAATTTATTTTATGTAGCTATCCTCATATATATATATGAGGGTGGGGTAAAATAATGGACAAATGTAATATATTATATTATATTTTGTCTGTTATTTCAACCTCATACAGATCCTTATATAGCTTTCATGTATGAGGGTGGGGGCTCGGGACAATAATGGAAAAAATATAATCCCCCATCCTATGGGGTGAGGCAAGGCAATAGGAATAATAGGAAATATATATGAGATAAGACAAGGGTGTGGGTGAGAATAAATATTGGATAAATAGGGTGGGGGTGATAGGGAATATTATGAAAATATAATCTGCTCGTCGTCATGTTGATGATGGTCAACACTAATTAAAACCGCAAACCATTGCAATATCTAAATAGATTCTCCCCTTAACTAAGACAACTTGTTTAAAATACCTAATAAGTGGGACCTCTCTTAATAACATATCCCTTAAAGTGACAGGTCTAAAGATGTAAGTTGACAACGACCACATAATGATTATCATAAATTATATGGCACAACGATTATATGCTATAGTTTCAAGAATATGCGTAATCATATTATTCATCGTTTGTTTAAAGGGTGGTTGAAGTTTATTATTAAGTTTTCTTGTAATTGGATGCACCTATCATATGTCATTATATGCATGGGCATCATAAACACTACAATAATCAATATTGGCTAACTGTGGGTCACAAAGTTAAATATCGAGATATTATGTTTCATTTGACATTTGCAATTTGAAATATTATATTTTGATATGGATTTGATTTGGATATTTTTTTTAACATGGGGTTTTGTAAGTTGATTGGTAAGGTAACCTTTATTTTATTTGCATTTAGTATATTGAGGATTTCGGGACTAGAACTTAGTAATCCCAAGAGATTGGCATTGTCAGTGAGTTAGTTCTCGAAATAAAGTTTAATGTTGATGGACATTTACATGTCTCAACATGGTCCCTAACTCTTGATTCATTAATGCAACATTTGAATTACATCAAGGATATGACAGGGTGATTGACATATCTCCCTCTCATTGGTTTGGTTGATTAACTTGTTTATTTATAGTTTACCTGTGTCATATTATGTACCTTAGCCAGCACCTCTGACACATAGCGATTTGGCTTGGGAAACTTGACGTTTTTTGTTGCACTTACCTCACTCCACTTTTGCATTTACTCCACCACCTTAGGTTTGGTTTTTCAATTCTTTCCATTTTCAAAAATCCTTTGTGATAGGGACGAGATTTTGGGGTTGAACCAAAATCCCGTTTCCCCAATAAATCGTTCTTGAGGCCTGTGGGTTATGGGCCCACGAAGCTTATCAAAAATGCTACTCACGGTCTCACTTGCTTTATGGGCCAATGAGTCATTCATCTTTTCAAGAACTGTGCTTTGTTCTTGGAATACTGAAGGCTTTCGCCAAAACAAACCGGGTGACAATGCATGATGACGTTCTCGTTGTTCTTCATCCACACATGCGCTTTCTTTTCGGGGTTCTTTGTTGCTGTTGATTCTGCGGATTCTTGTTGTCGCTCCTTCTCTGTCTCAGGTCTGTTTACTATGCAATGCTCCAGCTCAAAATCCATTTTGCGCCAATCCTTTCCCTTCTATTCCAGCAAAACTTCGCGTGGTTTCGCATCTCCAAAGGGATTAACCCTAGGATGAGCCTGAGGGGGTGCAGCATCAGTGAGAGGTCTTTGCGAGCGGCTCGAGTGTGAGCTAGTGGGACGAATGGAGGTTCTGCTCTCAATCTTCGAGTCCACTTTCTTCCAATCATCACCCCTTTTAGCCAAAACCTCCTCCTGCGGGCGAGCATCTCCGAATGGACTTGACTTTGGCTTCGTCTTTGGCACATCGACCTCTGGAGGGTCTGATAAAGATGATGCCAGCAAAGGATCATTCCTTGGTCGACTAGGCGGATCTAATACAAGCCGAGGCCTTCCCTTGTCGCTGTCCTTGTCCCTGTCTGAAAACCCAAATCCCTGGCAAATAATTCAAACAAAAGATACACAGACATAAATTCATAAAGACGCATTTCCATTATTTACAAACTCGGTTACAATTTAAGGCATCTCAGCCTTAATCACGAATTCTCCTGCAACTACATTGTATCCTCTTCCTTACACTCTCTCACATGCACAGGTTCCTTTTTCCTGATGCACCAATGAATTCTTAATATCTTGTTATACATACATGGCAATTTTAACTAAATATTTAACTAAAATTTGTTCACTAACTGAATTCTGTTCAAGGTTGGCCTGGTTGTCCACGTGTCTTTTTTCTCTAGTTTTTTGTTTCATTAAGGTGCTCAAATGCTCCTGCATTAGACTTTCGAGGTACAAAATTTATGACCTCCTGGTCATATGCAATTCCTTGTCCTTAGGAATTCTACCCACTGTTTCACTTCTTCAGTGGAACTACCTTCATGGTCTTCTGTGAGCTACAACCAAACCTCTGCAATAGCAAGTCCTCCCTACTACCAGATACCTTACCAAGCTTCTCTCCTAAGCTTAGTCTTTTGGCATCTCTCTAGTCCTCTCCTCTTGAACCAATTGAGCACTCCCGCTCCAGGTTTGCTGCAATCTTCTCACCTTCACAAAATAAAATAAAAATTACAAGCTTACAAATCTTCAGAAAAATTGTACCTCTTATTTCTTCATATGCAAAAACTCCTTTTCGCAGGAAATCTTTTCTTGCTCTGATATCAAATTTGACGGGCCCAGCCTCCAGCCCTCGGATAAAGTGCTGGTACGCTGTAATTAATAATTGTCCAAATCGACAGGGCTTGAAATAAAGTGGCACCTTATAAGTACAACCTTAATTGATTGAGTTTTTGATTATATGATTTTAATCTATGGTAGCTATATGGTATGATTTTTGTGGTCTTGTGTGATGAGGAAAAGTGTCCTATCCTCATTCTCTGTTCCCCTCCCACTCTTTCAATTGGTCGAAACCCTAACTTGCCTCATTTCAAGGTTTCGCTCCGCCACTCTGGTTCTCTGCTCTGTCCTGGCTGAGGGTTTGTATATTTGCTGTTGGCTATTGAGCGTTGAAGGTTGGCTCTGTCAGTTTCGTTTCCCCATACTCGTTCTGGTATTGTATGGTGTGTTCTGGGTATGCAAATGGAACATTTTCTCTACTTCCGGCTCAGTGTCTCAGCTCCTCTAGGTTTTCTCTGATCTGTCGATGGAAATCCCTATGGGTTTTATGAAAGCCTGGTTCGAGACTTGGAAGGCTTTCACAGTCCACTCTTTGTAATTTTTGTTGATGTTTCAATTGTTGCGTTAGTCCTTTGGTTGCTTGTTTTACACGGTCATCTTTCAGCTGAATCCCTGTTTGTCCTGTTTGCAAGTTGCAGTTATGGAGTGGCTTGACTCTCTGACTGGTTCTCGACACTGGTTTGACAGGTAGGTTCTTTCTCCTTGCTAGCTATTTCTCTCTCATTATTTTGCAAACACTGACATTTTTGCTCCTTGTATTAGCGGCAACTCCTTAGCTGCGACCTTTACAATGCAAACCCTCGATCGGATTCGGTTGGTTCGCTCCTTTGGTAAGTCACCCCTTCTGTTACTTGTCCATTTGATGTATGCTTCTTTACTGTTTGCTGTTGTTGACATCCACCTGTGGGTGATTGTAGGTGGCTGCTCGCAGTCCCGTCGCAGAGGTTCTTATGCCCAAATTCAGCCTCCTGCACCCAAAATCGGGTAGTGCCGTTCCCTGGCTCTTTTGCGGATATGTGATTATAGTTTATTCTTTGTTCTATGCTCAGGAGGGTTATGGTCTGCCTGATTATGGCTCTGAGCCTGTAGCGGCTTTTTGTAACTAAATATATGTATGCCTATAACTATTGTGGCCTTCGGGCATGTATATCGACTGTCAGACTTTTGGTTCTATTCTACTTCTTGAACAGAGGGTTTTTACTGTTATTTGCATATATGTATATTTATAAAAAAAACTCCTTTTCTATTTGTTCACAGTGCAAGTTATTAAATGACAATGGAACAATTTATTACCTGTAGCTTATCTTGGTCAAGTTTTACTTCGTCTTTGTGGACTTGCCTGGTTGTGCACTTGGACGCTCTGCTTGCTATGTAACTTCAATCATTTGTCTGTAATTATTCACTTGTAAAGAGAATGAACAATCTTCAGTAGTTCTGTAGGAGATTCATTAACTGTAGGAAAGCAGATATATCTCTCTGTAAAAAAAACTGTTCTTTTTCTATTATTTTTTCTTCTCAATCTATGATAGTTTTTTTTCCATTACATTGATGTGTTTTTTTTCTACATGTTGCAGACAGTTAGCAAACTGCCTAGTAGTTACATTTCGTAGTTTTAAGTAACTGTCCTTTTCTTGATGTAAAAACTAAAAACAAGCTTAGTATAAAATAAAACGAAAATAAAAACAAGTGATTAATAAACCCTAAACATTGGCTGAGACAGCCACTAAACGAAACCAATTAAAAAAATTCAACTGCTGGCATGAGACAATTAACAGCCATGCCCTACTTGAGCTAGATGCTCCTGCATCAGGCTCCCGGGGTAGGTGAAAAATCATGGCTCCCGTCCATGAGCTCCTCAACTGAAAATCCTGTCCTATCCATAAGCTCCTCAACTGAATACCCTGCGCGTTGTATCTGATCTGCATCAAGCCATGTACTGTCCTCAATAGGGCGATTTTTCCATTTGACCAAGTACTGTAGGTATTCTTTCCTGCGAGTTCGCCTGGCTACCCGTGTATCGAGGATTCTCTCGATCTCAAGGGGTTGAGCTGAAGGCATTTGTCTCATCCAAGTACCTCCTCCTATCTGGGTATCCCGATCTGGCCGTGTCGAACTGTCATCTTCAGGGCTGGTAGTGTATGGAAACAGATCTGCCACGTTAAAAATAGGCGATATGCCTATTCCTAGAGGCAGCTGTAGTTCATAGGCATTTGCAGAGAATTTGCGTAAGATTTTACAAGGACCAATTTTTTTAAACTTCAACTTATTATACTCACCTTTTGGGAACCTTTCTCTGCATAAATGTGCGAGGACTTCATCCCCCACATTAAATTGTACCTCTCGTCATTTACAAACTCGGTTACAATTTAAGTCATCTCAGCCTTAATCACGAATTCTCCCGCAACTACATTGTATCCTCTTCCTTACACTCTCTCACACGCATAGGTTCCTTTTTCCTAATGCACCAACGAATTCTTAATAGCTTGTTATACATACATGGCAGTTTTAACTATATATTTAACTAAAATTTGTTCACTAACTGAATTCTGTTCAAGGTTGGCCTGGTTGTCCACGTGTCTATTTTCTCTAGTGTTTTTTTCATTAAGGTGCTCGGATGCTCCTGCATCAGACTTCCGAGGTACAAAATTTATGACCTCCTGGTCATATGTGTTTCCTTGTCTTTAGCAAATCTACCCACTGTTTCACTGCTTCAGTGGAACTTCCTTCATGGTCTTCTTTGAGCTGCAACCAAACTCTGCAATAGCACATCCTCCCTGCTACCAGATACCTTACCAAGCTTCTCTCCCGAGCTTAGTCTTTCGGCATCTCTCTGGTTCTCTCCTCTTGAACCAATTGAGCACTCCTGCTCCAGGTTTGCTGCAATCTTCTCACCATCACAAAATAAAATAAAAATTACAAGCTTACAAATCTTTAGCAAAACTGTACCTCTTCTTTCTTCATATGAAAAAACTCCTTTCCGCAGTAAATATTTTCCCGCTCTGATACCACTCGATGGGGACAAGATTTTGGGGTTGAACCAAAATCCCATTTCCCCAATAAATCGTTCTTGAGGCCTATGGGTTATGGGCCCACGAAGCCTATCAGAAACGCTACTCACGGTCTCACTTGCCTTATGGGCCAATGAGTCATTCATCTTTTCAAGAACTATGCTTTGTTCTTGGAATACTGAAGGCTTTCACCAGAACGAACCAGGTGACAATGCATGATGACGTTCTCGTCGTTCTTCATCCACACACGCGCTTTCATTTTGGGTTTCTTTATTGCTGTTGCTTACGCAGATTCTTGCTACCGCTCCTTCTTTGTCTCAGGTCTATTTACTACGCAATGCTCCAGCTCAAAATCCATTTTGTGCCAATCCTTTCCCTTTTGTTCCAGCAAAACTTCGCATGGTTTCGCATCTCCAAAGGGATTAACCTTAGGACGAGCCTGAGGGGGTGCAGCATCAGTGAGAGGACTTTGCGGGTGGCTCGAGTGTGAGCTGGTGGGACGACTAGAGGTTCTGCTCTCAATCTCCGAGTCCACTTTCTTCCAATCATCACCCCTTTTAGCCAAAAACTCCTCCCGGGGGTGAGCATCTCCAAACGAACTTGACTTCGGCTTCATCTTTGGCGCATCGACCTCTGGAGGGTCTGATAAATATGATGCCGACAATGGATCATTCCTTGGTCGACTGGGCAGATCCAATACAAGCCGAGGCCTTCCCCTGTCGCTGTCCTTGTCCCGGTCTGAAAACCCAAATCGCTGGCAAACAATTCAAACAAAAGATACACAGACATAAATTCACAAAGACGCATTTCCATTATTTACAAACTCGATTACAATTTAAGGCATCTCAGCCTTAATCACGAATTCTCCCGCAACTACATTGTATCCTCTTCCTTACACTCTCTCACACACAGGTTCCTTTTTCTTGATGCACCAATGAATTCTTAATATCTTGTTATACATACATGGCAGTTTTAACTGAATTTTTAACTGAAATTTGTTCACTAACTGAATTCTGTTCACGGTTGGCCTGGTTGTCCACGTGTCTTCTTTCTCTAGTTTTTTTTTCATTAAGGTGCTCGGATGCTCCTGCATCACTTTGATGCTCTTTTCATTCTTCTAAAAACCATACTTCTCTATAAATATTTTTGAGCAGTTGGTAGAGGGTTTACTATATTAAAAGCTCGATAATTGGGCAAAGAGTTGGTTTTATAAGCTTGAATTCTCATTATTATCGTACTACACACCAAGTATGTGTAAACATGGTACCATTGTTCTTTTTATGATTACACAGATTTTATTTTCCTTCTTGTTCACCTTGCTCCCCTTGGTTGTCTATAAACAAACATATGCATTTCAATCTTTCTTGGTTGGTCATGAATCCATTTCTTTGGGTTTAGATGTTTACTACGGTTTGGTCATAAAAATTTTCCTAGCTTGCTAAGCTCTCTCCCCGTGCATTAAGGACTAGAATCCCTTGAGGACTTTGAGCCTTGGCGTTACATTGTCCAGCATTAACTAAGATTAGCCATCATGGTCAAGGAATTTTAATGAATAAATTTTGAGCTAATTAGTAAGCGATTAATCAACGGTTCTTGTTTGCCCATGCGAGACAATTTATTTGGCATCACATTTGTTTCTCCTCACAGAATATTTGATCTCGTTTTACGTATAGTTCATATTTTTCATTTAAACTAACTTATCATTATTATCATCAATGGGAATTCAATCATTTTTGGCTTCTTTTGCTTAGCCACACATGGGAGCTTTGAAGCCTCAGGTTTTTGATAAAAAAAACCATGGACCATGTTGGCGTAAAATTTAAACATCTAGACCCAAGGTTCAATCTTAGGTTGCCAACGAAGGTACCATCACATTCTAGCTTATCGTTGACATTTTCACTCCCTCTAGGAAAAATGATCATCTCATCAAAGATGTGTTGTAACAATGACAAATAAGGGATCTAGAATGGTGGCAAAGAAGTTTTAATGATCATATCATACATTCACTTTGAAAACTTCATTAACAAACACAACAAAACCAACATGCATATTTAACATCCATAACCAATATAACAAAGTGATAATGTAGGGAAAATTTAAATTTTAAAGGGGTCACATCATAGTCAAACATCATGAAATAGTTCATTCCCACAACAACTCCTGTATTCATTAGCCAAAAATATTACATCAGAGACTTGCACAAAATTGCGAGACCTTAATAACTTCGGACCTCATTACATTACAGAGACATGATAGAATTCAAAGGCAAGAACTCAGACTCTATTTGAGCTATGACATAGCACTAATCCAATAGAACTCTAATTCGTCAACCACTAAATCCTTCAGCAACTAAGTTCCTCAGGTCTTTAGTAGTCTCGTCAGTTAATCTTTGGCCCATTTTATATATCACACTCACTTGATCTGGTCCAATCTAATCAACGTGTAGATTCCGTAATCCCAATCACGATCAGGTCAACTTTGACAGGTTCTGGTGTTTTTTTCCTTATTTCCTTTGATCCTTTCAAAATCAGGTAGGTGCTTCCTACCTTCTCGGCTTCACAAATCCCAATATAATAGAATTTTTAGCTCCTTTGTTAATTTCTGATTTCTGGTGGCTGCTTCTGGAAATTTTGGCCAATAATTCTGATCAAGTGCTCATTGTTTAGCTCAAAAATAACTATTCTCAGAATGGCTTGAATGACGACATTTGTCTCAGTGAAATGATACCAACACAACTCGTTTCACTGAAAATCGAGTTCGTATGAGGAAGATTTCAAGTTTTGTCCGCTTTTCCAAATAGAAGAAATTTTGAAAAAAAAATGCACAGTCACTTCATAGTCAGCAGTCCATACTACTGACGTGGGAGGTGAATGTGCAAGGTCAACACTGGTCAACATCCAGTCAGAGCTCGCTAGGTGTTAGGTTTTGGTTGGTTGTCAGAGGTGGTGACATGGCAAGTTTTTATTGGCTTGAATTGGACCAATGAGAAGGGTACAAGTGGCAAGCCTAGAGGCCGCCATGTGTCCCTCCCCAAAGGTGGGCTCGGTGAGTAGTTGACCAAAATTTTATTGCAGGTTAGGGAGTCGAACCCGGGACCTGCACTACACAAACCACCAAATTTACCACTATACCATACATTAGTTCATAACCTATGTAGTTGTTCACATCTATTTGAATTTTAAAATGGTTAAGGTTGGCGGTTAGGAGGGCCAGCCCTCCTGTGTGAACACACCAACCCACAACAGTCACGGTTACAGTTAACATCCATTGCCAACATAACCATGAACCTACGACATGTGAACGCTCCGGTGGTGATATCAAACCGTTAACAAAATGGCGGAAAACACACCATAACCACAACACTAACCAACAGTTTTTCTAACAGTTAGTGCCACCATGTGACACCTCCACCTAAACCGCCAACGCAAACAAAATCAGTTAGTCATTAAGTCACGCGATTAACGTTAATTAACTCGGATTAATGCCTAGTTAATTACGATTAAAATTAATTAAAATTGAGTTAATTCGGTGACACTTTTGGCGGTACAACCAATTTCAGCCTTAACTCCAAAAATAACAGGCTTAACTAGAGTTCCTCCAGTTTTCGAGGAGGCTTTCTAGGGAAAAACAGTTTGGGTCATAACTGGAGCAAATTTCGACCAAATTGAGCTCAGGAAAAGGTGTTCCTAGTTGACTTTGACATTTTGAACACATTGAAACATGTTTAAGGAGAAGTAAAGCTTTGTAAAAAACATTTTTTCCACATTGAGCTAATACAAAGGCCCAAGCCATGGAAGCCAGACCAAGGATATGTAGCCCATGAGGGGTGAACTCCTTCATTAAAACATTGTGTCAAGTGTTCAATTGATGGTTTGATGTACGTTTTATTGTTGTCGTTCAACACTTGTCTTTTATGCTATTTTGCTCATGAATGTCACATAAAACTTGATAAAATTCACCTGTTTACATCCACAAACAACCTAAGGAAACCTATGCACAAGAAGCAATGAACAAGCATTTGTTTATAAATCTGAAATTGAAATTAGCACAAAAAAACTAACATTCAATAACAGATCAAGTTGGTATCAGAGAAAAGGTTTATTTTTTTTATTGCTTGAGTTTTGTGCAAGTAGGGTTTTAGTGGTTTCAAAATTGTGATGCTTACAAGGTTAAAGTTGCAGAGAGGAGAAGGGAAACTGTTGGTTGCAGCTCCTGAGGCAATGCCTAGAAGAAGGAAAGCCACAAGGTCAAAATCTCTGCACAAAATCCCAATTCCAGTTGCACTTGAAACACCTCAAGTCTTTCCTTCAATTAAGATTGAGGAGGTACAAGCAGTACCAGAAGTTGAGCTTGAATCCAAAGCCATCATGTATGGAGCAAGAGATACTGAAGGTCTTTTAGAAGAGGAAGCATTCAAGAAAGATTTCTATGACTTGATTGATATGGTCAGAGTCCTCTATGAATAGAGGAACACTAGAATGGATGGAGAGAGTTCTAAGCCTCCGCATGGAGAAGGAAGCTCAGGAGATAAAAAAGATGATAAGAAGGATTCAAAGGGTAATGGAGGAAAGCCTCCTCCATCTCCACCATCTTCATCTACCTCATCATCTTCATCATCCTCAACATCTCAAACAGCAACATCTTCCACTTCTACCACAAAAACTGCCCATACTCATTCCCAAACCCCAAAAGGAAAAAATCCCTTACTCAAATTGAACATTAAGTTTTAACTTCCCATGTATAATGGTGAGGTCAATGAAAAAAAGTTAGACAATTGGATTCAACAATTAGAGGTATACTGCAGAATTCATAACCTTCAAGAAGATGACATAAATATCATGTTGGCTTCATTGAGGCTAGAAGGAGCAAAATTAGTTTGGTGGGAAGCAAAGACACAAGAAGAAATGCAAATTCATGGTAAGATATCCATTTCTTGGGTTGAATTTGTTTCTGCAATTAAAAGACAATTTTATCCTTTAGCCTATATGTAAAAAGCCATTATGACTTGGTAGAATTTTAGGCATCTCAAAGGCCAAACAGTCCAAAACTATACCCAAGAGTTTAGAAAGAGGGCTTTGTTGTTAGGAGTAAACTTGAATTCCCAAGATACATCATTGAAATATATTGGGGGTTTACATTCCTATTTAAATCATACTATACTTATGTTAAATCTAAGCAATTTGGATGAGGTATGTGCTTGAAGCAAGGGGAAAGAAAATTTAGGAAGAGGGTAGTAACAAGAAGCCATTCAAGGGTAAGGAGAAAGAGAAGGGAGTAAAATGGAAGGGAAAGAACAATGCAAGTGTGAAGAAAGAAGGGGAGAAAACCGTATGCCAACATTGTTCCAAAGTTGGGCATGATGAAGTCCATTGTTGGAAATTACATCTCGAACTAATGCCTAAGAAACAAACAATAAGGGAATACAAAAGACAACTCCTACCACACAACATGACCTTGGATCATATTCCGGTGATGAGACCAAGATTTCATCCATGGTCGTAAAAGGAAAAGAATCTGTTTCAAGAACTAGTTCCTCACACAGTCATAACAACATTGCAAATGAAGAATCAAGAATAGAATTGTTCCATCTAAAGATAATTTCAAATCATACAAAGATTGATGCATTATGTGATAGTGGGTCACAATCAAACTTAATTTTAGAAGACTTGGTCAAAAATCTTAACCTTGAAACTGTACCTCATCATAAGCCATATCCATTGGGTTGGATAGTCAATAATGCAAATTTATAGGTTACAAGGAAGTGCTTATTCAAGTTCGCCATTACTGAAAAGTTCACTGATGAAGTTGAGTTAGATATAATTCCACTTGATATCTCAGGAATCATTTTTGGTAGTCCATATTTGTATGATAGAAAAGAAGTATTTTATCGCCATGAGAACAAATACTTATTGCTCAAGAATGGGGTGGAGTACATTGTGAGAGCCCATCGCAAAAAGTTGAACATTTCTTTGGTTAATGCAGGGCAGATGAAGAGACTAGTAAATGCAAGTAAAAATTTTGTGCTTCTCATGATCAAGAAAAATAATGATATTGATTATGAATCTTTTGAAGGTTGTGATGACAAATTGAAATCTGATTTTTTTGATGTGGTAAGCAAGCATGGCGAGATGTTTCAGGAACCAAAGGGGTTACCTCCTAAGAGGGGAATTTAGAATGAGATAAAACTGCAGCAAGATGTTCCACTTCCAAACATTGACATGTATCACATGTTGATTATGGAGAGCATGGAAATCAAGAAGAAAATTCAAGAATTGTTAAACAAAGGTATCATATGCCCATCTACTTCGCCATGTGGTTCGCCCATTGTCTTGGTGCTAAAGAATGTCGGGACTTGGTGCATGTGTGTGGATTTCCATGCACTAAAGAAAATCACGGTAAAGAATCATTATCCACTCTCAATAATTGATGATTTGCTTGATGAGTTGAGTTATGTAGAGTATTACACTAAGTTAGACTTATGAAGTGGTTATCATCAAGTTAGAATAGTGGAAGAGGACATTTGGAAAACCACATTTAAAACTAAACATGGATTGTTTGAGTGGCTTGTTATGCCTTTTGGTCTTACAAATGCTCCAACTATTTTCATGAGAGTTATGAATGATGTATAGAGACCATTTCTAGATGACTTTGTCATTGTGTACTTAGATGATATTCTCATATTCAGAAAATCCAGAGATGAACATGTCATGCATGTAAACAAAGTACTTGATGTCTTGAGAAAAAAACAATTATTTTTAAAGATGTCAAAGTGTGAATTTGACAAGACTTCTTTAGTGTATTTGGGACACATTATTGGAGGAGGCGAGCTAAAGATAGACACCTCTAAAGTTGAGGTCATTCTGAATTGGACCAAGCCCAATACAGTTACAAAGGTAAGAAACCTTTTAGGGGAAACACAATATTGGAGGAAATTTATTAATAATTTTTCTTCCATTGCAGCTGCATTACATGCATTGACTAGTGTCAAGAAAGTCTTCCATTGGGGAGATGTACAATAGAAATCATTTGATGCTTTGAAGCAAAAGATCAGTTCAGCACCTGTATTGGCTCTTCTAGATCTTAGACAACAATTTGAGATTCAAACGGATGCTAATGATTGCGCCATGGGAGAAGTTCTTATGCAACATGGTAAGCCCATTTCATTTCATTCTAAAATTTTTAATGGAGAAGTGACTAACTATCCCACTTATGACAAATAACTTTACACATCGGTACAAAGTTTCAAAAAATGGAAATAGTACTTGATGGTGAAGGATACCATTATCCATACTAACCATCAACCATTGCAGTACTTACATTCACAATCAAAGTTGCAGCAGTCAGGACACTTCAGATGGATAGGTTTTCTACAACAGTTTCATTTGGTTATCAAGTACAAAAATGGAATCTACAATAAGGTAGCTAATATGCTTTCAAGGTCTATTGTAAATTCATTTATTATACTCAAGCATACTTTTGTTTTTCATGAAAGTCACATTGAGCAATATGCATATGACAATGACTTTAGAGATGTGTATGCAAGCTTGAGTCAAGGAAACCAAAGTGAAGAATTGGATTACCATGTACATAACAGTTTGTTTTATCACTTGGGCAAGTTGTGTATTCCACAGGGAGAAAGAAACAATATCATAAGGGAGGCACACACTTCATTGATTGCTAGACACTTTGGTGTAGGAAAGACAGTAGCGAATCTCCAAAGGTATTTTTATTGGCCACGCATGGCTGATAATGTATCTCGTTTCATTAGAGGATGTTCTTTGTGTGAAGTAAGCCTAGAAATAGGAAACTAGGATTGTACACTCCACTTCTAGTACCATCACGTCCATTGGAGACTATCTCAATGGATTTTGTATGAGGTCTTACATTGTCAAGGAAAGTTCATGATTAATTGTATGTAGTTGTAGACAGGTTTAGCAAGATGTGCATACTAACACCATGTAAAAAGAACCAAAATATTTGGTTTCATTTTGGTCTTCCTACTTCCATTGTAAGTGATCGAGATTCTCGATTTGTTGGGAATTTTTGGTCAAATTTTTGGGACATGATGGACACAAAGTTGAAAAAGAGTACAACCTTTCGTCTGCAAACAAATGGACACATCGAGGTGGTCAACAGAAAAATCATTCATCTTCTTAGAGGATATTGCAGTAAACATCCCAAGTTGTGGGATCAACAGTTGCATTACATATAACATGCATACAGCAGGGCAAAGCATTTTTCCACAAACACATCGCCATTTGAGGCATGTTTGGGGTACTTGCCAAGATCACCATTGGACTTCATATTTGAGAAGGATGTCACCATTGATTGTCATAATGACATTGATAAGGCAAGGAAGTTCATATAGAAATTCAGTTGATACATCACACAGTGCAGGAACAACTTGAGAAATGTCAAAGCAGCTACAAGGCAAGGCATGAGAAACACCGGGTTGATCACAAATTTCAAGTTGGAGATGAAGTTTGGTTATATATTAGTAAAGAGAGACTTCAAGGGGAAGGTAAAAAGCTTAAGCCAATCCATTATGGTCCTTTTAAAATTCTGGAAAAGATTGGTAACAATGCATTTAAGCTTGATTTTCCTCCTTATATGCAAATATACTCTATTATTAATGTTGAGAATTTGAGATTGTTTGAGCCTCCTTTGATTGATGATCAAGGAGAGCATGTTCAGCTTCCATCAATAGATTCTTTTGTGCTAGAATATCTTGATGAGCTTCAACAAGATCTCATACTTGACAGAAGAACCAGAACTTCAAAGAGAGGGAATGTCGAATAGCTTAGAGTGGGACTCAAGGGACAAAAGCCTTCTAAAGCCAAATGGTTGCAAATCGAGAAGGTGAGGAAATTGTACCCTCACCTATTGAACAATTGATAGTATATTTTGGGGTCCAAAAGGCTTCTAGTGGGGAGGTTTGATCAGGCACTCAGTATTTAACTCAAAATTCAAAGTTCTCATAATGGATCGAAACCTAAACAACCGTGTTCTTCTCGGTGAAACGATCCCAATGCAACTCATTTCACTAAAAATTGAGTTCGTATGAGGAAGATATTGAGTTCTGTCACTTTGCCAAGTAGAAGAAATTTTGAAAAAAAGTGCACAGTCACTGCATAGTTAGCATTCCATACTTCTGACGTGGCAGGTGATTGTGCAAGGTCAATAGTGGGCAACGTCTAGTCAGATCTCACCAAGTGTCAAGTTTTGGTTGGTTGTTAGAGGTGGTGATGTGGAAAGTTTTTATTGGTTTGAATTGGACCAATGAGGAGGGGACAAGTGGCAAGCCCAAATGCCACCACGTGTCCCTCCCCAAAGGTCAGCTTGGCATGCAGTTGACCAAAATTTTATTGCAGGCTGAGGGGTCGAACCTGGGACCTGCACTACACAAACCACCAAAATTACTGCTATACCATACATTAGTTCTTAATCTATGTAGTTGTCCGCATCTATTTGAATTTTGAAATGGTTAAGGTTGGTGGTTAGGAGGGCCAACCCTCCTATGTGAACACACCAACCCAGGACGGTCATGGTTACAATTAACATCTGGTGCCAACATAACCACAAACCCACGACATGTAAACGATCCAGCAGTGATATCAAACTGTTAACAAAATAGCATACAATACACCATAACCGCGACACTAACCAACAGTTTCGCTAATAGTTAATGCCACCATGTGACACCTCCGCCTAAACCACTAGCGCAAACGGAAATAATTAGTCATTAAATCATGTGATTAACGCTAATGAACTTGGATTAACGCCCAGTTAATTACACTTAACATTAATTAAACTTGAGTTTAATTTTGCGGTACCACCAATTTCGGCCTTAACTCCAAAAATAGCGGGCTTAACTGGAGTTCCTCCAATTTTGGAGGAGGTTTTCTAGGGAAAAACAGTTTGGATCATAACTGGAGCAAATTTCGCCCAAAGTGAGCTCAGGAAAAGGTGTTCCTAACTAATTTCGACATTATGAACACATAGAAATAGGTCTCAGGAGTAGTAAAGCTTTGTAAACCACATTTTTTTCCATATTGAGCTAATACAGAGGTCCAAGCCATGGAAGCTGGACCAAGGAGATGTAGCCTAGGAGGGGTGAACTCCTTCATAAAAACACTATGTTAAGTGTTCAATTGATGGTTTGCTATACTTTTCATTACTGTTGTTCAACACTTGTCTTTTATGCTATTTTTCTCATGAATGTCATGTAAAACTTGATAAAATTCACCTATTTACATCCACAAACAACCTAAGGAAACCTATGCACAGGAAGCAATGGACAAGCATCTGTTTATAAATCTAAAATTGAAATTAGCACAACAAAACAAGCATTCAATAAGAGATTAACTTCTCCGCAACTACTTTTTGACTATATTTTCTAAACTTCTTAAAAAAAACAAGGACCCAACTAGCCCTGACCACAAACTATTGACTTGCCCTCAAGTTAATTTGTTGCTGGCACATTCAATCCTATTCATGGTTGTATTTCTTCGCCTGCTTCTTCATTTCTTTGTGTAGGTGATTATCCTTCAAACAAAGAAACCAACTATGGCATGTCGCGCAAAACAACATTCTTGAAATTGTCATACTCATTAACGACAACCCTCCAAGTGTCCAAAACAACGTTGACCTTTGTTATAGGCCATTTTGTCACATTTGGTCAATATGCCTATTAACTGAGTCAATCAACATCCTTTTACACCTTTTAATTACCATTGCACAAATCCCTAAGTATGACTCTCCCTAATCCCTAAATTTATGCCTTTAATTGCTTCATTTTAGTGCTTTTAAGCCCAACGCACCCTTATACCTTAGGATACTACATTCATGAGCAGGTTGACCCTTTATGGACCTGCGTTAATCACTAGCTGATTGCTCGTTCTTAGGGGTGCACTAATTCTAGAAATTTGGGAAAAATAAAAAGAATCCCTAAGCTTCCTCTTCCAGAAGCTTCCATAGGTTGTTTTAACCATTTACCTTGGATGAAAGTCTCAAATCCTATCCTATCCTACCTTGGAGATTTCACCCCTTATCCTTTGAGCTCATTCTCCCATCAAGAATGGATATCAAGATAGATTGGTGAATGGATAAGAATTCCTAAACTACCATCCTTTCCTATATATTTACTGCCATCCACAAGCTAGGGGTCTGATTTTTGAGATTGATTCTACCCTCATGTTGTTCTTGTGAGAGTCATTATTCCATGCATTAGGGTGACATAGAGATACACTTTGTGGAAAGGAAGGACAAGTCAACTTGGAAGAGCTCTTCTACAAGATCCACTCTATATTTTGTTGTAGCTCTATCCATTTCTATTAATACAAAGAGTTCATTATTTTCCCATATATGATTTTACGATTTCATATATTTTAATGCCACATTGATCTATTGAATAAAGTGATTGGATGTTGCTACATAAATGTCGTAGATTGTTAGATTGTGTTGTTTGATTATGTAGGTTCTAATTATAGTGAACGCAACTAGGATTGGCGCATACAAGCTAAGAGAGGATCAAATCTTACGATATATTCCAGGTAGGCTTCATCCTGTTCGCCATTTACTTTAAGGAAAACATTGGTTTCTTTGTTTTCTGTTGTTCTAGACTAGGCCATCAAGTCTAGGGAAGATACTTATGTTCATAGTCATAGATTCTGTATAACAAATTAGTGAATCCACTGGGAACATTGTATTCCCTTGGTGGTTTTCTTGTCGTTAGTGATTTTTTTACCACTTATTCATACCTTCACTATCTTACTCAGTCAAGAAGGGACCTAGGAAGACCCTTCATTAAGTTTCAAATGCAATTTTTGTGTCAGAACCTTGCATCCCATGATCAACGCTCCCTCTGGTATAAATATAGAGCGCTGCAATGCTCCTGAGCCTTATCTATTCCTGTGTTGCAGAGCACTCATGCCATTCTAGCACCTATGTTGCTCCATGTTCATGCACACATTTGATTTTGTCTGATTTTCTCTCTAATTGACTTCATTCTAGTTGGTCCTCCTTGTGTCCCTGAATGTTTTTAGCCCTCTCAGAAGCCCTCGTTTGGTTTTCTTTTTGTTTTGAGTTCCTTTGATAAAAAAAAAAATAGGTATTACTTTCTTCTTCTCATTAGGTCATTGGAAAATTGATTGCTTGATCATTGGATTGTTTGAAGGAATTGGTGTTTTAGTCATCATTGGGATATTTTCCAGCGTTCCATTCCAGGGGTGATATCCTATTCCACGTACGTAAGTGTATTGGACCATTCTCCACATACCTTCGGGTATATCGGATAATGATCCATGCATGAAAATGATTAGGCAACACTCTCATCATACGATTACGCATTAGAAAACACTACCACATACTACACTTCCACGAACTGTCGAGTATATTTTGGAAGTACACCATAGGTTTCTATCCTACCATAGGTAACTGAGTTGTATGCCTTGTATACTATGATACATCGAACACAACATTCGGGGAGGTTATTTACCCATAGGTAAATCCTTGGTTCTCCAAGGTGGTGTATTGCAATTCACAATTGCTCAGTAAACCCTTCTGCCTAACTACCCATTTTTTATTTAGTTTTGTTGTTAATTTCTAAAATCAATTAATTAACCGTGAAACAACATCCTTACCATGGAACAAATCCTTATTAGATCTTAGGTTGAGGTTAATGGTAACAATTATTGAGTCTACCAATCAAGGAAAACCCTTTGATGGGAATCCTATTCCCTTTCCTTCTTTTGGAAATATTGGTTCTCCTTATATGGAAACATTGTCCCTTCCTATATTTACCATTACTTTACCTCTTTGGTTATTTTTGACCTCTTTGGTTCTAAATATCAAAAATGCTCCTCAACCAGGTTATTCTCCACCTGAACAATATCAACCTCAAGTTGATCCTAAATTTGACCCTGTGCCTTCTTCACCTATTGTTTCTTCATCCCTTTCTTCCTCCCCACCTGGTGAAACTCTTGATTCTAGTAACTATGAGGATAAGAATAAGAAGAAAGGGAGGAAGAAGAAGAAGCAAAATAAGAAAGGGGGAAACCAAGAAACCGTTGCTACAGATACACCTAGTATGGACAAATATTCCAATCAGTGCCGCAAAGTTAAATTACCTTGCAAGTTATGTAAGGGTGACCACATTCTTAGATATTGTCCTGGTATTTCATAGGTATTAGAAGTTTGGTCTACAAGTTCACATCAGCCTTTGTCATTAGCTTCGGAGATCATGTTGGTGACAAAACATTGACCAATGATCATAAGGTCCATGGGAAAAAGGGTAAAGTTAAGTTTCCTTGTAGGTTATGTGAAAGGAATCAACCTATTCACCTTTTTCCTTATATGGATGAAGCCTCAAAAGTATTGGAAAAAGTTATAGCTTGACTCCCGGCTGGTTACTTGAAGCTTTCCCCTAATTCTGCACTAGTTGATGAAGTGATTGATCAGAATTTGTCTCCAATCAATCCCACTCTCTCTGAACGTAAATCCCATGAGTCCATTCTCGACCAACCATTGGTTAATAAAATGGTTGACCTGATTCCACCTTCTATTGATCATACTTTTCCCTTTGAGAGTGAACTTCATACCACTCAGGGTCTTCTTGTTTCTTTAGATTCCAATAAATTAGGGGGAAATCCTCCCATTCCAATGATAGAGGGAGATAATCCTTTTATTCCCACAGTACAGAGGGGACATCCTCCCTTTCTCATGGCATAGGAGAGAATTTATCCCATTTCCATAGCACAAGGGGTCAGTTCTCTCATTCCCACGACACCCCCCCACGTAGTATGGTCACTTCCTTTGATTGGAGTCGACTGGTAGGATATTGTCTTCCTTGTTACGTGCCCTTTTAGATCATATTATAGGATTATAATATGCTCGTACCTATAACAATCATATATGAAGGCATGTCTA
Source organism: Pinus tabuliformis (assembly GCA_031772625.1). Lineage (NCBI taxonomy): Eukaryota > Viridiplantae > Streptophyta > Pinopsida > Pinales > Pinaceae > Pinus > Pinus tabuliformis. Next base: position 600,814,415 of record CM062815.1, on the reverse strand, counting down.
TTAAAATTTTGTCTCCAACTACTTGGAAAGCTTTCGGTTCCATGCAGCCCTTGCCCGTTACCCAAAATTTGTTGGCTTTTAACAGAGGAACCAGTCAACCCTTAGGGATCCTTCCTTAGTTTCCTATTACTTTGGGATGAAATACTGTCTATAAATATGTGATGGTAGTCCAAGGTCCTTTGGATTTTAATTTACTCCTTAGGCGTGATTATATTTATGACATGAGAACTCTTGTCTCTTCTCTCTTTCATGTGTTGTGTTTCCCACATGAAGGAAGAATCATGACCATTGAAAAGATTTCATTCATTAGTCCTAATTTGATTCCCAATAAACCAAATTATCTAAATTGTCCTTCTATGCAAGTGGTATGTTTCATGCCATAGATTAATTATGTGGCAACCTGTTCCATGTCCACATCTACTGATGATCTATTAGGTGATGTAGTGCATCATGTACTAGGAACATTGGAGAATGGTCTTTCCACTGGATCCTTTGATACCTTCCAGAGCATTGTTATCCCATGTAATGAGAAACCCTTAGAGTCCATGGCCTTCTGTAGGTCATGAAACAAGGTGTCGGAGCACAACTCCTTTTCTTGTGTCAAGCTCGTTAAAAAATGAAACAAATTCCTATGAGCATAGTTATTTTCTTGTGTCAAGCTCATTAAAAAATGAAACATATTACCTTCCAATTCATGTATTTGATTAAATATTGTAAACTCCTAGTCGAGTCTTTCACTTGATCTCATAAATGAATCTCCATTCCATCTACCTATTGGTAATCAATAGTCTACTTAGGTGCATGAAATGAATCTTGGGGGGCATGTACCTCGAATTGAGTCATTATGCTGGGGACATGCAAACTTATATCAAGCATAGTTTTCGTTGTTTCAAACTTCTGTAAAAATGAAACCACTCTGAAGCATAATTTTTCTCATGTTTCAATCTTGTGAAAAAATGAGACCATCTTCAAGTACTTTGAATCATAGTTTCCCATGTTTCAAGCTTGTGTAAAGATGAAACCATTTCATCCTACCTCTTGTGATTTCCATTTTTTATCAGCATGTTTTTTCCCAGATGCCGTTGGTTTTCTCATTCCATCATTACGATATACTTGGTTGATCATATGCTTTCACTTGGTTGTTTGGTTGTTTTACCCTTTCTAGAGGAACAACTACGATGAGTGGTATTATTAGCCAGCCTCTTGACCTATACATGTTTTGAGTAGTTCCATCATGACCAGGCCTAGTTGATACCCTTTATACCACTCGTTCCTCCAGGAGGAGTTCTCTTTTAGCACTTTTTAGACTCCACAAATATGAAAATATAGTTGAGGACTTGTCTTTTTTAACTCATTAAAGTAAATGAAAAGACATATACTCAGTATATGTTTAACCCTTTTCCTAGCTGAGATAGACTAACTACAAAAAAGGAATACCTTAGTTGAACATCGCTAAGAAGTTATCCTAAGTATCATTTTCTACCTTTTCTGACTCAAGGGACTATCTACGAAAAGGAACATTTTGGGTTTTCCTTTTCACCTATTTTTCAAACTCTCTAAACATGAAAAATATGTCGAGTTAGACCTTCAGTGGATTCATTAAAACATCAAACAACAATGGACTTGCAAATTATGATGGGACCGAAACACTCATTCTCATGGTTCTTTAAATATACTCTAAGGATTCATCTAAAGGATGAACACACAGATCAAGCATATGCTATCCTGCTCAAGCTTGTTAAAACATAAAGAGGTACTAACCAACAATGGTTGGGGAAAATGGGAAAATAAAGTACTCCACTTTTTAATGGAAGTGAGTTGCACTTGAACATGATACTCTTCCACTTCATTTCTATGGTTGTTGGGTTGGGAAATATTCTTGTCTTTTGGTGCATCATACCTTTTAAAAGCCTCCTCTTTTGGTTTTCGGCCAATGATGCCAACTCCATTCAGTTTCGTCGATGTATTCAAGAGAAGTCATTCAGTCAATATATTCTTCAATACTCTTAAGCCTTCATTCCATGTCTGTCGTTCTTGATCCACTTCCGTATCATCATTATTCTAATCTCAAATCATGATACTCAATTCTTGTCATTGATGGGGGATACATCAAGGCCCTCCTATGACAAGTTTCTTCCCGTCGACATCAAATCATTATCCAGGAAGTTGAATTAGAAACTCACCCTTTGGTACCTTTTCCCTTGCATATATCAATGTCAAGTTTCCTCTCTCTCGGTGACAATTTTACATCATTGGCCTTTGACTGACAAATTTTGTGTGGTGTTCCACTTCAAATAATATATTCACACCATATGGATTGTACTGCAATACCTTGAGAGCCATTAACATCATTGGTGGTTTCTCTCACATCTGTTAATGACTTACATCATTGGACAGTAATCAAATGGTGTCTACCATGTTTGACTCCAACTCATTGATTCAGAGGGTCAAACTCGTACATTGGAAGATCGAGTGAATGAGATAGAGTACCCTGGATCTAGTTCCAACCATCCAGGCTGCAACTTCAAGATTAGTACAAGATCACAAAGTATGATGGCTATGATCATATTGATAGGCATCCAATCATGGGTCCACCCTTTCTCATCAGTGGATGTGTCTTTTGATTATTGTATATGTAATGTTAGCTTGTATGGTGAGAATGGGTATGCCTCCCTCAACAGAAGTATCATGATGTAAATGTATTGCAACGGATAACAGTATCGGAGGTTATTCTTGATCCTTACTTGTAACAAGGTAAAGCACTTTAGTCATCAGTTTCTATTTCTGACTCAACGCTTTACGGGTCAATTTGTTATAGGTCTTTTTGTCACATTTGGTCAATAGGCTTTTTAACTAGATCAATCAACATCCTTTTACCCCTTGTCATCCCCCTTGCACAAATATCTAAGCATGACTCTCTCTAATCCCTGAATTTATACCTTTGACTACTTCATTTTAGTTCTTTTAAGGCCCAACGCACCCTGTTTCCTTAGGGAACTACATTCACTAGCAGGTTGATCCTCTCTAGACCTGTGTTGATCACCAGCAAGTTACCCATTACTGGGGGTGCACTGATTCTAGAGATGTGAAAAAACTAAAAAGAATATCATAGCTTCTTCTTCTAGAAGATTCGAGAGGTTGTTCTAACCATTTACCTTGGATGAAAGTCTTGAATCCTATCCTATCCTACCTTCGAGATTTCACCCCTTATCCTTTGAGCTCATCCTCCCATGAAGAGTGGATCTCAAGCCTAGATTAGTAAATGGATAAGAATTCCTAAATTACCATCCTCTTCTATATATTTTCTACCATGCACAAGCTAGGGGTTGGATTTTGGATATAGATTCTACCCTCATGTTGTTGTTGTGAGAGTCATTATTCCATGCATTAGGGTGACATAGAAGTACACTTTGTGGAAAGGAAGTACAAATCAACTTGGAGGGGCTCTTCTACAATATCAACTCTATATTTTTTTGTAACTCTCTCCATGTCTATTAATACAAAGAGTTCATTGTTTTCCTATCTGTGATTTTATGGTTTCATATATTTCAATGCCACTTTGATCCATTGAGTAAAGTGATTGAATGATACTACATAGATGTCATATATTCTTGGCTTGTGTTGTCCGATTGTGCAGGTTCTAATTATAGTGATCAAAGCTAGGATTGGCACGTACAAGCCAAGAGAGGAGCAAAGATTATGACAGATTCTAGGTAGGCTTCATCCTATTGTCCATTTACTTTAAGGAAAACATTGGTTTCTTTGCTTTTTGTTTTTCTAGTCTAGGCGATCAAGTCTAGGGAAGATACTTCTATCTGTAGTCATAGATTCTGTATAAAAACCTTCTCGACAAATTGCTCAGTAGCCATGGTAGTAGGCTGGGTAGGTTGAGATTGAATAACTTCCTATAATTGGCCATTAGCTATAGCATGTAAGGTACGTAGAGTGACAAAACAGTTCTATGAAACAAGTCAAGGGTCCCTTAATATGCACTTTGTACCCTGTGATGTTTCTTCTACTTGGTGGATTTGGGTATCCAAGCTATCAGCTTGTACGAGGATATTTTTCTTCTAAACTAAATCAGGAGTCTACATATCTTGATGAAATAGCTTCTTCACAGTTTCTCTAATCTGGTACACTAGTTAATTCTTCTATGCAAGCATGCCGCTTTAGTGTGAGACTTGGCGAAAAATAACCTGAGAATCATCCTTGAACTTCTTAAGAGAATTTCTGACTGATGATGCTTCAACAAGTTCATGAGTAATCTGCTCTCGATACTACATAGAAGGGTCTGGGACTACTCGACGGAGTTCCTTAATATTTCCTCGCAAATCCTCATTCATCGCAACAAGTTTGAGGTAGGCCGATTCAAAATACTCACAAAATTCAACAGGGGAGCATATACATAAGTCTTCTAGTGGATCTGGAGCAAATTTAACATTGGTGGGCCACATCTTTTGAAATTTAGATCCCAAATCTGAAAATTTCAGGTCCCGATAACGAAACCATTTGTTGGTGTAGAATTTAAATAGCAAGACCGAGGGTTCAAATTTATGTTTCCAACAAAGGTACTATTGGAGTCTAGCTTATTTTTGCATTTTCATTCCCTTTAGGAAAAATGAGCGTCTCACCCAAGTCACGCCAAAACAATGATAGATAAGCGATTTGAAATGGTGGGAAAGAAGTTTTAATCATCATATCATACATTCACTCTGAAGAGTTGATTAAATAACACAAAAAAACCAACATGCATATTAAACATCCATAACCAAGATAAAAAAGCAATCATGTAGGCAAAATTAAAATTTTAAAGGGGTCACATAATAATCAAACATCATGATACAGTTCATTCCCACAACAACTCATTTATTCATTAGCCAGAAATATTACACCAGATACTCACAAAAACTTGCGACGTATTAATAAGTTCGGACCTCATTACATTACATAGACATGCCAAAATTTCAATGAGAAGAAACCATACTCTATTTGAGCTATTATGCAGCGCTAAACCAACCAAATGTCAATCCTTCAGCGACTAAGTTCCTCAGCTCTTCAGTAGCCACATTGGTTTGTCTTTGGCCATTTTTTATATATATCATGCTCACTTGATCTGGTCAAATCTAATCAATGTGTAGATTCCTTGATCCCAATATTAACTGGGTCTACTTTGACATATTATGGTTCTTTTGTCATTATCACCTTTTATCCTTTCAAAATATGGCATGCCCTTGCTTCTTTCGAAGCTTCACAAATCCAATATAAGTAACCTTTAGCTCCTTTGTCACTTTCTGATTTTTGGTGGCTGCCTCCAGCAAGTTTGGCTAATACTTCTCGACAACTATTTTCGAGCTATATTTTTCGAACTTCTTCAAAAAACAAAGGACCCAACAGGCCATGCAAAGGGAAATTCTCAAATTCTTGTATTAACTAATCACCCAAATGTCTTGTACATGCAATGGTTTTTGAACATGTATCCAACCATGTCGAGGGTTTACACATTCATTTGTCATATGACCTAGGTTATGTGTATAAGTAATGTTTGCATTTTTTTTAATGTGATATTATTGCGTGTATACATTGAAATAACATGTGAAGCATTTTGCGTGCATTTATTTATAAAACATGATGGTTATTCACATTGTTTTTCAATGTTGGAGTTTTTTTCATCTTATACTTTGATTATGTTTTGAATATTATAAAATAAAAAGGGTCACACCATCAATTTTTTTATTTTTCTCTGTTATTTCCATCACGCATCATGACAACCACACATATTTGTTAATATTCAAATAAAAAAACTTTTCCTTTATATTGGACCATCAACATTATTCTGTAAAATTTGTGTTTCAATCTTAATCATGTAGGTTTGTAACCCTGTACATAAATTACCTACAAACAAATTCTTAAAAAATAAAAAATAAATAATGGTGAGATCATAAAGCATAAAATAGATATACACAGATATTTTCCCCTAAATCCCAAAACTGAGACTACTAGATTGATTTTTCATTATATTCCTTTTAATGTTACACTACATATATATACATGTAGAAGCATCCATAAACCCCAATCATTAACCTTGGATTAGAATATAATCGTAGTTCCCTTGACCAGATCTACAAGGTACCATGGGCGGAAAACCATCATGCCCAAAATCATGTGCAAAACCCATGAACAAAACCATAGGTAGGTTCGACCACCTAATATAGGGTCCATTTTTTTATTTTTTATTTTTTGGAACGAGCCTCACACCTCATAGAGGGGGGCTACCTCCCCCCTCAAAGCCCCCCCTATGGGGTTGTCGCTCCCCCTCTAACCCCCCCTGTTGTGCTCGACACAATGAAGGAGGGGATTTTCACCCCCTCTCTAACCCTCTGACTTTGCGCATGGGGCTAGCATGGAAAGAATATAACACACACCCAACATTATCCCACTTGTTGTTTTATTTTCCACACAGGGGATCACAAGAGAGCTTAGTCATTAGTCCATCCCTACAACACCCATTGTTTCTCTATACCAAGAAAACTTCTCAATACTCACAAAATTCATCAATGCATCTCTAGTATTCTTTAAAGTGTCCACCTTTACTCGCAACACCATTTTATCCTCACCAGATCCCTCACAAAGTGATACTAAACACCAATGTGATTTTCCTTTGAATAATAAGAAGTGTTCTTTGCCAAGAAAATTGCACTTTGGCTATCACAATATATCCTTATAGCTCGCTATACTAACCCTATACTTGAACACAATCACTGTAACCAAAATTCCTTTCTTGCATGAGTGGTTGCCATGTATTCTACCTATGTAGTTGAAAGTGCCACTACAGATTGTCTCTTTCTCATCCAACTGACTGCACCTCCAAATAGGTTAAACACATACCCACTTGTAGATCTTCTCTGATCTAGATCTCCAACCTAGTATGCATCAACAAAGACATGGATGTCTAAAACTCTGTTCAAACCTGATCTACCTTGGTAGCACAAAGCATAATCACTAGTGCGATGCAAATACCTGAAACCCCGCTTCATTGTTATCCAATGCTCCTTTCCTGGTTTTGACATAAATCTGCTCAATACTCCCACTACATGTCCAATGTCTAGTTTAGTACAGACCATTGTATACATCAAGCTACCGACTGCACTTGCATATGGAACACGCGACATGTCCTCTTTCTCTTCTAGTGTCTTAGGACACTGTTAAATAGATAACTTTACACCTACAGGAATAGGAACCTTCATCGGTTTACTATCATGCATATTAAACCTATGCAGTATTGTCTCAACATACTTCCTTTGGTTTAACCAGATCTTCCTCTTTGCCTGATCTCATTTAATTTCCATGTCCAAAATATAGTTTGTAGCACCGAGATCCTTCAAGTCGAATTTGGAGGACAATTGGGTCTTCAAATCCTAAATAAATTCTTTTTCATTTCCAATCAACAACATATCATCCACATACAAGACTAGATAAATAACATGGTCACCAATTAATTTAAAATACACACATTGATTTGCTTTGCTTCTAGTGAAGCCAAGTCCCCATATAAATGTATCAAATTTCTGGTACCACATCCTTGGTGACTATTCTAACCCATATAGAGACTTTTTTAACCTGCATACCAATTCTTTCTTACCCTTCACCGCAAAGCCTTCAGGTTGCTTCATGTAGATTTCTTCTTCTAGATCCCCATGAAGAAATTTTGTCTTCACATCCATCTTTTCTACCTCAAAATCAAAAGTAGCAGCAATAGATAAAAGTAATCTAATAGAAACTACCCTGGCAACAGGAGAAAAAATATCACCAAAATCGATTCTTGACACCTGGGAATAACATTTTTCTACCAACTGAGCATTATGTTTCTCCACCTTGCCTTTTGCATTCATCTTCTTCTTAAACACCCATTTGCTGCCAATGGGTTTCCTTCCAGCCGAGAACTCCACAAGATCCCAAGACTCATTTTTGTGCAAAGATGCCATTTCACCAACCATGGCCTCTTTCCATTGTTTCCCATGCTCTGAATCTACTGGTTCCCTAATAGTTTTGGGAACATCATTTGTAATAGATAAAATAAAATTTGAACAAAAAGCAGATGGACTATACCTTTTCGGCTACCTTCTTTCTTGAACTGATCTTCTCACAGCTGGAGTTTGTGGCTCTTCATCTTCTGATTCCTCTTCCATTGTAGAGTATGATTCTTCCTCCTTTAGATTTAACTCTATCTTCTAAGGGTTCCTTTGGTAGGAATTCATGTTTAATAACATATTTGAACTCTCTAAACACCACATCTCAGTTTTACACAACCTTCCTTATTTATGGGTTCCAAAGCTTATAACCTTTTAAATCATCCTTATACCCAATAAATATGCACCTTTCATATTTACTATCCAACTTGGTTCTTTTCTCCTTTGGAACATGTACATATGTATCACAGTTAAATACCCTCAGATGTGAAAGAGAGGGTTTCCTACCAATCCATACCTCTTGTGGATACTTATCCTCCAACACTGATGAAGGTGATCTATTAACCAGGTAACATGCAGTGTCCACCACATCTTCCCAGAATTCCTATCCTAACCCGACACCACTAAGAATGCTTCTTGCCTTTTCAGTCAACGACTTTTTCATTCTTTTTGCATCTCTATTTTGCTGAGGTGTGTATGGATTAGTCTTCTATGATTCGATACCACACTGCTTATAGAACTCTTCAAATTCCTTCTTGCAGAACACTCCACCATTATCTGTCCTCAACACCTTTATCTTCTTCTCTGTTTGGTTTTCCAACAGAGCCTTAAATTCTTTAAACCTGTCAAAAACTTTAGATTTATTCCCGAGGAAATATATTTATGATTTCCTTGAGAAGTCATCTATAAATGATACATAGTACACAGACTTACCCTGTGATGGAACCGACATAGGTTCAAACACATCACAGTGCACAAGCTCTAATTTCCCTTTCACCCTCTTAGCACCAAAGGGGAAGCTCACCTGATTTTTGTTCCCATATACACAATGTTCACAGAAATCAAAATCCAGAGAGAAATTAGACATACCTTCAACCATACCATTACCATGAAGCATTGGAAGGGCCTTCTCTCCAATATGTCCAAGTCTTTAATACCATAGCATGGTCTTTTCTCTAGAGACCACAAGGCATTTTGCTCCACTTTTAGGAACCACAAAATTGTTTCTCCCATCAATAACAGTGCAACCCAAAAGCTTGTAAAAAGTTCCAATCTAAACTCCCCACATCAATGCCAGTTCTCCTCAAACCATCTTGTAGGTATCTTTTTCGAACACTATTTTGACACTTGAATCATCCATCTTTCTTACAAAAATTAGATTTCTGGCCAATGCGGTAATATGAAGACCACCCATAAGTGTTCTAATCCTTCCACCTTGCAACTTCAACTTCACTTTTGTGTGACCGATGATTCTAGCCTTCTTTTCATCCCCTAAGAAGACATCACTACCATCATATTTCTCATATTCGAGAACTACTCCTTGTGGGGAGTGAAGTGAAAGGATGCACCAGAGTCAATCAACCATGCCCATGATCTACATGTGTACTTGAAGAAGAAGCCAAGTACGCATCCCCACCTTCATCTGAGGTTTTTTTTCCTCTTTAGAAGTAGCATCATCAAATTCCTTCCCTTTCTTAGGAGATTTAGATCTAAAATCTTTTTTGAAGTTCCCTTCCTTTCTGCATTTCCAAAACACCTTTACAAGTTTTCCAAGAGATTTCGATCTCCCTCTACATTTATATATCCAACTCAAGGACTTAAATTTATTTCTATTTTTGGAATGTCCACATACATATAAGGCATCTCCAGTCTGTCCTTCCATATTTTTCCATCTCATCTCCTTCGACAACACAGATGAAAATATTTCATCAAACTTCAAGGTAGTTGTATTTATACCTATTGCAACACCCAGACTATCCCACAAATCTAGTAGAGAACACATCAAACTGATGCACTTATCTTCATCTGAAATTTTAATATCAACAGATAACAACTTACCTACCACAGTATTAAAGGTGTTTATATGCTCTTTCACCGAGTCTCCTTCCTTCATCCTCAGGTTATAAATTGTTTTTCGAGGACAAGTTTGTTCACCAGAGACTTAGATTGGTACAAAGTCCCTAACTTGTCCCACGAAGCCTTTGTAGTAGCTTCTATTGATACATTAAAAAATACTAAATATGAGATACACAACCGTATTGTGCTCTTTTCTTTCCGATCCAACTTCGTCCAATATTCATCTGATGTTTTCGTTTGTTTAGTACCTAGATCTACCATGATCCACTAATCTTTATCCACCAACAGATCCTCCATCTTGAGTTTCCAAAACTCAAAAATCTGACCATTAAATTTCTCGATCTCCATATTTCTGCTACTCGCCATCTTCTTTCACCACAAGAATCGATTCCATAGATCTCCCACTGAATAGGGTCTACCATAAGCCTGAGAAAAACCACTAAGCATCAAAGGTGTCCCCTTGAAGCTAAAACAACTCTGATACCAAATGTAGATTTTAACCCATTACAGAAATTACTTGCAGGCCAATTCTTATAAAACATAAAATAAACAATTGTGAGAGCATAAAACATAAAACATATATACACAAAGATTTTCCCTTGGATCCCAAATTTGAGAGTACTAGATTGATTTTTCATTATATTCCTTTTAATGTTATAATACATATATATACATGCCAAAGCATCCATAAAACACAATCCATTAAGCCTGGATTAGAACATAATTGTAGTTCCCTTGACTAGATCTACAAGATACCATGCACATAAAACCATCATGCCCAAAACCATGTGCAAAACCCATACACAAAACCATAGGTAGGTCTGACGAACTAATATGGCGCACGAGGCTAGTCGTGAAAGAATATAACACACACCCAACAGATCAATTCTTTGCATATGAATGTTATCCCTACCCCTATTCTAATAAATTTTATTCCTATGTTTTTCTTGAAATTCAGAGTCTCGTTCATGAAATAAAAAATGGTACAAAATATTTTATTTCTTGTGTATAATAATCCATTCAACTTCTTTAGAATGATTTTTTTTAATAGGAACGACGGAAGAGGTAGGGGCAGAGAAACTGTGAACATATGTCAACTTTTTTGTATAAGAACGGATAGGAGACCAACAATATCCATCCATTTTGATGTAGATCCTCAAGAAATAAGATAGTTTCTTATTAATGGGGTGATCAATTTGTTGGGCCAGATCGGCCCTCATTCCATGATACAATCCAATCACAAGAACCTCCTTTGGGTCAACAAAATTTCGTGGGAATACATGTTCCCCCACATGTTTCTGCTCCTCTTGTTAACCCAAGCAATGAGGGATGGGAACTAGTGATCTTTGCACAACTTGTACATTCTAGACATGGTTAGCCTACTATTTTTCCACCCAATCCTCCTCACCACCCTCACGTGTCACATTTACAATATGTTTCCTCATGTATAGCTAATACTCCTGCAACACCCCAACCATCTACCCTTCCTACTCATCACATTTCTTATGCACATCAAAACTCTAAACAACCTATACTAATGATTGGCTCTACTGGCTAACCATAAAAATACCCAACTATTCCTTTTCCTACTGCCAGTGAGAAAAAAAAGGATGCACAAGCTTCTTCCTCTAGTTCCTCTCATGCATCATGTCAATCACTCACAACACATCCACAACAAGAGGAGCAATAAGCAGAATCATCTCCTTCTCATGGGAAAAGGAAATGATCAGTCTTTTGTTGTATATCACTTCTTTTCAGTGCAAGTTACTTGGCTTTGTTTTGCAATATTTTTTATATGCTTATAAGGTGGAGTTACTTGTTTATACCGATTACTACATACTGCACTTATCATTTTGACAACTTATCAATTTGAGGAGAATGGCTATATTTATGTGCATATTATGCTTTATATTTTGTGGTACCACTTGGATATGAATATTATGGAGTAACAAGGAGCATGGAGGTACATTTTTGCTATGATTATTTCTGATGTATTGATTCGGTTTATGTGATAATTACTCTAATGATAAGTTATATACGGTGGTTTTCTATTAATTGCCATGGTTAATTCTTATTATGTTGTATGTTATGATCAACAACCTAATTTGAAGTTTAGAAACTCAACAGAATAAAATATATATAATGCCCATTTATTTATGTAAAAAGGAAAAGAGAAACTTGATCGAATGTATTAGAGAGGGTCCCACCTATTATAGTCTAGCTTCAGTTAAATTTTTTGAATAGCCTTTCAAAGTTACTCCTCTTGCTATCTAATCATCCTTGATTAGAAATATAACTAATTCAATATTTAAACCTAAAGAAAAACTACCCATTAGGGAAATTTTGAGGTCTAAAATGGGCCTCCTAAGAAAAATGTACAACAAAAATAAACTTTATAAGAACCAATAGTATTCAAGATGATGATGTCAACCATGTGGTATGATTGACCATTTGTGGAGTAAAAAAATAAAAATAATAAAAATTAATAAAATAATAAAACTACTTTTCCAACTCGTATTTTCAACCTATCTCCCTAAGGTTTTACACAAATTTCAAGTGGGAGTACTCTTTGTATGCAAAATTTTTTTCCTCATCAAAGGAGTACACATGTTGCATACTTTAGATGGACCCAGCTACACGAAAAATGAGAAATACGTGAAAAACGTGATTGCAATCACGTTTTTCATGTATTTCTCATTTTTCGTGTAGCAGGGTCCATCTAAAGTATGAAACATGGGTACTCCTTGGATGAGGAATTAAATTATGCATCCAACAAGTGCTTTTGCTCGAAATTTGAGTAAACCCGTAGGGAGATAAGTTGAAAATACGAGTTGAAAAAATAAATTTTTCTTGTTTCCCTCTAAAATTTGATGATGTAATCTAATCTAATTTTATTATTTCCACTATTATTTTATAATTTCCTTTGGAGGCCCATTTCAGACCTCAAAATTCCCCTAATGAAAACTACTTGAAGCCTTCCTAAAGAGAGGAGAAAAATATGAAGGTAGAGAAAGAACTGTTGAAGGAGAGGTATGCTATAATTTTTGGTTGTTATCATTCTACTATTTTTTTAAAGTTTCTTATAAAGTTTGAGGTTAATGTTGATGGTGACAACAAATTTATTTCACTAAGGGGAAACAAACTAGGTGTCTCCATTGAAATTACTAAAAATCATTTAGGTACCTTGTATCAAAATGATTATTCTTAATGATGTTGCTGATTCGGAATCAGATCCATAGTAGCCATTTTTGTGTCAACATTTCAAGTCTATAACAAGACTCATCGTCAGGACAAAATTCATGGAGAGTAGCATGAGTGAGCACTGATAAATAAGGATGTGAGAATGAGAAATGAGCATGAGATGACCAACTAACGACAAATTAATTATTATTAGGGCTTTTCTTAGTCATTTGAATTCTCTTTTGTTAAAGTTGTTATGAAGTTTATGTTTTATGCAGGCGAATGTAGGTGTTAAATTGGAATTGTGACAATGTTTTAGGAAGAAAAGATTTTCTACTCTTCTTCAAATTTTAACCTTTATTTTTTCAAGGGAACGAACCTCAACACAAATGTCTCTTCCATATAGAGAGTTGAGCATTTGAATATTTATGTGGTTAGAATTTTGATGATGTTGTTGATTCAGAATGAGATCCACAATAGTTGTTTTTGTGTGAAAGTTTCAAGTCCATAAAAAGACTCATCTTCAGGACAAAATTCAAGGAGAGTAGCATGAGTGAGCATTGATAAATAAGGATTTGAGAATGAGAAATGAGTATGAACTGACTAGATAACCACAAATTTATTATTATTAGGGTTTTGCCCGGTCGTTCAAATTCTCTTTTGTTAAAATTGCTACGAAGTTTATGTTTTATACAGGCGAATGTAGGTGTTAAATTGGAATCACGACAATGTTTCAAGAAGAAAAGATCCGCTGCTCTTCTTTGAATTTTAACCTTGATTATTCTTATTATTGTTTGAAGGTCAGAATACTTTATTGATAGTGCTAACAACTATTTATTTACAGAAAGCAAGTTGTCCACATCCTACTCACATGAAGGTTTTGATTTTATTGCCATTATTGTTTCTTGCTTGAATTATTGTATATGATAGTTTTACATTGCAGTAGTCTATGAATAAGCTAGTCACATGTATTCACAAAGGCTTTCCTTTCATGATTTTGGCTATACTTTGTCTTATTTTTATATATCTTTCTACATTTGATTTGTATTTATTTATCAACAATTTATTTATTTGTTTCAATAGCTTATGCTCTATAGGGTGCATGGCACTTGCCTTAATCCTACTTGTTGCCCTAACTTTTTACTCATAACAGCTTATGCTCTACAAAACCTTAGGCTCCAAGCCTAGGATTTGATTAGTTCGCTGCCTTTGTTTAACCTTTTATTTAAATTTTTTTGTTTACATATTGCCAATTTGTTTATTTCTGTCATAATTTTTGTACTTAATGTATATATAACCATTTATATTTTAGTTGTTGTTTTGTTTTCTATATTTGCAAAAAAGAAGTAAAAAAAAAATAGATAAAACATATTAAATAATCCAACACCTTCTCGTTATATCATTATCTCATTATGAGCTAGCATGTCTCATTATCTTGTTGTGATAACGAGAGTCGAGGAGTTTATTTTTTAGGATTTGTTAATCTTGTAAAACATCAAAACCATATAACATCATGTCACTATATATAAAAAAACATTTAACTTAGTTATATATAATATAACTATATTTAATTATCACATAACATAACATAACATATATAACTATAACTATAACATACCATAATTATATTTAACTTAACACAAAATTATTTAACACACACACACACACACATATAGTTTATAGCATAACATAGTTCTATAACTATTTAACATGATTTGAAATTAAACAAGAACACAAAAAACTATAGATATAATCACAAATACAAAGATGTAGTAGAAAAACACTTCGTTTCATTAATACAAAAATATTGAACTATGCTTACAAACAGAATGGAAATAAGATAGCTCGGGCGATGGTAGCTTATCTCTAAGAAGACATGTGGCGGCTACATGCCAACTGAAATGTGTTACAATGAGGCTCAAGGGCCTATTTATTATTGAAAAACATGAGAAAACCCTAAACAACCAAAACGCTAACCGCATGAGATGTAACGAAAAGATTTTGTGGGCCTCGTTGGGGTTAGTTGGGCAGCCAACTTCTCGGGGTCGTAACTTGGTCATATTATCTTCGTTTGGTGTGCACGATACCTTATTGGAAAGGTCTCTCTCAATACTATAGGTTTTTCCACAAGACCTTGTTTATGGCAACATGCCTGTAGAGGACCTAAAAAAAACGTTGTTTAGGGGGTCAAAACTTCTTTGGAAGTTCATGACCCAAAACTGCTAAAAATAGTAAATTCTTAAATAAACAAGGAAACAGATGAAACTGACTAGAGGGTCTAGGTGGAATAGGAGGGTGGCCACCGATATCCACCTGGATCATTCCTCCCCCCTTAGGAATCAATGGTCCCCATTGCGTGCAGAGCCTCCATGAGTGATTTGAAAATGGAAGTACTTGAAAATGTGTGCAAGGTATCCATTTCCATTAAATTAAATGTGTGAAAAGTTTTCCATGTCTTGCTGATTAAATAAAGTGTTTTTGGTTAATTTTCTGAGCGTCTTGTGTGAAGGAGGGTTATTTCATTTTCCTATTTAACATATCAGATCTGAGAAACACAACAAGAAAAATTCACCACATATAACACAACAACTGATGAAGCAGTTCACCCCTCCTGGGCTACATCTACTGGGTCCAAGGCTCCCAAATGGGCATGTCCTTACTTTGATTAGATGTTAAAAATGGTTATACAGTGAATAAAAAGACTAATTCAGAACACAGGAAATAGTAAAAAATGACTATTGTTTCACCTCCAATTGATACACACAACCCAATACAGCTCCAACACTGCCTAGGCCCTAGTGGCTCCTGGAACTTCTTCGCTGCAAAAGTACTTGAAGATGACCTCTGATGGCTGTGAAACCTATCCCAGTGGCTCTGGAATACTCAGAATAGCCAAAATAAAAAAAAAATTCATCCAAAAAGGATCTCCCTGTCAAAAGTTATGACCAACTGAAGTTTTGTCCAGTTTCACCTAAAACAACTCCACCAAATTTGGTGAAACTGTAGTTAGGCGCGCTAAAGTTGGCATAAATGCCTAAAATGGTGGACTTAGCCTAATTTGACTGCGCGGTTAGGGTGGTAATAAATGTTAGGGGTGTAGTGGTCACATGGACCGACTACCCCACCGCCGGCGGAACCGTGGGCCAACGGTTATGAAAGACCGTGGCATTTAATGCTAGCGCAACCTCCACCGGTTCCATGTGACAGCTCCGCATAACTTAACCATTGGTGTCATAGTTTTATCTGCCAGTAACCCTATGGTTTTGACCCCCCAAGTCATATTGATAAGGGGGCTGGCCTCTTTTCTGCCCAAATGAAACCTCATCAAACATTAAATAGGATACGTGACGATTGTTTATTAAGATCCAATGTATAGGCGGGCTGGTCGGGCTTATGGGATGGCAACCAACCAACCCGGGGTCGATTCCTACAAGCTCCATAAAAATTTTCCATACCACCATTCCTCCAATTGATTGGTCCTCAAACTTACACATCCAACCGCAGAGTGCCACGTGTCGAAATCTAGTTGGCCGTAGGGAATATTCCATTCCTCCAACTGGGGGCGCTACATGGCAGCCTCTGGGCTTGCCATGTTTCACCAATTGATTGGTCCTCAAACTTAAACATCCAACCGCAGAGTGCCACGTGTCGAAATCTAGTTGGCCGTAGGGAATATTCCAAGGAATATTCTTAGGGCTTGCCACGTGTTGCCCATTGATTGGTCTTCAAATTTATACATCCAACCACAGAATGCCATGTGTCAAAATCTAGTTGGCCCATAGGGAATATTCCTTGAATATTTTGAGGAATATTCCCAGAATATTCTTTTTTTAATATTTTTCAAAGTCAAAGTCAACCCAAGTCAAACTGATTTTTGTAAACTTCAAACTTGAATAAATTTCACATATGGTGTCGGATTTTTGAACCATTTGTGGCACTAGGATCGTATCAACGAGGCCTATCCGGTCATTTAGGTTGCAAGTAATTTTGAACACTTTCAATTTTGAGCTTTTTCCCTAGCTCAGACTTGAGCTCCTGATCACACCTCCCAAATGAGAAGCTTTTGGACCCCAAAAGCTCACTGAAATGCTGAAACTGAACTGTATAGAAAATGAGAGAATAACAACATCCTCTTCTCTTCAGCCTTACAAAAAAAAAAATAAATAAAAAAAATTCCTGACTTGCCAACTATCCTCATGGCGAATTTTTGCTGAATGAGCCATATACTTGTGTCGAATCCCGACCAAGTTTTCTCGCCATACCAATCTGCCATTCTGAAACCAACAGTGACCCTTGCTGAAATTTGTGCCCTCTTTGCTTGCATGCTTTTCCATCTCATGGAATCTTGCACCGCTTTGCACTGACACTTCGTTCTCTGCACCAATCGACACCAAAGGCACCTTGTGCAACATACAACATCAACAAGAAGTTGACTTGAAATGTGCTATACAATTGACACAACCATCAATGTAAAAAGTGTGCACACAATCGACACAAGTCGATAAACAACAAGATACATCTTTACAATCACATGTATATGTATCATGTACAATGAACTATATACAGTTCACTAATTACACATACAACCTCCCTGTACATGTGCAACTTCAACTCTTCTTTTCAAATACCAACAAGTATATCATCCCAAAAAACATGTGGGTGACAAAGAGCTGAACTAAAAAGACATTGCTGCAATATAAGTGAGTATCATACTCATCTTTTACACCTCCATGGCGAAATTTTGCAACAACATAAAAATTCCTTCAAACTAAAACTACTTTTACATGCAATCTTGCATCAACTTTTCAACTGAAATACATGCATACCAATCTGAAATTTACATGTACAAAATGAGTATGACTTACTGCATTAGGAAGTTAATCCACTTCCTACCAAGCCAACTCCATGGTGTCTTTTGTTGCAACAACAGTTCTTCATGTGAATCTTTCACTTCCACATCGATAATGGAATCCATAGATCCACTTGCGCCAATCTTTTTGTCCTCAAGCTGCATGTGCTTTGGACGATGAGTTGGATGCAAGGTCCAACAATGAGAGACATCATGTCCCTTCTTTTGACAAAATGTGCAACTCTTAAGCACTTTCTGAGAAAGTTTTCTTTGCCTCTTCTGCTTCCTGTGCGCTTTCTTTTTCAACCAACATCTTGAAGCAACATGGTTAAATCCACCGCAAAATGTGCACCACAACTTCCTTTCATCATTGTTCTTGTCTTGAAAACTGTTTACATTTGCATGTTTGCCATAAGCGACATGTTTACCCTCTACTTGTTGCAATGATGGCTTCAAACAATGGAAATCATCCTTAAAACAATTTTGACATATATGCATTTGAGAACTTGGGATAAAGGTTCTCTTTAAATTTGCATTACATGCATTCAAGGATTTAAATTCTTCACCATTAAACTGTTCATATCCAAGACCAACATTCTTGGGACGCTCCACCACCGAAATAGATTCAACCATGCCTTTGTGCATGCTTGCCCAAACCTTTGCCTTCACTATAGCCCATCTTAAACATTAATTTGGACCCTATACCCCTTGTATGTTTTTCAAAAGAACCAACACACTTTTCAATTGAGGAAATTGAAGACAAGTTTGAATGATTTACCTCATCCTTAGGCATTTTCTTGGACAAAGCTTCTTGAGCTTGAAGGAGTTGTTTCTCCGTGTCATGCAGTCTCTGGAGAATTGTTTCCTTCTCTTCCTTCATAGCCAACAATTGTGCATGAAGCTTAACACTTTCTCTTCGATCCTCAATGAGAATCTGCACCATGTCCTTCACCTTAATGAACTCATTCTTCATGTCCTCATTGAATAATTTCGTGAAGGAGGAAACTTAACTTGTGGAAGAAGTTGACATTATGTAAATGGTCAATTAGTAGAAGGAACTTCCAACTAAAAGTTCTCAAAGCTTTAAAACAAAATGGCAAGCTTTTGACCAAATGTCTTTACAGCCATACTCTTATTCAAGCAGCCATAAAACACAAACTCCAATAGCTTTTGTAGCAAACACAAATCAAATGGGTTTGTTTTCCAAAGATAATCTTGAGGTAAATTGTGGTAAGGAAAATAGTCTTCAACCCTTTCCAAGACGTAGCTAACATCAGGTATCCTTTCAACTCAAGCAAACTCATACAATCAACCATTTTGCAACCCATAAAACAATCAATCTCTTACATTGTTTTAACACGTTTTGCACAAAAACAAGTGCTTAAAATATAAACTAAACCAGAGATTAACTGAAGGAGATTTTATCTACTTCGCAATTGTATAACAAAAGCGTTTAGAAGGCTTCCTGGCTTGCTTCAGACTCTGTCTATAGTTTATATTACTACTCACAGATTCACAAAAACAGTAACTGAGCTTTGATACCATCTGATCTGAAAATGGAAGTACTTGAAAATGTGTGCAAGGTGTCCATTTCCATTAAATTAAATGTGTGCAAAGTTTTCCATGTCTTGTTCATTAAACAAAGTATTTTTGGTTAATTTTTTGAGCCTTTAGTGTGAAGGAGGGTTATTTCATTTTCCTGTTTAACATATCAGATCTAAAAAACACAGCAAGAAAAAGTCACCACATATAACACAACAACTGATGAAGCAGTTCACTCCTCCTGGGCTACATCTACTGGGTCCAAGGCTCCCAAATAAGCATGTCCTTGCTTTAATTAGATGCTCAAAATGGTTATACAATGAATAAAAAGCCTAAATAGAAAAAACCAACTGTGAAAATGAATTCATAACATAGGAAACAGTAAACAATGACTATTGTTTCACCTCCAATGGATATACATAACCCAATAGAGCTCCAACACTGCCTAGGCCCTAGTGGCTCCTAGAACTTCTTTGCTACAAAATTACCTGAATATGACCTCTGATGGCTGTGAAACCTATCCCAATGGCTCTGGAATGCTTAGAATAGCCAAAATAAAATAAAAATCGTCCAAAAAGGATCTCCTATCAAAATTTATGACCAACTGAAGTTTTGTCCAGTTTCACCTAAAAAAACTCCACCAAATTTGGTGAAACTGCAGTTAGGCACGCTAAAGTTGGCATAAACACCTAAAATGGTAGACTCCGCCTGATTTGACCGCATGGTTAGGGTGGTAATAAATTTTAGGGGTGTAGTGGTCACATGGACCGACTACTCCACCGCCGGCAGAACCGTGGGCCAACGGTTATGAAAGACCGTGGCATTTAATGCTAGCGCAACCTCTGCCGGTTCCATGTGACAACTCCGCATAACTTAACCGTTTGGTGTCGTAGTTTTATCTATCAGTAAGCCTATGGTTCTGAGCGCCCAGGTCATATTGATAAGGGGGCTGGCCCCTTTTCCACCCAAATGAAATCTCATCAAACATTAAATAGGATATGCGACCCTTGTTTATTAAGATCCAATGTGCAGGTGGGCTGGTCAATCCTGTGGTTTGGTAGCCACCCAAATTAGGGTTGATTCCTGTGATTTCCATGAAATTTTTCCATACCACCGTTCCTCCAACCAGGGGCCATGTGGCAACCTCCGGGCTTGCCATGTGTCACCCATTGATTGGTCCTCAAACTTACACATCCAACTGCAGAGTGCCATGTGTCAAAATCTGGTTGGCCTTTAGGGAATATTTTGTGGAATATTCCCAAAATATTTTGAGGAATATTCTTTTTTAATATTTTTCAAAGTCAAAGTCAACCCAAGTCAAACTGATTTTTGTAAACTTCAAACTTGAATAACTTTCACATACGGTGTCAGATTTTCGAACCATTCACGATGCTGGGATCGTATTGACAAGGCCTATCTGGTCATTCAAGTTGCAAGTAATTTTGAAAACTTTCAATTTTGAGCTTTTTCCCTAGCTCAGACTTGAGCTCCTGACCATTGAGGTGAGGAAATTTCTGTTGAACATGGTCCCTGGTGAACCAATTTCCCTGGTGTAGGACTTGGCCTGCTTTGACAACTTGATATAGATGTATCCTCTCTTGGTGACTGTTCTTGATCTGTGTATCCATGATCTAATCATTTTTGGCCTATTCCATGTAGTCCGAGTTGTGCTCTGTTGGTGTGAGATGTTTTGCAATGTTGGATGTGACCAAAAATGGTGGAAAGTATGACCGAAGGCAGTATAGATTGAACACTAGGTGCAGACCAAGGAATGGTAGGATGTTGAGCTCGAAGGCATTGTCACCAAAAACCTTGGTGGTGGTGTATGTTCCATATCAGATTGGGTGAAGCTTGCGGTGGGGTCTAGTGAGGTGCTCCTTCTACAAATGTAACCAGACTTTGTTGCCCACCTGGAACTTGTGCGACACTCGATGTTGATCATGGAACTTCTTATGCTTAGAATTGGATCTGTCCAATATATCATGGACCTACTGGTGGATGTGTTGAATGCACTTAATGAAGTTGTTAGCCCTTTCGACTTCGGATTGGATGTGAGCCGAATCTTCCTGAGTGGCTGCAAATGGTATGGCCACATCAATGGGACATAATAGTTGAATTCCCAGCCCTACCTGAAAGGGGCTGTGGCCTGTTGAGTTGTGGAGAGCTCTATTGTAGTTGTGTTGGACATAAGGGAAACTTTCATTCCACATGCGTGGATGCTTCAAGTTGTACATGCACAAAATGTGTACAATCATCTTGTTGACAACCTCTGTTTGGCCATATGTTTGGGGATGGAAAGTCTTGGAATTAGTGAGTTTTGTATCCATTATCGACCAGATATTGGACAAAAATGCACGTAGGAATATGTTGTCCCGATCTGAGACAGTGCATTGTGGGATGCCAAAGTGTACCCACACTCGCTTAAGGATGAGCTTAGCAGTGGCCTCTGATGTGATACTCTTCTTACAGGCTGCCATGATGGTCATCTTGGAGAATTTTTCGACAACCACGGAAACATAATCGTTGCCGTGCTTAGTAGAAGGAAGGCCTGACATGTAATCCATGGATACAGATTTCCAAGGCTGACTAGGAGTAGGTAGTGGAGTATACATGGCTTTCTTATGGATGGTTGGTTTGGCAATGACACAAGTGGTGCAAGATCTAATGTACTTTTAGACATCTTGACAAAGTTTCGGCCAATAAAAATACTTCTTCAATACCACCACTGTTTTCTCTACTCCAAAACGTCTAGCGACCCGACTGTAGTGTGCCTCCAAAGTCATCTTGGCATGCTCACTTGAAGGAACATAGATGTGTTGTAGGTGCCATAATAGTGCATCTTGAAGGTGAAAATTTGGAATTTTCTTCCCTTCCAGGAGTGCCTGTTATGTGCTGTCAAATTTTGGATTGCTCTTGTAAAGATGTGGCATCTTGAAGTCTCATTCCCACAGGAGACGTTGAGCACAATTATCATCTCCATGACTAGTGGTTGGCTTAGGCAATCAATGACATTATTGGTGTTGCCCTTCTTATACTTAATGTTTAAATGGAATTTTTGCACGTAGTTGGACCATTTCTAATGGAAATTGTTTTGCAACTTCCCCTATGTCTGTATGGACTGTAGGGGTAGGTGGTCTGTGTGGATGACCATTTCCTTCCCCATAATGTAATGCTTCCATTGATGGTAGGACTTCACATTGGAATACATTTATTTGACATAAGTGGGATACTTTCAGACTATGTTTGAAAGTGTCTCACTGTGGTAAGCCACTGCATACCCATGATGAGTAAGAACCACACCAATAGCATAGTCAGAGGCATATGTCTCAATCCCAAATGGTTGTTGTAGGTCTGGTAATGTGAGCACTGGTGTAGAGGAGAGGTGATGCTTTAACTCGAAAAACACCTACTATTGGGTTTCAGACCAAAAAAACTTTGCTTTCACTCTTCCCTTGGTGAATTGACTTAAAGGCCAAGTGATATGAGAGAACCCCAACATGAACTGGCGGTAGAAATTGGCAAGACCCAAAAAGCTACGGAGCTCTATTAGAGTGGTTGGGGATGGTCAATCCCGAATGACTTGTATCTTAACAAGGTCCACATTTACACCCTTCTCATCAATTATGTACCCTATATATTGAACCTGGGCGAGGCCAAAAGTGCATTTCTCCAAGTTAGCACACAACTTGTGTTTTCGCAGGGTTTGAAGGACTTGTCGAATATGTTGGAGGTGCTTTTCCTAACTCTATCTGAAGATCAAGATGTCATCTAAACACACCACCACAAATGCATTGGTGAAGGGTCGCAAGATGTCGTCCATCAGTCTCATGAAGGTTGTAGGGGAATTCATCAATCCGAATGACATGACCAACCATTTGGAAAGGCCCTCCTTGGATTTGAAGGCAGTCTTCCACACATTGGAGGGTTCAATAGGAACCTGGTGATAATTTGAATTCAAGTCAATCTTTCTAAAATATTTGGCCCCCTTGAGATGGTCCATAATGTCATCAATCTGCGAGATTGGGTACCTATTCCGGATAGTGACCTTATTCAGTGCTCGATAGTCAATACAAAGTCTCCAGGTCCCATCCTTCTCCTATACCAATATTATTCAGCTCCCACACAGTGATGAACTTGGCCTAATGTGCCCTTTCTCCAATAGTTCTTGAATCTGCCTCTTGACCTCATCGTTCTCCATAACAGAGCATCGATAGATCAGTCCATTGGGAAGTGATGCGCCTGGGGTCAGATCAATGGAGTGCTTGAATTGACAGTATAGAGGTACCCTTGTAGGTGAGGTGAAAATATCCCTGTACTCCTCCATGACCTTATCCATTTGTTGTGGTTGTGTAGAGGAGCCCTGCCTGGAAGTTGTGGCCAAAACCTTCTTCTTGTATTGAGGGAGAATCATAAGGAAAGCAAATTTCTTGGTCTAGGAAATCATCTTAATGCATTGCTTTGCAGTGATCAAAGAGATGGAGGTAGGCAAGGCTACCTCCGGTATCATGTACAACTTATTGGCCAAAGTAATAATCACATAGCGAGGTCTAGACTCATATACAACATGTCGCTTCCACAAGTATGGTTGTCCTAACAATACATCAAAAACTTCAAGAGGATCAACATCACATAATACCTCATCCGTGAAGGGCTTGATGCTGTAAGGAAGGCGACAGTACTCACTGACACAAAGATCTCATCCTTGGTGAAGCCACCTAATGGTGTACCACTGTGGATGTGTTGTAGTCTTTAGGCCCGACCGCTTCATGATCTCTCCTAAAATGAGGTTCTTTTGGCTCTCGTTGTCAACAATGAACTGCAGCGGAGAACCCTTTACCCACATCTGTGAGTGGAAGAGGTCTTCCCCCTCCTCTAGTTCTTCAGGCTCAATCTTCTGGATCTTGGGGGCGGCCACGGTGGCACTGGATTCTACATCAATGATCTCCTTCCCTTTGTCATTCCCCTTATTGAGTTATGATTCAATGTTGGGACATGTGTCTGGTTTGGAGGCCTTTAACTCGGCCACCAGTGACTTCTTGTCTCGACACTCACTTGTGTTGTGAGTGGAGCTCTTATGGAACGCACACCATTTTCCTGTGTCCTTCTTTGTGTTCGTGGTGTTGTTCTTTGCTTGTAGCTTCAGAGGGCTGTATTGGGTAGCCCTGCCTTGGCTTTGTTCTTTTCTCTGTGGTTTGGGGGTGCCTTTTCCTTGCTTTGGATTCGTAGATCCAAATTCCCGCTTCTTCCGTTTAAACTTCTTCTCAATCTTGACATCATATCGGTACGTCGTGCCAAGAGAGGAAATTTCCAAGAACTCCATCTCGTCCTGGATGTACTTGTGTAGAAAGTCGCAGTACATGAGTACCAAATGCCACTTAGTCTCGTTGCTACCCAACTTCATGCAAAGGGTATGGAAAATATTTGTGAACTCCGGCACATCTTGGTCCCTTCCTTGCCATATCGTGGTCCACTTCATGTATTTATCTTCATAGCTCCCAATAGGGTAATATTGTCCCTTGATGGCATCTCGGAAAGAATCCCAAGTGCGTGTGGCTAAAAACAATGAGGATTCACTCTCATCCTTTCATTCACAGTAGGTTTCCCACCAGTCCTTGATGTGTGGGGCAGCTTTGAGAAGTACAAGAGTTATATTTTCCTGATTGGAAAATTCATGAACTGAAAAATATCCTTCCAACAAATTTAACAATTTATCTAGGGCATCTGCATCTATCAGGCCCTCAAATATGGGAATATCAAAGTTAAATTGTACCTTAAAAGGAGTGGTGCTTCCAGAGTGGTTGTTGGATGAATATGTGTCACATGTGGGTAGACATCGAAGGATCTGGGAAAAGTTATCCATCATTGCGTTCCTCTATTGCTCAAGGGCTTCCTCGAGCAAGATTTTGAAAGGATCTCCTACCCCCTCATCTTTCTTTTCTTCCGCCATGGGAGGTCGTCGGGGTTTGCAAGGCTGATCTTGCAATGGTTCAACCATATCAAGCCCTCACTTCTTATACCCTAACCTCATTAGGGACATGCAAAGAAAAAATAGAGAAAGAGAAAACTTCTTTGATACCACTGATCCGAACTTATACTGGAATGAAACAAATTATGGATATAATCACAAATATAGAGATGCAGTAGAAAAAAACTTCATTTCATTAATAGAAAAATACTGAACTATGCTTACAAACAGAATGGAAATAAGATAGCTCGGGTGATGGTAGCTTATCTCTGAGAAGAGATGTGGCAGCTACATGCCAACTAAACTGTGTTACAATGAGGCTCAAGGGTCTATTTATTATTGAAAAACATGAGAAAACCCTAAACAGAGAAAACCATAACCCCACGAGATGTAATGCCAAGATTTTGTGGGCCCTGTTGGGGTTAGTTGGGTAGCCAACTTCTCGGGGTCGTAACATTGTCATATTATATCCAATTGGCATGAACGATACCTTATTGGAAAGGTTTCTTTGAGTACTATATGTTTTTCTGCAGGCCCTTGCCTATGGTGATGGGCCTGTAGCAGACCTCAAAAAACAATGTTTAGGGGGTCAAAATTGCTCTGGAAGTTCAGGACCCAAAAAACTACTAAAAATAGTAAATGTTGAAATACACGAGGAAACATATGAAACTCACTGGAGGGTCTACGTGGCATAGGTTGGTGGCCACCAATATCCACCTGGATCATAACATAATTTAACTATAACTATCACATTTAACATAGCATTATTATTTAAAACATAACACACACACATATATATTACTTAACATATAACTATATATAATTATACAATTATATATATAAATACATGTTTCAACATGCATCATTGATAGATACATTAAATCCATCATGAAAAGTGTATTTGGTCGAGTGAATAAAGCATTTAGAGTCTTTTCTAATTTGTACCATATTGTTTCATTATGTAGTGTGTTGCACAAGAAACATTGTCTTAATGTGCTTGCAGCGAGTACATGTCATGTGTCAAAGTCAAACATTAAGAACTTAAAGTTTGTCGAAGTATTTGGTTGGCATGAAATTTTATTAGTTTTGTAAATAGGTTTATTTCAATTTTTTACATATATATTTACATATTTATGCACTATAAAAAAATAGATTATTTAGAAATGGGGAAAAGTGTGAAGGTAGATTTGATCATTTCTTTCGATTGCGTTTACATGGAATACAATGATTTTGTTGATAAAATATAAAAAAATGGACACTAAAGTTTAGGATTTCAGGCTAGATTATTCTTCTCGGGTTTAGAAATGTTTTTTTTGTCAACATTCTTTCTAGGCCAACTTTTGTTTCTAGGATTAGTTTATATCTATTAAATGTGTTATATGTAATATTCATAGGCATCCCATATAAATTCTCGCGCTGCAAGCCATCGTAGTGTGAGGGGATTTCTAATATGTGGTCGAACTCATTATAGATCATGTAGCCCACCTACAGTGCATGTTCCACTCATAGATCTTGCCTCCAATGCTAGTCAGAGTGTATGAGGAAGTGTTTTTGGCTCTTGTTGATGATCTTGCAACCTCTAGTTGAACCTCTTCACCTATTTTAGGTACACCTCCTACGTTTTGAGATCCTCTTTAAACTTTATGTGTTTATGTCTTGAAATTGTCTTTAATTTTTAAATTCTCTTCAACTGATGTGTTTGAGTTTAATGTATATGTTATTTTGGTTCTAGTTTGTTAATTATATATGTTAAATTATGTTTATGATTTGCAGGCCCTTAGTAGGTTGAAGATGAGGATCATATTACAACATTGATCCCTCCATGGGATGATGTTACATCTCATATCACATTGGAGGATGTTGTGACCTGTCATATGTGGATCACACAAGAGATACATAACATCCCTGCTAATTCATCAAATCGTCATAGTTTATCTTTGATAATGGATAACATCAATAGGTTGATCGAGACATACCAAAGGTCAGGCCCACATAATAACCTCTTATAGTCCATACAAAGGATTAGGAGGCATGAGTTCAGAGGCCGATGTTGGACACCTAATCCGCTAAGGGTTATGGTCTGGAAGCTGAACAATCAAAAGGAGTCCAAGAGACCTTGGAAGATGAATCTAAGAGTCACACTAATGCATTATAAATGTATATCATGTGAATAATAGATGAATTAAATGTTTATATTTCATATCCTTTCTTCTCCATGGTTATGTAACATGGTATCAAAACGGGGTGATCTACTGCATCTCACATGAGACACTTGATTTTGTGGCCTTTATGTTTATTCTGCTGATAGACCCACCCAGTGTCAAATATGTCATTCCTTACCCCTATCTGCATCGATTTTCTTTGAGATATCATAAATTTGTTTGGTGTAACTTCTCATGGAAATAATTGTTCCCTGACATAACGTTCCTCTGCACCAATTGTGTTACATGGTTCTACTCCATCCCTGCCTCGACTTTCACTCAAATTTGTGCCCAAGCACTCATTTGACCTTACTGGTTTTAGTGGAAACCACCGCCTATCGACCTGAATTGTTAATACCAAGAAATTGAATGTTATAGTTGAGTTTCTCTACATTGTATGATCCCAATTTACACTGATATGAATATTGTGATCTAGTGTTTTCTCACCTATAGATAATCCCTAAATTCCCATCAACCATTCATTTTATTTACTATCATTGCTCTGCTTAAACGTTAATGTCGATTCATTGTGATTCCTTAGGAATGTTGTAAGTCAAAGAGGACAGTTCCAAATTCTTATAATCTTTTGGCTTAAGATGAGACAAAATTTCCGTTTGGAGTTGTGTTTGAGTGGTTTCAAGGCTCCAATGATTGGTAGCTGGTCCTACCTGCCACTCTTTCCCCCCTCCTTTTAGTGCATACATATATGGACAATGTACACCATTATCAGCTTCGATATATTTTTCATACCAAAGTGCCATAATGTTATGGCAATGACATGTTAGCACTGCGCATACAATTTAACTCTTGCTAAGTATCAACAAAATTATTGAATCATTTATTTTTCTATTTTAAATTGAAGGCCTCACTGATTTTTGGTGTAGAAAATGATTGCTTACAATGCGTCTAATCTAAGCCATGGAAAAGTCACTTTTGGTGGCAGGGGGGTTTTGAGATTCACCTTAAGCAACCATGGGTGAAATGGAAGCGTTTTTTCAAAAAATTGTGTATTTGTATTATGATTAGTATTATTCAAAATTCTTCTTTAGCTGCGCAACAAAAGACATTCAACAACTTAAAGCTAGACCTCCTTTAAGTGACCGTTTCAGCCACGGTACTACCGAAATATCTCAAAAAACTCTAACTGTACAACGCTTTATAGATGAGTTTCTAGCAAGTATGTCGAAGGTATACATCGAGGAGCTACAAAAGGCATGAGAAATTGATCTATAGAGGGTGGACGAGTCATGGAATGACACCACCATAGCGCATATAAGTTGAGGCACACGATCTATGTAGAACAACTTTGGTGATCTGACACGTGGGAAGGTAAAGCTCGATATACACCTTTGAATCAATTCCAAACTTGTTGTTAGCTTTGGTTGATGGTGGAGGGCACATTGAAGGTAGTGACATAGGATTTATTCGTGTCTTATAGAGGCATCCACATTAATTGTTTGATTGAAACATAAGCTAAAAGAGTGAGTATTTCATTTGTTTGAGGGAAGTTGGGAAAGTGTGTTGTTGGGATATTAACAAAGTTCCTGGTAAATCATTCAATACCATGTATCTCAAAAGCCATGAAGAGATTAGATTGGATTTAACAATCCAAATCTGGAGAGGGGACGATGGAATGGAGTTGCTGGTAAAGCATTCGATACCGTGTATCCAATCTATTTTTAATATTGAGTATTAATGCCTATTAATGGTGTTCAAAGTTTGACCATATAAAATTAATGAATTTATGCTAACCTGTTGAAAATAGCAACAAGAAATGATAAAAATAGAATCCAGAATATTCCAATTTTAATTTGTCCTTGAATTAAAATTGTGAATTAAAATTCAAATTTAGTCTCACCAGCTACTTGGAAATAATTAATTAATTCATTATAGATTAATTAATTGGAGAAATTCAAGTTAGAAGTCTTTCTGCAGTCATGCAACACTTATCCCTTAAATTAAGGAGATTATCCCTTAATTAAGGAGATAAGATTGAGTTATATTTGAGTTGTAATTAGTTAGCTAAGTTTACTGAGTTAAGTCAAGTTAAATTAGTGCCAAACTACTTGAGGAACTAATTGTGAGTTATCAGTTAGTTGATGCATGCATGCACTCAACCAGTGTACTCCAGATAACTGAAGATTCCCTCATCAGAAACTCATGCATGTCTATTTTGAGAAAGACCCAGTTGAGCTAAATGTCAAGGACAGGTTACTATCAGTTGCATGTGTTTCCCTATAAAGGAAATGCATCCATGTAGTCAAGGGAAGGTTCCTTGAGGATTGCACAATTTTGACAATGTGTTAGAGTAGTATGTGAGAGCAGTGTTACACTGGGTGAAGGAGATCATCCCAGAGGTAACTGTGCAAGGAAATAGGAGCTTGGAGGGTAGAGGAGAAGGCTTGTGAGAAGCCAGGTTTGCCTGTGAGCATCCAAGAGGATTGTATTGAGAGCTGGCTAGCTGTGAGAGCTAAGGCTTTGTATAATTCCTATGTATTTCCACCTTGTATGATAATACAGATAGTGGGGTTTTTAGCTGAGGCTTTCCCCTGATTATTTTTTGTGTTTCATGTGCATTGATTCTTCTTCTTCTGGTTATATGTGTTCAGCTTTGATTTAGCTCAATCTTTAAGCTTCCGCAAGTTTGATAGTAGAAGTAGATTATAGTATTTTGCTTTGGTATATTGCATTATCGAGTTAATCTACAGTCAAATTTTCTACATAGATCTCAAAGGTAGATTTGTAGAGAATTTGCAGAAATTCCACATGGTATCGGAGCTAAGTTTATTAGAGCTGAGATTATCGGAGCTATGAACAGTATACGAAGAAGAGAATTTGATGTTGAAGTTTGGGGTTGCAGTTGCAAATCGAATTCATATCATACTTCAAGGTTGGCCAATGGAGTTCTATGGCTTGAGACTCGAGTATGCCATGGAAAGCAACTTGAATTACATAACATGGAAAGATCACATGGAGGCTGTATTAGAAGATAACGACTTGAAGGATTTCATTGATCAAGAAATCCCAAAGCAAGGTTCAACTAATGCACAAGAGTTGGCTGAATGGAAGAAGTGTGTGGCGAGGGCGAGACGGATCATCCTTAAGGGAGTTCGAGACCATATTGTCTAGAGTCTCCATGGGAAGGATACTCCATATTCAAGTGGAAGACATTGAAGGACCTCTACCAGAACAGTAGTGACCAGAGGAAATTGGCGCTCAAGGATAAGCTTCGAAGAATCAAGATGGAGAACAACGATACTATTTCCACATATCTGAACAAGATGACCACTTGTAGAGATGAGCTTGGAAGTGTGGGAATAACTACTGCCAATGATGATATGGTGAGCCTTGCTCTCCTTGGCCTTCCAAAGAGTTGGAATAGCTACGAGGAATTTGTGAATGGAAGGGAAAAACTACCGGATTGGGAACGACTGTGGTCGGATCTCATACAGGAGGAGATCAGGAGGAGCACTCGAGATCGTTCTTCATCCAAGGATGATGATGAAGAAAATCTTGCCTTAGTGAGTAAGGCAAGGAAAGGGAAGGGGAAGGCATCCCATTCCAAATCGAATTCTTCTCATGGAGGGAAGAAGGGTGACAAATCTAAAGTGAGATGCTTTAATTGTCACAAGATGGGACATTATGCGACTAATTTCCCATCAAAGAAGTCCAAGAAGGGGTCCTTGGAAGGATCGGAAGGTGAGGCATTGGCCTCTCAGTTTGAAATGGACTTACTCTCATCGCATGCATGGTGTCATCGATGATGGGTTGTGGTTGGTATCTTAATAGTGGAGCCTCATTCCACACGACTGGCGATAAATGTTTATTTAGTACCTTGGAGGAGAAAGACCTCAAGATGCGCATAGAGATGGGTGATGATGAAAGGTTTAGTGTTTCAGGAGTGGACACAGTTGTTTTTAAGAGGGAGAATGAAGCTTCTATCACCTTGACAGATGTGAAGTATGTGCCTGAACTGAAGAAGAACTTGGTATTGGTAGTGATGTTGGAGGACAAAGGCTACAATGTTGTAGGGAAAGGTTTTCCTTAGACACATCACCATGAGACAGGTGAAATAGATCAGTTCATGAATCAAGAACCTATATGCTCTTAAGGTTCAATATGCATTCAAAGCCTTGAGGAGCAAGGAAAATGTTAGAGACTTGGTGGTTGAGAGGGAGAGTAAATTACCTCTCAACATGCAGTCCCAGAAGAAGTCTCAGATAAATGTGGAGGAGCCATAATTGGAGAACAAAGCAGAGGGATCACATGCATCCATACCTCCAGGTGTGAGGTGGGGCGATGTGAAGTGATAGTCTCAAGAAGGCTGAAATTGGGTAGGGTCCATTGAGAGGTTTTATCTCATGGATCGTACCTTGCTACAAGAGCCCAAAGTACATAGTAGTGGGAGGAATCAGTGGGATTGACACAGTCAGAGATCAAAGTGACAGAGGCTAGAGCAGTTAGATATTGAAGAGCGCAGAGAAGGATTGACAACAATGCAGAAAGGCTGAGTCAGTAGAAGCGCAGAGTTTTCAGTCGATAGAGGCAATAGTAGTCAGAGACTTTGATGACAGAGGCATCATTCTGATTCAGGTTGGATGTTTTTTTGTTTTTGGAGTTGCTGGAGCAACAACACTAGAGAGAAGTGTTGCATGTAGAACATTCCAAAGGTTCAGGATTGGGATTGAGTTGAATTCCTTTCTTGTTGAGAGGGAGTGTTGAAAATAGCAACAAGAAATGATAAAAATAGAATCCAGAATATTCCAATTTTAATTTGTTCTTGAATTAAAATTGTGAATTAAAATTCAAATTTAGTCTCACCAACTACTTGGAAATAATTAATTAATTCATTATGGATTAATTAGTTGGAGAAATCCAAGTTAGAAGTCTTTCTACAGTCATGCAACAATTAT
Organism: Pinus tabuliformis; assembly: GCA_031772625.1. Lineage (NCBI taxonomy): Eukaryota > Viridiplantae > Streptophyta > Pinopsida > Pinales > Pinaceae > Pinus > Pinus tabuliformis. The sequence continues at coordinate 600,781,722 of CM062815.1, read as the reverse complement.
CCCTTAAATTAAGGATATTATTCCTTAATTAAGGAGATAAGATTGAGTTATATTTGAGTTGTAATTAGTTAGCTCAGTTTACTAATTTAAGTCCAGTTAAATTAGTTCCAAACTATTTGAGGAACTAATTGTGAGTTATCAGTCAGTTGATGCATGCATGCACTCAACCAGTGTACTCCAGATAACTAAAGATTCCCTCATCAGAAACTAATGCATGTCTATTCTGAGAAAGACCTAGTTGAGCTAAATTTCAAGGACATGTTACTATTAGTTGCATGTGTTTTCCTATAAAGGAAACTCATCCATGCAGTCAAGGGAAGGCTCCCTGAGGATTGTGCAGTTCTGACAGTGTGTGAGAGCAGTTTTACATTGGGTGAAGGAGATCATCCCAGAGGTAACTGTGCAAGGAAATAGGAGCTTGGAGGGTAGAGGAGAAGGCTTGTGAGAAGCCAGGTTTGCCTATGAGCATCCAAGAGGATTGTACTGAGAGCTGGCTAGCTGTAAGAGCTAAGGCTTTGTCTAGTTCCTATGTATTTGCACCTTGTATTATAATACAGATAGTGGGGTTTTTAGCTGAGGCTTTCCCCTAAGTATTTTATGTGTTTCATGTGCATTGATTCTTCTTCTTTTGGTTATATGTGTTCAACTCTGATTCAACTCGATCTTTAAGCTTCCGCAAGTTTGATAGTAGAAGTAGATTATAGTATTTTGCTTTGGTATATTGCATTATCGAGTTAATCTACAGTCATATTTTCTACATAGATCTCAGAGGTAGATTTGTAGAGAATTTACATAATTTCTACATAACCAACTCATGAGGAGGTTCCATAACAAGATCATTTATCTATCATAGGATATGTTTCAGTTGAATAATGACTGCATTAGCATATTCAGAGCGGTCAGTCGGAGCAACATTAAGGTTATAAAAGTGTTTGGCACAAACACATGGAGAAATAAAATAGCATCCAACAAACTTGTGTTTGATTATAATTTGAGGAACTTGGCCTCTAGACTTCTTCTTTTTCCAAAGACTGCAAAATTTGCATGAACTTATAAAAACAAGATATAAATTTTGTTTTTATAGTTTTGTGGCATACATTGTAATACATTGTTTATGAAGGGCAGCAATGCACTATTATCTAGGTTTAATACTACAGTTACATTTGGTGTTAGTACTATCCCTTTCTGCAAGTTTTGTTCATACTCTAATTCTTCATCTGGCCTTGGTGTAACATTTGGCAAAGTGAGCACCCATTCATTTGGTTTTGGGAGTACATTTGAATCCAAAAAATTAAATTCTTTGAAAATGGCCAAACTTGATGATATCTTAGAGTTTTTGAGTACTCTAATACATTCCATTGAGATGAGATGTAAACATTAGCAAGGATAGTGTTTCCGACATTAAAATATGTTTCCAACATGCACACGAAAATATTGATTTTTTGCAACTAGAATCTCAGTTCTAGCGAGATGAGATTCAACATATTTGTCATTCTAAATTATATTATGTTCAAAATCATCCTCTGTTCAAGTTTGAAACAAACACCCATCAACCACCAGAAAGTGAAATCAGTAAGGTTGAGGTTGATTCACATTCAATGCCCATTTCAAGAGAAAATTTGCATGTCGATGTAGATGTTTGGTCTGCACTTCCCAAGCCCATCATTAGATCTTGGGTAGAAATTGTCAGAAAAAGCACAAAATAGGTCTTAGATATGATAAGGATGCATCCTTTCATATTCTAGATTACTCAAATCCCATCAAATTTCAGAGTGTAATGTTTCTTCATGAAAACTCACCTTCACCTGTTCCACATTCCACTTCTCCACATTCACAACCAAAAGTTATCAAATGCCAACATTGTGACCGAGTTGGCCATGTGAAAGATCTCTATTTTGATCTTCAACCATGCAATAATTATGGTCAGCACACTCATTCTTCAAAAAGATGCTTAAAAAATAAGCCTCCTACAAGAACAAATATTCACCTTGGATGGATCGCTTCTTGGCAATGGGCTTCAACAGCCAAGAAGACATTTTTCTCATATCACAGAATTTGTTCATGAGTACTAAAAAGTTTTACAGTTGATTTTTTTCCATTTTATCACCTTATATTTGACAGGGGGAAATTTATGGTCATCTACAAGTTTCAAAGATAAATAAAGTGATTCTGAGACACAACTTGAACCTGTTTCCTGAGCCTACAACAAGTGACAACCATACTCATATTCCGAGTTGTAGCCAAATACGTAGAAGCCTCTAAGAATGCCTTTGGTTGGTGGTCTTCATTAAACCACCATAGGTTGGATGCCTCCCTTTTCCGGGTTGAATGTCTCCCTCTGCAAATCATTAAGGAGCACTTCCTCTAGCAGAATACTTCAACTTCTTGCCAGATTTAGAAGAGTTCAGATAATCACACTAAGCATTCCTTTGGTTGGTGATATTCCTTAAACCACCACAGGCTGTACAACTCCCCTTTCTAGGTTGAAGGTCTCCCTCTCCAAAGCATTAGGGACACTTCCTCTAGCAGAATATTTCAGCTTCTTGTCATATTTGGAAGATTTCTCAGAAATGCACTAAGCATTCCAGTGTTGGTGGTCATACTTAAACCATTTCCATTTGATACCTCGAGTTATCTCACCTTATACTTTCATTTCACAGCGCACATTTAGCTTATTTTTTTCATGCATTTTTGTATTAGATATATTTTCTTCGACTCGTAAATACCCCGTTGGATTAAGGGGGGGAATGGTGGACACCTAATCCACTAAGGGTTATGGTGTGGAAGTTGAACAGTCTAAAGGAGTCCAAGAGACCTTGGAAGATGAATCCAACAGTCACAAAAATGTATTATAAATGTGTATCATGTGAATAATAGATGCATTAAATGCTTATCTTTCAGATCCTATCTTTTCCACAGTTATGTTTAACAACCTAGATACTTGGGCGATGGTGAAAGAGGACACCAAGAACATTGTTGTTTGTGAGTAGTTGTTCGATATCCCTTCAAATCACCTTGCTAAACATAGAGGTATGATTCCATTGAAATATTTTAGGAATGTTGATGCAACCCCTTTTATGTATGATAGATTCATTGGAGCTTGGGGCCAGTTCCCCCACCATGACCAGGTCACCATTTATTTTTCCAAGCATTTATATGTAGAGTTCATGTTACATATGAGGCTAGATTACACTGATACCAAATCTCATTATTATGGACCTGGCTTGGGACATACCTATGAGCGTGAGGGGGCTCGTAGGGACCTTGAGCATGTACCACCACCTTTGAGATTCTTTCCACTACCAACTTGGAGCTTGGTATTATCGACGGAGCTAGAGGAGATATCATAACTTGGTGGTGAGACTAGGGAGACTATTGTAGACAACATGTGGACATCATTGGCTAGTGCACATGTTGCATTAGATGGAGATATTAGGATACTACCACCATTGCCTCATGAGCCACCAGTGCCCTTATATGGTGATGCATTTCTCGCGAGTTTACCCATTGATCAACTTTTGACATATGAATGCATGTATCGTGATGTCATTCGTGAGACTTGGAGGGTGCACGACCCATGTGACGCAAACCAAGTATATATATATATATATATATATATATATATATATATATATATATATATATATATATATATATATATGAAACTTTTGACTCTTATCATCAAATTATGCATAATTATTTATATTAATTTCTAGTTCGTATTAGATTTCATTTATATTAATAAGTTCATGATAACATGTAGACACAACCCAGCTACATAGATGAGCTTATGAGGTCATCTGAGGGGGCAGTTGATCAGCCAGGCCATCCTCCACCAGAGCATGTTTCCATGGGTTCTCCTCCACCTCCACTCTTAACACTCATGTGGAGGAGAGTCATTATGTACAACCACATGGACTAGTAGTTGAGGTAAACTTTTTTTATTCCTAATATTTCATCATTTTCTTTTTTTAAGTGACATATACATATGCTTATTAATTTGTAGACTAATTATAGTTTGTCCTTGTCATTGTGTACACAGACCCATATGTAGAGTTTTATTGATGTTGTTAGTATGTGGACACATGAGTGGGATGTTGGGTTTAGAGGCACTGATGTTGCAGGTCCATCAATGTAGGCCCCAATCAATATGCCACATGGAGGGGAGAACCAAACCTAGATTCATCAGAGCCCCATCCTATTTGACTTGTACTTGCACTCGACTGAGGTTAGTAAATTCATGTATATGTAATTAAAAATGTGGTTCAAAATCATTTATTTCCATATTATTTATTTTGTAAAAATAATGATCTAATTAGTTTGCATTTGAATGTGTTATATTGTAGTACCAACTTATGGACACTTACTTTGTATGACGAAACTCACATAGGAGTTTTGCTAGTACTTAGAGTGGATAGTTTGTATATTTTAAGGCTTATTCATAGGGCACATTCACATGTGATACAAACTTTGTATATTTTCATACATGGACAGTTTATGGGTGTACATGAACATTATTTTAGTTTATGGATGCTTATTATTTCCATTTATGGATGTTCAAGTGGTATTTGTAATTTGCATATATTCATTATTTCAGTTTATGGACCTGTTAAAATTATTTCGTTAATTTAAAAAAAATCTATATACTATAACTTTTATTAGTATAATATAACAATTTTGATTTCTAGCTTCATAGACTAAGAAAATAAGTACAATCTTAAGTTATGATGTAGGTAACTTTGATACTTAAAATGAACTAAAATATATTATGTATCAATTTAATATTGAACATGGAAATAATTACAATCATGCTTCATATTGGCTTGTAGAAAGTGTCTTTTAGTGCAATCAACATGTATGTTATTACAACTCAATTCTCAAAATATTTTTTTTGAATTATAAAGCCATCCATATATATATATATATATATGAATATTTTTGTGACCCACCCATGTACCATTGAATGGACAATTTTTTTAAGTATTTCAATCAATTTATTATCTTAAGGTTCAATTAAAAAACACAAATATGATTTAAATAAGTTTTATTCAATTTTAAAAGATGTCCTGTAAACAACAAATAGGTTTTATTCAACATTATTTCTTTTGAGATTATCTACAAGAGCTTAATCATAAAATGATATAAGTCAATCATATTGAAATTTAATATATAATTCAAAAAATAATATTTGACAACACTTCTATAACTTTATCTAATGTTATCAAATTTCTTAAATTTACAAGTAGTTATCTAAGTATTTCGCTCAATTCCTTGTGATTGAAATAAGCCTTATTCAATTTTTAAAAACTTAAATATGATTGAAATAAGTGATATTCAATTTAAAAAGATGTGGAGATGTAAAAGTTACAAATACAAGTTTTATTATATTTTATTTTGTTTGAGGTTATCTACAAAAGCTTAGTCATATTGCACGTTGTAAATAGTTTTTTTTTCTTACACTGAAATCAATCCACAATGTTAAATTAATTACCTTTAAATTAATGTACACCATACATCTACTTACATCATATCAGAAATCAATAATTCCACTAAAATCAATGCATCTAATGCAAACAATCAAATAGGATGATAAATCAACATCCACACTAGAAAATCAAAGCATCTAATGCAAACAATCAAATAGGATTAGAAATTAACATCTACACTGAAATCAATGCATCTAATTCTAGAAGAAATCAAATGGGAGTAGAAATCAACATCTACATTGAAATCAATGCATCTAGTGCTAGCAATAAAATAGGATTAGGAATCAAAATATACACTAAAATTAATGCATCTAATGCAAGCTCAATCAAACAAGATTATAAATTAACATCTTTAATGAAATTAATGCATCTCATGCAAGAAACAAAATAGAATTAGAAATAAGCATCTACACAGAAATAAATGCATCTAATGCAATAAATTAAATAGGACTAGAAATCAACATCTATACACTGAAATCAATGCATCTAGTGCAAGCAACTTTCTTCCCTTTCTCTCCCCCCCCCATCTATATCGATATATCCTTGCATCTCTCCTTTTTTGTATCTCTATCTCACCCCATAGACACACACACTCTCTCTCTTCATATCTATCTATCTCTCCATCCTTCCCTCTATCTCTCTCTTTTTACCTCTCTCCCCCTTCCATCTATATATCTATCTCCCTTTGTCTCTCCTTCTTCATCTCTCTATATCACCCGCAAACATACACATTATTTCCCCATATCTATCTATATCTCCAACCCTCTCCCTCTCCCTCTCTCTCTCTCTTCCCCTTCTCTCCCTCTATCTCCCCTTCTGTCTCTCTTCCCTCCTACTCTTCTCTCTCCGTCTCTCTCCATCTCCCTTGTGACTCCCTCTCTCTATTACTCTCCACCTTTCTCTCTCTATATGTATTATTTCTTACCTCCCTCTCTCTCCCCCTCCAAATCCATCTCTCTCTCTCTCCCTATCAAGTCCTCTCTCTCTTCCTCTCCCACCTACCTTTGTCTCTCTCCCTCTTCACACACACTCTCTCTCTCTCTCTTTACAACTCTGTTGACTATCTCCATCCCTCTCTAGTTCTCTCTCCCCCTTCTCTCTATATATCCTTATTTGTCTTTATGTCTCACCCCCAAACATACACACTCTCTCTCCATCTCTCCCTTGTCACTCCCCCACTCTCTCTCTCTCCACCTTTCTCCATATATATGTCTTGAACTTCTTCCTTCCTTATATTTTCCTCCAACTTGATCTCTCGAGGTCCCTCTCTTTCTCATAGACTCTCTCCTCCTCTCCCTCTCTGTATATGTGTCCCCCCCTCTCTCTCCTCTACATTTCAAAAAATTTAAAATACTTTGACAATTAAAATAATATCTTTAATTTTTTATGTCGTAAAACATTATATATATATATATATATATATATAGATATATACAATACATATTTAAAATTCAAGATTTCAAATGTGTGTTGTACATTCACCTGGAGGTAAAATTATAATTTTCCATCTAAATGTTATCTAAAATTTTCCAAAATATTAATGTTCTAGCTACCTCTATCAGAGATACATAGTGTGCTTCATACCTTCTAATTGAAACTATTTAGGATTTTTAATTTTTCATAGGGCTATATTGTTCTTTGATTTGATAATTGAATTTATTCATTACTACATTAAGTTCACTCCATAACATCATAATAGTATTCAGATATACATCATTATCAAGAAACACATGCACCTTTGTAGAAAGAACAATATCATCATCATCAATGTAGTTGAACATAAAGGAACAATAAAATAAAACCATGCACACATATAGACACTAGGATTCGTCGGGGACCAAGGAAAAACCCATTATAGGTAAAACCCTTGCAAATTATTCTTCTTATATATTGTCATCAAAATATTCAGCAAAAGAGAGTACAATGATCCATATCTTCATCTATGTAGCTAACGAGCAAAAACAACTATAATAAAGCTTATACTCAAAACACTGATTTTGAAGTCTGTATTGAATTGTCACTATCTGCAGTAAACTTCCAAACCTTGTGGTCACTGAGAGAAATATTTGGATAACTAATATTTCATATTTTAGTTCTTGGTCGCGTGGAGGAGGAGTCTTTCGAGTGGCTATAGCTGCCTTGTCTCTCTCTAAAGCATTGCAAGCGAGCGATTGTGGTCCAATCTACCCATATTTGTCTTTGAGATTCATTCACACCCTTCAAGATGTTATGTGAGTGAATTTGGCTTCCTAGCCACACTCTAAAACACTGTGTGTGAGCGACTATAACATCCTAGTCACTCTCTTAAGGTTGGTCTGCAAGCGACTAGTGTCTGTAACAAGAAATGTTAAACCCTAACTTCCAATCACATGGATGGAGAGTAGTCTGTGTGACTGGAAGGCTCTAGTTGCATGGGTGAGATTTTGTTAAAGTGGCTATAGTTGGATCCATCCTATGTTGTGCCTGCGACTATGGCCCAAAACCCTAGATCTAAAATGCGAGCTTCACACCCTACAATTTCACCTTAGAGTGAACCCATTCTATTATGGACAAGCCTCAAACCTATGCAAGAAAAAACCCAAGATAGAAGAGTGTCTCTTATTTGTTTCCAAATGAGGTATATGGAACTTATATTTATAGCCTTCCAAGAGGGTCCACTTTGTTTTAGGGCTAACCTTATCAAATATACACATGTGGGATATTATTCATAAATACACTTTCCCTTATTTGATTTGAGTGATCTTTAGGTCGATTTTGGTCCTCTCAAAAATATAAATTCAATGCAAACATTATCTCCATTAAGTGAGTTTTCCAAAGTGGAATTTGACCACAGTTGCATATTTTAACACTCCCTCTTAACTAGGGAGAATTCCACTTGCCAATATCTGACCATGGCATCCTATCATCATATCCTATCTAGTCTCAAGTAACATCACATATCATCACAGATCACCTTAATTCATCTATGACTTATTCCTCCTTATATCTTGATTATCCCTGCTCATATGATAAGCATTTATGAAGCTAAAAGAAAAATATTTTTTTTACCGGTGGGGGGCTTAAGCTACCACCCTCTATTCATCAGGCTATTGACCGATATCTCTGTCAGTGAGCTACTACCTAGAATATCATCAGTGAGGAGTCAATTGACATTATCATCAAAGAGAATATCATCAGGGAGCACATATTGACCTAGAATCTTATGGGGGAGCTAATCCTATGACCCCATATCAAGCAAAAAGATATCCAAACACATAGGGGAGAACATCTCAACCTTGTAATCATATCGAGGAGCTCAATCTCAACCCAAAATGACACAGGGGAGAAAATATCAATCCAATCCTCTTTCATGTTGATATTCCCATCAATTACTCTAATAATTCATGTGGTAGAGCACCTACATCATAATCAACGTGGGTTGTACACCACAATTACGCTCCTAACTAGTTGGCCAAATGTAGAGTGGTATTCCCAACAAGCCATGTGTTACACTAAAATTTGTCACCATTAGTATGGCTCCATCAACAACCATACTATCCTCCTTGGCAAGTCTTATACCTCTGCTCCTCATGTCAAACTCCAAAAAAAAGAGAAAGTCTTTAAAAGTCAATATAACTCTGGTTACGCAGTTTCTCTTACCCTTACCTGCGTGTACGCACCTCATGTTCATAATACCTGCGTACTTCTACGCTCTGTCTGTAAAGGGGTGGGTGCGTACTCCTGTAAAGGTCAAGATTTGTCATGCGGAAAGAGTCAATTTTGCAGACAAAACTGACCTCCCTAGAAGCTAAGGCTTTCTAGTGACAAACAAAACAATCAAGCACTATCTTTCCCTAAATATGCATTTAAAATAAAAGCAACCGGGTGTTTAAGGCTTACCTTTAGTCCAATGCTATTTGTAGCAGTCCAGCCTCTCTGATCCAGATGAGCTCCTTCTCCTTGAAGCCTGCATTCACTAACAAGCAAACGATTACATAGCACCTGAATAACTCATATAATAAAACATATTCATCATAAAGACCAAGGAGTATATGAAACAAATTATATATAACAACTTGTTGAGAAAAATGAACTTAATTGCATTAATTGGAAACAAAAGAAACCATTACAACCAGTGCCTTGGTGTTGTGCAGATCCCTCCCAGGGTCCAGCAAGAGTTCTCCTTTACTTTGATCAGCTCACCCACTCCCAAATGAAGCTAAGAAAGGACCATGCATGTGAGTATGATGCCAACTAGGGTATACTCTGCAAAGACCAGATAGAGAAGAAACATCTCCAACCCTATGGGTAACAAATAGGGGTGATACCCTATTTTCCATATTTCCCTCAACCCCAGGAGCTTTCCATCTCAATTCCACACCCTGGGAGCTCAAACAGGGGAGGAAGAGTTGGCTTAGTGTTCTCAATTGATGATGCTATTTATAAATCATCAACATATCATCGTACTTGTATATAGAAATCATCATTTCTCAATAACAGTTGTCTCCTATTCATATAGGACATCAAATAATCATATTAAAACATGAATAATCATATAAATATACAAAGGATACCATATTCATCCTCCCGTTCAAGGAGGTTCCAACCACACACCTAAGCTTGTCTCGTACAGTTGCACTATCTCAATATATGAAAGTATCTTGGTCCCAACTATATATGGGATTCTCTGCCAATCAGCTCCCACTCTTTGTCATTGCAATGTATCTATGTCATATCCATCACTTGTTCAGATGACTCTATAAGGATCTTATTCATCTTGTCTCATAGCTAACGATGCTAGAAACATTGTGCTCAATCTCGGTTGTGCGTAAACATATGGACCTCTCATCTAGAAATATAATGGAAGATATCATACTAAAGCAACACCCAGATGTGATCATTAATAATAATATAAAAATCACCTATACATTCAGGCAGCCACATATCATAGGATGAATATCTCGGATGAAAATTGATTGTCCCATGCAATTATATAGAAGGGTGCTGAGTGGAAACTCTATGAGAGTGAAGCGGTTCAATCATGAACTCATTTAGGTTCTATGTAGATGACATATATATATATATATATATCTATGGACGAATGTTCAAAACATAACATCCATGCTCTAATCAATTGTTGGTTGCCAAGTTGAGTTCAACAAGATTTCTTCATGACATCTTGAAATTCAATCGAAGTGTCCAAGGATTTGCATTTCCACTTTCTAGTACTTCTCCAATAACTTCACAATATAGTTTATCTTTTCCCAATTTCAGAAATCGATTCATAATGCCATGATTCATCATTTTGAGTTTCAAAAGCCATCTCCCTCTTACTTTGATCATTAGAGGCTCATTACTTGTCAATAGTAGACCATCAGTATATAAACAAAAACTAAAATAAAAGTCATATCTTGGAACACTTCTAAAGTAGAGTTTTGTATCAACACATCATCTTGACTTCACAAAATAATTGTCCATGTGAACTTCATCTATTATCACACACACACACACACACACACACATATATATATATGGATGAATTTTCAAAACAAATCATCCATGCTTCAATCAACCATTGGTTTCCAAGTTGAGTTCAACAAGATTTCTTCACAACATCTTGAAATTCAATTGGAATTTCTAAGGATTTGCATTTCCACTTTCCAATACTTCTTCAATAGCTTCACAATATAGATGATCTTTCCCAATTTCAGAAATCGATTCATCATGCCATGATTCATCATTTCGAGCTTCAAAAGACATCTCCCTCTTACTTTGATCATCATAGGCTCATTACTTGTCAAAATTAGACCATCATTATATAAAACAAAAACCAAAAGCAAAGTCATACCTTGGAACACTTCTAAAGTAGAGGTTTGGACCAACACATCATCTTGACTTCACCAGATAACTTACAATGTAGACATATCAAGATCAAGGAGCTTGCCTCATATAATGCTTTCTACAAATGTAATACCTTTCCAAAACCAATATCCTCAGACTCACAATATTGTACAATCAAATTAGCTAAGTCAACATATCAGTGTTTAGATGTCAGATCAGAACCAATATCAAAATCTTCACAATATCATAGTGTCAGATTCTTTAGACCGGTGAAAGGTAGATCTCTCATCAAGTCATGACTTCATCTATTATCATGCCAACAAGTTGTCATATGCAATATCAATCCAAATTTCATCTAGTCATCCTCATGATCATAATATAATTCACTAGATGCAAATGCATACACCAAGAATAAGTTATGCAAGTTCCATCTTCATATTGAATCAAACTGTCAATACTTCAACCATTGTGCTAGGAACAAGGACGCCAATTCAAAACCATTATCGAATACCAATAGTAGTCATTGAAGGTCACTATACCCACATAACATTGTCATCAAGGAAAATCATGAGTCATCAAACCAAATCATGAGTCATGAGGTCAAATCCTAGATTTTCTATCATAGTGAGATCTATAAGACATATCTCAATCATCGAGTTAAGGTTCTAAGTCATTATCATGTGAAAAATCCAAACACTACTCATATATATCAATTAGCCAAATCTAGATAAAATCTTGTAGCACAAACTTCAATGGTTAAATCATAATGACATATCTATATGCATATCCTAGTCACCTGCAAAAACAAGTTTAATATTCATGTTCATATTATAGTAATCATTCAACCTTCCATCTCATAGATCTTTTTTTTGTCTACTTCATGTCTGTATGACTGATATCCTTTAGGAGAACATCAAATTTCATGCACAAAAATTCATTTTTATGTTGAACAGGCATAATCGCACCCATATGCCTTCCTTTGAGTGCTTTGGAGATTATAGTCACACTCTTCAAGGTGTTATGCGAGTGACTATGGATTCCAAATTGCCAAACCCTAGCTTAGAACTAACTCAGTGCCTCGCTCGCACCCTTGATATTACATCTGTGAAGTTGGGAGGCTATAGTCACATGTGTAGGATTTCATCCATGCAACTGAGGCTTAGATTGAGATAAAACTTCTCACCTTGGATCAGACCTTTGCTAGAGATTCAATAATGTCATATATTTGTCTATTCATGCCCATAAATCATATTTCACCAGTAAAGAATATACATACAATGAAAATGGTAATAGGAGTAAGAATATTATGGATATATTCTCCCTCTCAATGGGAATCCACTTCAACAATCTTCATTTATGTCATTAAACTATGTATAATACTGTCATGCATCAACATATCTGATAGATCATAAAGTCAAACATATACCCATCATGGTCATAACATGCTAACATCAAGTACCACATCATCACATCATGTCATCAATATTTTTCCAATGGTTAGAGTCATATGATAATGGTAGTTGATAGGTATGCCATCACACTTCAAAGATCATGAACACAATATCAATTAAATAACATAATACGCTAAATCAAGTCATCGAAATTTACCATAGGGCATAATTTCTAACTTACCAAGGTCAACAAGAAAATTATGAATATAAAAATTATTGTTAAACTTCCATCATCATGGTTACCATGCATATCATTATTAATAGGATCAAGTCAGGTCATTCAATTTTTACCATATGATAATAATATTGTTATGATTCTATCATCAAGTCATGGTATTCAACAAAAATATACCAAAACAACAAGAGTATCAACCCTTTTTACTTTCATCATGCTCATCATAAGCATTATCAATAATTCCATGTATAAGAGTCAATGATCTAACCTTCTATGTGAAATCCATCATGTCTTATAATGAAAGATGCATTCTAAGTATCAAGTTACCATTAGAATCAAGGTGCTAGCCTTCTTCACATGATTGAGATATCTAAACCAGTAGATGTTAACCAACCATCAGGTATACCAATATACCAAAGACCAACATTAAGTAGCCTCATAGAATTTAAGAATTTCATCATGTTCAAGAAGTAAGATACTTCTTCAATACCAAGTGCCACATTTCATCATAAGAACCAAAATCCAAATCACTTTCATATGCATGCATGAACCATTTTTGAAGTGGGCATACTCAACATACCTTAGGGCTTACCTTTCCATCCAATATTACAATTGAAACATAACAATGAAAAAATATATCATGCATACCTTGTAGTATTTAAATACATATGCATATTTTCATTTAACATGGGTAGTTTGTAGCACTTAGTCATCTTTTCATCAAGTGTCTCTTTACCTTTTGTAGCTCTAGATTTTATTTCCTGCATCTCAAATGATCCTCAAGAAGGATCCTCTTATTACATCTCATCAAGGAGGTTAGAAACATCCAAATACTCAAATATACATGTAGGAAGTCTAAGTAATGATAAAAATATAATCAGATCTATAAGTCTAAACAAAAGTAAAGACATAAATAAGCATCATAAGTTAGGAAATACTTATCTTCAATGAGAGGTGATCCTCTCCCTCTTGAACCAAACTTCAAGTTTCATCATTGTCCACTATCCATATAACAATGTTTTCTTCAATCAACTTTATCAACAACTAGGCCTACTAGAGACTATCCCATCTCGGGCTTCATCAAATTTGTCACAAGTGCTTGAACATCTTCACATTGACCATGCAAGGTTTCATATCTCAAATATTTTCCATAAACTAGGGTTTCTCTCAAACCCTAATCTCATAATATCCATCAAACCCTAATATACAAATTGCCTAAGGCTATCTTCGAACCCTAGAATTCTTTTAGGTCTCCTCCATATTCTCTTTCTTCCATCAAAGTTGTCTCCATCAGGGTGATCTCCATGACTTTTCTTCAGCCTAGCTCTGATACCATGTTAATTTTTCATAGGGCTATATTGTTCTTTTCTTTGATAATTTTATTTCTTCATCAATACATTAAATTCACCCCATAACACCATAAAATTATTCAGATATATATCCTTATTAAGCAACATATGCAACTATGTAGAAATAACAATATCATGATCATCAATGCAGCAGAACATAAAGGAACAATAGAAGAAAATCGTGCACACATAGAGACACTAGGATTGGTCAAAGACTTGGGAAAAACCCACTATAGGGAAACCCATTGCAAAGTCTTCTTCTTATATATTTTCATCAAATTATTCAACAAAAGAGAGTACAATGATCCATATCTTCATCTATGCAGCTAACCAACAAAAAAAACTAGAGCATCCATGAAATAAACCCAACAAAACGTATACTCAAAATATTGATTATGAAGTTTGTAATGAACTATCACTGACTGTAGTCAACTAGCAAACCCTCAGGTCGTTGAGAGAAATCTTTAGACAACTGAGATTTCATCTTTTACTTCCTGGTCGCATGGAGCAGGAGTCATTTGAGCAACTGTAACTCCCTAATCTCTCTCTGAAGTACTGTAAGCGAGTGACGGTGGTAAGATCTACCCAGATTTATCTTTGATCGTTAGTTGTACCCTTTAAGATGTTACACGAGCAACTTTGGCTTCCCAACCACACTTTGAAACACTGCGAGCAAGGGACTATAAATTCATGGTCACTCCCTTAAGCATGTTCTGCAAGTGACTCACTTCTGTAACTAGAAATATGAAACCCTCACTCATAGTCGCATCGATGGAGAGTTTTCCATGATGAGCTTATGTGCAAGTGGCTAAATTGGATTCATCTTGTGTTGTGCCTACGATTGTAGCCCAAAACACTAGATCTAAAATGTGAGCTTCAAACCATGCAATTTCACCTTAGAGTGAACCCATTCTTCCACGGATGAGCCTCAGACCTGTGCAAGGCAAAAACCAAGATAAAAGAGTGTCTCATAATTGTGTCCAAATGAGGTAGAGGAAACTTGTATTTATAGCCTTCCAAGAGGGTCCACATTTCTTTAGGGCCGACCTTATCAAATATGCACGTGGGATATTATTCGTCAATACACTTTCCCTTATTCAATTTGAGTGATAGTTAGGCCAATTTCGGTCCTCTCAAAAAGAGAAATTCAATGCAAACATTATCTCCATTAAGTGAGTTGTCTAAAGTGGAATTTGACAACTATTGCATATTTTTAACAAGGATTTATTTCTTTAAGTAGATTTAGGTTATGTTTACTTTGGGATTTTAAAAATATTATATATTTTATTAGTTTAGATTCATAAAAAAACTAGGATAAATACAATTAACATATTGTGTATAAATTTGATAGAAATTGCAACTGCTCGAGAATTCGAACTGAAATTGGGATACACAAATTCTACTTTACTAATTTGTGGAATGAAAATCATAATTTAGAACAACATGCATAGACATGCAACAAGAAAAACCACTAGTACATAGTGATTTCTATGGGAACCCAACTCGGAAAAACCCCTCAAGCCTCTTAGCGTTAATAATTTGAGTAGAGAAAGTATTAGAATTACATGCTCCATCTCTGAGCACCACATGCAAATGAAAAACTATCCTCATTGCTAAATGAGAGCCTCTAGCCAACACTTAGCTAGTTTTTTCCTACTCCAAACTCTTATTTCTTTGAACACTTTTGGGAAAATTTGAGCTCCCAAACAATAGGGAAGTCCCTATTTCCTTGCACAATTCCCAATGAATTGATGTCCTCACTTCATGCAAAAATTGTACACTCAAATCTTGTCACACTAGCCTTGTCTCCTCCACTCCATTTGAGAAATTCAAATTCCATGCATGCATGAGCTATTTTGGGTCGATTGATCAGTTCCCTGACAAATCTCTAAGTTAGACTACTGTCCCACTGCTCAACTGACCTTCAAATGACTCTATTAATAGTTAGAGTTCAATTAACTTAGTGCAACTAAAAATAACTAAACTAGATTGCTAAAATTTGGTAATCAACACATGCATGAATGAAATGCAAGCCCACTAACTCAAATTTACTGAGCTAATTGAGTGACAAGACACATGTCACACTAGTTGACAGCCTCCAAGCTATCTTGTTGATGTGGAAATTTGATTTACTCAATTTGACTAAGGCTAAAGTCAAATTGAGCTCTTCTTGCTACATTTTCTAACATATTGAGTGAGTCTGTATGACTCTTTTTGTGTTAATGAGTCTTTTGCTGACACCTACGACGTATATCAACCACATTTATTAATGTGATTGTGGTAGTATATATTATAATATAACAAATTTTATATTATATTAAAGTTAATAAAATTATATTAATCTAAAAATAATAAATTTAATATTAACATTTAAATATATCAATATTAAATTTTCATATTAATATCATATTTCATAATTTAATAATAATAATAATAATAATAATAAATTTAATAATGTTTCTACATGACATGATAACAAAAATTATAATAAAATTTGGAATTTAAAAATTTGGTAAAAACATAAATTTTAGATCTTCATTGATTCTAAAATCTAAATTATGGAATTCACAAACTCGTTTAGGGGCTCGATCGAGCTCCTGTTAACCATGTAATTGGATCGATCGAGGGTTTACAAAACCATCAATTGAGCTATTTGAATTTGAAATTTAAATACTCGATAAAGTGGTTTAAGTGCTCGATTGAGCCTTTGAAGTCCTAAAATCCACAATTTTAGCACCCCTTCTACAAAATTTCTTGCAACACCATTTTGTACCCTAGTGGACTTAGGGAAATTTTTTTCCTTAGGTGGCGGAATTGATCATGTTGGATTCTTTAAGGAATCCTATATTCAATGGATATGAGTTTAAATTTTTTGAATTCATATTATATTTTTCACATAATTTCTTTTAAATATAATGCTTGAAATTTTTTTGAACAATTTTAAAGAGGTTGAATAAAAAATCAATAACATAAAATATATACTATGAAAAAATTTAAAAAATACCACTGTCTTTGTTTACAAGTTCTCTTCTAAAGGGTACTCTTGCTTTTTCAATTTATTTAAATAGATGAAAAGAACCTTCGAAAAGAATAAGAATATAATTTTTCATAAAAATTAATTTTTTAATATGAAAAAATTAGCTCTCTTCTTGTAGATCATGCTCATATATATATGTGTGTGTGTGTGTGTGTATTCTAAATTACACATTTCAGACTAAGTTATGCTATGACAACACACACATACCTCTTAAGATGTGTGAAATTTTGAAAGCATAATTTCATTTAATGGAAAATTGACATATTATACGACACCATTTTAAAAAAAAAAATATCATTAGGACAACAAAATAATTCTCCACAATTTGTCTTTTTACCTCGAAGAAAATTTCATAATGCTTATATGAATTTTGACAGCTTCAATTCAAAAAAAGAGTAAAAACTTGAAATTTCATCACCGCATTTGGCCCAAAAGTGTAACCCATCTTCTTGCATTCACGCTATCCCATTTTCTTACAACCCCTTCTTTTTTGCCCCATAACAACTTGCATCCTACTCTCCAAGAGTAATGTCATGTTAATATCAACCAAAGTTCTAAGTTCTGGCTTGCTTACTGTTAGGTAAACTTGACTTGGGGATAGAGTCAAATTGACTAGGTTAAATAATCGTGGTTTTGGGAACGTGGTAGAGCGTATGCATGGTTTTATTTCCATAGTATTTCATGTAATGTAGCCTTTAAAAGGTTGGGAGGACTACATTGTAATATAGGCCAAGGAGGTGAGCAGAGAAGGCTCACTTGGTTGGGTTGGCCAAGGTTTTGTCCAAGGATAATGAAATTTCATTGGGTTAGGTATTTCCCCGAAGTTTGGGTTTTCCTATGGAAAATATTTTGTGTATTATGTGTATGTTTTATTATTGTTTTGTGTTAATGTTTTTCTCTTAGTAATTTTATATATTTGCAGTAAATTTTTAATTACCTCTCTGTTAAAATTTTCTTCACATGGTATCAGAGCCAAATGTTTGCTTTAGAGGTATGCTTCTATAAGGGTTTGTATTGGCCTGGTGAATGGAAAGACCCATGCCAATTGTTTTTGCAAATCTTGATGAAAATCCATAGATAGACACATAGGGGTATTCAAAAGGAGTCTTGTGTTGATTTGGGTTTGATTATTTGTTTGTGGATCTGTAGTGGTTGGAATCTCGTGTCTTCTTGTTGGCTTGTTAGGGCCTGACCCAGGTTCAGAGGTGATTTAGCCAAACAAATTCCGGTACTACTGGCCCTTTCGGTAATAGTATGCAGAGCGCAGACTGAGGTCTCACCCTAAGTAGTATGGGAGCATGCTAGAACCAGGTTTCCGCACCGTGGAGATGTCTGATGAGTTCAAGTGGTCTGTGGTTCGATCCTGTGTGCACGTCGCTATGTGCACTTACTCGTACTTCGCAGCCTAAGATGCTGCCTTTGCGTAGCCCTACTCGAGGGCCAAACACTATTATTACCCAAGTCTTTACTAGTATTCTGCTGTTAGTTGATTAAATTAGCTTACTTGCATGCTGTGAGTTATACATAGCAATATAAATCATTCATACAGGTGTGCGTAGTAAATAAACAGTATATTTGCAATTTGTATCAAACATGTAATAACCCAAGAATAGATACACAAAATTAAGATAAAACTTCTCTTTATTATTTTCTTCCTCGGTTACAGACTCGACTCCACTCTGTGCACTCAGCTGCAGGGGTCCGTGCACTCAGCTGCAAAGCCTTCTACTACTTTACGAACAAAGACACACTTAGACTCTCACTCTTTGCTTCTACTTAGCTGTCTATTACTTAGTTCATTCTCTTTTATACTTAGAGCCTCGCTCTATTTATACAATCCCATGGTCAGTGGACCATGGGTAGGCTGACATTACATTACAAGACTAGGGTGGAAAACCCTATGACTGTATCATACATTTCACGCTTCGCGTCCACAATTCACGGAGTCTTTACAACAAGATTAAGTCAAAACTTGGGCTTTGAGCCCCAAAACATGCCTTGGGGGGATTCCATGCCCAACAGGCCCCCAACACAAACATTGTGACTCACCCTCAAGTCACTTGGTCGGCGCGGCGATCTTGGTGTGGAGTCCCTCCAACTATTCTCAAACTGTGCTGAGGTCCACAACGCACTGAGCTACTGCTTGCTGTATCTGCTGAATCCATTGTTCTGAGACCTTTGTGTCTGAATTGTTTCCATACATCTATACCAGTATCTGTTGCATATGTTTATAGTCCCATACCTTTTTCTGGCTCCTTGGAGCATGAAGACTGTGCTTCTGCCGGCAAGTTAGATAGCCGGTGCACCCGTGTAGGGCTTCAAGCAGTTGCCATTCACTTTGCCTGGGAAGGGTTCTTTGTTTAGTTTGACTAGCTAGATCGCGCCTCCGTCTGTAACCTCCTTAACCAAGTATGGTCCCAGCTAATGCATTTTGAATTTTCATGGAAAATTTTCAAACTTACTGTCGTACAACAACACTAAGTCATTTACCTTGAAGGTGCACAACTTGATATGGTGGTCATGCCAGGCCTTTTCACGTTGCTTTTGAACCTACTGATGAAAACCAGCCAAGAACCATTCCTCCTCAAGTTGTTCCAATTGCACAAGCCTTTCCTCCAGAGCTTCGCGGTCCGTCGTCCCTATGAGCACTGCTATGCGCAGACTAGGTACGATATATTCCATCGACATGACAACTTCCATGCCATAAACTAACCGGAAAGGTGTTTGTCTTGTCAGTTTCTTGCACGCTGTCCCGTAAGCCCATAGCACTACAGGTATGCGTAGGTCCCAATCAGTGCGTCTCACATGGTGGACCGCATTCAGTACTTCGCATACTTTGTCAAAGGCTTCCACGTGGATAATCTTTGGTGCACTTAGTCTTATCCTACTTTGTGGTTCGCACCATATTCTTGCCCGCTCCTGTTTTTTGGTCCCGTTTCTTATCGTGAGGACAGGTGCATTCGTGCAGGTTGCATACCATGCGCCTGTATCCATCTGGGGAGGTGGGCGTGCAGGATGTTTCTTCCATCATACCTAGCTTTCATCCTCATCTGAGGCTTTCCAAATCATATGAACATTGTCCTTCTGCATTCACGCTAGTCCTCAAAACTTCTTTGATGCGTACCCCACCATCTTGCGGGCATAGCACACAGTACCCATTTCAGAGCATCGAACCGCTGTTGTTCTGGCACCTCTCTTTCAAACTTGTTCGGGAATTCATCCACCGCTATCAACCCGTTATACATAAGTAGATCTCTTATTTGAGTTGTCACGTAGTGCAGTGATCTTATCACCATGTTGCAATTGACTGTGGTTACCTCGTGTAACTATTTCTGCCATCGTTCTATTTCCTCGTCTAAATCTGATGTGTAGGAGCTTTCACGCTCCCATGAAATCCTACCATTCATCATTGGATTCACCCAGTCCTGCTCCCACGTGGTTATTTTGTAGATACAGCCTATATCGTTGTTGCTCTCGTCGTCGCGCACTGGCTCTGTGTAGTGCGATCCTTCCGAAGGGTCTAAAGGTACCACTATGAATGGTGACATTTTCTCAAAAATCATCTTGTGCTTCTTTAGATTTATCAATCCATTCATATCAGTGGCCCAATCTATTCCTAGTAGCATGGGATATGGATTGCTGTCATCGACAATCTCTATCACTTTGAAATCTGCAAGCATGCTGGCACCTTCAATATCTACTGTTATTCACTACTATCTTCCCATCAGTAGGATCTTTTGCTGGTTTTCCATTCGTAGTTGAATAGGAGACCATTGCAACGCGAGCCTGCCCATGCGCTCCCATGTCTGTTTTGATCCTAAATCCAACATCACTTGATCCATTTCATATTCCCCGATTTGCGCAGTCAATCTCATCTCCCTTATTGTTCACGTTGTATGCTTCTCGAGCTTCCAGACCACATGCAGTTCTCCTAACCCAACGCACCTAGTGATGAGTTCTTGCAGTCCCTTCACAGCCTTGCCATTGCACAACAGCTTCATGCATGTCTCCAGAAAGGTAGTGAGCATTGATGGGTCCATCTCCGGTTCTAGTTTGTCTTTACTACTTGAAGTGGAGGCCTCCGTGAAGCTCTTCTTAGCTTCCATGAATGTCTCCTTCGTGCGCTCCAAATCGAACTCTGGTTCCTTTGTTTGAGCCTTGCGAACCCAAGCACTCTCTTCTGGCTACTTACCTTTGTTGTCACCTGTCGTAATACCACTTCGGAGCATGATATTTACATTTGGGTCCTCTTTGTGTGGCTCAGACCTCATCATTTGCAGGTTCTAAGTCGGTGGAGGCTGAAGGGTTCCTTTATCGTGCAACCTCACTAGCAGTGTGGGGTAGTCCTCCATCTCATGATCAAACTAGGTACAATATAAACATGATGCTCTCATAGGATTTGTACAATTGTGGGCATAGTGCCCTAGTCCTTCGCAATTGTAACAAATCAGCTGTCTGTGACCCCTTCCTGGTCCCATTCCACCTTGACCTCCTCCGCACCCATGAAGTCCAGTGCATGCCATCCCTGCATTTTGATCGAGGGCTCGTGTTTCGGTCTAGACTTTGTAGGTAGGAGTCCGATCCATCATCAGTTCATAACTTCTACAGGTGTGCTCATCATGGCCTACTGATTTGCAGAAGTTATAGAACAACTGTTGGGACGTCTGCATATACTTCTGTAATAGGTGGTAGTTATCTGTAGCATGCTTCCCTCCTATCTAAAAAATCGCACACCATAATGTAGGCGCTGTACTCGGTCCTGCTTGTGCCTCTTGTCTCAATGGAATCGGTCCTCCTCCCGCCTGGTAGTTCGCGAAGACTGGACAATGGTCCTTGTCATGTCCCTGGCCTTTGCACTTTATGCACCATACCTCCTCACGCGCCTCTAGGCGAGTTGTCTTATCTTGTTTCAAACTTTGCATCTCAAGACATAAATTTTTCAACTGCGCGTGGATCTGTTGCACTCCCAGGCTAGGATCTTGTATCGGGGTCTCGTGCAACCTCATTGCGATCTCCAAAGCTTCAGCCTGAGTGGATAGCTTTTGCTGTGATAGAGTGGTCCTTAGATGTATTGTTAGTGATGCTACAAACCATGCATAGTGCTGCCCATCCGTCAAATTCATGTTGGCTTCGCGAATCATACCCTTCAATCTCTGATCCAGCTCCCAGGGGGTCTTGCCTAGAAGCATCACAATTTCCTTAAACCTGATATTCGACTGTGTCTCCGATTTTGGCCTACTAAATTCCCTGTTTAGCGTAGCTTGGATATCTGCAATCCCTGCATTTGGATTGTCATTGGAATGATTAATGTACCATGTCAGTGTACGATTATGCAACATGCTTACCAGCGTTGCCTTCTTTATGTTGTCATCTATGACTCCTTGTGCTTCCCATATAGCCTTTACCACGAACCAAAATTGGACTAGATCTTCGTTCCCTACTCCTTTGAACACCGACAACTTTATTGCGCTTGCCATATTGAACTGTGGTGGTGGTGGAGGTGGTGTGGGCGGAGATGCGGGTGAAGATGGTGAAACTGGTGGTGGTGTAGGTGGGGGTGGTACACGCGGAATTCGCTACCTTATTAGACTGATCGCACTTCTTGGTGAAACTTTCACGAGCTCTTCCTCACTTTCTCGTCGAGGCGAAATTAAGGGGCTAGTTTCTATCTTTGGGCTACCTTCATTTCTATAGATCCTCCCACTTCATGTAGCCTCAAACATCAATTTATTCGCATAACCCGCTTTTCACACAGTAGCATTTTAATCCAAGTGTTCAAATATTTAACGTACTTACGTCACAGTCCTTTGAGGAATTGTCGTTTCGCCTCGCTGTAGCTGACTGAAGTATCTACCGCAAACTCGGTGATAAACCCTCCTATAATCCGATCGAGCCAATGGTCCACAATACGCACGATCTTATCTTCCAATGCTTCTAGTCTGTGCACCAACTTTGGAGTCCACACATAAGGTTTGTCAAGCCTACACCTTCCTTGATTGTCTGCTAGCTTCACGATCCACTCATACAACTTAGAGGGGAAGGATGCAAAGAAAATTTCATCGATTTCCATATATAAGTAGCGCTCTAACCATTGTTCCTTCGATACTTGCAGATTCCTATTTTCCTGCACTGCAAATTCGTGAATCTTTCTGTCCAACCACTCTTCAATTTCTTTCTTTGTTGAATTGTAGTGACATGACATCAGAATTCTCTTATGCAGATCCTGGTCCTGGAAAAGGAACCATTTGTTGGCTTTATGGGGCCTAACCTAGGTTCAAAGGTGATTTAGCCAAACAAATCCCAGTACTACTGGCCCTTTGGGCAACAGTCCGTGCAGCGCGGACTGAGGTCTCACCCGAAGTAGTATGGGAGGGTGCTAGAACTAGGTTTCTACACCCTAGAGATGTCTGATGAGTTCAAGTGGTCCGCGGTTCGATCCTGCACACACATCGCTACGTTCACTTACCCGTACCTCGCAGCCTGAGATGTTGCCTTCGCGCAACCCTACTCGGGGGCCGAATGCTGTTATTACCCAAGCCTTTACTTGTATTCTGCTGTTAGTTGATTAACTTAGCTTACTTACATGCTTTGAGTTATACATAGCAATATAAATCATTCATATAGGTGCGCGTAGTAAATAAACAATATATTTGCAATTTATATCAAACATGTAATAACCCAAGAATAGATACACAGAATTAAGATAAAACTTCTCTTTATTATTTTCTTCCTCGGTTACAGACTTGACTCCACCCTACGCACTTAGCTGCAGGGGTCCGCGCACTCAGTTACAGACTACTAGGCCTCTGCGCACTCAGTTGCAGAGCCTTCTCCTACCCTACGACCCAAGACACACTTAGACTCTTGCTATGTTCTTCTACTTCGTTGTCTATTACTTAGTTTGTTCTCTTTTACACTTATAGCCTCTCTCTATTTATACAATCCCATGGTCCATGGACCATGGGTAGGCTGACATTACATTACAAGACTAGGGCGGACAACCTTGTGATTCTATCATACATTTCGTGCTCCACACCCATAATTCGCGGACTCTTTACAACAAGATTAAGTCAAAAATTGGGCTTTGAGCCCCAAAACATGCCTTGGGGGGATTCCATGCCCAACACTTCTTGATTATATCGATGATAGAACATGGCCACTGGTGTGCTAGGGAAAACATTGGAAAAGGAAGCTTCAGACTATAATGGATGCATTCCATGATGGTAGTGCCTATGATTCTCTGTTCTATTTTTGAATCCTGGCTTGATGGATTTCACCTAGTAGTTTTTTGTGTGGCTGTCTTCCGTCCTTTGGGCATTGTTCACTTTGGAAATTACCTGGGGTCTATGATCCAGGTGGTTATTGGTAGCCACTCACCTATATCACTTAGAACCCCACCATTGTTTCCTTCAATTTCCCTAATTTTAGCACAATTTTCAATTTTTTTTATAGTTTTTCAGGTCGTGAACATCGAGAGTCGTTTTAACGTCCTAAACAATGTTTTCTTGGAAAAGGAGAAAATATATAGCTGGTGGCAAAGGTTTGTAGTCAAATATTTTATTCGTTGGATATATATTTCTAACAAGGTATCGTACATGTCAAACAAATATCATATGCCAAAGTTACGACCCCGGGAAGTTGATGTACTAATTTCCCCCAAGAGGGCCCACAAGCATTTGGCACTTCATCTCCTAGTGTTAGGATTTTAGGTGTTTAGGGTTTTCCATAGTTTCTCAATAATAAATAGGCATTTGGGCCTGATTGTAACATAATTTAGAAGGCAAGTAACTGCCACATCTCTTCTTAGAGATAATATAGCATCGTTCAAACTAGTTTATTTCCATACTGCATGTAACCATTTTTAGTACTTTTTTATTAAAGTTCTATTTTTCATTTTGTCCTACATAGATCAGATTAGTGGTATCAGAGTGGTATGCACTTTCTCTATTTTTCTATGCATGTCCCTAATGAGGTCGGGCTATAAGGAGTTGGGACTTGAACTATTTGAACCTTTGGAAGACCGTCCCTGCTGACACCAACAACCTCCCATGGCGAAAGAAAAGAAAGACAAGGGAGTAGGAGATCACATAAAACAGTTTCTCAAAGAATCCCTCAAGCGACAAAGGAATGAAATGAGGGGAAACGTTTCCTAGATCCTTCGACAGATGCCCATTATTGACACATCTTCATCTAGCAGTCACTTTGGATGCCCCGCCCCCTTCAAGGTAATAGTGAAATTCAATATCCTTATATTCAAAGGTCAAATAGATGATGATGTTGTAGATAAATGATTGAATATACTAGAGGATTATTTTTTAGTCCATAGTTTCACTAAAAGGGAGAAGATTTTTTTTGCACTACCTAAGGACACTCCCCATGTCAAGGACTGGTGGGAAACTTCCTGTGAGAAAAGGGCAAATGAATCCTCTTTGTTCATAGTTATAACCACTTGGAACTCTTCCTAAGACATTATAAAAGATCAATATTACCTTGTGGAGAGATATGAGGACAAATATATATAATGGACAACATTATAGTAGCAAAGGGGCTAAGATGTGCATGAGTTCACAATTATTTTTCATACTCAGGCACGCACAAAGATGGGTATCAAAGACTCTGAGTGACATCTAGTGCTTAAGTACCATAGTTGTATACACAAATAAATTCAGGAAGAAATGGAATTCTTGGATATCGCCTCTCTTTCTATAACATATTGATATACTGCCAAGATTCAACAAAAGATTAAATAGAAGAATTGAGACTTTGGATTTGTGAATACAAAGAAGGGAAAAGGTGCCCCCAAGCCAAAAAACAAAGGGAAAATCTAAGGCGAGGTGACTAAGGACAACGCATCAAAGTTGCAAGAAAAGAATAACACCACAAAAATGGAGAAGGAGACAGGGATGTGGTGTGAGTTCCAAAAGAGCCCCACTCACAACACAAGTGAGTTTGTTTCCAAGCAGTCACTAGTGGCCGAGCTGAAGGCTTTAGAGTCAAATGCATGATCTAACTCGGAGTCAAACCTCGACAAGGGGAATGAAAAAGGGAAGAAAATTATTAATGCAGAGTCCATTTCCACCGTTGCCACCACTAAGGTCAAGAAGATTGAGCTTGAAGACCCAGAGGAAAGGGAGCGTCTCCTCCACTCACAAATGTGGGTGAAGGGATTGTTTGCATTTCATTATCGATAGCGCGAGCCAAAAGAACCTCATCTTAGTAGAAGTTGTTAAGTGGTTGGGCTTGCTGACCACACAACACCTACAAACATACACCATCGGGTGGCTCGAGCAAGGACGAGATCTCTGCATCAGCCAGCAGTGTCGCCTTCCCTACAACATCAAGCCCTTCATGGATGACATATTATGTAATGTTTCTCCTCTTGAAGTTTGTGATGTATTATTAGGACAACCATACTTGTGGAAACATCATGCTATGTATGTGTATAGGCCTCACACTGTTATTATTACTTTGGGCAATAAGTTTTACAGGATACCAGAGGTAGCCCTGCCTACCACCATATCTTTGATATTTGCTAAACAATGTAGTAAGATCATCTCCAATACAAGGTTTTTTTTTCTTTGTGAGTCACTCTCAAATCAAGGGGAAAACTTGGCCACATTCACAGCCCCCATGAAGGGTTTCTCCACATAGAATAAGTTGGTGGATAAGGTAGTGGAATAATACAAGGACATCTTCTCCTCACCCACAGGGGTACCCTTGCACTTTCAGGTAAAGCATTTGATTGATATGACTCCTGAAGCACCTCTACCCAATGGGTCGATATACCGCAACTCCATTTTGGAAAATGAGGAGATTAAGTAGCAGATCTAGGAGTTGATGCAAAAATGGCACATCCAACCAAGTTCATCACCTCGTGGGATCCCAATTGTACTTGCACATAAGAAGGATGGGACTTGGAGGCTCTGCAGTGATTATCAGGCACTAAAAAAAATCAATATCAGGAACATGTATCCAATCCCATGAATTGATGAACTTATGAACCAACTCAAGGGGGCCAAGTATTTCAGCAAGATCGATCTGAATTATGGCTATCACCAAGTTCCAATAGAGCCCACAGATGTATGGAAGACTGCCTTCAACTCCAAGGAACACCTTTTTGAATGGTTAGTCATGCCCTTCGAGTTGAAAAATGCCCCTGATACTTTTAAGAGGTTGATGGATGACATATTGTGGCCCTTTACAAACTCATTCATGGTTGTTTATCTAGATGAAATCCTCATGTTCAACACGAGTATGGAAGAACACTTGCAACACATTCGATAGGTTCTTCAACCCCTGTAGTGACACAAATTATGTGCCAACTTGGAGAAATGCACCTTTGGCATGAGCTAGGTCCAATATGTGCATTATCACATAGATGAGAAAGGCCCAATTAGTGGTATTGGCCAGCCCCGACCACTCTAATAGTGCTTCGCAACTTTTTGGGCCTTGCAAATTTTTATTCGAGGTTCATGTTGGGATTCTCCCATGTCACTTGGCCTTTGAGTCAGATTACCAAGGGCAGAGTGAAAGACAAGTTTTCCTAGTCTGAGTCCAAACAAAAAGAATTCATTGCGCTGAAGCACCCCCTCTACTCTTCACCTTTACTCACATTGTTGAACTTGCAACAACCATTTGAAATTGAGACATACACCTTAGACTATGCTATTGGTGCAGTTCCCTCCCAACACAGGAATTTGGTGGCCTATCATAGTGAGACACTTTCCGATACAATTTAGAATTACCCCACCTATGATAAAGATATGTATTCTATTTTACATGATTAATGACAATGAAAATATTACATTTTTTGGAAGGAGACAGTCATGCACTCTCATCACCAACCTCTTTAGTTTAGACAAACACAATGGAAGTTTCAGAATGATTTCCATTAGAAATGGTCTACATATTTGCAACTATTCCACTTAAACATTAAATACAAGAAGGGTAGCACTAATCATGTTACATATTTCCTCAGTCGTCCCCCAATTGTAGCACTGACTACCATTCTAAAATCTTATGGCCATGAGAACACTGAATGGTTGAAACTATATAAAAATGATCCAAAGTTCACAACCACATATCAGATGCTAGTGGATGGTAAGAAAGTTCCCGGTTTCCAC
Organism: Pinus tabuliformis; assembly: GCA_031772625.1. NCBI lineage: Eukaryota > Viridiplantae > Streptophyta > Pinopsida > Pinales > Pinaceae > Pinus > Pinus tabuliformis. Next base: position 600,753,281 of record CM062815.1, on the reverse strand, counting down.
TTCTAGGATGACTTATTATGCTACCTAGGCCACCTTTGTGTTCCTTCAAGCAAGCGTGCCAAGCTGATTTGAGAGGTGCACTATAGTTGAGTTGTAGGAAACCTAGTGTGGAAAAAATGGTGGTTGTACTACAAGAGTATTTTTATTGTCCAAAACTCCAACATGATGTTGGAAAATATATCAGATCCTGCACTTCCTATGCCATCGCCAAGCCAACCATCAAGAAGCAAGGGTTTTAAACTCCTCTTCCTACTCCTAGGTAGCTGTGGGAGTCCATCTTCATGGATTATCTTTCTAGCCTTTGTAACAGCCCTAGTGAAAATTCCATGTAAGAAAAGTAAATAAAGGCAAAATAATAACCACAGTTGATGGGACACTTATTCCAAGCTAAATGTTTGTTGATTTGGTTTATCATGGCTAAGGAAATTGACAAAGGAAATGGCTAAGGATTTGGAAAGGAAAAATGGAATTTTTGGCACATTTATTTATGAAAATAAAGGAAATTGGAGAAAAGGAAGGTGAAAGGTCACAAGTTGCATGTTATGAAACCAACTCACAAAAAGATAGAAAAGAGAGATCCACGCCTTAGAATTCAGCCTCTTCGAGGGGGCAACCTCCTTTACATTACATAAATGAACAATTCTTGGATGATACAAATGAAAATACCTCCTTTCTATATATAGGAGTCTAAGTGGTCCCAATACAATCAAAGCCTACATAACAATAATATTGTAGGGCACAATAGTAACAATGGTGGGCTTCTATGTGGCATAATAGTAACAATATGGGCACTACATGGGTACATCAATATAATAAGTCGGTTATACTAATAACAATAAGGGGTTACACTAGTAGTATAGGGGCCTAACATGCCCCTCACCTTCAAAAAGCGTTGTCCTCAACGCTTGAGTAGTTCTTGATGCTTCTATATAAAATTCTTGTCCTCCCATGTGGAATATTCAGCGGGTAAGTTCTTCCACTTGATGAGATACTCTGAAATTGATCGATTTCATAGCTGTCGGGTTCTTGTTTCTATGACTGCTCCAGGTTCCAATATGATTTTTCCTTCCTCTTCAATTTCTGGCAATATTGCTTGAATTGGGATATTTTGCAACTTTTGAATAAGTCGCCATACTTCTTCGTTCTTCTTCCATTCATCCGTTGCTTCGTTTATCCAATTTGGTTGGATAATATAAATAGCACAAAACAATGCTTCCACATCCTCATCCTTGAAGCGTCTTCCCATTCGGTAAGGTCGCCATTTTTTAAGTGCATGTAGTATTGCCAACATTTCCTTCTCATAAATAGCTTGCTTGAGATGTAGCAGTAAAAATACCCAATCACTCACATCAAAACATTTTTCACTACGATGTTGATCTACCTGTTTTTTCATTTGATTTTGCACCGAAGTGGCGTTATCCTTTAAAAGTTGGAGAACTTGCTGTTGATGCTCGATATGATCTTTCTCTACTTGAACCTTTTTCTTCTTGATATGTCCTTCTATCTTTTGAGGAGTGGTAATTTCTTCCAGTCCTTTACAAGATATGGTCGGATTCATTTCTTGATGCTCGATGTGATCTTTCACTTCTTGAACATTTTTCTTCTTGATGTGTCCTTCTATCTTGATAGTTTGAGGAGTGGTAATTTCATCCATTGAATTACAAGATATGGTTGGATTCATTTCTTCTTTCTCGATGTGATCTTTCACTTCTTGCACCTTTTTCTTCTTGATATGTCCTTCTATCTTGAGAGTTTGAGGAGTGGTAATTCTTGCCAAGGCTTTACAAGATATGGTCTGATTCATTTCTTCTTTCTCTGGGGTGGTGTCCTGACGTATATCCTCTTCTTTTGATGTTTCTTGATCCTTTTCTTCCTCCTCTTCATATTCTATGTAAAATAATTTCTTCTCAGCACACCTATTACCTTTAGTGCATTTGCTATCACAATTGTAACAAAGCCCTTTTTCTCTTTTTTCTTCCAATTGTTGTGGTGTAACCCTTGTAGGTTGTGGAAGGCTGGGAGAAACAACACTTCCATCTTTATAGTTGTGAGGGGTATGCTTCCTGGTTTCCATAATTTTGCTTTCCATTATGTCACAAAGCCCTTTTACTCTTTCCAATTGTTGTGTTGTTTCTCTAAAGAAGGTGTTGCTCTTTATATCCTCATAATGTGCTATCATTTCCTCCGTGAAAATTGACCACGTAACAAGTTTTTTACGAGAACAAAGCCCTTTGTACCATAAAAATTGATCTGGTTCTAAATATGAAGATGCAATACATACCTTTTGTAACAGTTGTACACCATGTATATCAAAATATTGCTCCATCTGAAGTATCCAATTTACCGGATCCTTGCCATCAAACTTCCTCATCTTGCTTTTTCTTGATTTTAGGAGCTCTACCTTGAAACGATTGTAACTCTGTAATTTCAGATCTTTAAGTTCTAAACTTGTGACCTGTAGTAGCCCTCTGTGTCCTCTTTCCAATGCCACAAGTCTGATCCAAATTGGATTCTCCAAGAAAAAGTTATGCACAATCTCCCACAGTGACCTGATTATAGACTGGTTCAGTAGAGTGAACTTGTATGAAGTGCCACGTGTCACTGTTTCAACCTTTGACTCTAAAAAATATATAAACAGAAACTACAGTCCGTTCTATTTCTGTACCTTCTTACGAAATTTCAATCCGATGCTCAGAAAGAAAGTTATGACGATTTTCCCCAGGTCACCTGTTTTGAGTGTAATTCAGGAGTCTGCAAAAAGACCAACTTCCGCAGATCATATCTCCGAAAATATCGCGCGAAAAGATCTGAAATTCGGACCCAAGGTTCAGCGCCAATTCTTCTCAAATGGGTTTTTTTTGCGACTTCTGAAACGTCACAGAAAAAAAGTTATAGCGAAAATGCCACGATGACCTGTTTGGAGCAGCGAAACCCTAGAATCCAAAGCTCTGATACCAAATGTTATGAAACCAGCTCACAAAAAGATAGAAAAGAGAGATCCACGCCTTAGAATTCAGCCTCTTCGAGGGGGCAACCTCCTTTACATTACATAAATGAACAATTCTTGGATGATACAAATGAAAATACCTCCTTTCTATATATAGGAGTCTAAGTGGTCCCAATACAATCAAAGCCTACATAACAATAATATTGTAGGGCACAATAGTAACAATGGTGGGCTTCGATGTGGCATAATAGTAACAATATGGGCACTACATGGGTACATCAATATAATAAGTCGGTTATACTAATAACAATAAGGGGTTACACTAGTAGTATAGGGGCCTAACATTGCATGTGAAGAGGAAATTGAAGGAAAATAATGGAAAATGAAGAAAACAAAGACCTAATTGATAAAAAGGATTATGGGGATCAATTTGTAACATTTTATTAGTTCAGTTTTGGACCTCTCTCATTATTCTCTCTCTCTCTCTAACTCTTGGACACTTAGAGTTTTCTTGGAGAACTTTGGAAATGGATCAAGAAAGGAAAAGAAGGAAAGAGGAAGGAAGGAGGAAGCAAGGAAGAGTAGGATCAAGTAGATACAATAGGATTCTTTGCAGGTATAAATTTGCATGTGTGTTTTTCTTTCTAGATTCGGCATGCATGGTATTGCATGTGGTTCTTTCACTATTATGGCATGGGTTTTTCCAGGTGCAACAATGTTTTTAACCTAACCTTTCCATTTCTAGATAGCCATGGTGTTATGGGGTTCTCATGTTTTGGTTTATCTAGATTGTTGGATAGATTCGAAGTTAAGTGAGGTGGATCTATGAATGATAGAACACATGGCCTAGTGACCCCTAAACCAAACTGTGGGTTGTGGTAAAGCTATATTTTGTGTTCCTTCGGTGGACCTGGGAATCCTTGACTGGTGAATGGTGAGATATATGGTAAGCCTAGCAGTGGTTCCCCTTGATTAGGCCTAGGAATCCTTGCCAGTGAATGGTAGGTGTTGACGATGTTGGATCCACCAACATTCAGGGGATCACCCCAATATGAAGTCCCAACTAGATTTCACACTGTTTGGTGTGGGAGTCCCATCCGGTACGATGGCCCAATTGCCATTATCTTAAGGATTTGCCTCAACTCTTGCTTGTCAGAACAAGAGAGTGGTCTGGTTTTTCTTCGCAAAGTGAGGTTCGTGTGCTTGGTGAATGTAAGTGTCAATTGTGTCAACGGTTCTTTCAATGTAGAGGGAGAGGGTGGAAGTGAGTCCCAAGTTGGTTGGGATGAAGTCTGAACTCGGCTAGGAACATTAAAGACAATAGGACGTGCACAAATTCTGGAGGAGAATTCAACATGGGTGTGGTAGTCACAATACATAAGGTAAGATAACACGTACAACATTCAGCGGATGAGTCCACACGAGTGCAACGGTTATTACAACAAGTTTTATGTGAAAGGTCTCTCTAGTGTCTGGGAGAGTAGTTTACATGGGTAAGACAGCGTTAGCAACATATACAACACATTTCCATTAATAGATTATGCATTACAACAAGTGAAATAGTTCAGATGTAAAGCACAGGTTAAAGAAACATGAATCACAAGTGTTGAAGATTACTCTTACAACAATTACAATACATGCGTGAAAACTTGTTGGCCTGTTGGCAGGCTTCTAAATTAAGCGAAAGTTCCAAGACACATTGTTACACCATACATCACTAACCTCATATGAGGGGTGTTGGAGCCACTACTTACTCCTCAAAGGAAAGATTACAAACTCTCTTGGCTATGTGGGAGGAGCTGAGGTGAAAAAGTCCTTTTCATGTACAAATGAGGGGGTATTTATAGCCAAGGGTGAAATTGACCCTTGTGGTTGTTCGACTACCCTCATCACTGTTTGACTTCCATGAATTTTCGACTTTACATGACTCTTTGTACAACAAGTGGGTCTCTTGGACTTCCACATTACATTCCATTTTTTCAACATGGCCCATAGTAGAGATGTGGACAACGTGACTCATGACATGACTCAACATGACAGTGCTGGTACATCCGTGCTATTGTTGGATTGCATGTCGAGCTGTAGTGTTGGTGGCTGATGGATGTCTTCATGGTGTATCACAGCTTCACCTCTGCATGGCAAAGTGTGTTAAGTCTTCGATGGTCATTGGTTTTCTTGATGATGCTTTGGCATGTTGTTCCTTGCTTGCATGTTGGAAGGCTTGACAGGCTCATCTATTCACGAAAGGTGCATGTTCGTCCGTTCATTCGTCCATGAGCACATCCTGCATGTTTGCTCAACCGTCCATTCGTGAACACATCTTTGCATGATCATCCATTCTTGAGCATATCCCCTCACATGCATCGTTCGTTCGTCCTCGGTGAACGTATCATTCTACATGTGCTCCCCTTCGTTCGTCCCTTTCGTTGTCATGCTGTGTTTGTTAGTGTGCTTGTGCCTGCAGTCACTCATGACGAGGTGACATCAAATCCAAAAAATGTTCTAGTCTATCATGACACATGATCATTTTGGATGCAGGTGACCGGGAGAGGAAGCAAAGTTGCATAGCGGGATGATGGCTCCAGGCACTGCTGATGAAAATTGTGCAAGAGTCATTGAGTGATGAAGATGAGCAATCCAAGTCGACAGTGACTGCTTGCGAGGTCTGGCTCCGCTGGAAGGAAAAATTGCACAAATTTTGGAAGGGACAGTCTGGGCTGCCAGAAGAAAAGGTAGGAATAATCTACATAGTTTTTGGAATGAGCGGGAAACAGGGACTGGAAGGAAAAATTTGTGCAATTTTCAGGAGGAACAGGCTAGGCTGCAAGGAGGATCAGCAGGCAAAAATTGCACAGCTTTAGGGGGGAAATGGTCGGCAGCCTGGTAGTCAAAACTGTGCAATTCCCAGAGGGAACTGGTAGTTGCTACTTGGTCACTGGTAGTAGAAACTGTGCAATTCCCAAGGGGAACAGGCAGTCTGCTGCTGGGAGACTGGTGACAGAAAATGAGCAATTCCTGGAGGGAACTGGTAGTCTGTTGCTAGGAGCTGGCGGTGAGGAAAACTACACTAAGGCTGATAACCTATCCTGCTGATCATCTTTGCGTATTTTCTGAGCTGAGTAGACTTCTGTCCAACAGAATGTATGCTCATGAAAACTGTGCAATTTCCTAGATGAGCAGTCGGTCGACTGTTGGGAGGACTGACTGGGAAAACTACACAATTTTCTGAGGGAGAGAGGGAGAGGCACTTGGTGTTTGTTCGACCTATATGCACAATTTCCTCAGTCAGCAGAGTAGGCAAGGTTAGTAGCCTCTATGCAATTTTGGAGGGGAGTTACTCCCGAGGTGGCTGCTGAGTCCAACTGTCCAGGTGGTCAGCATGAAAGCTGATTGGTTTTCTTGCAATCAACACAACTTAGAAAGATTTGCTTGGTGATTCTACATTGTTCTGGGTGACAATCGATTGAGTCAATGGTGGGGTGATGGTCTGACTGTCAGAGGGGAGTCTGGTTGTTAGAACTTCAGCAAAATGACTAAGTGTGTGAACGATCGAAAGATTCATAGGTGATCATACAACACACACTCACATGACTCGACGAAAAAATGACTCAACACATCTAGACACACATGTTCAACACGACCGACTGACGGTGCAAGCCACAAGCGCAACACTCGTGATTGATCGTTGATTGACCATGAAAACGCTTGTGTGACAGTGAATGTGACTCTGTGGGTGAGTGCGACAAATGCTTTCATAGCAAACATAACAAGTACACATGAAGCGAAGACTTTGAGCATAACCGGAACATGGTCGCAAGCATGACTTAGACACCAACATGCAGAAAATCAGGGGAAATGAACAAGCAAAGTGGATGCAAAGAATCACATGGGCTCACAGAGTGAACCTAAGGGTGTGCAGTCATCAAGTGAAACTCCAAGGGAGGCTCCGAAATTAGGTGCAAGCTAAAATTTTGGAGGGTGGTTATAGCTGCTACAATAGAAAGATATATTGTGAATCCTAGAGGGTGGTGTCTCGGTTTAGGACCTAGTGATCCCGAGATCAAACTGTGGATTGCAGTAAAGCCTGAAAAAGTAGGAGACAGGAAAATTCCTCACAGTGTAGGTGGGAAAATCTGATGGAATCCATACTTGTTACGTCCTAGTGATCTGGTGGAGATCATGGTAAATCTTGTTATCACATGTTTATTGTCTTAACCTAGTGATCCAGGATGGATTATGGTAAAGCCTAGATTCTATTGATGAGGGTGAGGTGGTTTAATTTTGGGATGCTCTAGTTGGTTTTTTTGGTTTGATTCCCACATTAATGCTTGGAATATGGTACCGGGGTGAATGGCTAAAGAGATATTTGGCTTGTCCATTCTATCGTTGGGTGGAATGTGTTAGTCTCATCCCCAGATGGATTTTGCATTCAATAATGAGAGGTTCTATCCTTGATATCTTATGTATAAATGTACTGGTTTATATGTGGATTTTATGGCTGATGTATCCTTGATATTTTTGTTGCTATTCTGTTGGTTATAAGCATGTATTAAGATAGTGATGATGTATGACTATCCTCATGTTTTGATTTTTAAATGAATGAAAAATGTATCTATGACCTAATAGATGATAATGCAACTAATGATATAAGGGGCCAATTATTCTTAGTGATTCTCAGATAAGGATGAGATCCCTATGCTTAGATTTGTTGTTTACACATGTAAATTACATATTTGTGATATGTTTGATGAAATACTTGTCATGGCTAGTAGGGGTCCAGTCAAGCCTTTGATTAAGTAATTGCATTGTATCATCATTCCCTTGTTATCTCTCTGTTGCAAAGGTGTCATTTAATTCTAGGCAGTGACGTAGGCTCTAGGCTTGAAAAAGTGGCTCAAATCCCAGGGACATTGGAACAACACTGAGAAAAATAGTCCCTAAAAGCTGGCACACCATGATGTGGGATTGTCGAAAGCCTTCTAGACACATGCATGCCCATATCATGGGAGCGTCTGAGGGTTAATTTGTCTAAAAACTCAGTGGGATGAAGGGGCTGGTTAGCTAAGAGGTTGGGATGGTTTCTTGGAGTCTTGTTACTGACGTGGAGGTTCTGTATGTTTTGTTTTCTTTGATTCCACTTGCTTAAGGTCACACAATAGGTTGAATCCCATCATAGTAGCCCCTTATCACATGTTTACCCCAGTTGGTTCGTTACTTGGGTAGATGTGGGACGAGGGTGTTATAGTGTGGCATCAAAGCATGGTTCACCCCTTGGATCATATGGGCAGTGTGTGTTGCTCATGCATTCATGTCAGTTTCACATGTGTTAATCATCCTTGTGGTTTATATTTTTGTTGCATAGGAATGGTGTTGGTCATGGTTGTAGTGATGGTGCCATGTGAAAGGGGATGTTGTTGTTGTGAAGTGTGTCAACATGAGTGTATGATTGGTTACATGTTGTTTATGCTTGCGTATTGCCAGTATACATTGGTATGGTTGTTGTTGTCATGCAGGAGGTCATTTTATGTGTAGTTTATATGGTCATGCATTGATAACTGGACTCTAGCTAGATTGATGGTTACATGGTTATATTCTTATGTATTATATGTATATATATTGTTATGATTATGTTATACATGTACTATGCTGATTGGTTGATCTTGAAGACGAGATATCATTCCTGTATTTTGCTAAGGTATGGTTGTTTATTGTGATTTGGTTTAGCTAACATAATATGCCTTACAGGAAAGAGATCAAAATGACTAGCAAGATGGTAAACTACAAAGCTTCTCCCTATGAAACAGATGAGCACTATGGTGTTGGGCACTCTTCTAACTTGGAAGACACATTGATAATATTGAAGGAATAAATAAGGAGTTGTAAGGAAGACAATGACAAAATCATGCAGGCACAATAGAAGCAAGCAAAGGTTAATGCAATGCATCTTCAGAGTTTGTCAGAATAGCGACAATAAGGGCCACTTTGGATCAACCATGGGAAGGAGGAAAACACTAATGGAGCATATGGAAGTAGGTCTCATGGTGGTCATAGGTCAGATAGAAATGATATAATGAGAGATGGCATGTTTTTGGATACTCTAGATAGTAGAGGCAATGGATAAAAGTATTAGTCTAGTTCTGGTTCTGATAGGCATCATGATCGTCATCAGTATCACCCTTATAGGAGGAGTGATAGGGGATACTTTTTTGATGATTTTAAGAAAGAAAAGTCACCTAATTTTGATGGAGACTTGAAGAAACCAGAATACGCGGAGGCTTGGATACTTGGGATGAACAAGTTCTTTGAGTTTCATGAGGACACATAAAACATGAAGGCCAAAATTTCTGTCTTCAGCTTGAAAGGTAAAGAAAATATCTGGTGGGAATATGTGAAGTGGGTCAGAGAAATCAAGACGGAGGACTTGTGTTGGCATGAGTTAAAGAGGATTTTCACAAAGAATTACTTGTCAGATAGGTACTACGACAGTAAGGCCAGATAATTCTATGAGCTAAAGATGGCATCAATGATAGATGAAGAGTACATGACTAAGTTCCTGGAGCTATTGAGGTACATACCGTATCTTAAAGATGAGAAGGCTAAAGTTTAGCTATTTATAAGTGGTTTTCCATTAGCATTAAGAGATCATATTGAGTATGATGAGCCTTGGTCACTTGAGGAAGTTATTGGGAAATTGAAGCATTTATATGAACAATCGAAGCGTAAGAATGAATCTCAGGAAGGATGGAAAGGGAAGGATAAGGATAAAGGTAAGGGTAAATGGCAGCCAAAATAACAAGGCCTTAGAATGTAGAAGAGAAAGAAAACATGGCACCAAAAATGAAGTTCAATGCAGCTAGACAAGGATATGGATCACAACATCAACATAGAGGTGATGGTACTTGACAATTGGAGTGTTGGACATGCGGTAAGGAACACCTTAAGAGATATTTTCCACAGAATCAGGGTATTAGTCCTTAGATCTATAGCGCACAAGAGGTGCAAAATGTTGGGGATGTTGGTGAGAGCATTCCTCGTATCTATGCCACACTGGATAACAGACAGGAAGACCATCAGGCATCTATCATTGAGATGGATAGTATCCTTTGTGATCAAGCTGTTTATATTTTTATTGACCATGGATATAATTACAGTTATGTTAGTCCTGACTTGGTGGATAAGTGTGGTTTGAATAAAGAAGTGCATGCAGAATATTGGTTAATGTAGCTGGCTATAGGTACAAAGCAAAGAGTGCATCATTGGGTAAGAGTTTGTGCATTTGAGTTGAATGGCATGTCTACAACAATGCATTTGAATGTATTTCCAGTAGGATCATATAGTATGCTATTGGGTATGGATTGGCTATACCTTCATAGGACCAAGGTGCATTTTTATGACAAAGCCATTGAGTGTGTGGATGACAATGGGGAACCAAGAGAGTTATAGGGAAAGAAGAAAGCCACATCAGTTAGGATGGTGACAACTATGCAGGAAAAGCCCAGTTCTATAGTATTTTTAGGATGTTTTTCCTGCAGATATTTCAGATTTTCCACCTCACAGGGGAAGTAGAATTTTCTATTGAGTTAGTGCCAGGGGCAGCTCCAACACCAAAGCACCTTACAAGATGAGCACACCTGAGTTGGAAGAGTTGAAGTTGCAGTTGAAGGAAATGTTGGAAAAGGGATACATTAGGCCAAGTGTATCACCTTGGGGTGCACCAGTATTGTTTGTGAAGAAGAAGAATGGTACTCTCAGATTGTGCTTTGACTACATGTAGTTGAACAAAGTGACCATCAAGAACAAGTATTCGTTGCTGAGGATTGATGATTTGTTTGATTATCTGAAGGGAGGAGCAGTGTTCTCAAATATTTATTTGAGATCAGGATACCATCAGGTATGCATCAAAGATGAGGAAATTTACAAGACAACTTTAGGGACTAGATATGGGAATTATGAGTTTATTGTAGTTCCATTCAGCCTGACTAATGCTCCGACTACATTTATGTGCTTGATGAACAATGTATTGCATCCCTATTTGGATAAGTTTGTTCTTGTGTTCATTGATGACATATTGGTATATTCTAAAACTAAGAGCATGCCAAGCATTTGGCAGCAGTGTTGATATTGTTGAGAGAGCATCATTTGTGTGCTAAGCTCAAAAAGTGTAGTTTCTTTCAAACTGAGGTACACTACTTGGGACATTTTGTCTCCAAGGAGGGCATAACACCAAATCCAAAAACGATAAGGGCCATCATGGAGTGGGAATCTCCCAGGAATGTGGATGAGGTGAGATTGTTCAAGGGATTGGTAGGTTACTACAGGAAGTTCATCACGAACTTATCACAAATTTATTATCTTATCACATCATTGTAGAGGAAAGGTAAGAGGCTTGAATGGACATAGAAGTGTACGGCCATTTTTTAGCAACTCAAGTAGCTGTTGACACATAAACCAGTGTTAAAGATCGTAGATCTAGACAAAGAATTTGTAGCATGTACAAATGCTTGTAAGAGAGGACTTGCTAGAGTCCTTATGCAGGAAGGACATGTAGTGTTCTATGAGTCACGAAATCTAAACGAGCATGAGCAGAATTGTCTGACGCATGATCTTGAGTTGGTAGCAACCATACATGCATTGAAGATGTGGAGGCACTATCTTCTTAGAAGGATGTTTGTATTGATAAGTGATCACAGTGGGTCGAGATACTTGTTTGACCAGCTGAATATGAATGCCAGGTAGGTTAGATGGTTGGCTATGATCAACGAGTTTTATTTTGAGATAAGATACATCAAAGGAAAGGAGAAAAAGGTCGCATATTCTCTTAGCAGGCAGATACAGTAAATCATATAGCAACTATGAGTTCCTATGGGACCAATCTACAGGATAGGATCTTATAGGTAGGTTAGCAGGATGTCAGGTATATGGAGATTATGCACATGTTGCAGCAGAGTACAGGTACAGGTACATGTAGTCATATAGGTACAAGTGCATGTAGTAGTATAGGTATAGGTACAGGTACATGTATAGGTGAAGGTGCACAAGATATTGAATATTGTCTTAGAATGGATGGATTGGTCAAGTTTAGAGACAAGATATATGTGCTAGACAACAGTGAGCTCAAGAAGGGGATCTTGATGGAGTTTCATGTGAAACCATATGCAGGTCAACCAAGTTATCAAAATACATTGACCGCAGTGAAGAAATTTTATTATTGGTTGAATATAGAGAAGGATGTGGCAGAGTTTGTGGCTAAGTGTTTTGATTTTTAGTAGGTGAAGGAAGAGTGTAAGCATCCAGGTGGACTGCTACAGCCGATTGAGATTCTAGAGTGGAAAAGGTTCGGTCATTTCCATGGAATTTGTCACAAGGTTTCCGAGGACAGTGAGACAACATGATTCCATCATGATAGTGGGGGATAGGTTGAAAAAGATAGCACACTTAATTCTAGTGAAGTCCACATTCTCAGCTAGCGATGCAACATATGTATTCATTAGAGCTGTGATTAGATTGCATGGAGTTCCAAAGAGGATTGTGTTAAACAGGGATGCAAAGTTCACTTCCATGTTTTGGAAGGAGTTGTTTGGAGGTTTGGGCGCAAATTTGGCATTCAGTATAGCTTATCATCCGCAGACATATGGATAGACATAGAGGGTCAATAGGATATTGGAGGACATGTAGAGCATGTATGTGATGCATCAACAATGAAAGTGGGAAGAGTATATTCAACTGGTAGAGTTTGATTACAACAATGGGTGTCAAGAATCCTTGAGGATGAGTCTATTTGAGGCATTGTATGGGAGGAGTTGTAACACTACCATCAGTAGGAGTGATCCAATTAATAGGGTGTTGATTGGACCAGACATGTTGGTAGACATGGAGTAAGAAATGTAGGTAATCAAGAAGACTTTAAAAGAAGAACATGATAGGCAGAAGAGATATGCAGATCAGAATAGGTTGTTCAAGGAGTTTTAGGTTGGGGAACAATTATACTTGTGAATCAAATCGAAGAATAGCTCCTTGTGGATTGGATCATGTGCCAAGCCGACATCCCGATTTTGTGGAACTTTTAGGATTATTGAGAGGATTGGGTCAATAGCCTATCAAATTTGCATGTCTCTGATAGTGAAATTCCATGATGTTTTCCATGTGTCATTGCTTAAGAAGTATGTTAAAGATGTTGAACATGTGGTTGACTGGTATGTATTGTAGGTGGAGCCAGATGGAGAATTCTAGTTGGAGCCTTAGTGTATATTGCAAAGAAAGGTGCTCATGCTCTAGAACTAAGAAATAGAGTAGGTTAAAGTGCAAGGGAGTCACTTTGGACCCTATGAAGCTACATGGGAGATGGCGTATTAGATGCGGGCTATGTATCTTTCATTATTTGTCGGTTGAGGCAAAGTGGATTTGGTATGATGTTTGGTATATGTTTTGTCATATGTTTGGGTAATGTTTTGATATATGTAGATATGTATATGGATTTAAATATTGCCACGAGCTATGTTATAAAGATCCAATAAGCGGTATGGCTATCATGTCATTATGGTTGTCATGTTGTTATGTTGTCATGTTGGTTTTCTTTTTAGCAGGGTGATCATTGTAAATACTGTATCGAGATATGTTATAAAGTTCCATCATCAATATGTCTTCTTTTAGTGGTTTTTTTGAGGGATAGGTGTGGTTGAACACTAAGGATGGTGTCCCCCAAAGGGGAGTTTCTGTAATAGCCTTAGTGAAAATTCAATGTAATAAAAGTTAATAAAGGAAAAATAGTAGCCATGGTTGATGGGACACTTATTCCAAGCTGAATGTTGGGAAAAATATCCTAATGGGTGTTCATTTGGTTTATTATGGATAAAGAATTTAGAAAAGGAAATGGCTAAGGCTTTGGAAAAGCAAAGTGGAATTTTGGCACATTTATTTATGAAAATTAGGAGAAAAGGAAGGTGAAAGGTCACAGGTTGCATGTGAGGATAAAATTGAAGGAAAATAATGGAAAATGAAGAAAATAGAGGCCTAATTGATAAAAAGGCTTATGAGGATCAATTTGTAACCTTTTCTCATTTCAGTTTTGGAGCTCTCTCATTATTCTCTCTCTCTCTCTCTCATTCTTGGATACAAACTTTTCTTGGAGCACTTTAGCATTGGATCAGGAAAGGTGAAGAAAGCAAGAGGAAGGAACAAGAAAGGAAGAGTAGGATCAAGTAGGTACAACAAGATTCTTTGCAGGTATAGATTTGCGTGTGTGTTTTCCTTACTAGATTTGGAATGCATGGTATTGCATGTGGTTATTTTGTTGTTATGGCATGGGTTTTGCTAGGTGTGATAGTATTTTCAGCCTAGCCTTGCCATTTCTGGATAGCCATGGTGTGATGGGGCTCTCATGTTTTCATTGAGTTGGATTGCCAGATGGATTTGAAGCTGAGTGAGGTGGATCTCCAAATGATAGAACACATGGCCTAGTGACCCTTGAACCAGACTATGGGTTGCAGTAAAGTAGGATTTTATGTTGCCTTAGTGGGACTAGGAATCCTTGACTATGAATGGTAGGATATATGGTAAATCCTAGAGGTGGTTTCCCTTGATTAGGCCTAGGAATCCTTGTTGGGAAATGCCAGGATATATGGTAAAGCCTAAAGTGTGGTGTCTCATTTTAGGGCCTAGTGATCCCTGGATCCTATTGTGGATTGTGGTAAAGCATGAGAGACTAGATAGGAAAATTCTACACGATGTAGGTGGATAAATCTGGTGGCATCCATGCTTTTTTTGGCTTAGTGATCTAGTGGAGATCATGGTAAAGCCTGTTATTACATGTTTATTATGTTAGCCTAGTGATCCAAGATGGATTACGGGAAATCCTGGTTTCTATTGATGAGAGTGTGGTGGTTTAGCCTCGGGCTTCCCTATTTGGTTCTTTTGGTTTTACTACCACATTCATGCTTGGAATATTGCACAGGGGTGAATGGCAGAAGAGAGATTTGGCTCAGCCATTTTATGGTTGGGTGGAACATGGAGTCCCATCCTGGGTTGGATTTTTCATTCAATAATAAGAGGTTCTCTCTTTGATATCTTATGTATAAATGTGCCGGTTCTATGTGGATTTTATGGTTGATGTATACTTGATTTTTTGTTGTTATTATGTTGGTTATAAGCATGCATTAGGACAGTGATGATGTATGGTTGTCCTCATGTTTTAATTTGTAAATGAATGAACAATGTATATATGATGTAATAGATGATAATGAAGCTAATGATATATGGGATCAATGCTTCTCTGTGATTATCAGATATGTATGAGACCCCTATTCTTAGATATTTTGTTTACACTTGCAGATTACATATTAGTGATATGTTTAACGAAATTCTTGTCATGGATAGTAGGGGTCCAGTCAAGCCTATGATTAAGTAATTGTAATTATATCATCATTCCCTTGTTATGCTTTTATTATGAAGGTGTCATTTAATTCTAGGAAGTGAACTAGGCTTTGGGTGTGAAAAAATGGCTCAAATCCTGGGGACACTGACACGACACTGAGCAAAATAGCCCCTGGACACTGGCACACCATGCTGTGGGAGCATCCAAAGCCTTTTGGATGCATGCATGCCCATATCATGGGAGCATCTAGGGGTTAATTGATATAAAAACTCAGTGGGACCTAGAGGTTGGTTACCTGAGAGGTTGGGATGGTTCTTGGGAGTCTTGTTACTAATGTAGAGGGTTTGTATGTGGTGCTTCCATCGATTCCACTTCCTTAAGGTCACATAGGAGGTTGAATCCCATCATAGTAGCGTCTCGTCACATGTTTACCCTAGTTGGCTGGTTACTTGGGTATATGTGGGAGGAGGGTGATACAACCTCGCTCCTACCAAGCATGGTAATGACTCTATATTTGTGGTTGTGGACAAATTTTATAAAATGGCTATATTAGTGGCCTAAAAGAAGAGTTTCACAATAGAGGGCATTGCCAAACACGTTTTTCAATAAGTGTGGTTACTTTTTGGGATCTAACATACCATTATGTCATATCGGGATAGATACTTCCTACGCATATTTTGATCGAACTTCTGGACACTATTAGACACCAAGCTCACCAAGTCAACTGAATTCCATCCCCAGACTAATGGTGAGACACTGGATCTCAATAGCATGATAGTGCACATACTTTTCATGTACAAATACAAGAATCCACAAGCATGGGATGAGAGCCTTCCCTATGTGTAGCACAATTGTAACAGAGTCCCCATAGCTCGATTGGTCATAGTCCCTTTCAAGTGGGTCTGGTATTTCAACCATTTTTCTCGATTGATGTTGCCATGCATTATTCGATGTCATAGACAAACTCCACACATGTATATTCCAAGTCTAATAAAGAAACTAGGTTTACTGAAGACATCCTACACATCTTCCAATAGTTTAATGACATCTTGGAGAATTCCAAATCTAAGTACATGTAGTGGCATGATCAACATCGGGTACCACATAAGTTTTAGGTGGGCGACTAAGTTTGGTTGCATTTGTAGAAAGAATGCCTTACTGGAGCCCATCGAAATATCTAACCACTCTCATATGGGTCTTACACCATAACTAAGGTTGTCGGTGACAACACTTTGAAGTTCAACATTTCCCATTCCTTGGCCTACACCTAGAGTTCAATGTGGACTGTCTTTGTCCATACATTCCACCATTGTTGGACCCATTAGACATTGGATAACAACTAACACCAATAAATCTCAACCCAAACTGCATGGAATAGGACACAACTGATCAAATTATGCATACACAGATCAAGACCAATCAAAAACAAAAGATCCAATTGTATTAGGTTGTCAAATCTATCCAATGCCTGCACCAAGGCAAGTGGCTCACTAGGGACTAGGTTTAGTAGAAGTTTCCCCATCTCATGGAGGCACTCAAAACAATGGGCATAATTGCTTCCTAAGGGAGGAGGACTGATCCAAGTGGATATTGGTGGCCACCTTTCTATTCCACTTGGACCCTCACCATTGTTTCTCTTAGTTTCCTTAATTGTGGCACAATTTACTATTTTTTGTAGTTTTTCGGGTCCTAAACTTCCGAAGTCATTTTGAGGCCCTAAACAATGTTTTTTGGAAACTGTGCGAACCCATAATGTATGCTAGGGGTTTTCAATAAAATGTTGTAGTCGTTGGATATATATTTATATCGATGTATTATACGTATCAAACGAAGATCGTATGCCAATATTACAACCCCATGAAGTTAATGTACCAATCTACCCTAATGGGGCCCAGAGACTTTTGGTGCTTCATCTTCTAGGGTTAGGTTTTTCAATGATTAGGGTTTTCCATAGTTTCTCAATAATAAATAGGCCTTTGAGCCCTATTGTAACATATTTTATAAGGCATGTAGCCACCACATCTCTTATTAGAGATTAGCTACCATCACCCGAAATAGTTTATTACCATCATGCATGTAACAGTTTTAAGTACTTATTATTTAAGTTTTTTTTTTTTCGCTCTAAATTTTTGTTTCTATTTGTATTTTTATCTTATTCGTCTTTCATATATTTGAATAAGTGGTATGAAAGCAGTTTTCTTTTTCTCTATATTTTTGTGCATGTCCCTAATGAGGTTGGGGTATAAGGAGTTGGAACTTAAATTGGTTAAACCCTTGCAAGACCATCCCCGCTGACACCGATGGCCTCCCATAGCGGAAGAAAGGAATATTAGGGAGAAAAAGATCATATCAAACTACTGCTCGAAGAAGACCTCGAGTGGCAAAGTAATGAGATGATGGACAACTTTCTGAGATCCTTCAACAAATGCCCACTGATGACGCATATTCATCTAGGAGTACCTTGGATGCACCACCCCTTTCAACATACAAGTGAACTTCGATATCCATATATTTAAAGTTCAAATAAATGTAGATGTTGTAGATAAATGGTTGAATATACTGGAGGGTTTTTTTCACTCCATACTTTCTCTGATAGGGAGAAGATTACTTTAGCCCTGCTTAAGGTTGCTCCCCATGTCAAGGACTAGTGGGAAACTTATCATGAGAAAAGGGTTGAGGAACCCTCTCTATTCATAGTTGCACTCAGTTGGAACTCTTTATGAGATTTTGTCAAGGAAAAATATTACCTCGTGGGTAGCTATGAGGATAAATACATACAATGGACCACATTACGGTAGCAAAGGAACCAAGATGTGCATGATTTCACAAATATTTTTCATACTCTACACACAAAGTTGGGTATCAAACAATTTGAGTAACATATGGTTCCCAAGTACCATGGATGTTTGCACAAATACATTTAGGATGAAATGGAGTTCCTAAAAATCTCCTCTCTTGGTGCATCATACCGATATGCTGCCAATATTAAACAAAAAAATAAGTAGAAGAAACAAGACTTTGGATCTATCAATTCGAAGCAGGGAAAAGGCACCTCAAAACCATAGAACAAGGGAAAATCTAAGGCGAGTTCATGCAAGACATCCGATTGAAGCCACAAGAAAATAATAACACCATGAAGATGAAGAAGGACATAGGGAAGTGGTATGCGTTCCATAAGACTCCCACTCATAACATAAGTGAGTGTCATGCCAAGCAATCAGGAGTGGCCGTTTGGATTCAGATGCATGTTTTGACTTAGAGTTAGACCCTAACAAGGGGACTAAAAAAGGGAAGAAAATTATTGATGCACAACCTAGTGCCACCATTGACACGACCAAGGTCGAGAAGATTGAGCCTGAAGACCCAGAGGAAGGGGAGTGTCTCTTCCACTCACAGACATGGGTGAAGGGGTCTCTATTGCAGTTCATTTTCAAAAGAGGGAGAAAAAATAACCTCATCTCAGTACAAGTCATTAAGAAGCTGAGCTTTCTGACCACACAACACCCACAAACATACACCACCGAGTTCCTCCACCAAGGATAAGATCTCCACGTGATCTAGGTCTGAGTGTGATGAAGGACCCTTCCAAGACCTTTTACTTTCGTGATGTGTTAAATTTCATTTTAAGAGAACATTAATGAATACATCTGCATGCAGAAAAGAAGAGGAACATAACAATCATCAACAACATAAAAACAAAAGCCGTTGATAACGGAGTTCATCCAGGAGGGACTACGTCTCTGGGACCCAGTGTCAAGATGGTGTAGGCCGCTGCATTAAGTGCTGTCAATAATGGTGATGTACACAAGAGATGATGTCGTGATCATACAAGGAAAATTCCCTCACGTGGGAGTGGCTCTAAGAGATGTTCCACTACAGGAACCCTCAGTCAAAAGACTCCTATCAGTATGCCACAAAACTCATGCATGATGAGCATCCCGCCAACATGGAATAAAAGGGATGTCAAAACAAAAACATGCATGATGACAACAAGAGTATCCTAGAAACATACAACAAAGGGATCTCAAAGCATAACATGACAAATTATGACAGCAAGTACATCACATAAAAGATCCCGCATCACATCAAGCAAGGAATCATGAAAACATGTAATAAACAAGATCCTGCATCAACATCAATCAAGGATCTATGCAGTACAATGCATAAAGAAGAAGTACATGGACACATCATATGTTAGGCCCCTATACTACTAGTGTAACCCCTTATTATTATTAGTACAAACCACTTATTATATTGATGTACCCATGTAGTGCCCATATTGTTACTATTGTGCCACATAGAAGCCCACTATTGTTATTGTTGTGCCCTACAATATTATTGTTATGTAGGCTTTGATTGTATTGGGACCACTTAGACTCCTATATATAGAAAGGAGGTATTTTCATTTGTATCATCCAAGAATTGTTCATTTATGTAATGTAAAGGAGGTTGCCCCCTCGAAGAGGCTGAATTCTAAGGCGTGGATCTCTCTTTTCTATCTTTTTGTGAGCTGGTTTCATAACATTTGATATCAAAGCTTTGGATTCTAGGGTTTCGCTGCTCCAAACAGGTCATCGTGGCATTTTCGCTATAACTTTGTTTCTGTGACATTTCAGAAGTCGCAAAAAAAACCCATTTGCGAAGAATTGGCGCTGAACCTTGGGTCCGAATTTCAGAGCTTTTCGCACGATATTTTCGGAGATATGATCTGAGGAAGTTGGTCTTTTTGCAAGACTCCTGAATTACAGTCAAAACAGGTGACCTGGGGAAAATCATCATAACTTTCTCTCTGAGGATCGGATTGAAATTTCGTAAAATGCTACAGAAAGACGACGAACTGTAGTTTCTTGTGGGTGTTTTTTAGATCCAAAGGTCGAAACAGTGACTCGCAGCACGTCGTACAAGTTAGCTCTACTAAACTAGTCTATAATCAAGTCACTGTGGGAGATTGTCCATAACTCTTTCTTGGAGAATCCAATTTGGATTAGACTAGTGGCATTGGAAAGAGGACACAGAGGGCTACTACAGGTAGAAATTTCAGAACTTAAATATCCACAATTACAGAGTTACAATTGTTTCAAGATTGAGGTCCTAAAATCAAGAAAAAACAAGATGAGGAAGTTTGATGGCAAGGATCCGGCAAATTGGATACTTCAGATGGAGCAATATTTTGATCTACATGGTGTACAACTATTACAAAAGGTATGTATTGCATCTTCATATTTAAAACCAGATCAATTTTTATGGTATAAAGGGCTTTGTTCTCGTAAAAAACTTGTTACGTGGTCAATTCTCACGGAGGAAATGATAGCACATTATGAGGATACAAAGAGCAACACCTTCTTTAGAGCAACACCACAACAATTGGAAAGAGTAAAAGGGCTTTGTGACATATTGGAAAGTAAAATTATGGCAACAAATAAGTCTACCCCTCACAACTATAAAGATGGAAGTGTTGTTTCTCCTAGCCTTCCACAACCTACAAGGGTTACTCCACAACAATTGGAAGAAAAAAGAGAAAAAGGGCTTTGTTACAATTGTGATAGCCAATGCACTAAAGGTCATAAGTGTGCTGAGAAGAAATTATTTTACATAGAATATGAAGAGAAGGAAGAAAAGGATCAAGAAACATCAAAAGAAGAAGATATACACCAGGACCCCACCACAGAGAAAGAAGCAATGAATCAGACCATATCTTGTGAAGCATTGGCAAGAATTACCACTCCTCAAACTCTCAAGATAGAAGGACATATCAAGAAGAAAAAGGTGCAAGAAGTGAAATATCACACCGAGAAAGAAGAAATGAATCCAACCATATCTTATAATTCATCGGTCGAAATTACTACTCCTCAAACTATCAAGATAGAAGGACATATCAAAAAGAAAAATGTTCAAGAAGTGAAAGATCACATCAAGCATCAAGAAATGAATCCGACCATATCTTGTAAAGGATTGGAAGAAATTACCACTCCTCAAACTCTAGATATAGAAGGACATATCAGGAAGAAAAAGGTTCAAGCAGTGAAAGATCACATCAAGCATCAACAACAAGTTCTCCAAATTTTAAAGGATAGCGACACTTCAGTGCAAAATCAAATGAAACAACAAGTAGATCAACATTGTAGTGAAAAATGTTTTGATTGGGTATTTTTACTGCTACATCTCAAGCAAGCTATTTATGAGAAAGAAATGTTGGCAATACTACATGCACTTAAAAAATGGCGACCTTACCGAATGGGAAGACTCTTCAAGGATGAGGATATGGAAGCATTGTTTTGTGTTATCTCTATTATCCAACCAGATTGGATAAAAGAAGCAAAGGATGAATGGAACAAGGACAAAGAAGTATGGCCACTTATTCAAAAGTTGCAAAAGTTCCTAATTCAAACAATATTGCCAGAAATTGAAGAGGAAGGAAAAATCATATTGGAACCTGGAGCAGTCACAGAAACAAGAACTCGACAGCTACGAAATCGATCAATTTTAGAGTATCTCATCAAGTGGAAGAACTTACCTGCTGAAGATTCCACATGGGAGGACAAGAATTTTATACAGAAGCATCAAGAACTACTCAAGCGTTGAGGACAACGCTTTTTGAAGGAGAGGGGCATGTTAGGCCCCTATACTACTAGTGTAACCCCTTATTATTATTAGTACAAACCACTTATTATATTGATGTACCCATGTAGTGCCCATATTGTTACTATTGTGCCACATAGAAGCCCACTATTGTTATTGTTGTGCCCTACAATATTATTGTTATGTAGGCTTTGATTGTATTGGGACCACTTAGACTCCTATATATAGAAAGGAGGTATTTTCATTTGTATCATCCAAGAATTGTTCATTTATGTAATGTAAAGGAGGTTGCCCCCTCCAAGAGGCTAAATTCTAAGGCGTGGATCTCTCTTTTCTATCTTTTTGTGAGCTGGTTTCATAACATCATATACCTCACAACCAAGGGCCATCTGAAGAAGTGGATGTCAAAATGCTGAAGTTGTTCGAACCATCGATCTCAAGGCATCGATTGCATGAAAATGACTGCTCGCACATGAATGTGGACATCTGCACTGACACTTAGAAAAGTGGCTAGAAAAAGAAATGAGAGAATGAAAAATCTGAATACACCATCAGGTTTTTGGCATCGAGTAGTGCAAAATCGACTATCCAAAATCCGAATTCTGAAAAGTTGAGAATCTGGGGCTCAAGGAATCTTTTAGATTCCCCCGGGATTCCTCAAATATTTTGCTCCATGGGTGGACTAGAAATTTGCAACTTAGATGGTGAATCTGATCTTGCCATTGCGATCCCTGTGGAAAACCATGAAAAACAATTATAAACTTGACTATATTCCAACATGGCAAAATTTTACCTCCTTGGGAAATTTCAAGGCTCATGGTTCTACTCCCTGTTTTTGCTACAATCATGGTTCCACGTGCATTCTGAAAATGGCCGAAAAATGAAAAACTCTGATGGAGAAATGGACAACGCCATTGCATTCGTGGCGACGAGAGGTGTTGAATCCATATAAAATTTGTCAAATTCTGACAAAGAGGAAATTTGGCCCTCCTGCAAAATTCATGGTTCCTGCATTAAAAAATAATTAATTTGTCTTGAAAAGCATGCCCGATCCTGGTTCCTCCATCTACCTCAAACTATGTGCAATGGTGAAATTTTGGGTTTATATAAAAATTACTGGCAGAAATACCAATGTAATTCAGTTTGGCTCAATGGTTAAATTAACAAATAGTTTAAGAGGGGTTAGGTGGTCAAACCCTGCCCCTCTCGTTTTGGTTAGAACAAACTACATTAAGAATGGGGGTCAGGTTCGCATTGGGTGGCCCACCCCCAAAATCCTGTTACCTTTGAATAAATTTGGCACATAGTGTTTTTGGTTGGGCATTTAATAATATTTGGGGCCGCTCGCTTGGGGGCCGGCCACGTGGGCCGGGCGGGTTCGACCCCTGCCGGTCCCGTACTCTATTGACGACGCATTGTATTAATGGTGGTTGGCGTTGGGGTGTGGACCGAGTCCAGCGCCGGTGGCCTGCCCACCCCATTAACAATGTGTTGTAACGTTTTAACGTTATATGCAAGAGGTTGGAGGAGGGCTCGGCGGGGTGATGGCCGCTGAGCCAAATTTAATATTAATTTTTGATTATCATTGTGGTTCCAAGCGTTGTGGGGTCATGGCCGCCCACCACTTTTTTTAATATTTTTTTTGTATATTCGCTATAATATGGTTATGAGGGGTGGTGGGGGTGGTGGCCCGCCACCATACAAATAGATTTTTTTTTTGGTTTTTATAAAGAGAGAGGTTGGTTTTAAACTTTTATAAAATAAGGGTCATTGGGAAAATTAACGAGGCTGCATTTTCGACCAATTTCAGGAGCTAGGTTTATGCCTTTGAGTCGGTCAAATTGTAGGACACTTAAACCTGGCCTAGAGCCCAACTTTGACCAAAACTTTGACCGACTCGTTCTCCCTCATACGAGTTCAATTTGACGAACCATTCACACCTCCGCGATCAGGACAACGCGATCTATGCTTTGGTCCCAGGTCGAAGTCATTTTGAGCACTTTTATTTTCGAGCGTTCATAAACCCACTTTGTCCTGTGTGTCTCTCTGGAGCCACCTGGATCAATCCTCCCCATTGTGGAGCTTTTGGTCCTCTAAAAGCATGAAAAATAATCTACAACTTCTTTTTACCTTGTCTGCATCACAAGCATCCTAAAAAAGGTCTCGCTTCCATCTCCTTCACCTTTGTTCTTCAGAGGCTTAAGCGACGAACCGACACCTACTACCTCTGCAACTTGTAGTACATTGTTTTGCAAATTACATGCTTGATTGACATGACCAACTAATGACCCAAATGTCACACACTTGCCATGGGTTTATAACACATACTCGGTGGTCAAGTTTACATCAAGATGGACACAAGACCTCAGTTATGACAACAAGGCCGACACATCATTGTTGCTTCAACAAGTGATGGAAAACACCTCATCACTACAACACATGATTTACAATCATAAGGCCAAACACTATTGTTTTGAAATGTGCTAGAAACATAACATCACTTTTAGAGTGTAAAATGTGACTCAAAATACAACCAGATATCATTGTTGCTGAACAAGTGATGGAAAACACATCATCACTTTTACACTTTAAAATGCAACAAATGATTTACAAAAGAATGACCATGAAATGACAACATGTCTAGAACCATTTTTCACTTATCAATGTGAATGGGTCACCTTCTTGAGGTGGTTTTGTTTGTCGAACAACTGTTCTTCCTGGTTCACGCACCAACACTTTGTATTTAAGGCGCTGCTCTGGATGGAGCCTCTAACATGTGGCTCTTTGATGGCCATTTTTGTCGCAATGACTGCAATAGGTTTTCTTCCTCTAGATTTTCTTAACCTATTTATTTTCATGCTATTGAGAGGGTCTTTCACGCCTCATCCTTTTGAATGCTGCCATTCTTTTCCAACACTTAGGGAATGTATGGTTATGTAATCCACAAAAGGTGCATGTTTTTCGATGCCATGTTTTACGTTCATTATTAACAACATGATCATGATCAAAATGAACATTCGAAGATCGAAAGTGGTTATACCTTCACTTGCTATCTTTGATGTCAGTATGGCGATGAGAGCTTGTCTCAGCGCTCTCCCTGCAATGGGCACTGTCGTGGGATGACGGGGATGTGTTCCCATCATTCTCTTTCCTCGACGATTTCAAGGATGTCTCGGACGACTCTGACACCTTCGAGCACTCTACTTTAGTGTATCTCGATCCTGCAAATCGATGTTCATGCACAACCTCCAAAGGTTGAGTTATGCCTTGGTTATTAACACCAAGTTCTTCTTTCTCCTTGTGCCTCATCCTTGTAAGGAGCCTCACGTTTGTCCCTGTAATTTGGACCTCCAAATCTCCAACGGAAATCATACTATGTGATGATGAAACTAAAAGTAAATCAACATCTTTTACCTCCTCTTTAAATTTGGAAAGAACTGATGAGGGTTGCTCATCATCTGTTGTTGGTGGTTCGCTAACTATCTCGACGCATTCCCCAACTTCCTTTCTAACATACCCAAGTCCTACCTGATGGGGTCATTCCTCTACTTTGATGGGGTTGACAATGCCTTGGCCATTAATGCGCAAGCCTTTTCCTTCATACCCCATTTTATTCAACAATTTGGAGCCAATTCCTGTGGTATGATTTTCAAGAACAAGGAAATCATCATTAGGAAACATACATGAATTTGGAGAACTACATTTTACCTCGCATGGGTCATGCTACAGCTTTTCCAAGGCCTCATCCTTTTCTTTCAGCTATCGTAGCAAACTTTGTTTCTCCTCTTTCTCTCCATGTAGACGCATCTTCAATTTAGCGTTCTCTGTTTAAAGATTATCTTTATTATGCTTCAGTTCTTCCAGGGCCTCTTCCATGGCTTGCAACTAAAGCTGTAATCACTCCTTTTCCTTTGTCTCTTTTTGTAGAGTTTCATACATGATTTCCACTCTTTTGGAAATTTTGAGCATGGTCTCATACATCGTTTTTTCATCCTCTATCACTACATGTTCCATTTTTCACGCTGCAATTCACATCAACACAAAGACCGCTCTGATACTGCTTGATCCAGGTCCGGGTGTGACAAAGGACCCTTCCAAGACCTTTTACTTTTGTGATGTGTTAAATTGCATTTTAAGAGAACATTAATGAATACATCTGCATGCAGAAAAGAAGAGGAACATAACAATCATTAGCAACATAAAAACAAAAGTCGTTGATAACGAAGTTCGTCCAGGAGGGACTACGTCTTCGGGCTCGAATGTCAAGATGGTGTAGGCTGTTACATTGAGTGCTGTCAATAATGGTGATGTACATAGGAGATGATGTCGTGATCATATAAGGAAAATTCCCTCACGCAGGAGTGGCTCTAAGAGATGTTCCACTACAGGAACCCTTAGTCAAAAGACTCCTATCAGTATGACACAAAACTCATGCATGATGAGCATCCCACCAACATGGCATAAAAGGGATGTCAAAACAAAAGCATGCATGATGACAACAAGGGTATCCCAGCAACATACAACAAAGGGATCTCAAAGCATAGCATGACGAATCATGACAACAAGTACATCACATAGAAGATTCTGCATCACATCAAGCAAGGAATCATGAAAACATGTAATAAAAAAGATCCTATATCAACATCAATCAAGGATCTTTGTAGCAAAATGCATAAAGAAGAAGTACATGGACACATCATATACCTCACAACTAAGGGTCATCTGAAGAAACGGATGTCAAAATGATGAAGCTGTTCAGACCATCGATCTCAAGGCATCGATTGCATGAAAATGACTGCTCACACATGAACGTGGACATCTGCACTGGCACTTAGAAAAGTGGCTAGAAAAAGAAATGATAGAATGACAAATCTGAATACATCCTCAGATTTGTGGCATCGAGTAGTGCAAAATTGACTGTCCAAAATCTGAATTCTAAAAAGTTGAGAATCTGGGGCTCAAGGAATCTTTTAGATTCCCCTAGGATTCCTCAAAGATTCTGCTCCATGGGTGGACTGGAAATCTGCAACTCAGATGGTGAATCTGATCTCGCCATTGCGATCCCTGTGGAAAACCATGAAAAACAAGTATAAACTTGACTATATTCTGACATGGCAAAATTTTACTTCCTTGGGGAAATTTCAAGGCTCATGGTCCCGCTCCCTGTGTTTGCTGCAATCATGGTTCCATGTGCATTCTGAAAATGGCTGAAAAATGTAGAACTCTAATGGAGAAATGGACAGTGCCATTGCGTTTGTGGCAACGAGAGGTGATGAATCCATATAAAATTTGTCAAATTCTGACAAAGTGGAAATTTGGCCCTTCTGCAAAATTCATGGTTCCTACATTAAAAAATAATTAATTTGTCTCGAAAAGCATGCCCACTCTTGGTTCCTCCATCTGCCTCGAACTACATGCAATGGTGAAATTTTGGGTTTATATAAAAATTACTGGCGAAAATACCAATGTAATTCAGTGTGGCTCAATGGTTAAATTAGCAAATAGTTTAGGAGGGGTCGGGTGGTCAAACCCTGCCCCTCTCGTTTTGGTTATAAAAAAGTGTATTAAGAATGGGGGTCGGGTCCACATTGGGAAGCCCGCCCCCAAAATCCCATGACCTTTGAATATGTTTGGTGTGTAGTGTTTTTGGTTGGGCATTTAATAATATTTGGGGTCGCCCGCTTGGGGGCCGGCCACGTGGGTCGGGTGGGTTCGACCCCCGCCGGTCTCATACTCCATTGACGACGCGTTGTATTAATGGTAGTTGGAATTGGAGTGTGGGCTGGGTCCACCGCCGGTGGCCTGCCCACCCCATTAACAATGTGTTGTAATGTTTTAACGTTATATGCGGAGGATGGAGTAGAGCTCAACGAGGTGATGGCCGCCAGCCAAAATTAATATTAATTTTTGATTATCGTTGCGGTTCTGGGGGTGGTGGGGTCATGGCCACCCACCCCTTTTTTTAATATATTTTTTTTGTATATTCGCTGTAATATGGTTATGAGGGGTGGCAAGGGTGGTGGCCCGCCACCATATACATAGATTTTTTTTTTGGTTTTTATAAAGACAGAGGTTGGTTTTAAACTTTTAGAAAATAAGGGTCATTGGGCAAATTAACGAGGCTGCAATTTTGATCGATTTCAGGAGCTAGGTTTATGCCTTGGGGTCGGTCAACTTGTAGGACAGTTAAACTTGGCCCACAGCCCAACTTTGACCCAAACTTCGACTGACTCATTCTCCCTCATACGAGTTCTGTTTGACGAACCATTCACACCTCCGCGATCAGGACGACGAGATCTACACTCTAGTCCTAGGTTGAATTCATTTTGAGCACTTTGATATTAGAGTGTTCATAAACCCTCTTTGTCCTGTGTGTCTCTCTAAAGCTAGCTGGATCACCACATTATCCCGTAGTGCCACCTTCCTTATAGCATCAAAACATTCATGGATGAGGTACTATGTGGCATTGCTCCTCTTGAAGTTTGTGATGTATTATTAGGCCAACCATACTTGTGGAAGCATCATGTTGTGTATGAGTCTAGGCCTGACACTATTATTATTAATTTGGGTAATAAGTTATACAGGATACTGAAGGTATACCAACCTACCACCATATCTTTGATCTCTGCTAAGCAATGCAATAAGAACATCTCACAAACTAGGAAATTTGTTTTCTATCTGATTCACTCACAATGTAAGGGGAAGATCATGGCCACATCCATGGCTCCTGGGAAGGGTTCCTCCATTTAGTAGAAGCAGGTAGATAGGGTCATGGAAGAATATAGGGACATCTTATCCTCACCCATAGGGGTACCCTTGCACTATCAGGTCAATCATTCGGTCGATTTGACTCCTGAAGCACCTCTACCCAATGGGATGATATATTGCCACTCCATTTTGGAAAATAAAGAGATCAAGCAGAATATTTAGGAGTTGCTACAAAAAGGGAACATCCAACCAAGTTCTTCACCCTATGGGAGCCTGATTGTACTTATATTGAAGAAGGATGGGACATAGAGGTTCTACATTCATTATCGGGCACTAAACAAAATCACTATCAAGAACAGGTATCCAATCCCATGGATTGATGAACTTCTAGACTAGCTTAAGGGGTCCAAGTATTTCAGAAAGATCGATCTGAAGTATAACTATCACCAGGTTCTAATAAATCCCACAAATGTATGGAAGATCACCTTCAAAT
This sequence comes from Pinus tabuliformis, assembly GCA_031772625.1. Lineage (NCBI taxonomy): Eukaryota > Viridiplantae > Streptophyta > Pinopsida > Pinales > Pinaceae > Pinus > Pinus tabuliformis. The sequence goes on along the minus strand of CM062815.1, from coordinate 600,724,184 downwards.
TGAAGGAAGGCATTTTTGAATGGTTGGTCATAACCTTTGGGTTGAAAAATTCCCCTGCTACTTTTATGAGGTTGATGGATTGCGACCCTTTATGAACTCATTTATGGTTTTTTATATAGAAAACATCATCAACTGCAACACAAGTTGGGTAGAGAACTTGTAACATAATTGGAAGATCCTTCAAACAACGCAACAACACAAACTATGTGCCAACTTGGAGAAATGCACATTTGGCATGAGATAGGTCCAATATCTGGGTTACATAATAGATGTGTGAGGTGTGCATGTGGATTTGGCTAAGATCCAAGTCATTCGAGATTGGCCAACCCGACCACTCTAAAATAGCTTTGTAAATTTTTGGGCCTTACACATTTTTATGGGAGGTTTGTGTTGGGATTATCCCATACGACTTGCCCTTTTAGTTAGATTATGAAGGGTGGAGCAAAAGGAAAGTTTTCTTGGCTTGAGTCCAATAGAAGGAATTCATTGAGTTGAATCATATCCTTTTCTCTGCACCTATACTCACATTTCCAAACCTACAAAAATGATTTGAAATTGAAACAGATGCCTCTGACTATGCTATTGGTGTAGTCCTCACCCAACACGAGCATCTGGTGGCCTATCATAGTGAGACACTTTTCGATACAATTCGTAAGTACCCCACATATGATAAAGAGATTTATTATATCATGCAGGCTTACCAACAATGGAAACATTACATTCTGGGGAAGGAGAAGATCATCCAAAATGATCACTGACCTCTTTACTTTATATAGACACAAAGGAAGTTGAAGAACGATCACCATCAGAAGTGGTCTACATATCTGCAATGATTCCACTTGAACATTAAATATAAAAATGATGACACCAATCATGTTGCATATTTACTCATTCGCCCCCCAGTTGTAGCATTTACTATTATTCTCAACTCTTGTGGCCATGAAAAATTTGGATGGTAGCAACTATATAAAAATGAACTAGATTTGTCCACCACATACCAGATGCTAGTGGATGGCATGAAAGTTCCATATTTCCACCTCAAGGACACATTATTATGCTATCTAGGACACTTTTTTGTTCCTTCAAGCAAGTGTGCCAAGATAAGTTGGGAAGCACACTACAGTCGGGTTGCAAGACACTTTGGTGTGGAGAAAATTGTGGTCGTACTACATAAGTATTTTCATTGGCAAACACTCTAACAGGATGTTTGAAAATATATCAGATCCTACACTACCTATTACATTTCCAAGCCAACCATCAAGAAGCAAGGCCTGTATAGTCCTTTTCGAACTCCCAACCAACCCTGGGAGTCCATCTCCATGGGCTATCTATCTGGCCTCCTTTCTACGATGCATGGCAATAACTGTGTATTTTTGGTTGTGGACGATTTTTCTAAGATGGTTATGTTGGTGGCCTAGAAGGAGAGTATCACACCAAAGGAAACTACCAAACCATTCTTTGAACGAGTGTGGGTACATTTTGGGATTCCACAGACCATTATTTCATATCATGATAGCAAGTTGATGAGCACATTTTGGTCGAGCCTCTAGACATTATTGGTCACCAAGCTCATCAACATGACTACATTCCATCCCTAGATTGATGGCCAAACAAAGGTCATCAATAGGCTGATAGTGAACATGCTCCACATGTAGAACTCCAAGCATCCATGAAGCTAGGATGAGATCCTTCCCTATCTACAACACCACTATAATATAGCTCTCTTGACTGGTCAAAATCCCTTTCAAGTGGTTCTAGGATTTCAACCATTGTGTATGATTGATGTTGTCATGCCTCATGCGAATACATATACATAATCCACACATGTACACTCTGAGGATGATAAAGAAACCAGTTTTATTGAGTGCATCTATCACATCTTCTAACAGGTTCACAACATCTTGGAGAAGTCTAATGCCAAGTACAAGCAGTGACATGATCAACATTATGTGCCACATAAGTTTCAGGTGGCTGACAAATTTGGGTTGCATTTGCAAAAAGAATGGCATGCCAGAGGCCATCGAAATATTTGACCACTCTGATACGAGCCTTACACCATCACCAAGGTTGTGGGTGATAACACTTTTGAGCTCAAAATTCCCCCATTCTTTGGCCTGAACCCAATTTTTAATGTGGACCTCCTTCACCCATACCTTCCACCATTACTGGACAGATAAGTCATTGAAGAACAACTAACACCAATAAATCTCAACCCAGACTACATGGAACAAACCACAACTGATTTGATTATAGACACATAGATCAAGACCACTAGCCAATAGAAGATCCATCTCTACCAGGTTGTCAAAGCTAGCCAACCCTACACAAGGGCAAGTGGCTCACCAGGGACCAAGTTAAACAAAAGTTTCCCCATCTCATGGAGGAACTCAAAAAAATGGGGAACATTGCTTCCCAAGGGGGGAGGAATGATCTAGGTGGATATTGGTGGTCACTCTCCTATTCCACTTGGACCCCCACCATTCTTTCTTTCAGTTTCCTTAATTGTAGCATAATTTACTATTTTTGGCATCTTTTTGGGTCCTGAAATTATAGAGACATTTTGAGGCCTTAAATGATTTTTTTTTGGAAAATAGGAAAACCCACGAGTTGCAAAATTGGTTTGGAGTCAAAATTCGTAGTCCTTTGATAGATATTTCTAACGAGGTATCATATGCATCAAACAAAGATCATGTGCCAAAGTTACTACCTCGAGAAGTTGATGTACTAATTTACCCCAATGGGGTGAACAAAATTTTGCGCTTCATCTCCTAGGGTTAGGGTTTTGTATGTTTAGGGTTTGTTTCTCAATAATAAATAGGCCTTCAAGCCTCATTGAAACAAAATTTAGAAGGTATGTAGCCACCACATCTCTTCTTAGAGATAAGATACCATCCCCTGAACTAGTTTATTTCCATTCTACATGTAACAATTTTCAGTACTTTGTTATTAAAGTTTCTCCTTTGTTGTAACTCAATGTTTATTTTTATATCTATATTTCATTTCATCCTACATAAATCTGGATTGCTCTATGCTTAAAGTTGACGCAAGTTACAGGTGGAATACAAATAAAATATTTGTGATTGTTGCATGCACAACGTTCACTGTTTAGGTTTAATGGAAGGTGGGATCTCATAAAGCATGGGAATTGTCGCTTGGTTGCTATGAGACGATACAGGGATAGGGCCAAGAAGTTATTGAACACTTAGAACACTACATTCCTTCATGACATAGGAAAATCTAAGGAGGATGACTAGAATCCGAAGGTCTGATGGAGTTGATAGTTGGACAGAGGATGGTGAACTATCACTAGTTCCAAGTGGTTAGACTAGGCATGAAAAAAAGCAGCTTGGGATATTTGTTGGTTGTAAGTGGCCACCATGGTGATGATGTGGGTGTTTACTATGGACTGAACTACATATCTTACAATAAAGCAGGAGCTAGACACGATGACAGGATAACAAATGCATGTTCAGTTGAACAAAAAACGAGTTCTTGAGACTTCTTTATGACACAAGGGAGAAGTGTGTTATTGGTTATCCCAATAGGACCATAGCCACTCTAGTTAGTTCAAGTTTGTAGACAAATATTAAGAATGACACTAGAGGAATCTATCTCAAGTCTAAAACTTCTGATATTGAGAGGTGTATTGACTATCGTGATGGAGAATCCGATTTATTTTGCAAGAATCCTTGTAAGTCCTAGAAAGGGGATAGTTTGACCCTAAGCAATGAACGAGATCATCACTAATGATTTTTTCTCAGGGTTGAAATCATTATGAGAGTAATGACAAGTTGTTTAAATGTGACTATGATAGTAAAGCATTGGAACATAGAGAAATGGTCTCAAAGCATGTTATGGAGAGCCATGGTGATACCATGGGATGGGTTTCAAAGATGTTCACAAAATTTTTAACGAAATCTATCTATGAGATGACCAAGGTAGAATTAGTTGTAGAGGGATTTAGTTATAGAGGAGAGAAGTATGTGAGAGGATGGAAAAGGAGAGAAACAATGAAAAACTAAAAAAAATAAGGAAAATTTATTATTATGGAGTCGAATTTTTGCATGTAAATGGGCATATAGCTATAAGACCTGGTAAGGCATGCATTCCCCTAGGTAATCACTGGTAAAGTCTAGGTTAGACCTAGGCGACATGGGAATGTCAAGTTAACGAATACCCCGCATATAATCTTTGAGGGGGGTAAGGGTCAGAGTGAGTGGGGTTGACTCGCTTGGCAAGGTTGGTTGGATTTAGTCCAAGAGGCCCCAAGTCAAGGTTTAAGGGTGGAATGTTAGGTAAACTTGACTCATGGACATATTCAAATTAACCATGTTAAACAATGGTGATTATGGGCACATGGTAGAGCATACCATGGTTCTATACACATGGTATTTCATGTAATGTAGCCTTTAAAAGGTTGGGAGGACTTCATTGTAGCATAGGACAAGGAGGTGAAATTTCATTGGGTTGGATTTTCCCCTAGAGTTGAGGTTTTCCCAAGATAAATATTTTTGTGCATTATGTGTATGTTTTATTATTTTTGTTGTGTTAATGTTTTTCTCTCAGTTATTTTATATCTTTGTGACATATTTTTAATTACCTCTCTGGTAAATTTTCTTCACTTACAAAGCAAGCCTCCCAGTGGAGTCACTAATTTTGATGATGTTCAACACTAACTAAAACTTTAAACCATTCAAATACCTAAACAAATTCTCCCCTTAACTAATACAAGGTATTGAAATGACCTAGTAATTGGGACCTCTCTTAAGAACATATCCCTTAAAGTGACATGTCTAAAGATGTAAGTTGACAATCACCACACAATGATTATCATAAATTATGTGTGCAAGGGTTATATGTTATGGTTTCAAGAATATGTGTAATCATATTATTCATGGTTTGTTTAAAGGGTGGTTGGAGTTTATTATTAATTTATCTTGTAATTGTGTGCACCTTTCATATGTCATTATATGGTTTGGCATCATAAATACTATGATAATCAATATGTGTTGATTGTGGGTGGTGAAGTTATATATCAATATCTCATGTTTCATTTGACATTTGGAATTTGAAATATTATATTGGGTTATGGATTTGGAACTTTTTTCAACATGAGGTTTTGTAAGTTGATTGATAAGGTATTCGACCTTTATTTGATCTACATTCAGTACATTGAGAATTTAGGCACCTCAACTTGGTAATCCTTGGAGATTGAAGTTGTGAGTGATTTGGTTCCGATAACATATTTTAATGTTGATGGACATTTATGTGTATCAACACAGTCCCTAACTTTGGATTCATTAATGTAGTATTTTGAATTGCATCAAGGATAGCATGGGGCGATTGACATGGCTCCCTCTCATTGGTTCATTTGGTTAACTCATTTTTTATGGTTTACCTGTGGCATATTACATACCTTAGTTAGCACCTTTGGAACATGGAGATTTGGCTTGGAAAACTTGATGTTCTTTGTTGAACTTACCTTGCTCCTATCCTTCATATACCCCACTACCTTGGGTTTGGTTTTTCGATTCTTTCCATTTTCACAAACCCTTCGATGCTTTTTTCATTCTTATGCAAACCTTGTTCCTCTATAAATATTTTTGAGCAGTTTTTAGAGAGTTTACACTCTCAAAATCCAGATATCTAGGTGAGGAGTTGTTTGTATAAACTTGACTTCTCATTATTACTGCACTACACACTAGGTATGTGTAAATATGATGCCATTGTTATTTTTATGAATTACACAAAGTTTATTTTCCTTCTTGTTAACCCTACTCCTCTTGGATATATGTAAACAAATGTATGCATTCTTATCTTTATTGGCTGATCATGAGTTTCTTTTCTTTGGGTTTGTATGTTTACTAGGGTGCATTCATAAAATTCTTCTTGGCTTGTTGAGATCTCTCCCTGTGCATTAAGGACTAGAAGACCTCAAGGCCTTTGAGCCTTTGGCTTACTTTGTCTGGCATGAACTAAGAATAGCCATTAAGTCCATGGTATCTTAATCAATACGTTTTGAGCTAGTTAGTAAGGGATTAATCCACAATTGTTTTGGTCCCATGTGAGACAATTTATTTGGCATCACATTTGTTTCTCCTCTCAGAATTATTGATCCTGTTTTATGTATAGTTCATATTTGTCATTTAAAGTAACTTATCATTATTATTATCAATGGGAATTCAAGACTTTTTCCGTTTCTTTTGCTAAGCACATAATAATCGCTCAAATTCTTGTATTAACCAATCATCTAATTTTTTTTTTTATATGTGATGGTTTTTGAACATGTATCTGACCATGCCTAGGGTTTACACATTCATTTGTCACACGACCTAGGTTATGTGTATAATTAATATTTTCATTCATTTGCACTATGATATTGTTGCACATCTACAAAGTAATAGCCTGTGAGGCATTTCAAGTGTGTTTACTTGTAAAAAATTATGATTATTCACATTATTTTTTTCATGTTGGGGTTTGATTTGTCTTACTTTGATTTTTTTTGAAAATTATAAAATAAAAAGGTTCAGGTCTTCAGTTTTTTTTTCTCTATTATTTCCATCGTGTATCATGAGGACCGTACATATTTGTCAATATTCAATTAGAAAAAACCATTGTTTATATTGGACCATTAAATTTGTTAAGTAAAATTCATGTTTCCGCCTTGATTGATTCTATGCACACGAATTATATCCCTGTGCATATTCTAATTATTTTTTTCCTCTTTTTTATTAAAACTTGATGTTTTATTCATGAAATAACAAATGCTACAAAATATTTTATTACTTGTGTAATAAGCCATTCAATTTCTTCCATTTCACTTTTTTTAATAGGAATAGGGGAAGAGGCAAAGAAACTGAGAATAGAGATCAACATTTTGGTATAAGGGATAAGAGACCAATAATATCCATCCATTTTGATGAAGATCCTCAATAAATAAGATATTTTCTTCACAATGGTGTGATCAATTTGTTGGGCCAAATAGGCCCTCAGTAAATGATACGATCCGAATCACAACAACCTCCTTTGGTTCAACAATATTTCGTGAGCATCCCTATTCCCCCACACGTTTCTGCTCCTCTTGTTAACCCAAACAATGATGGTTAGGGGCTAGTTATCTCTACATATGATATAAATTATAGACACGGTTTGCATGTTGTTTCACCACCTAATCCTCCTCACCACCCTCATGTATCACATTTACAATCTGCTGTGTCACGTATAACTCATATTCTTCCTACAACACCCAAACCATCTACCCTTTCTACTCATCACACTCCTTCTACACATTAGAACTATAAATAGCCTATACTATTAACTGGTCTAGCAGGCCAACCATCAAAATACCAACCTATCTCTTTTCTTACTGCGAGTGAGCAAAAACAGGATGCACAGGCTTCTTCCTCTAGTTCCTATTACGCATAATCTAACTGAGTCACATAATATCTGCAACAAGAGGAGAAACAAGTAGAATCAACTCCTTCTGAAGGGAAAAAGAAATAAACATGGTTCTTTTATTACATATCACTTCCTTTCAACGCAAGTTACTTGACTTGGTTTTTCAATATTGTTTATATGTTTATAAGGTGGGGTTACCTATTTAGACAAATTACTAGATATTTCACTAATGATTTGGACAACTTATTAGTTTGAAGAGGCTGGCTATAATTATGTGCATATCATGCTCTATATTTTATGGTACCACTTGAATATGAATATTTCATGGAGTGAAAAGGAGGGTGGGAGGTACACTTTTCTTTTTGGTTTATGTGATAATTACTCTAACGATAAGTTATATGTGGTGGTTGTTTATGCCATGGTTAATTCTTACTATGTTGTATGTTGTGATCAACAACCTAATTTCAAGTTTAGAAACTCAACAAAATAAATGATATATAATTCCCATTTATTTATGTAAAAAGGAAAATGGAAACTTGATCGAATGGATTAGAGAGGGTCCCACCTATTAGAGTCTAGATTTAGTTAAATTTTTTGAACAACCTTTAGAAGTTCCTCCTCTTTTTGTCTAATCATCCTTTATTAGAAATACAACTAATTCAATATTTAAACCTAAAGAAAAACAATAAAAAGTATTTGGACCATTCTTAAAAAGAGGAGAAATATATGAAGTCAGAGAGAGAACTGTTGAGGGAGAGGTATGCTATAAATTTTGGTTGTTATCATTTTGTTATCACCAAAAAAATGATCATCTGGCCTAATCTACTAGATGGATCAAAGTACACCATGTAAAGCCAATTTTACCATAGTAAAATTGCTTTCATTGTGAGAAATTACCTAATAAACCACCTTTATTAAGTCATTTATAGTTAAACCCATGAAGAATAATTAAATATATCATTATTTATTTGATTTTCTTCTAGGAATAATTAATTTAACCATTGTTTTATTATTATTCCTTGTCAAATTTGACCCAAACATGAAAAATAAAGAGATAAATCAGTATTTATCTTATTTTTCTCTAAGAATAGTTAATTAATCACTAATTAATTATTATTCTTTGTTAAATTTGACTAAATCTCTTAGGAATAATTAAATAAATCCTTATTTGTTTATTATTCCTTAACTAATTCATTGAGATAATAAATAAATCATTTATTTATTTATTATTTCTAAATAAAAGTTTAAATACTCTTTCCTTCCTAAACAAATATAATAAAATATTCCAAGTGGCAATTTCAAGAATGGGATCAATAATATTTTATTATTGCTCATTATTCGAGGATAACTCAATATTTTGTTATAAATAGGAGGGTTTTCCATTCATTATTCACTTTTGATTATTTTCATTGTTGCACTCACTGTTGTAACTCTGATTATTTTCATTGTCGCACACCATATTTTTGTTGGGTTTATGCATTATAGAGGAGGGAGACTCTACATAAGCTGAAGGCATTTGAGGATAGCCAAGAACCCATCCCATAGAGGGGGACTGGTAACATTTATCTGTTCTCTTCATAGGTGTTATTATTAAATTATTCTTTACATATCTAGTTTCCATTGGATGTTTTGGGGTATTACTCTTTCTTTCACTGTTTAACTATGATTGCACCAAAGATCATAATTTTGGCAAGTTTTGTTTCTATCAATAGCTGCAGATCTACAATGTTTAGCAATTATTTCTTTGTTGAGATCGTTTGTCATCCACGATCTTAAGTGGGTTCTTTTCGTACATCATTGAGAAGAAAACACTACAACAAATTAGTGACTCCACTCGGTTTTATACTTCAGATCCAGAAACGTGGGTGACCTTTGGTTTTTAGCTTAGGGTTTCTTCTTTTTTCAATTCTATTGAAGTTTCCTAGTGTTTTAACCCTAGATTTGATAAATTTCTGACTTCCACAACCTTTCTGGTCGTTTCTGTAGGTCACATCAACCAATCGCGGAAAAGGTGACACTTTTTTTTGAAATTTGCAGACCGGACATCCCAAAGAAGAAGTCACAGTTTTCAGCCCAAAAGGTGTGATCGGGGATCCAAAACGCAGTGTTCTACCCAAAAAGTGCGATTTCATCAAAAAAAGGGTCAGAACCGGCAATTTCTGGGTTTCAGGGTTTTGCTAAGAGTTTTTTTTCGGGGTGTGTGACCTATGTCTCATCTCGCTTAGGCCTTGATCCATTATGTTTTACTCGTCAAAGTTGAATATAGCCTCCTCTAGGGCTTCAAGTACACTTCTACCTTTCTAGGAGGAGTTTAGCTAAGTGAGAAGTCCGAGTTTCTACAGCACTTTCAGCCACATTTTCCAGATCTGTAACCTTTTGTTTCATATCTGATAATATAGGTTTCTACCATCCACAGTTTCACATTCAAATTTGTTTGGGCATTCCCTTAGGGTCCCATCGGTTGCCCTAGGTGTTTCACCCATCTCCCTGTATTTTTGCAGCAATCTTCCTCTCTAGTTTTTTGTTGTTGCCACACCACTTTCTAGCAGCTTAGTGTCACTTGATCCCAATCACACCGACATTTAGATATCTTTATCATTTCAGTGTCTTTCCTATAGGTTTAGCCACCAAGTAGTACAATGTTTGCAAACCCAGTTTGGTGGGGTTTAGTTAATTGTTTTGTTGTTCATTTTCTGTTATTTCTTTCAGTTTATTTGCAACAATATTTTTTATTTTTTACAAACATGATCTGGGATTAATCAATTAATACACTTGCACACACAAGCACACCTTAAGCGAAGGGTGATTGGTTTACACCGCATCAGAGATAGAAGATATATTGTTGATATCCCTTCACCATTTCCATGTTCCATGTGTCCTTCCATAATTGTGCCACAAAGGCGTGTGTCGTGGAGACTATTAGGCCTTCAACCCCAGTTTCCTCTTGGGCATATTTCGCCTCCCCGTCAGGTTCGAGTTCATAGCCCTTTGAGTCCCCATACTAACTCTTCTCCTAGTCCTTCTGATTCCTCATCTGATTCTCAGCCTCTTTCACTGCATATCATCACCATGTCTGGATCCACAACTGGTGCAGGAACCCAAACTGGTGGTGGCTCTGGTGCTATATCGGTGGTCACATTAGGCAGAACAGTCTCAAGAACCATTCCGGCAACCACCATGCTCCCCTTTATGGCTAGGTTAAGACTACTGGATCTTAACCAGTTGATAAATGACCCCATACACCATGATGCTGGTTGGCCCTTTATGCTGACTAACCATCCCTCAGACATCCCAAAGTTCAAGGGTATTACTGGAGAGGATCCTACCAACCATGTTTAATCCTTCCACATGTGGTGTTCATCCAACTCCATAACCGATGACTCCATTCATATTCAGCTCTTCCAACGCACGCTCAATGGAGACGCTACAAAATGGTATGTAGACCAGCGCTTTGCCTCTCATTTCATTTTCGTGACTCTTGCTAAAGCATTCTTATCATATTTCCAGTTACCTCTCTGATACGAAAATGGTACGGAGCTATTGACCACATTCCGTCAGTCATCCGCCACTCGCCTTTCTGACCATGTTCAAGAGTGGCATCGAAGGAGGAGCATATGTCGTGCCCCTCCTTTCGAAGACCGTTTCTATCTGGATTGGTTTCTTAAGAGCCTTTTATCCCCCATCGGGAAAGATGTTGCGTCCCATTTTCCTCAGATCGAGGAAGAAGCTCTCCAGACCTATTTGAGATATGATTTGATTTACGCTCAATCCAGTTATGTCTATACTGTCATTCCATACCTCCCTCATCCTGGAAGTTGTAGGTTTTAACCCCGTACAGAAATTAACTGCATACGAATTCTAAAACACAGAAAATAAACAATGAGAGAGCATAACACATAAAACACATATACACAGATATTTCCCGTGGATCCCAAAATCGGGACTACCAGCTTTATTTTTCATTATATTACTTTCAATGTTACAATACATATTTATACATGCCGAAGCATCCAATGCCATGGACTGAAAACCATCGCGTCCAAAACCATGGACCAAAAACCATAGGTAGGTCCGCCCAACTACGTAGGTTAGTCTTGGAAAGAATATAACACAACCCAACATTCTCCCACTTGTTTTTTTCTTTCCATAGGGGGCCACAGGAAAGCTTAGTCATTTTTCCAACCCTTAAATGCCCATTGTTTCTCTACACCAGGAGAACTTCTCAGAGCTCAAATATTTTGTCAATGCATCTGCAGTATTCTTCAAAGTGTCCACCTTTACCAGCAACACCTTTTTGTCTTCTATCATATCCCTCACAAAGTGATACTGAACATCAATGTGCTTTGTATTTGAATGATAAGCAGGGTTGTTTGCCAAGAAAATTGCACTTTGGCTGTCACAATCTATCCTTATAGCTCCCTGTACTAACCCCATACTTGAACACAATATCTGCAACCAAAATGATTGCTTGCTTGCATGAGTGGCTGCCATGTATTCTAATAGAAGTTACCTTGGCAACAGGAGAAAAAAAATCACCAAAATAAATTCCCGGCACCTGTTAATAACCTTTTGCTACCAACCGAGCTTTGTATTTCTCCACCTTTCCTTCTGCATTTGTCTTCTTCTTGAACACCCATTTGCTGCCAATGGGTTTCCTTCCAGCCAGCAACTCCACTAGATCCCAAGCCTCATTTTTGTGCAAAGATGCCATTTCATCAACCATGGCCTCTTTCCATAGTTTTCCATCCTTTGAATCTACTGCTTCCTTCACAGTTTTGGGATCATCATCAGTAATAGATAAAGAAAAATTTGAACAGAAAGTAGATGGACTATACCTTTCTGGCTGCCTTCTTTATCGAACTAATTTTCTTAAACTTGGAGTTTATGGCTATTCATCTTTTGATTCCTCCTCTGCTGTAGAGTCTAATTCTTCCTCCTTTAGCTCAAACTCTATCTTCTTAGGTTCCTTTGGTTGGACTTCATGTTTAATAACATCTTTCACCTCTCTGAACACCACATCTCAGCTATACACAACCTTCCTTGTGGTTGGGTTCCAAAGCTTATAACCCTTTAAACCATCCTTATACCTAGTAAAGATGCACTTTCTAGATTTACTATCCAATTTGGTTCATTTCTCCTTTGGAACATGTACGTATGCATCACTTCCAAATACCCTCAGATGTGAAAGAGAGGGTTTCTTACTCGTCCATACCTCTTATGGAGTCTTATCCTCGAATGCTGATGAAGGTGATCTGTTGACTAGGTAACATGCTGTCTCCATTGCTTTTTCCTAGAATTCTTGTCCTAACCCGGCACCACTGAGAATGCTTCTTGCCCTTTCCATCAATGTCTTGTTCATTCTTTATGCAACTCCATTTTGCTGAGGTGTATATGGAGCAGTCTTCTACCGTGCTATACCACACTTCTTATAGAATTCTTCAAATTGCTTACTGCAAAGCTCTCCACCGTTATCTGTCCTCGGCACCTTTATCTTCTTCTCTGTCTGGTTTTCCACCAGAGCCTTAAATTCTTTAAACCTGTCAAAGACTTCAAATTTCTTCTTAAGGAAATATATCGATGTATTCCTTGAGAATTCATCTATAAATGATACATAGTACATAGACTTACCTAGTGATGGAACCTTCATAGGTCTAAACACATCACTGTGCACAAGCTCTAATATCTGTTTCGCCCTCTTACCACCAGAGGGGAAACTCACCCAATTCTGCTTCCCATATACACAATTTTCACAGAAATCAAAATCTAGAGAGCTATTACTCATACCTTCTACCATACCTTTACCATGAAGTATTCGAAGGCCCTTCTCTCCAATATATCCAAGCCTTTGATGCCACATCATGATCTTCTCTCTAGAGACCACTAGATTTTCTGCTCCACTTTCAGGAACCACAGAACTATTGCACCCATCAACAATAGTGCTACCTTGTAGCTTGTACAGAATTCCAGTCCAAACTCCCTGCATCAATACCAATGCTCCTCGAACCATCTTGCAGGTATCCTTCTCAAACACTTTTTTTACACCTGCATCATCCAACTTCCTTACAGAAATCAGATTTCTGGCTAATGCAGGAATATGCAGAACACCGGGAAGTGTTCTAACCCTTCCATCTTGCAACTTCAACTTTACTTTTCCACGACCAACAATTCTAGCCTTCCTATCATCTCCTAAGAAGACATCACCACCATCATATTTATCATAATCACATAACCACTCTCTATGGGGAGTGAAGTGAAAGGATGCACCTGAGTCAATCAACCATGCCTCATGATCTACATGTGTACTTGAAGAAGCCAAGTACACATCCCCACCTTCATTTGAGGTTGTTTTCACCTCTGTAGAAGAAGCATCATTGTTGTGGGGAAAAATGCCTATGCAGGACGATCCTATCCACCTAAGGTGTGACAGTACCTTAGCAACAAACGAATACAACTACTTCGATTTCTTCCTTTATGAAATATGAAAGAGAGGATATTGGTGGACTTACCGTTATCTTTCGGTTGTCCCTCAATCTAGATCCTCTCCTCTTTGTGTGTCCATAGCTACTTGCCTCCTCGCTTTTGCTCCCACGAGATCACAAGAGAACAGCTACCTGTGACAAGAGAACAGCTACATGCAACAAGAGAAGGACACAATACAAAGGCAAATATACATATTCATAAATGATTCAGGATTAGAAGTAAATCAAATACACTAATGCAAATCATACAATAAACACCCGCATATAGGAAAGAACCGAGAAGCTTTATTTATTGATAAACAAGGTTCAGGAAGAGATACAACCCATAGGGTTCCAACCCAGCATCTCCTTCCCAGCAGAATGGAATTCCTTCTTCAGCCCCTTTCAAAGCATAAACACCCAATGATCCAACCACAAACCAACAACAATTCTTTGCAATACAATCCAGCCTCCTTAGACCTCATGAGAGAGCTCTATATATAGGAGTTTTGGAGAAAGGATGAGTCAGCTTGAGGCTGGCATGAAGCTGACTAGTGTCCTCTCCCACTTCAGTTCTTGAGTCCACTTGGAGATTCTTACTTCCACTTGGAGATTTGGAACCTCTTACTCATCACCAGTCGAATTCCCTGATCCAAGTGTCATTTTGGAAGCTTCCTGGGCATTGACACCTTGAGGAATGAGTCTGCCACTTGTCCAAGTACGCTCAGCATAGGTGGCCTTCTTTGCAGTTGACATTCAACGCAGGTACACAGTGGAGCACTTGACATTCAGCGCAGATGCTCAGTGGAGCAGTTGACATGATCCAGAAATTGCTTGTTTTTGAGTGTTTTCAGGTGGAGAACTTTTATAAACTACTGTGGTTTGCTGGCCTTGTTCCTCTAGGGGTAGGAACAACATGTTTAGGGGCTTTGGATCCCTTAATTATTGACATTTCATGCTCAATGATGCAAGGCACAAAAATGTCTATAACAGTTGCCCCCTAAAGTATGAGGTCGTTTATCGGGTGAAATGCTTTATCCAGGGGAGTCCGAAGTTCATCCATTTGCTGGGAGGAGACCTGTAATAAGATACAATACAATACATTATGATTCATTCTGCTTTCATGATCTAGCTGAGGTGAGCATTCCCATGCTCAGCTTTATAAATGCATTTTGGTACATAGAACAGACGATTGTCTGATGGTAGACTGATAGTTCTGGCGAAACTATCATCCTTTGAGAAGGATGATCATCTGCTGCAATGATGTACATGTCAAATGTCTTTATTTTCCTGAATATATTATCGTAGCCCGGATGGATGAAACTAGATCTGGGGTCTTCAAACTCATTCGATCTTCACTCTAAGTACAAGTCGATCCATGTGAGAGCTGCGCTGAAGTCGAACATGGAAAGACATCGCTTGATTACCGGTCAATGATGTAAACCGTTAACAAGCACGAGAGGAATCACCGATAATGATAATGACCCTCAAGGTACTGCAGTACAATTCACGTGGTGTGAATAAAGGACTTGGCGTCGAA
This sequence comes from Pinus tabuliformis, assembly GCA_031772625.1. Lineage (NCBI taxonomy): Eukaryota > Viridiplantae > Streptophyta > Pinopsida > Pinales > Pinaceae > Pinus > Pinus tabuliformis. The sequence continues at coordinate 600,708,788 of CM062815.1, read as the reverse complement.
CACCACGCGAAATCTTCTGGTCGAAGGTCATTGATGTATACCTGTCGCCAGAAGTGAGAAACTTGCCATTGAGGCATGCAAGCTTCAAAGTATTGAAGGGGTTGTTCCTAGATCAACTTCTTGGATAATGAGCTGATGTCGACAAGAAGCAATCCGTCAAAGGAGGGCCTTAATGAATCCCACATCAGTGACACGGAACGGAGCTAATGATTTTAGTGGAGGTGAAAACAATCTGTGACATATGATTCAGGGTGGCGGTCATGAATGGATGAAGGAAAATGTATGGCAGTGGATGGGACCTGGTTGACTCTTTCTGAACGACTTCTCTTGAACATATGGCGACACTGATGCGATGGATCGGTAGCATTACCCCAAGTATGGATGGTGTGGCAAAGACCATGGTGATGTGACCGGTGAATGAAACAACCCAACCCGATGTGATACGGAGGAAAAGTGTCATGTTCAAGAGCGACCTGCTACCATCAAAGACTTCTCGATTTTTTCCCAATTTTTCCCCAGTCATTGCTGACCAGTACCTCTTTATTTTTGTCAAGCTTGAGGAGGATAACATATGCTTGTTCTATAACCTGCCCTTCGGGCAAGCCCATCGTTATGTTTTAACGAGCCTAGCGATAGGGAAACTCGTTCTCGTCTAAAGACAAGTTTGTCGCTATTTAATAATTTTAACAAGTCTAACGACAAGGAAAACTCGGCCCTTTTCATTTTTAGAGAGTCTGAAAAGGTACATAAAGTCAACTCCAAAATTCCTTTTTCGTCATCTAATCCCTTAAGTCCGAAAAAGTATAAAACAATACAGAAGGGATGAGTTTTCGGTACTTTTAACGAGCCGAACAAAACAAGCGCTTGATCTTTTTGTGCAATAACCCCTCAGGTCCAAAAAGATTAAAATCTAGAGGAGGGATAGCTCTTCCTGTCCTTTAACGAGCTGGAAGGCCAAAACTCGACAATATTTTCATATTTTACGAGTCAATTGAAAAGAGCTTAAAGAAGACTCGTCTTCTGAGGAACGAGTGATGAACAGGGATAGCAGCAGATTCCAGGTACAGGTTGGAATTTTCCAATCACGGCAGTGTCACAAGGATGGCTAGGTGAAATCACTCTTCGCAGCTGTTCCTCAAAATGGGTAAACAATCATATGGAGGTAAACGATCGGCCAAATGAACGGTGGAGGTGAAGGTGCACAAAACACGACCAAGGTCTTTTTATGGTTGATCAGGTTACATTCTTAATGGTTATTTACCGGGAAGTTCATTTTTTAACGAGCTTAAACTTGCTCAAAGCTTATGTTTATTTTTTAACGAGCATGAACTATGCTGCTAAAACTGCTCGAAAGCTTATGTTTATTTTTTAACGAGCATGAACTATGCTACTAAAACTGCTCGATATACCAGTCATATGATAAGATTGTCTCATTGTGAGATCCCTATTTTTTATGGAGCTTCATCTCACTACGCTCTGCTCCGCACCCTTCCTTTATGCAAGTTCGGAAACGGCTAACCCCAAAAAACAGATAAATAACCGGTTCCGACACAGCTAACCCAAAAAGCAGGTAAATAGCCGCTCTTTTCTTGCACTCCAAAAGGGTTTTCATGCCCCCAGGTATAAAATATGATTTCGAAGTTGCCCCTCCTCTTTCTCACTTCTGTTTTTCTTTGGGTGTTCACAGCTACTTGTCGTCTTGCTAGTTCAGTTTAACGATACTTGTCTTCTCGTTAATTTTAACGGGTCTATACGATACTTGTCTTCTCGTTAGCCCGACTTTTAATAGATTTTTTGCAAGATCGCAAGAGAAGAACACTACTCAAAGACAAAACATTGGTGTTATTGAGGGAGGCTTACCTCTTTCTAGTTACCCAAAGATTGTCTTGTTAGATAAAACACTTCCTTGGCCTACCTTTTTCAGGTTACCTAAAGATTGTTTTGTTAAACAAGACACTTCCTCGGCAATGCCTACCGAAATAGACAAAGATGGGAGACGGGTCCCGTCTCTCCCAACGTACCTTAACAAAACAATCCTATTCTAGAACAACCCTCTTTCCTCCATGGACGGGGTACGGACTAGTCATATTCTTTTGCGGAAATCCTACCTTATACCCAAAGTTCTCTGCCGAAGCAGACCAGGACGCATGCCCCCTGGGTTCCAGTCATGTCTTCCCGAATTACTCGCGCTCATCAGGAGGACGGACCGTGGGTTGAGACACTTCTTGCATGAATAGACCATTTAGGGATGGTAAGCGACTATTTGCGATGTGTGATCTGGGAAATGAAAGTTGGTCCACGAGCTTGACCATCCTTCCTCCATGTGGAAAACACATTACTCTAAAGAGTGAGGAGACTACTGCTCCCATGCAATATATATAGTCTCATCCAAGGAGTAGGTTATAATCCAAGGGTCCTTGAATGACCATCACGTTCATTTGAACGGTCTTCCCCTTCAGTGTTATTGGCACATTGGGGAGGATTCCTAAAGGGCGACTGGTTCCTTTATCAAAGCCTGATAGATTTCTCATCTCAGGCAAAAGCACAGGCGAACCAAGCACTTCCCAAGCAATAGAGGAAAGGATACTCACAGATGCCCCCTCATCAATGATAGTGCCAGCCATTACCATTCTGTATATTTGACAAATAATTCTGAATGGTACACTGGCTGGCAACCAGGGTCTGCCTAGTTGGTTCCAATCAAAGGACACAACCAGGTTGCTTGGTGGTGGGACCGAGTAAACGGACGGATAGCGCTCTGATGAACTTCCTTCCTGCGATAAAGGAATGGTGGCATTGCCCCCTTGATCATCAGAGTCAGTGCTGATGAAGAGAATCTGGACGGTGTCGTCTTGATTCTCCTCTGTAATGGTGTCATTCGAAGATGGAGCCTCTGAAGGCAAAACCGGGTCAACTGTCGTATCAACCTTTTGACTTTCGTCAGGCATGGATCCAGACGGTTCATCTTCAATGACAGGTGCTTCGGCTGACCACCTGGGCGGGTCAACCGGATTCTCAACTAGCGAGGGACTTGGCAAGAGTTTTTGATATCCAGGAGGAAGATTTGCTCGTAATATCGAGCGATCTTCCAGAACTCTTTTCACCTCGTCTAAGAAGGGACAACGGTGGATGGCGTGATCGCCTTCACACAGTCTGCAGGGAAATTTAGCTTTCCCGCTCTGTCCTGGAGCTTCACTCCCACTAGTTGACGGTGAACAATCGACATGGCTATCAGAGGTCAATGCTACCGAATTGTGCAGACGGGGAGACCAGTATCTTAGTATCCGAGGGATACAGGGACAATCTCTATGGAAATGGTCTCCCCTGCATATGACGCATGGCGATTTAGGCCTTACGAGCGCGTTTGTGGATTTCTGTTAGATGACGCTTGTTTGCCCCCAGTTGCCTTAGGCTCCTTCTGCTTCTTTTCTTTCTTCTTCTTCTCCTTTTTCTCCTTAGGAACTCGGTTCTTTGACCGACCAGTTCCCTCAAGCGAAGAGGAAGGAGGAGAGGAAGATGAAGTGGAAGGATGGTGGGCAACTCTTGTCTAATCTAATTGTTGACTCGACTGTTCAGGAATGGTGGTATTCTGAACGACACTGGTTGAAAAGAGCCAAACAAGTAGGCCAATTGTCAATCCTGGAAGCAACAATGTGGCCATGTGGGGCGCACCAACATCTCCCCAAGAGGAGAAAGGACTAGGATTCCCACCAAGGGGAACTCCTTGGTTGGTGTGCTCCATCTTTTCAACCTAAAGATCAACGCGGGAATAAGGGTGATTGTTCCGTTTAAAATAAATTGTTAACGACGCTTTTAGACACAACTTGCTTTTTCAGTTTTAAAGAGTCGAGAAAAAGCTAAAGATGACTCTAGTCTCCTTCGATGTTTTAACGAGCCCGAAGTGACAAATGCTCGGTTGGACTTTTTCTGTTATAGAGTCTGAAAAAGGCCAAAAGAAACTGCTCTGGAGATCTAGGCAGAGGGTGTGCCAAACCTTTCGCAAAACCACAGAATACGTTTTACGGTACGGGTGGTCGATCTTCGTGAATGCTGTGTTCACTGCATTGCGATCAGTAGGGCGGCCGACACGGCTTCCTAAGGATAAAGGATATATGCCTATAGGGGTCTCCCAATACATACGCGATGGTACGTGGGAGCACAAGTCCGTATTAGTGCAATCATCCCTCAGGAGGAATCACCCACCTTCGTAGAGATCGACAGTCACTGCGTTTAACGACGCCGGAACACGTCTCTACCTAGACCTCTACTGTGAGCGTTATGTTGCAAAGCGTTGTTAGGTTCATTCAATATATTTTAAGTTGATCTTTTTTAAAGTTTGTCTTTCAGGATCACCACGAGATGTATTGGTACAAATTCCTAAATGCAGTCTAAGATGATAAGCAAGCTTTATAATCTTTCAACTTTGAAAATCCTAGCTACTAAGGGAAAAGAGAGCGACTATCTTTTCTCAAAGAGCAATCAGCACACTCTAATGCACTCTTCCTAAATCCAACATGCAAACTTATCAAAATGCAAATGCACAATGCAGGTGTTTGTTTTCACTTTCTTAGTATAAATGCCTACAAAGAAAGCTTTTTGTACAACTTCGAATTTGCTTTTAAATGACTGAAAATAAAAAAGTTTACTTTTTCCCAAATCAGCAAGGGTAGAAGAGATTACAATCACTTTGTGATTTTTTGAAAGGAATACTCATTTCGACACTTAAAAGTGACAAATTCAAACCAATAAGCAAAAGCAAATGATAATCAAACTGCAAACAGCCAATGAACTCTCTCCTAAGATCACAATCAATCAATCAATCAGATCTGAATCAAGGCTACAGGATGACTATTTCGCTTATGCAAAGGAAAACTGTAAATGACGCCACAAACACATAAAAACACTTACAGTCTTTTTGTACAAAAATGAGGCTAAATACAAGCAAAGAAAAGGGGTTTCAGATGTGGCACCTATGCTGGTTAAAGGCAGCAAAAACAGAGATCAAAACAGGCAAAAGACAGCAAGGAACCCCAGCTGCACAAGGCCACACTGGTTCAGCGCAGGTACAACACTGTCAGTTTGACATTCAGCGCAGGCAGCCTTCATGGGACCTGCGTTGAAATGCAGACTGCCTTCACAGTGCCTGCGCTGAAAGGAGAAACTCTCGTCTCTCTTGGTTTCCGGGTCATAAAATGATCAAAAATCAACTGTTTCAGGCCAAATCAAAAACACAAGCAAGGTATAAACATAGGGATACTTTGAAAGGGTACTAAAGACTATCACAAAGGATCAACAAGTCATTCATGAGTCCATTATTAAGATCATAGACAAAAAACCCAGTAAAGGATCAAAGCAGCAACAATCTACTTTGCAAAGCAGTTCGATCGTTGTCGTTGAGTCTATGAATTAAACAATGATGCAAGCTCAAACAAAATGACTTAAAACAAAGTTCTTCCCCAGCGGAGTCGCCAATTTGTTGTGGGGAAAAATGCCTATGCAGGATGATCCTATCCACCTAAGGTGTGACATTACCTTAGCAACAAACGAATACAGCTACTTCGATTTCTTCCTTTATGAAATATGAAAGAGAGGAGATTGGTGGACTTACCGTTATCTTTCGGTTGTCCCTCGATCTAGATCCTCTCCTCTTTGTGTGTCCACAGCTACTTGCCTCCTCGCTTTTGCTCCCACGAGATCACAAGAGAACAGCTACCTGTGACAAGAGAACAACTACATGCAACAAGAGAAGGACACAATACAAAGGCAAATATACATATTCATAAATGATTCAGGATTAGAAGTAAATCAAATACACTAATGCAAATCATACAATAAACACCAGCATATAGGAAAGAACCGAGAAGCTTTATTGATTGATAAACAAGGTTCAGGAAGAGATACAACCCATAGGGTTCCAACCCAGCATCTCCTTCCTAGCAGAATGGAATTCCTTCTTCAGCCCCTTTCAAAGCATAAACACCCAATGATCCAACCACAAACCAACATCAATTCTTTGCAATACAATCCAGCCTCCTTAGACCTCATGAGAGAGCTCTATATATAGGAGTTTTGGAGAAAGGATGAGTCAGCTTGAGGCTGGCATGAAGCTGACTAGTGTCCTCTCCCACTTCAGTTCTTGAGTCCACTTGGAGATTCTTACTTCCACTTGGAGATTTGGAACCTCTTACTCATCACCAATCGAATTCCCTGATCCAAGTGTCATTTTGGAAGCTTCCTGGGCATTGACACCTTAAGGAATGAGTCTTCCACTTGTCCAAGTACGCTCAGAGCAGGTGGCCTTCTTTGCAGTTGACATTCAGCGCAGGTACACAGTGGAGCACTTGACATTCAGCACAGATGCTCAGTGGAGCAGTTGACATGATCCAGAAATTGCTTGTTTTTGAGTGCTTTCAGGTGGAGAACTTTTATAAACTGCTGTGGTTTGCTGGCCTTGTTCCTCTAGGGGTAGGAACAACATGTTTAGGGACTTTGGATCCCTTAATTATTGACATTTCATGCTCAGTGATGCAAGGCACAAAAATGTCTATAACAATCATCAGATCCCTTTCCTTTGTCAGGAGCTTTAGATTTACAGTCCCTTTTGTAGTGCCCTTCCTTTCCGCATTTCCAGCACACCACCTTTACAGGTTTTCCTGGAGATTTAGATCTCCCTCTAGATTTAGATCTCCCACTTGATGACTTATTTTTGTTTCTATTCTGGGACCGTCCTTGTACAAACAAGGCATCACCGTTTTGGCTCTCCATATTTTTCCATCTCCTCTCCTCCGTCAGGAAGGATGAGACTATTTCATCAAACTGCAAGGTAGTTGCATTGTTACCTATTGCAATGACTAGACTATCCCACGAATATGGTAGAGAACACAACAAACTGATGCACTTATCTTCATCTGAAATTTTAATATCAACAGATAATAACTGACTTAACACAGTATTAAATGTGTTCAGATGCTCTTTCATCGACTCTCTATCTTTCATCCTCAGGTTATACAACTTTTTCTGTAGGAATAGTTTATTCACCAGAGAATTAGATTGGTACAAAGTCCCTAACTTGTCCCACAAAGCCTTCACTGTATCTTCCCCTGATACATTCAACAATACTAAATCTGAGACACACAATCGTATTGTGCTCTTTTCCTTCCGATCCAACTTCTTCCATTCTTCATCAGACACTCCCGTTGGTTTAGTACCTGGATCTCCCACGATCCACTGATCTTTATCCACCAATAGATCCTCCATCTTGAGTTTCCATAACTCAAAACTCTGACCATTAAATTTATCGATCTCTATCTTTCCACTGCTTGCCATCTTCTTTCACCACCAAAATCAATCCCATAGATCTCCCACTAAACAAGGTCTACCACAGGCCCAAGCGAAACCCCTCAGCAACAAAGGCATCCCCTTGAAGCCAAAATAGATCTGATACCAAATGTAGGTTTTAATCCCATATAAAAATTACCTATACATAAAACATAACACATAACACATAACACAGATATTTTCCCCTAGATCCCAAAACCAGGACTACTAGCTTGATTTTTCATTATATTCCTTTCAATGTTACAATACATATTTATACATGTTGAAGCATCCAATACCATGGATGGAAAACAATCGTGTCCAAAACCATGGAACGAAAACCATAGGTAGGTCCGCCTAACCTAATATAGGTTAGTCGTGGAAAGAATATAACACAACCCAACAGAAGTGCCAATGCACCAGGGGAATCTCACGCCACTGACGGTATCATTGGATCCTTTCCACACTCTTCGCCATATTCTTAGCATAGTTATGGCTACCCGTAGAGGGGCACCAGTTCCTCCAACATTTATGCCCCTCTTGCTAGCAACATGTTTCCAAGGCCCCAACTCATCTACCCAACTGATGCTCCTTCTTATGCACAGCCTGGCGCTCCAGCCCGTCAAGCATTAGCACTGCAACATCCCATGCATCCTCAGCCCCAACAACCATCACCCCCTCAAGGCTAGTTGTTTGTATAGCAAAGTGATACCAATCCGCAAAATTCGAATAAAACGAATAAGGCCAAGGGTAGCAAGGGTAACCAGGGTAAAGGTAACCAGCTTAGTGAACCCCAGGGGAACCAACCTAACATCAACAACAGGGCAGTCAGCCCAAGCAGAAAAAGGTCATTTGTATAAACAAGGCTTGTGCATGTTGTGGTGTACATGGCCACTATACACATGAGTGTCCTCTTTTACCCCATATGTGCCAAATGTGGGAAGCTCAAGAAGCTTCTCGAGGTCAACAATCGCCTCAAAATCCTATGCCACCTCAGCCAACCATGCTCACAAATCCTTTCCCTTAGCAAGGATTTGTTGCTTCTCAACCCTAGCTAGGTCAAGCAACCCACCTACCCCAATCTTCTGGTCCTGGTGACTACCAGATCTTGATGATGAACTCTGATGAGGTTAACCCCTCCAATATCAACCTACAAACTTGGTCGTGTCAATATGACAAGCCCTCCACTTCGTCAGCTGCTGAGTCCAAATCCAAAGTGTCCGCTGAGCCTCTTATGAAACCAAATGGTCTATTACAGATCCCTTAACCCAAATTTGAGGTCATTCCCAAGATCCCAAAGGGGCCATTACACTGTAATGCGGCTTCTAACAAAGTTTCCCATACATACAATATAGTAGACGACTTGGCGCAATCACTTGCCGCCATGTCAACACTGGAAGTCCTCCAGTCGTGTCCTTCCAAAAAGAAGGCTCTACTAACTGCCTTGGGTGTATTGGATCCTTCTGAAGATCATTTGATTGTCTTCCCGGTTGATACATCAGAGCATCCCCCATTGCCGCCATCTGTTTCTTTCCAGATAACAGTTAGATTCCATAATGCCATCATTTCTAAATGCATTATTAATGAAGGCGCATCCACCTATGTGATGTTCACTGCTATTTGGAAACAACTCAAATCACCTGAGTTTTACCCCTCCATCATCACCTTGCATGCTTGGGATGGACACTCCTCCTAACCCCTTGGCATGTACCGCAACTGTCCAGTAACCCTTACGGAAAAGACTGTCCATGTCAATATTGAAGTCATCACTACCCTTTTGGATTACAATATTCTCTTAGGTCATAGTTACACATATTCCATATCAGCTATTGCGTCTGTGGTGTTCCACAAGATGTGTTTCCCCCATGAAGCGATGATTGTTAGCATTGATTAGTTGCCTTACTACGAGCCGGCTTTCGTGACCTCCCCCGAGTCCATCATCGTGTCCATGTCCGAAAACAAGTCTTCAACTCCTTGCACTAGTATCTCACCTAGAGTCTATAAAGATTCCTCATTTTTGGGTGCCTTCTCTGGTCCTCCCTCTCCCATTTCTGAACCTACTTCCATGAGTTTTTGCATGTTACAAGCGTCACGGGCTGCCCTTAAGCAGTTCGGTACACATGATCAATAACCAACTGCTCAACATCCTGTTGTTGCTCTTCCAGCTAAACCCTCTGGACCCACTCCCCCAGGACCTCCTCCATTCATGGGTGCCTCTCCTAAGTTCCCTCCATGAACTCTTCCTCCAGGTCTTAACCATCTAAGAGCTATTCCAACGCGACATTAATCCTACCAGCCAGATACCTTACTTATTCCCCCATCAGGGATTTTGTTTTTACTTGTCATGGCTTCGCTGGTCCTTCCTAACATGACTCTTGGGATCCCCCTGTAAACACTCTGCCTAGTCAGCCAAGACCATATCACGCTTTGACCCTGGTTCAAATGGTCCCCATGACCCCTGCCGCTACTTCAGTTCCATCACAACCTCACCAGGAACCAATTCCTGTTGCGAAAGCATCTAGCCAGGGGGCCAAAGCCAAAAGGAAGGATTTGAAGGACAAGGCTCCCCAAGCTCCTCCAGACCCTAAGGCCCCAAATCCAACACCCCCCTGTGCTTTATGTGAAGTTGTTGAGCACGCCACCAACAATTGTCCTGAACTTCCTCAACTTAAAGCATTGGTTCGTGAAGCATTCCCTAAGTCGAATATTCCAAAAGTCCATGTTAACATACCAATCCCACCTAAGAAACTCAAAATGCTCCACACAAACCACCCTTGTGCCCTTTATGATCTTCATGATCACTATTCCCATTGTTGCCCTCATCTCGATGAGTTTTGTGATTGCCTTGGGGTGATTCGTGACTACGAGGCCATCATAGTGGAACCTCTACTCCTCTACCTGTGGATTATGATACCACCAGTAAACCAAAATAGGGAAACTCTGACCCTTCTATTATGATCCCTCCCCATGTTGTCGATATGATGGACACCACAAGCCCCATTCTTCACCTGTCGTCATCCTTGAGTTCCTCGTTGGCAAACCTTCTTGAGGCTGTTGTGCACGCTTCTATCGAACCTCTTTCAATAAAATCTTAGGTCTCAACATCAGTAGATCCTTTGTTTGCCAATCCGTCGTCTACCATTCAAGATGATGCATATGTGAACCTTATTCCTTAGGTTGATGCACCAGGTAATGTCGTCGCATCATGTAGTCAGTGTTCCTCCCATCCGCCGATCTCCCAGCCTGATGAGAACACCATGGAAGCTATGTATGCACCTGATTACCCCTAGGCTTGATAAAGTGGGCATTCCTTCAATAGGATTTCGTAGGCCATCTCCTTCCTAATTCTCCCAATGCGCTCTACCTCTAGAAATGTTGCTCACATCACATCCCTTTGAAATGTGTGTCTTTATTTCTACCATGTAGTTAGGTAGATTGCATCATCTCATCCATTTTCTTTTGCACCTTTTATATGGATCTATCATCCACACCGTATATCTGTCATGCCGACGGTGCAAGTCGCTTCTCTTGGAATCTAGCCTCGGTAACCTAGGCCATTTTTACCCCCTTGCATACATTAGTCCTTTCAAACAATGTGTGCATTGGATCTGCCACCAATAATCAGGCCGAATATGATGTAGTGATAGGTTTGTTAGTCGATGCCCTCACTCATTACATTCTTCATCTTCATGTTCATTTAGATTCCTTGCTACTTGTCATTCAATTGAATGGTGTGTATCATGTGCATAACCAAGTCCTATTTAGAAAATATCTATGAATGAAACTATTGGTACGTGACTTGAAATCATTACTTTCAGTCATGTCCCTCGATCCCAAAATCACTATGTAGATACCATCGTAAACAACATTCTAGATTGGCATTTATCACATATATACCATAGAAGATAACCACACAAATGGCGAACCATCATCGTCATACAAAATTCATAATCATGTTATGTATCATATAAGTGTTTGGATTCTACCACTCTAAATACATTTGGTACGTCCATAGCATATTGCAGGGGAAAATACGCCCCTACATCTCCTTTGAAGGATCTCGTGCCAAGTTGGGTTGATATGCTTGAATCCCTTTTTCGAGCACTTGGAACACAATGACACTCCACAAACGCCTCCTGCTAGGGGGGCATCATTCCCACCTTTGCATACTAGATCAGTATCCCATGCTTGGGGGCATGATGTTTTTCCCCTGGCCATCTTCTCACATAAGTCTCGACCTAAATCCCACTAGATCTAGGTATGGTCGATTATCCTCCCATTCCTTGGATAGTTTGTCTTACCGGCCTCTCTGGCGAGCCATAAGAACATCACATATCGTAGACATTTGATACCATATCTTCAAATATTCTACTCTATGTCCACATAGTCCCCATGCTTGATTTCATGGGTAAGGATGATTCTAGACCTCCTCTAGTAGTTCATTCTCGTTTTCCTCTTCCCTTAATTTTTCACCAGGAACCATCGTTCCAAGAAGGATTTAGGCCATATTTAGACAAGTAAGGCCACTTTCTTGAAAGTTGTAGATCCTGATTCCAATGGTGAGTTTGTTTGCTATGATCTCCATAAGATTTAGGGCCTTCTCCTACTCTCAAATTAGAGGGAAAACATCCTTTTTTAGGAAAACCCATAATTTTCCTGTCGCAAATTGCGACTAGACCATAGCTCAGTTTGATGAACCGTCAGCGCTGTTGGAAAGCTCTCACTGAGCTCTATAATGGGTCTCCATCAGTTCAAGATTATTTGACACTTCGCCAAGAAGCCATTTTTCCAAGAAGGGTCACTTCGTCACCTCTCAAAATCGAATTTCGTTGTAAAGCGACACTTGTACTTTGAGGTCCACCTCCTCTCAACACTTGTCATACCATATGTTGATTTTCATCATGAGTGACCATCATTTACTCATGTTCTCATGGTCCCCATCGGGCCTAGTCTGTGTGGCAGCATCATCAAGTCACCCTTGTTCAGAGCATCTGCAATGAGTCACCCTTACATCCCTAGAGTCTATTTCATGTCCCATCATCTCATGTCATAGTATTACATCCATATTTTCATGTCGCCCATCCTGTGTGGCCTATTTTGGCCTCTTATGATATTGCCCCCATCCCCTTTGGAGTTGAGTTAGTTGCTGCTAGGTCAACCATGCACTTTATGCTCTGACAAGGGTTGTCGTCTGTTTGTCCCTCAATTCCCTTTTCCTCATTATCCCTGGTGTCAGTCCATCAATCACATTACTATTTTCCCTCATGCTTTAATTGAGGATCCTCATTCCCTCATCTATCGTGGGCCCTATTCTGTTGACATCAGCTCATTTATTCCCGAAGAGTGACCTAGAGGGTGGTGTATATCGGTTCCATCTTCCATTCTTGTTTGGCACCGTGGATTGAGCATAGGGTCTCATTATTCCCCTTTTCCTTTGTCGTTTCATGTTCGTTATCCATACACTTGATGGTCCAGTGATGCAACAGATTGTATCAGTGATTCTCGGGTATGTGTGAGATGTTTTATACCTCATGAGCGGTTGGCTGTTCAAGTAGCCCCCCACATGCCCAGATGCATACCTAGTATGCTACAGCCTCAGATGAAGTTCCGCAGAGTTTATGGGTTCGGTTCCTATCGATCGGAGTGTTCATAGCATACATGTCTCCTCTAGATGATCCATTAAGTTTTGCAGAACCCTTCCTTGTTCAACATGGCTTATTTGGTTGTTCTACCCTCCCTCCCACCCATTTTTTTTAGGGAAGGGAACTTGTATCTCATGTACTCAGATATTATTTTATTTAGTCCTAGCTCATGTTTTTACTAGGTGCAATATGTATATGGCGCACATTGTATTATTTTTTGGCTTTGTTATGCCAATGTGTCATGTACCATTCAACATGTACTTTATTGCTCAGTTTCATGTTTCTGGGAAAACCATTATTTTTGTACTAAGTTACCTTGGCAGGTATGGGTATGCCTCCCCCACCTCATTCAGGTCTAGTACCACAACAAAAAAAGGAGACTTGCATTAGTATCGCCCCCTTTGTCACTATCCTCTCTCAACTTCAGCTTCATTGGTCTCTCTCTCTCTCTCTCTCTCTCTCCTTGACTCCCCTGTGTTGTCTAAGTGATTGTGTCTTTACAATGTACTTCGGTCATATGTTTTTCTCCTAACACCCATACGTTGGGGGGAAATTTGTTATCACCAAAAAATTGATCATCTAGCCTAATTTACTAAATGGATCAAAGTACACCATGTAAAGCCAATTTTACCATAGTAAAATTTCTTTCACTATGAGAAATTACCTAATAAACCACCTTTATTAAGTAATTTATAGTTAAACCCATGAAGAATAATTAAATAAATCATTATTTATTTGATTTTCTTCTAGGAATAATTAATTTAACTACTGGTTTATTATTATTCCTTGTCAAATTTGACCCAATCATGAAAAATCAATAGATAAATCATTATTTTTCTTATTTTTCTCTAAGAATAATTAATTCATCACTAATTAATTATTGTTCTTTGTTAGATTTGACTAAATCCCTTAGGAATAATTAAGTAAATCCTTATTTGTTTATTATTCCTTAACTAATTCATTGAGATAATAAATAAAACATTTATTTATTTATTATTTCTAAATAAAAGTTTAAATACTTTTTCCCCCCTAAACAAATATAATAAAATATTTCAAGTGGCAATTCCAAGAATGGGATCAATAATATTTTATTATTGCTCATTATTCGAGGATAACTTAATATTTTGTTATAAATAGGAGGGTTTTCCTTTCATTATTCACTTTTGATTATTTTCATTATTGCACTCACTGTTGTAACTCTGATTATTTTCATTGTCACACACAATATTTTTGTTGGGTTTATGCATTATAAAGGAGAGAGACTCTACATAAGGTGAAGACATTTGAGGATAGCCAAGAACCCATCCCATAGAGGGGGATTGGTAACATTTATCTGTTCTCTTCATAGGTCTTATTATTAAATTACTCTTTACATATTTGGTTTCCATTGGATGTTTTGGGGTTATTACTCCTTTTTTCACTGTTTAACTATGATTGCAGCATATATCAAAATTTTGGCAGGTTTGTTTCTATCAATAGCTACAGTTCTACAATGTTTAGCATTCATTTCTATTATTGAGATCATTTGTCATCCACAATCTTAAGTGGGTTCTTTTCATACAACATTGAGAAGAAAACACTACAACACATTCCACTAATTTTTTTATGTTTCTGACAAAGTTTGAGGCTAATCCTAATGGTGACAACAAATGTATATCACTATGGTGAAACAAAGTAGGTGACTCCATTGAAATTACTACAAATTCAAGTATCTTTCATCTTTATGTTTATTCTTGTTGTTTTTTAAAGGTAAAGCTACTTTATTGCCAGTGCTAACAACTATTTATTTGCAGAAAGCGAGTTTCCCACATCTTACTCCAATGAAGGATTTCATTTTGCTTCCATTCTTGTTTCTTGCTCAAATTATTATATATGGTAGCTTTAGAATAGTCTATGATTAAGTTGGTCAAAATTCTTTGCAGAGGTTTTCCTTTCAGGATTTTGGTTGTTCTTTGTCATATTTTAAAAAAATTAGCCTTTTGGTTCATAATTTTTTTTTTTTTATATCTCTCTACATTTGATTTGATTTACTTATCAACAATTTATTTATGTATTTTCAGCGGCTTATGCTCTACAGGGTACAAGGCACTTGCCTTAATCCTGACTAGTTCACTACCATGCTTTTGTACTCATAACAGCTTATGCTCTACACAGCCTTGGGCTTCAAGCCTAGGATCTAGTTAGCTTGTCGCCTTTGTTTAACATTTTATTTGAAATTTTATGTCTACATATCACAGATTTGTTTATTTCTTTCATTATTTTTGTACTTAAGGTATATACAACCATTTTTTTATTTTTTTTTATTCTGTTTTGTATATTTGCAAAAAACAATTAGAAAAAAAACATAAAACACCTAAAATAATCCAACATATTTTCATATCTATGATAGCATGTCTCATTATCTCGTTCTGATAATCTGATTCGAGGAGTTGATTTGTTAAGGTTTGTTAATCTCACAAAACATGAACACCTCATAGGGGTGGAGAGAGGCTTTGGCCAATAGAATAATGAGAGAAATGCATTAGATAAGGGTAGAGTGAGGGGGAAATATTGGGTGAGTTATTCCCCCCACCCCCACCCTATATCTCATATATTTTTCCTACCACGCACTACTCCTCCATTATACGGGTGGGGGGGCTATATGTTTCCCATTATTTTTCTCCTCCACAATCCTCTCTACCTAATATTTCCCTCCACCCCCACCACTACCTCACATATTATTGGAAAAAACATAATATTATAATAAAATTATGTTTTTCCCAATATTCTCTATGCAAGGAAGGGAGAAATATTAGGTAAATTATAATATTTACCCAATATTCCCTCCCACCACCCTCATAATTGTGCTTTTCTCAATATTTCTCAAGTGGGGGTGAGGGAAAAGATTGGGTAAATAATAATATTTTTCCTAATATTTCCTCAGCCCCTCAATCGATACATTTGGATCTAAATTTCCGACTCTAATGCGAACAATATTTATCTTGCAATTTGTTATTTTTCTCCTACCAATTCAACCTCCTATAGGGAAAAAAAACTAGATAAAAATTCCCCTTCAATACCTTAGAATAGGATATTCATAGTCTAGGGAATGAAGGTAATATCTTCTAGATAAGGGACTTAAATGCTAGAATCGCTACTAACCAAGCTACTCTCCTAAGTAATAACTCTCACCTGAATCCTCTTTGGCTAGATGATTGAATTTTACTTGGCGAATAGATTGAAAAGAAATTCTAAAGACATAACTCATAACTTATTTTCTATCGATCTAATCAATCTCGATAGTTCCCAATACTTGATAATTTGTAATGGAATTAATAAGTGGCCAACCATCAACTGGATGACTTGTATTCATGGGCTTGGAAGTAGTGTTGTGGATTATGTGATCTCTGATATCCATGTTGTCAATCACCTTGTAAATTTTGACCTCATAAATGACCATGAGCCTGATTCTGACCATAGACCTTTAATCTTAACTCTAAACCTTGACATTCACACCAGTAGGATGAAAGAGAATTATGAGAGTCAAAGGCACATCCATTTTGATAGAAGTAAAGTGGATCTTTTCTTAAAGGATTTCAATAGGGATTTAAATTTCTTAATGTATAAGCATCAGATTGAGCACATCTACCACAATTTTACTACAACCTTTTCGACTAGCATTAACAAGTTCCCCACCAAGGTGTCTTATAAAAATAATAATAGAACTTCTAGCCTTTAGTATGATAATGATTGTAAAATTGCTAAGAAAGAGATTAGATATTTTCTTAATGAAAATTTAAAGCTTGAAAAAATAAATGCATAAAAATCTCTTATAAAAAGGAAGAAAATGTCCTATATAAATAGGACGTAAGAGCATCTCCTTCACCTTTCTAAAGTTCAGCCCAAAAATTTTTGGAGGAAAATTCTTGTTCATAAAATGAAAGAAAATAATTTCATCCCCTTAAAGAATTGGTATATCTATCTTAAGAAACTTTATGATTTCCCTAATGCCATGGGAACCATCTTGAATGCTCCTATGGAGGAGGATATCTTCTCTTTGAAAGATGTTGACTTCATGATTAAGAAACTTGCTAATGGGAAATCTAGGTATTTTGAAGGATACCAAGTTGAAATTCTAAAAATGGGAAGGTCTATCCTGATCCGTCATATACACAAACTCCTCAATATCTTAGTGAAACAAGGCTTCCCTAAGCCTTGGACACAAATCTATATTGTTCCTATCTTCAAAAGTGGGAATAAAAACATTCCCTCTAACTATAGGACCATTATGATTAAGCACATTTTAGCCAAGTTATATGGACTCATTTTGGAAAAGAATATTAGCCTTTGGCTTGAAAGTCATGGTAAATGAGCTAAAGATCAAGCCAAATTTAGGAAACGTTAATCAACTATAGATCGTGTTCTTACTCTTACGATTATTGTAGAGGAATGCCACAATAATAAGACTAATCCCATTCTATTGTGTCGTTGACCTTAGAAAAAAAATTCGACACCATTCCTGGTGATAAGCTATGGTAGAGGCTAGAAGAGAAAATGATTCCTCCCAAGATGAGGGCTATTGTGACTAGGCTATATGAGAATGTTATTGCCAAGTTCAAGACTACCGAGGGTTGGTCAGAGGAAATTACATGTAATATCATAGTTAAACAAGGATATACCCTACCCCCTACCATTTTTTGCATCTACATTGATAAGATAGAAGAGTGTTTATAAGTTATATGATGTGATGGATCCAGGATCACTGGTATGGTCATTACTCTTCTCCATTATGTTGTTGATATCATTCTTTTAGCTAGGAACCATGATGATATCGACAAGCAACATAGAATCCTCCAATATTATTGCTCCAAGATGGGTATGACTATTAATATTTACAAGACTAAAGTTGTGATAATTAAATCCAAAATATCAACTATGATAATTTGATTTATGATAATAAATACTGGGAGACAATTTATTCATACAAATATGTCGGAATTGACATTCATCATTAGCTCAATTAGAATTATAACCTTGAGAAAAGTATAATTTGAGGATGGAAATATTATTATGAGCTTGAAAACAATTGTAGGTCAAAGGATATTTGGGAATGGAGTAAAAAAAGTCCCTCTTTCGGACTCTCATCAGTGGACGTGGGGTTTGGGGTTGGAGGAAGATTGAGTTGATCCAAAAGAAATTTATAACCTACACCATCAAGATTAAAGGAAACACTCCCCACCCTATCTTCTTACTTGAAGCTAGTTTTCCCCCAATTGGGAGAATGACTATGATACATATCTCATGTATAATAATAATCTATACAACATGAAAGCCAAGAGGTACCCTAATATTTCTTCTAATTCTACCCAAAAGCCCCACCTCCAGCTCAAGCGAGGCTAGCATAAAGATGCCCGACTTGGCTAGATCATTGGGGGGTGAAGAAGGAAAACATCTTAAAGAATAATGATAGTATTAAAAATATTATTACTTCCAAATATAAGAATAAGTTGTGGGATGATAAGGAGTTAGGGGAAAAATGAATCTAGTATTATAAGGAGGTTATCAAACTCAATCTCAAAAACCTGAATTATCTAATAAAATGAGAATTTCTAAGATAAGAACTAATTCTCATGAGCTTCAAAGTGAAACCAAGCATTAGTCGATTCAACCTTGGGATCAAATATTTTGTCACTTTTATGATACTAAGGGTATTGAATATGAGAAACACTTTCTCTTTGATTGCACAACTCTTAATCACATCCATTCCAATTTTCAAAATCTCTGCCACACTACCAACTTTCTTGACTTTTTAATTCAGCAAAACTACAGTGATTTGGGAACACTTCTCTCCATTATTTTTTATCATAGAAATAAAATGTTAATGAATATCAATTAATTTTTCACTCTTAATGTCTGTTAGACCATATAAGTCTTAGTGGACATTAATCATCATCATTATAAGGGTGAGGATGAGTGTGCATACTAGGGAAAATTTTGGAAAAAACATAATTTTATTATAATATTATGATTTTATGAATAATATATAAGGGTGTGGTGAAGATGAAATATGGGAAATATTATGTAAATTATGAGTGTGAGAAGGTTATTAATCTAATATTCCCCATGATCTTATTCATCATCACCTTTATCTTATACATCAATTTAGTTTCTAAATTATAATCTCTGCGTGTGTGTGTGTGTGTTTCCTTTTATTATTAATAAATTGAGATTTAAGATAAACTTTATAATCATTAAAAAAATTCAAATTAAAAAGTGTTTATATAAATATTAATTTTCACAAGTCCATATAATTTGAATGAGTTTAATCATTCAAAATATATATTTTGTCCCATATAGAGATATTTTCATTTAATATTTTTTACTCTTTCATTGATTCATACCTACAATATTATGGTTTCAGGAGCTAATTAGAATAAACAAGAATTTTGTGTGCATTCCATTGGTTCTCGGTACGATGATTGCGCACAGTAGTGGGTGACATTGTTAATGGTGGAATGACACAAGTAGATCAATCAATATATCTAAGTCCATATTTCCTTCATTAGTTTCTCTTTTTGTTTAGTTCAAATTCATTTTTTTGGAATTATTGCATTTGGACTTTGATGGTTTTTTTCCCTTGAAGGCTTCAGAATGGTGTAGTATGTGGGAGTTATTCAATGGACAATTAAAGGATATATTCATGTTGACTATGTCATCTTCTTATTTTGTTTTGTTGATATTATTGTGCTTGCACTTGGTAGGCCTGTATTTTTAGTCTCTGCCTTGTCATGGACTATAGTATTCACCTCGTGGTCATAGTGCATTGACCATGCATTATTTTGATGTTTTTTTGCAATCTTAACCTTCAAGAAAATGTTCATTTTTTTTCATAAATTCAAAAATAGTTTTCTAATTTTCTAGAAATCTTATTTCTATTTTTTTATTGGCATAGCAACTTACGATGGGACATAATTGCCGTAGCGGCGAGCGTTTTATGTTTTGTATTTGTTAGTGCTTGAAAATTGATTTAAAAATAACTAAAAAACTAATTTTTTGAGTGGTCATTCCATCACTGAGTTCTCAGACACTAACACTAACACTACCACTATTATGGTACTACTCTTCCTAATGATGATAGAATTGATGCAGTTGTATTTCCTTTGTGTAGGCATGTGTGTGGGGGGGGGTGGGTTAAAATATATCCACTTAATATTTTGTTGTGCGAAGATGATTATTACTTCTACAAATTTCCACATCATATATCATGCTTTGAATAAATTTCAAATGTGTAGGACGGGGTATTTGTAGAAGAAAAGTTGTGTAGAGCTCTAATTTTATAGAGTTATGAATATTTGTGGAGGCAAATCCATTAGCATGGAGAATGAGATGTGATTTTCATGAGTGATGAGACTATGTGGAGGGTGGGGTATGTGCGGCAGAACAAAGATGCAAAGGAAACTTTAATTAATTTAACTATGAACAAATTTTGAATTAATAATATTATGTTTCATTTTGCAGAGCTTTTACTGTGTGCAGGATGGGGCATGTGCAGGAGAACATGGGTGCATAGGGAATTTTATTCGGCAAGGATAAAATTAATGTTAAAATATTTCCTGAAGTATGTGCAGGAGAATGAGGGTGCATACGGAAATTTGTTCGATAAGGATGAAATTAATGTTAAAATCTTTCTTGAAGTATGTGTGGGAGGTCAGTTGTGTAGAGTTATGATTTTAGAGCTATGAATCTTAGTGGAGGATGGGATATGTGCGGGAGAACATAATAATTAATATTGTTATGTTTCATTGTGCACATATTTTATTGTGCAGAGGATGGGTTTAGTGTGGGAGAACGAGTGGTGCATAGGGAAATTAATGTTAAACAAATAATGTTAATATATGAGATTTTTATATGCATTTGTGTTATATTTTTTTTTTTAAGCTTGGTAGGACTCTCTCATTTTCGATTTTACATGTCCATTATTCACACTGCAATGAGGGAGGGTAGTACAATATTCAAACCCAATATCTCCGGTTCGGTGAGACTTCATTCCACGACCATCACTACTTAAGCTACCCCAGGTGGACATGCATTTGTGTTATATTGAAAGTATATGAGTTTTCTATTTATCAGAAGACAGACATTGGGACGATAAAAAATATGGAAAACGGGGTATGTGTGATAGAACAAGAGGTTTTGTGAGTGCTATTCCATCTTTGCGGAGGACAAGGTTTGTGCAGGAGAAAAAAATAATTAATATTACTATGTTTCATTGTGTAGAGCTTTTACTATGCTGAGCTTTATATTGGGAACTTTATTTAGTGGGGACGAAATTAGGACAGTTATTTTCTAAAGAATGTGGGGTACATAGGGAAATTGATGTTAAACTATTAATATTAATATGTTATTATTATTATCTTTCATTTTGTGAAGAAGGAACTGTATCACGCATTAACGAAATAATCACTCCGTCTACCGCTAACTAGACTAGTTGTGTAGAGTTATGATTTTATAGAGCTATAAATATTTGCAGACTGAAGGATGTGTGGATGAATATTACTATGTTTCACTGTGCAGGTCTTTGACTGTACATAAGATCGGGTATGTATGTCTATTTCCTCAATAAATTAATATGTTAGTTGGAAAGGAAAACATACAACTCTGCAAATTAGGTTGCGGAAATAGTTTGAAATTAAGTTACTGAGAGAAAAACAATAGCTAAATCATCAATGGTTAAATTTGACACAACACTAGTATAAAATGATGAAATTCGTGACTAGGTGACTAAAAACGTTAGTCACCGCAATTATTTATGTATAATTTTCACTGTAGATCACCTGATATATGCAATGTCCTAAAGCATAATACTAGATCTACTTCTACCATAAAATTTGTGGAAGCTTAAATAGATATGAGCATCATCAACCAAGAATAGATATAATTGAGAATGAGAAGTAATCAACCACCCATAACACAAAAGATATAGCCAGGGGAAAGCCTTAGCCTAAAACCCCAACTCTGTATTATCATACAAGTGGAAATATATCTAGTATTACAAAAAGAATCAGCTCAAAAGCTATCCTGCTCTCTCTGCAATACCTCTGCTACTCATATACAGTCAAAGGCCTCTATCTAACCTCTGGTCTACCCTCCAAGCCTCCTATTTCTTTGCGCAATTCTGATTGGGGTCCAGTGCAGCCACTTGTGTGAATTGGCCTCTTCACACACTCACTAACGTCTGATCCAACTACGCAGTCCTGAAGGAGATAAATCCTCATCATGGATGAGCTTCCTTTATAGGAAAAATATTCATCCAAATGATAGTACATTGTCCCTTCTCTGATATCAATTGGGTCTCTGTCTGAACTGACATGCATGAGTTATTCATGAGAGAATATTCAGTTATCTGAAGAACAGCAATTATATGCTAGCATGCATTAACTAATTGAACTTACTTAATTTAATCAAACTGTTTAAATAAAATATAACTGGACTTGACTCAGTTAACTGAGCCAACTAATTACTACTCAAATTAGAACTCATCCTTATCTCTCTAATTGATGGATAAATTCCTCAATTAATAGATAAACTGTTGCATGTCCTCACATAGACTTCATGTTTGATTTTTCACAACTAATTAACTCATGGAGAATTAATTAATTTATTTTCAAACAACTGTTAAGTTCAAATTCGAATTTTACTTCCTATTTTTAGTCCAGGGACTGACTAAAATAGGAATCCATCCTGAACTGCAAAAAATAGAATGCTATTTTTAGCTCTTCCATTTTTCGTTCCCTGTTGCCCAATCCAGCACTGGTACCCAAACTGCTATTTTTAGCACTTCTATTTCTAGCATTTCTTGTTGCCATTTTCAACAATTTCAAGTGAATTAATGCTAAATTTGAGCTATTTGAAGTGACTGAACTAAAAATGACTAACTTAAACGACTGATTTAGTTTAGGGATAAAATATATGACTAGATAATATGTTACCAAACTAAAGGTGACTAACTAAAATGACTAATTTAGTCCCGGACTAAAACATATGACTAGGTAATAAGTGACAAAATTAATAATGATTAACGTAAACAACACATATTCAAACCATGAAAACAAAACATATGCAAACCTTTACAGGTGTATAGCCTCCATGCATGTGTGTGAGGGAAGGTGTTTGATATCTTATAGTTGGTTTCCCTTCATCACCAAAGAGGCTTAGGCTATGAGTGGATTGGCCAAGCAACCCTCATAATTCGTTCCTTTGAGTTTTTGGGAAATCTCAAGTTAAAGTCCAACTAGTGCTAATAGATGGTCTCAAAGGTGTTTGCTAGGGTTTTTAAACAAGGTCACTAGATCCCAATGCAATGGAGGTGCCTTAGATTTGTTGAAAAGTAAAATACCCCACATGGCATCGAATGGGTGATTGATGACTACTAGCTAGAGGACTTAAACCAAATTAATCGTGGAGGTCAAAACTACAATTGAAAAAAGAACAACACACACATGATAATTCACACTAGAATTCATCCTCTCATAATCAAGAGTTGATGAATAAAATGTTAATTCTTTAATGAAGCCAATGAAACCAAGAAGATCCTTATCAACCCTTACTTAATGAAGTTAATAAAATCTTCACAAGGAGGATACATATTTCATCCAATTAAAGATTGAAAGACATGCTCTTTTTTATTTCAAGGAAAACTTTATGGAGAAACTTGAGATCGACAACTCATTAGAGTGACTTGAACTACACTTGAGATGAACTAAAATGATTTCCACTATAACCTAAGAGTATATTCAATATGTTGCAATTCTATAATAATAACATACAATTTAGCAAGGGTCAAGACATCTCTACATACACTTGTGGGGTGGTCGCACTCCTTGGGGAAACTACCCTTCTAGATTGAAAGTCGTGTTCTTTTTTGCTTCTAGAAAGTTTATAGAGAAACCCAACACTAGTAATTAATCAAAGTGATTTGAGCATATAACTCAAAATTATATCCAATATTCTGCAAGTATATACTAATAACACATGATTTAGTAAGAAGGGTCAAGACGTTTGGAGATACACTTGCGGGGTGGTCCTACTCCTTGGAGGCTTCTACCTTTCTAGTGTTATAAAGATAGGACACATGTCTCATCAAGAATTTGAACCTGGGTGAGGAAACACAAAACTAAAAAAATACTAGAACATTGATAATAACCAATTAAACGAACCAACCAATTAATCTTTTTCCCTTAATCAATTTTTTTACCCTAATTTATTACCCTTCTAGTCAAAATTTCTCCACTTGGAAAACCCTTTATTGTAAAAATTTTTCTAAAAAAAATACTATCCCTTCCTTGTATTTAACCTAATTAACTCTCTTTACAAACAAAAGTTTTATTTTTCCCATGCTTAATGGAGTATTATTTTTCTAGTGTTCACTCAAAAGTAAAATACAAATTCGGATTTTGTTCAAAAGAAATAATAAATGATAAGCATATTTGAAATATGAAAAATAAAAATGGTGAACATTATTTTTCAAAGCCACGAACACAAAGAGAGTCCCATCACACAAAGACAATTTGATATCTTTCAAAACTCACGCCCTAATTTCTGCCATATGAAGCAACAACCACATTCAAAAATTTGAGGGAGGATACAACATAAAGCACTGTAACAATAAGAATGAAAGATGGAGTCCCATGACCACTAAATATCTCAGGAAATAATTTGCATGGCCCTTGCAGAGCATGATGTCTTGCTGGGGATTGGCATCATAGTAATCGTTGTGATAACATGGTTCAAATTTTAGTCTCATTCTCAAATTTCGATCTCACTCAAAATCCCTTCAAAGCATATAGC
Source organism: Pinus tabuliformis (assembly GCA_031772625.1). Classification (NCBI taxonomy): domain Eukaryota; kingdom Viridiplantae; phylum Streptophyta; class Pinopsida; order Pinales; family Pinaceae; genus Pinus; species Pinus tabuliformis. The sequence goes on along the minus strand of CM062815.1, from coordinate 600,684,003 downwards.
ATACACTGGGTCTTGCCAATAGTAGACTTGAGGTCACTCCTCCCACCTCAGCAGGACCATGGAGGTGATAGTGAAAATTGAACCCATGACCCACAGCAGGTCAAGCCCTTGGTTATAGTCAGAAGGAAGATTCAACCCACTACCTCTATGGAGAGTGGCGGGAAGAATGAGGGTGATGACATGCCAATTATGCACAATTCAGGAGACAAGGTCGTGGTATTTGAGAAGACTATTTTTCTTCTGCTAAAGAACTCTTGAGAATAAATGGTACAACAAAATCACCCATTGCAAATCATTTTGGCGAGTCCATAGTAGGAACAATGAACATTAGGGATTTCAGGGTTGAGGATCAATTCTTGAAGAAGAACTTAGGCCTTATTGACAAAAATTCGAGCCCCTTTTTCCACAGTTTTTGAGCCATTGAATGGTTGATTCAACATCTAGAGGTGTTAAATGAAACTATTCTTTGCTCCTTTTCTCTTTCTATGGTTCTACTCCCACATGACAACTTCAATCCTGGTATGAAAAATGAAACTAAATGTCAACTGTGGGTGATTTCTGTTGTTACTGAATGTTTTTATGTATAAGATGATCATTCCTAACAATTTGAACTGGTGCAGGTTTCATTGGGATGGCCTTCTCTTATGGTCTATCATTGAACATATCATTTGTTAAAAGTATACAAAACCAATGTACACTTGCAAACTACATTGTTTCTGTAGAACACATCAAACAGTACATGCACATTCCTAGTGAGGCCCCAACTGTTATAGAAGATCACAGACCACCGGATAATGGAGAAATTCGTAGCAAGATGGAGTACCTGACACAAAATTCTCTATACCACTAGGAAATAACTTTATGTAAAATTTCCAAGTGAAGGACCAAATAGGTAGCTACTATTACTCTCCATCATTGTATCTGAAAAAATATGTAGGGGGCTTTGGAAGACTAAATGTAGCTAGCAGGGCCCTAATCCCTATTCCATTCCCTCCACCTGATGGTGATATCACTCTGCTTATAGGTGACTAGTACACAACCAATGTTTTAGTAAGTTATTAATCCATCCCTGATACATGTACATCTCTTGAAATTAAAGAGACTGGCTATGTTCAACTTCAGCCTGTACACCAAAATGTTCTCTTGCAATGCATCAATCTTTGACTATATTCTATCTTTGGGAAGATCCTTAGAAGAACACTTGATGTGGGCAGATCTATTGGTAATCTTGATGTTGTTCACATTAATGGTTGTGGGTTACCAAATGAAATAGCAATTATAGTGGAACAAGGTACTTATCGCTAATCTCTATCACAAGGCAGTTCGTTAGATTTAGTATAGGTGTGTCAAGCCTTTCAATGATTCACAAGATCCCATTTATTTTGATTTTATTTGATGGATGTTGAATCCATTGCTTCTTCTCTTAAGATGTATCTAAAATGACCCATTTTTTCATTAAGCTTTTCGTGCCAATATTTCAAAGTGATAAAAATGAATTTGAGATAAGGACTATGCACCCATTAAGATGGGATGCATTTATTTGATTAAACGGAGTTTGAGAAGTCATTTTTAGGAATATTAGGATGTGAGAAGTAAACAATATGCTCAAAACTACGAGCCTACGAAGAAATTCAAAGCAAAACATGCAACAAGTTTTCAACAACATGGTAACAACTCATCCTCTTACAATGATGACAATCATGTAGAGACATTTCACACATGCTAAATATTTCCCAATCCGTATCAATATATGTAAGAAAATATAATGAATCAAGCACAATAGGGTGAAAAATACTAGTAGAACTTGAATTTGGATAATGTAAGGATTCCAATGAAATCCTTTAGCACAGGCTCAAATATTTCATGAATACAATGCAATGAACAACTGAAGCCCTAAAACTGACTCAAGAAAGTTAGTGCAAAAATAAACATAGAAATCCACTCTTTATAATGCTAGTCCTCCATCGAACCTAAAACTACCAAGGCATATGCATCGAGTTCTCCTCCTAGATATAAGTACCAAACGTCCAATATTCTAGAAGCAATTCTTGTGAACAATTGATGGGCCAAACTCATCATATTTTGATTTGTATCAAATTGGCCTTGATTTCATTCTTATTATGCTCGGCCAACTGTTGGGGATATTGTGGTGGTGGAATTGCGTTTTTTATCAAATCTCCCACCCCATTATCCTCCAATACTATCATGATCCTCCCTTTCAAAGAGACAATGTTAGAGGCTCCCTCTAAACAATGATCTACTCTCAATACTTGGTAGGACATTATGCTTCCCACAAACAACCTTGTAGTCCTTCACAATAGGCTAAACTATACAGATATTAATTTAAATCTAAGGATTCCATTTGTATGTGAGGAAGAGAGTGGAGAAATAAAAGTGACCAAGATAACTCATATAGGTTCATAGACAAATAGATTGTTGGCATTATGATACAGGTGTTGTCCTTGATGGAAACTCACACATATGACAGTTCACAATACAATAGGTTAACAACAAAATATTACAGATCAGACTCCGAAGATTGAAGAAAGAGAGTGGTTTAAGAAGTATACATTGGTTCACTTTGTCCAAGCAGCGTATACATGTGGGTTAACATAACAAAATAAGCATATACGTATACACACACTTTCACAAAATGAAAAATGTGTATGGGATGGAAAATCATGGTTTTGGTCCAAGGTACTGGTCTGAGGTATTTGGTCCAAGGTATTTGGTCTGAGGTATGGGTCCAAGGTATTTGGTTTGAGGTATTGGTTTGAGGTATTTGGTCCAAGGTCTTGGTCCTAAGTGGTTTCGATCTAAGGTATTGAGAAATGCCTAAAACTATATAAAGTGGAGAATATCATTAGGCCAAGAGAGAAAGCAATGAATATTTGATAAAGAGTGAAGCAAAGATGCATGTTATGGGTTTTTGGTGCTTTTCTTGATCTGAAATAAGGATGAACCTTAGCGGTTGATGAGGGATGAGATCTAATGATGGATTAGGATCATGAGACCTAAAATGAATTATTATTATATGGTTTGATATGTAGAAATTTTGAATAATATGACAGTTATTCACAGAGATTATCCTGATTATACACTATTGCGGAATACATGCACAATACATAATCTCCTCTACGTTGATAATCAATTTAGCAGAATTAAAAATAATGAAACATCAATCGCATGCACACATTAATGTATGTAACCCGAGGAAAGCATACAGCTGAAAACCCCACACTATCTATATATTATAATGATTAAGAACATGTAACAATACATAGTACAATAATCCTCACAAGTACTCAGTACTATCTCCACCTGTTACACACAAAACTAGCTTAGATCCAAACAAGTCACAGGTTCAAATCTTCTCCATTGCTTTGCTTGCCTCCACTGCACAATCCAAAGTGAAAATCACGTGAGCACAAGCTAAAATTGCCTTGGTATTGGCCCACACTGCGCAGTCCTCATTGGCATAACTCAATCCCATTGATTTTGCAAGATCTCATGCACAACTATAGTCACAACTGATAGCAATCTCAACCTTTAACACCTGTCTCCACTGAACTGTCCATGCACTGAGTTAATTGATGTATTCTTTAATTGCTTTATGAGTTAATAATTAGTGAATTTAATGTTGTCAGGTGAGGAAGCGGGGGCAAACAAGTTTGATTCGTTCAGTCAGGCCATACCACCAGTGGAGAAACCTACTCATTGGCGGGCGGGATAAAGCAAGCGGGTCGAATCCCACTACTCACTGGGAACATCATTAATGGTTAGGTTATTTCGGTTTAAGGTTCCGTCCCCTAGCTGCTGCAGGTAGAGTGACCGGGAAAGCTATATATGCCGAGTGGTTGGAACTAAACTCAATTGGGAAGGGTGGGTAACGTTATTCGTCTTTCGCACTCTCCCCCTTGGACCCGCCCTGAAGCAACATCAGTTTGAAACATTCCAATTGAATTCCTCTCCTTATCAGTCGAGCCCCTGCCGGTCCTTAGAGAAAGCGATGGCCACTCCTTCACCAACTGAACAATATTCTCAATAATGAAATGGTCCACTAGCAGCTAGAAGAAACCTAATCCTCTTTTGTAACCAAAAAACCTAGCTCTTTTCACTACAAGAACAACCCTAAAAGCTCGGCTATCCGACCCAATTGAATCCAGAGTTAAGCATGGGGAGGAGCATACTCAACATGGAGGTGGGAGGAATATGAGAGCGAATAGGAGGAATAGGACCCACCACACGCATCATCATAGCACCTCGAAAGCGAAGGTTGTTAGTAATATCTAGTCATTCTATCCACTCGCTGCCACCAATCCTCCTATCTCGGGTCATATTCCTGTTTATCAGTAGCAGGACTGGGACGAGCAGAACCAGAAGTTGCTGCATCAGACAGCTCCGTCGACAGGCGAATCCCTTCCAGAACCGAACGCGAGCAATGAAACGAACTATATGGGGTGGGGTATGCCACGAATCTCTCTCATATCTCCTGGAACTGTGATTAGCAGCGTGAAAGCGCTTTCCTCAACCTCAACTCTTCCTAGTTTCGCATGGTTCCAGTTGCATATCTACCAGTAGCACAGGTTACAGAGGCAGGTGCAGCTTACCCAGTAGTAGATTCAGTCGATCCTTTAGATTCTACAGATGTTGCCCGAGCAAAATGAGTAGTTCTAGATCCAGGGCCAGTAACATCTCCAGTAGCACCACCAGCAGCACGAGCAGGAGCAGTCCCAGTTACAGATCCCATTACAGGTGCAAGTGATTTGGAACCCGTTGATCTGGATTGAGTTTATGCGATTCCAAAAGCAGATCTAGTTCCAGGAAAAGGCAGATCCAAAGCCCGTTTCAGACCTTATAGTGACAGGTCCATACACAGTTCGAAAGCCAACAACATGGGCGGGCAGTTGACCTAATTGACTTAGTAAGAGCAACACCCGCAGTTTCACCAATTCACCTTTTTACGCCACCTGAAAGAAATTCATAATCGTGCAAGACTGCGCTTAGGTGAATCCTTTCTTTCGGCCGAGTGAGAGCATCAAACAGAGAATACAACTAGTTCAACCAAGTCAAACTGAACACAACTCCATCAACTCCACAATCAACTCCACCGAAACTCAACCACATGAATTCTAACTGAAGTCCTGCATGCAATAGCTCAATTGACCCACAAAGAAAGCGTATTTCCTTATGACAGCTACATGTGCCACATCTGTAGCTCAAACTGAAGTGCTCCAAGAGGATAAGATAATGTTTATAGTCCAAATATTATTATGAGACAATAATATTCCACTGTTCTATTTTTAGCCTGGTAGTCTAAAAATAGAAACTGCCCATATGTCTAAAAATAGAAGTCCATCTATTTTTACCAACATGACCAATCATCCACAAATAGCATCCTGCAACTCATAGACCATGATCCATATGTCTAAAAATAGAAATAGTCTAAAAATAGACTTTGCGCCAAAAATAGCCGGCCGGCCCACTTAGTGAAGGCGACTCCTTTTCACTAAGCTCCATCATCTTGTTGCATTTTCAACACCCCCTTTCAACAAGATATGGATTATCAGCAACCCCTATCCTGCAACTCTGAAATTTTCTGCATGCAACACATTTTCCCGGTCCACTTGCTCCAACAACACTTGGAACAAAAACACTCCCAACTGACCACTCTATTGGGCTAGGAACATACCCTGATGTTGAAGCTCTACCTGCTGCTGACAAGTGCTCCCTCTCTGACATATGCACTACTGCAACATCTCCATGCATCTCGCACCATTGCACAGTTCTCTGTGCCACCTAGCACTATGCAAAACACTTGTGCCTCTCGCATTGCTGCAGCCTACTAGCTATGCGCTGTCCTGGGATTCCGTACACTGTCACTCTCTCTACTGCTCCATCCACATCTGTCTCTACCCAATCAGTCAGTTTTTGCTACTCCACATTGGGGCTCCCGTAGCAAGGTCTCATCCAAGAGGTTGGGTACCTCAAGGATCCTGCCCCTCCTCCTTGGGACGATCAATCCACATCACCCCACCTCCTACCTGGAGGTATGGCTGCATGCGATCCCTCAGCTCACCTGGCTTGAAGTTTCCCCCTACTGGTGGTCTCTGCATGAGTAGATGTCTCTACTCGATCTCCTCTCAGCTTCCCTTGTTGTGGCTGCTCCACAACCTCCTAAAGTTGTTGCACCAATCGTGGCTCCTCCACAATCGTCTGAGACTTCTTCTGGCTCTGCATGTTGAGAGGTGATATACGCTCCCTCTCAACCACCAAGTCTCCATCAGTTGCCTCGCTGCTCAAGGCTTTGCATGCATCTTGAACCTCAAGAGCATACAGGTTCTTGACCCGTGAACCAATCTGCTTCACCTGTCTAGTGATGATGTGTCTAAGGAAAACCTTTCCCTTACTGAAGACTACATCATAGCCTTTGTCTTTGAGCATCGTGATCGACACCAAGTTTCGCTGCAGTCCTGGTACATACTTGACATCAGTCAAGGTAAGGCGAGCTCCATGCTCCCTCTGAAAAATAACCGTGCCTACACCTGAGACACTATACTTCTCATCATTACCCATCGCTATGAGTATCTGGAGATCTTTCTCCTCCAAAGTACTGAACAAGCTCTTGTCACCGGTCATGTGGAAAGAAGCTCCACTGTCAAGAAACCAACCACTTCCCACCATGGGTGAAACCATGCATGCGAAGAGTGTGAAATCCAACTCAAATTGTGAAGCAAGTGCCTCACCTTCAAATCCTTCCTCGGATCCCTTCTTGGACTTCTTCTTTCGGCAATTAGTAGCATAATGGCCCAACTCATGACAACGAAAGCATCTCACCTTCGACTTGTCAACCTTCTTCCCATTATTGGAAGAACTAGATTCAGAAAGAGAACCCTTCTCCTTCCCCTTCTTCACCTTACTCACTAAGGCACAGTTCTCCTCATCATGCATGGGTGAAGAACTGTCTCTGGTGCTCCGTCTGATCTCCTCTTGCACAAGATCCGACCAAAGTCTCTCCCATCCTGGCAATTTCTCCCGACCATTGATAGAGTCCTGATAGGAAATCCAACTCTTCGGAAGACCAAGGAGAGCCAAGCTCACCAAGTCCTCATCATCGACAGTCACCCCCACACTTCCCAGCTCATCCCAACACTAGGTGAACTTCGTGAGATACCTGGGCATACTGTCTCCATTCTCACACTTAATGTTTCTGAGTTTATCCTTGAGTGCCAGCTTCCTCTGATCACTCTTGCTTTGGAATATAACTGTCAATGCTTTCCACATCAAGTATGGAGAAGCCTTTCCATGCAGGCTGGACACAATGTGATCCTTCACGCCCTCCAACAGAATCCTTCGACACTTTGCTGTCTTCTTTTTCCAAGAATCAACTTGTGCAGTATCAGTAGGCTTTGGGACATTAGCCTCTATGAACTCCTTCAGCTCATTATCATGTAACACTGCCTCCATCCTATCCTTCCATGCAATATAGTTTGAGCTTCCCTCAACAGCATACTCAATCGCAATCCGTTGAAAGACATTGCCACATTGATACCAAGAAAACACTGTTGCAAATTCGAATTCCACCAGCTCAACAACTCAACCGCCTCTGTTCTAAGATTCATGAGAACAAAGTATTTCTCGTACAAAGATTGATTGTATGGGCTTTTACCGGATATCTCACCTTCCAAAGGAAGGATGAATCCAGAGGCTACCTAGCCCGATTATAGACTCTGTCTGAAGAAATAAAAGGTAAACACTTCCTGAATAATAGATCTGATGATCAACAGCTCTGATACCATGTAGAAATTTTGAAGAATATGACACTTATTCACAAAGATTATCCCGATTATACACTATTTCGGAATACATGTACAATACATAATCTCCTCTACGTTGATCATCAATTTAGCAGCATTAAAAACAATGAAACATCAATCACATGCACACATTAACACAGTATGTAACCCGGGGAAAGCATACAGCTGAAAACCCCACACTATCTGTATATTATAATGATTGAGAACATGTAACAATACATAGTACAATACTCCTCACAAGTACTCAGTACTATCTCCACCTGTTACACACAAAACTAGCTCATATCCGAACAAGTCACAAGTTCAAATCTTCTCCGTTGCTTTGCCTGCCTCCACTGCACAATCCAAAGTGAAAATCACGTGAGAATAAGCTACAATTTCCTTGGTATTGGCCCACACTATGCAATCCTCACTGGCATAACTCAATCCCATTGATTGTGCAAGATCTCATGCACAACTATAGTCACAACTGATAGCCATCTCAACCTCTAACACATGTCTCCACTGAACTGTCCATGCACTGAGTTAACTGATGTATTCTTTAGTTGCTTTACGAGTTAATAATTAGTGAATTTAATTGACACAACTCATCACTAGTGTATTCTTTAGTTAGACTAAAATACAACTAGTTCAACCAAGTCAAACTGAACACAACTCCATCAACTCCACAATCAACTTCACCGAAACTCAACCACATGAGTTCTAACTGAAGTCCTGCATGCAATAGCTCAACTGACCCACAAAGAAAGCATATTTCCATCTGACAGCTGCATGTGCCACATCTGTATCTCAAACTGAAGTGCTCCAAGAGGATAAGATAATGTTTATAGTCCAAATATTATTATGAGACAATAATATTCGAATGTTCTATTTTTAGCCTGGCAGTCTAAAAATAGAAACCGCCCATATGTCTAAAAATAGAAGTCCATCTATTTTTACCAACATGACCAATCATCCACAAATAGCATCCTGCAACTCATAGACCATGATCCATATGTCTAAAAATAGACTTTGCACCAAAAATAGCCTGCGGGCCCACTTAGTGAAGGTGACTCCTTTTCACTAAGCTCCATCATCTTGTTGCATTTTCAACATGATCATGGATAGTCTAGATCTGATTGCTAACACATGATTTACACTGTAAATGTTTTGATCTAGGTATGCCTGAAGTCTCGAATACTTGTGATGTTTTAAGTTAGCATTTTCAGATCTCTACGCTGGTTCGCTTTGGTAAAAGCACGTATAAATGTTGGTTCGGCACATAAAAGTAGCATATACATTATGAAATATGATGTTTGAAGTTGTAGTTGGTTCTGCTTGTTGATGCAAAGTTCTGGGTTCTGCTTTATGTTTTGAGGACTGTATTCTGGTGATAGTGTTCTGAATGGTAAGATTGATTGATTGTGATTCGCTTCCCTGATGATGGGTTTTGGGTGATTGATTCAGTTTTGGTTGATTCAGAGATTGGTGATTGAGTTTCAGTGATTGGTTGATGCAAATGTATTTGATGGTTGTACTGCAGTGGTGATTGATTTTGAGCTTCAATGTTATTGATGGGTCCAGTATGAAAATATGATGAAACGCGGCGTTCAGATTGTGGTGTTGTGTTCAAGGAGTGTCCAGTTTGAAAATTAATGAAACGTGGTCCCTGGAGGAAGAGAGAAGGTCGTAGCCTTCTATTGGTTGGTGCATATGTACTGTTTAACATATTTGCTAGTACAAGAGCCAGGGGGTTGGAGCTGCCTTTCAGTAGCAGCTAGAAAATGAGTGAAGGTTGGAGGCTTCTGTAGGCTGGAGCCTACATTCTAGTAAATGGATCGGCTAGTACAAGAGCTAAGGGGTTGGAGATCCCTTCCAGTAGCAGTTGGAAAATGAGTGAAGGTTGGAGCCTTTTGTAGGTCAGCGCCTACGTACTAGTAAATGGATTGGCTAGTACAAGAGCTAGGGGGTTGTAGCTCCCTTCCAATAGAAGCTAGAGAATGCGAGAAGGTTGTAGCCTTCTGCTGGTGGGTTCCTACGTACTAGTATGAGTATGCACCAATACAAGATTGTAAATAGGTTTTTCTTATATTAAAAGAAGACAAAAACAAGTAGTTTTTGTCCCGCATTCGGTTTCCACCTTAAATCTTGGTGTTCATGTGTGTTTCTTATGTGTGATGGTTTATTCTATTATTATGGCACATGGTTACTATTTATATGGTTAATGAAGTATTGATGCACTGATTAAATATCAACATATGATGAACTAATTTAATCATAAGTTTGTTGGATATACGCTGGTTGCCTTAAATACAGTTGCGTGTACACACGAGTTACCTTCATTGAAGTAGCGTATATAAATTAGAGTATGAAAAGAAAAATTATTGATTTGACTAATACTGATTCACCCCCCCTCTCAGTATTATTTCCAACAATTGGTATCAGAGCAAGTCCTTTGGCAGAAGCTTGACTACTTGAAGGAGATCTGTAGAAACAATGGGAAAGAAGCTAAAGAAGAAAGCGCCTTAGAAAAAGAAGACATCTCAAAGGAACAATGATAGCAGGAGAGACAATTGGCCGTTAGGTGGGAGCAACTACTCAGATTCAGAATCACCTCAGATTGAAGATGAATAAGCAAATGAAGCATCAGGTACAAATTTTTGGTCTTCTAGTGATACTTTTCTTTGTTCATGCAATATTGAAGATATTGGAAGTGATCGTGAAAGAAACATAGAGGCAAAAGTTAAAAGACTCGCATATAAAATCAGAGATCAACAAGATCTATTTAACAAAAGGGAGTGTGCCTTCAAAGAAGTAGTTACCAGATTAAAAGCTGAGCAAGAGGAAGGAAACAAAGTAAGGAAGCAATACAAGGAAAAGGAAGATCAATGTCAAAAACTGCAGGATGAAGCGACATCATTAAGAAATGAAGTAAATGAAAAGAGTAGAACAATCAAGATACTTAAAGATAGATCCAGTTACTATGAAAGTCTTGAATCTAAGATCCTCTCTCTAAAAGAAGATCTTGAATATAAGCAGAATGAAGAACTACCTCAAGCAAATGAAGAACAAGAAAATGAGATTCTCAAACTAAGGCAACAACTGGAAGAAGGAAGAAAGGCTGAAGAAATATTAAAGAAGCAATATCTGGAAAAGGAAGAGAAATATCAGGTTGAGTTAAATATCTTAAAAGGTAAATTAGAAGAAAAGGATAAACTACTACAATTTCAAGACAGTACTAAGATTTTGGATAATATTCTTAGTATTCAAAGGTCTTCTACCATCAAAACTGGTCTTGGTTTTCATAAATCTATCGAAGGTGAATATAGCTCACAAGATGAGGCAAGGAACTCTAATGCAAAATCTGAAATTCTCAACAAGGAGATGAGAGTTCAACCCCATTAACAGTGAAGGAAAGAAAGTTTTCAAAGAAAATCTCTTACTCCTAACTATGGAAGTGATAGTCGGTTATTTCCTCCGATGAATAATGTTGAATGTTTTATATGTCATAATTTTGGACATGTTGCAGCGAGATGTAGAAGTAGAATGGTTCAAGACTGTCACACAGAAAGATCATCAACTTCCAGGTACTTTAAGGGATATTGTTTTTCTTGCAATATGTTTGGTCACAAAGCCATTAACTGTTATAGAAGGAATATGAAACATGTAAGATGTTATGCATGTAACAAGTTTGGACATATAACAAAGGAATGTAGGAGAAAATTTCGGGCACCATACCGAAAGTAGAAAACATCATCACACTCGAAGATATGGAAGAAGAAGGAAGTACAGTCAGAAAGATGTGGCATAGCACAATGTATAGATAGAATAGACTCAGGGGGAGCTGAAAGTGTGAAACTTCAGTGTTCTAAATCTCATATGCAATTTTCATGAAGACAAGTCACGTATATATGCGAGTTCGAAGCTACACAGTCACGTATATGTTGGTTTGAGGAAAACATAGTGGGACAGACTCAGGAAAAGGGGTCTGATATGGTTTAGTCAATTATCTGCTCTGTTTGATGATGGTTACAATCTGTTGATGATATGTGGAAATGTGTTGGTCCTCATAAGCTATTAAAAAGTTGATGTATATCTAATTGATGATGATTCCTTGATGATTCTTACTAATATTTGGAATGATCAGATCTGACAATGAACAGTTGGCATAGGTTCAAGGGGAGCATATGCTTCTAATAATGCATTGTTCACATTATGTTAGAAGATCTTAGTACATGAAGATGCTTATATTTTTGATTCAGGTGACTCTTTTGATGATGGACATATACATGCTGTTGATATTGATGCTGCTGGAAGATGTTCATGGTGTAGTTCATATATGATGATGACTATCATGGTCTAGTTTAGATTGTTAGTCCTTGTTATAATTGTCATGTATATCATTTGATGTAAAGGTCATGAAAAGACCTAATTTGTAACCCCACTAGGCATGGGAAGGATGATGTAATAATTGATATTTTAGTCATGTATAAACATTTGGTACATCCCCACTTGGTTGGGTGGATGAGTCAAATTTGGTGTATCCCCACTTGGTTGGGAGATTGATGTATGTATGATTCATTGGTGATAGGAATGTCATACTCACATAGTTGAGTTATATTATTTTGGAAAATGTTTTTGTAGACTCTGCATGTGCCCAGGGGGATCATGGCTGGTTTAATGCATCTCAGCATGTACAAAGGGGGAGCTTAATCAGATAATTCGGCATGTACTCAGGGGGAGCATGGACTTCATAATGTATATCAATGGGGGAGAATATCTTGGTCCACCGTTTGCCCTTGATGTCAAAGGGGGAGAGATTCTTGGTGTTTTTGTTTCCATCAAGTCCAAAGGGGAGATTGTTAGCATCATGATACTGGTGTTTTCCTTGATGGCAACTCACAAAGATGACAGTTCATAGTACAACACGTTAACAACAAAGGATTACAGATCAGACTCCAAAGATTGAAGAAAGAGAGTGGTTTAAGAAGTATACGCTGGTTCACTTTGTCCAAGCAGCGTATACATGTGGGTTAACAGAACAAAAGAAGCATATACATATACATGCACTTTCACAGAAGGAAAAGCGTGTATGGGATGGAAAATCAAGGTTTTGGTCCAAGGTATTGGTCAGAGGTATTTGATCTAAGGTATTTGGTCTGAGGTATTGGTCCGAGGTATTTGTTCTGAGGTATTGGTCTGAGGTATTAGTCCGAGGTATTTGGTCCAAGGTATTGGTCCTAAGTGGTTTTGGTCCAAGGTATTGAGAAATGCCTAAAACTATATAAGGAGGAGAAGATCATTAGGCCAAGAGAGAAAGCAATGAATATCTTATAAAGAGTGAAAGCAATGAACCTTAGTGGTTGATGAGGAATGAGATCTAATGTTGGATCAGGATCATGAGACATAAAATGAATTATTATTATATGGTTTGATCATGAATAGTCTAGATCTGATTGCTAACACATGATTTACACTGTAAATTTTCTAACCTGGGTATGACTGAAGTTTGGAATAGTTGTGATGTTTTAAGTTAGCATTTGTAGATTTATATGCTAGTTCGCTTTGGTAAAAGTGCATATACATGCTGGTTCAACACATCAAAGTAGCGTATACATTATGAAATGTGATGTTTGAAGTTGCAGTTGGTTCTGGTTGTTGATGTAGAGTTCTAGGTTCTACTTTGTGTTCTGAGGACTGTATTCTGGTGACAGTGTTCTAAATGGTCAGATTGATTGATTGTGATTTGCTTCCGTTATGATGGGTTTTGAGTGATTGATTCAGTTGTGGTTGATTCAGAAATTGATGATTGAATTTCAATGATTGGTTGATGCAGATGTATTTGATGGTTGTATTGCAGTGGTGACTGATTTTGAGATTCAATGTTACTGATGGGTCCAGTATGAAAATATGATGAAACGAGGCCTTCAGATTGTGGTGTTGTGTTCCAGGAGTATCCATTCTGAAAATTAATGAAATGTGGTCCATGGAGGAAGAGAGAAGGTTGTAGCCTTTTGTAGGCTGGCACCTACGTACTGGTAAAAATATCGGCCAATACAAGAGCCAAGGGGTTGGAGCTCCCTTCCAGTAGCAACTAGAAAATGAGTGAAGGTTGGAGGCTTTTGTAGGCTAGCACCTATGTACTAGTAAATGGATCGTCTAGTACAAGAGCTAGGGGGTTGGAGCTCGCTTCTAGTAGCCACTGGAAAATGAGTGAAGGTTGGATCCTTCTGTGGTTAGCGCCTAGGTACTAGTAAATGGGTCGGCTAGTACAAGACCTAGGGGGTTGTAGCTCCCTTCCAGTAGAAGCTGGAGAACAAGAGAAGGTTGTAGCCTTCTGCAAGTGGGTGCCTATGTAGTGTTACGAGTATGCACCAGTACAAGATTGTAAACATGTTTTTCTTATATTAAAAGAAGACAGAAGCAGGCAGTTTTTGTCTCGCATCAGGTTTCCACCTTAATTTTGGTGTTCATGTGTGTTTCTTATGTGTGATGGTTTGTTCTATTATTACTACACATGGCTACTGTTTATATGGTTAATGAAGTACTGATGCACTGATTAACGATCAACATATGATGAGTTAACTGAATCATAAGTTTGTTGGATATACACTGGTTGCCTTAAATATAGTTGCATGTACACACAAGTTACCTTCATTGAAGTAGCATATATAAATTAGAGCATGAAAAGAAAAATTATTGATTTGACTAATATTGATTCACCCCCCCACTCTGTATTATTTCCAACATAGATCAATCACTGTAAACTCAAATATAATACCTTCTGTATTGATACATATAGTGGTAAACCCAACTACGCTTATGCACCTCATTACGCAAGCATAGGCTGCACAAAATCATGATCAATGTTAGTAGACAAATCCTCCCTAAGGTCTTAGTAAAGCATTGTTAACGCATCTGGGAAAACAATAACATATGACACAAACACACTTAAGAATTCAAATGTATAACATAAAAGACTTTACAGGCACTAGCAACTGCTTCCAAACCTGGCACTCAATGAACTTCCACAGTAAGACATGCTACTGATTCAACATAGTTAATTGAGTTGTATCTTACGAGTAATGACTATTTAAGAGATGTAGCTATTGAAAATATATTTTTCTTTTATTGTGTTTTCATTCCATTCCCTATATGTGGGTTGAAGTAAGTGACGACGATTTTTCTTGGATTAATTTGTAGTCTTTGAAAATATGACTTGGATCATTATTTCTCTATGTTGGGAGAGACACTTGTGATTTCAATTCTAAACCATTTCAAATGTAACATGTTTCATTGTTTAACTATTTATTCTATTTTTTTCCAATATTACCTTAGATGAATTATTCATCATTCATGTTATTTGTTGGTTACGCAAGTTGGAGACTCTAGGAAGCCTCAAATGAAGCCTCATTATCCCTCTCATATTCTTCACTTGAATTCAGGTAATGATAATGTGAACTTGAGTGTGACAGATAAACATTTATTCCTAGTGAGCATGCATATATGTATGGATTTATGTTAATTTTAGATAACAATGGTATGTTCTATGCTTAAGATAAGTTTTACTTCAATTTTATTATTAGCCTGATATCAATTTCCAAATTAGCAATCACATTAACATAATAGTCAAATGCAGATAGAACATAAACAATAACCAGAAGAAAAGCCTGTAGAAATTCTGCAAATTCTCTACAAATCTCACACTAAGATCATGTAGAAAATCTGACTGTAGATTAACCCAATAATGCAATATAACCAAAGCAAAATACTATAACCTACTTCTGCTATCAATTTGTGGAAACTTAAAGATAGAGCAAGATTGAGCTGAACACATATAACCAGAAAAAGAAGAATCAATGCACAATACACATGAAAATACTTTAGGGAAAGCCTCAACTAAAAACCCCATTATCTGTATTATCATACAAGATGGAAATACATAGGAATTATACAAAGCATTAGCTCTCATAGCTATCCAGCTCTCAGTACAATCCTCATAGATGCTGACAGGGAATTAAAGCTTCTCACAAACCTTCTCCTCTACCCTCCAACCTCCTATTTCCTTGCATTGTTCCTAGTGGATGATTCTCACCTCACCAAGTGGAACATTGCTCTAACACACTGTCAGAACTGTACATTCCTAAAGGAACCTGTCCTTGACTGCATGCATTAGTTTCCTTGATAGGAAAACACATGCAAATGATAGTACACTCTCATTGACTTTAATCTCAACTGGGTCTTTCTCAGAATAGACATGCATGAGTTTCTAATGAGGGAATCTTCAGTTATCTGGAGTACACTGGTTGAGTGCATGCATGCATCAACTGACTGATAACTCACAATTAGTTCCTTAAATAGTTTGGAACTAATTTAACTGGACTTAACTCAATAAACTGAGCTAACTAATTACAACTCAAATATAACTCAATCTTATCTCCTTAATTAAGGGATAATCTCTTTAATTTAAGGGATAATTGTTGCATGACTACAGAAAGACTTATAACTTGAATTTATCCAAATAATTAATCCGTAATGAATTAATTAATTATTTCCAAGTAGCTAGTGAGACTAAATTCGATTTTAATTCACAATTTTAATTCAAGGAAAAATAAAATTGGAATATTCTGAATTCTATTTTTTTCATTTCTTGTTGCTAATTTCAACACTCCCTCTCAACAAGAAAGGAATTCAACTCGATCCCGATTGTGAAACTTTGGAATGTTATGCATGCAACACTTCTCTCTAGTGTTGTTTCTCCAACAACTCCAGAAACAAAAAAACATCCAACCTGAATCAGTATGATGCATCTGTAATCAAAGTCTCTGATTGCTATTGCCTCTGTCAACTAAAAACTTTGCACTTCGGCTGACTCTGCCTTTCCTCACTGTTGTCAATCCTTCCCTGCACTCTTCAGTATTTGACTGCTCTAGCCTCCATCACTTTGATCTTTGCCTGCATCAATCCCACTAATTCCTCCCGCTACTATGTACTTTGAGCTCTCGTAGCAAGATACGATCCATGAGATAAAACCTGTCAATGGACCTTGTTGGGTCCCTATAATACTAGTGATTACCCCATTACTATTGTAATTGTACCCCTTATTAATATTGTTGTGCCCCTATTATCCCCATATTGTTATTACTGTGCCCCATAGAATCCCTCTATTGTTATTTTTGTGGCTTTATATTATTATTGTTAGGTCGGCTAGGTTATATTGTGACTCCTTAGACTCCTATATATAGAAAGGAGGTTTTGTCATTTGTACCATCCAAGAATTGTTCATTTATGTAATTTAAAGGAGGTTGCCCCCTCGAAGAGGCTGAATTTTAAGGCGTTGATCTATCTTTTCTATCTTTTTCTTGAGCTGGTTTCATAACATTTGGTATCAGAGCTTTGGATTCTAGGGTTTCGCTGCTCCAAACAGGTCATCGTGGCATTTTCACTATAACTTTTTTCTACGACATTTCAGAAGCTAAAAAAAAAAACCCATTTGAGAAGACATCGCGCTGAACCTTGGGTCCAAATTTCAGAGCTTTTCGCGCTATATTTGTGGAGATATGATCTGAGGAAGTTGGTCTTTTTGCAGACTCCTGAATTACATTCCAAACAGGTGACCTGGGAAAATCGTCATAACTTTCTCTCTGAGCATCGGATTGAAATTTCGTAAGAAGGTGTAGAAAGAGGACAGACTGTAGTTTCTTGTATATATTTTTCAGAGCCAAAGGTCGAAACAGTGACTCGTGGCACGTCATACAAGTTCGCTCTACTGAACTAGTCTATAATCAGGTCACTGTGGGAGATTTCGCATAACTCTTCCTTGGAGAATCCAATTTGGATCAGACTAGTGGCATTGGAAAGAGGACAAGAGGGCTACTGCAGGTCACAATTTTAGAACTAGATGATATGAATATACAGAGATACATCAGAGGCAATATCGAGCTCCTACAAAGTGAAAAAAGGTGTGTAGATTCTTTTAAATTTTTGCTTAAGATTGGTTTGAAATTTATTTTGAAGGAATTCAAAGGGCATAGTAGAGCATTATTATCGGTAACTGATGCCCTGAGGAAAGAAAATGCAAACACCTAGTAAGGAACCTGAAAGCTCTAGCATGACTCATGAAGAAGAGGAAGAAATGCAACATGATATATCAAAATTACAAGACCAAGTGCAACAACTGTCCCTTGCACAAAAAGGAATAGAATCTAAGATGGATGGTTTAAAGAAAGATGTAGAAGCTAAGATGGATGGTTTAAAGAAAGGTGTAGAAGCTAAGATGGACTGTTCAAAGAAAGGCATAGAAGCTAAGATGATTGACGTGGAAGCTAAGATGATTGACGTGGAAGCTAAGATGGATGATTTGAAGACAAACATGGAAGATTTGAAGACAGGCATGGAAGATTTGAAGACAGATTTGAAGACAGATTTAACAAAGTTTCTACAAGAAATGCTTACTAATGGTGAAAGGGTAGTAAAGGAAACTCATGATGAGAACAAAAGAAATGTTAATCATGATTTCATAGACTCTAATGTTGGATCGAAGACCCACCATATTCCAAAAATCGATATGAGGAAGTTTGATGGCAAGGATCCCGCAACATGGATATTACAGATGGAGCAATTTTTCGATCTCAATAATGTGCAAAACACACAAAAGGTACGTATTGCAACTTTATATTTGGAACCAAATCAGTTTGTATGGTATCAATGGCTTTTCTCTCGTAAACAATTTATCACTTGGGCAATTTTTACGGAAGAATTGATAGCACATTATGAGGATACAAAAAGCAACACTTTTTTTAGCCAATTGATAAGTCTCAAACAAAAGGGTTCAATAATGGAGCACATTGAGGAGTTCCAAAAATTGAACATAAGGGTAAAAAATATTCCAGAGGAGCATAGGATTGATGTGTTCATAGGGTCTTTAAAGGATAATATCCAACATGATGTTCGCCTTTGGGAACCTGATTCATTAGAGAAGGCATTCAGGTTAGCAAGAAAAATGGAAAGCAAAATTATGGCAACCAGGAAGCATACCACTCACAACTATAAAGACGGAAGTGTTGTTGCCCCTAGTCTTCCACAACCTATAAGGTTGACACCACAACAATTGGAAGAAAAAAGAGCAAAAGGGCTTTGTTACAGTTGTGATAGCAAATACACTAAAGGTCATAAGTGTGCTGAGAAGAAATTATTCTACATAGATTGTGAAGAGGAAGAAGAAAAGGAGCAAGAAAGGTCAAAAGAAGAGGATATACTCCAGGAACAAAGCCTAGATAAAGAAGAAATGAATCCGACCATATCTTGTAATGCATTGGCGGGAATTACCACTCCTCAAACCATCAAGATAGAAGGACAAATCAAGAAGAAAAAGGTAATAGTGTTGATTGATTCAGGAAGTACCCACAATTTTATTCATTGTAAGGTAGCAAAAGAATTGAATTGCTTCCTATATCCAGCACCAGAGTGTCAAGTGATGGTTGCAAATGGAGGAACAATAAATTGCTCTGGAAAGTGCCATAATATCAAGCTATCCATGGGAGAATATGTATTGACTAGCCCAATGCTTTCCATTCCAATGGGAGGTGCTGATGTTGTACTAGGAGTCCAATGGCTACAATCCTTGGGTACAATAGCTTTTAATTTTCAAGAACTTTTCATCAAATTTTCTACGGAAGGAAAGGAAGTTGAATTAAGGGGTATTGCAGGGAAACCAGGAAAGATAATCAGCTCTAATGGTATGACAAAGCTTCTAAAAAAGGAACAAAGAGGTGTAATTGCACAATTATGTTCGCTAGATGTTTCCACATCGGAATCATCTATTTCTCCAGATCTCCAAAAAGTTCTGGACAATCATTCCAAGGTATTTGAGACTCCCAAAGGTCTCCCACCTATGCGTGATCATGATCATGCTATTCATCTGATTCCAGGAAGTGTTCCTCCAAACATCAGGCCGTACAGATATCCCTATGCCCAAAAGAGTGAAATTGAACGTATGGTTGCAGAAATGCTAGAGGCTGGTATAATTCAACCGAGTCAAAGTTCTTTCTCTGCTCCAGTAGTATTGGTGCACAAGAAGGATGGATCATGGCGCATGTGTCCGGATTATAGGGAGCTCAACAAGCTCACTATTAAAGATAAGTTTCCCATTCCTGTCATTGATGAATTACTGGATGAATTGCATGGATCAATTTACTTCACCAAGTTGGATCTTCGTTCAGGATATCATCAAATCAGAATGAAGATTGAAGACATTCCAAAAACAGCATTTAGAACTCATGAGGGTCATTATGAATTTTTGGTCATGCCTTTTGGCCTTACCAATGCACCTTCAACATTTCAAGGTTTGATGAATTCAATTTTCAAACCATTCCTTAGAAAATTTGTGTTAGTATTTTTTGATGATATACTAATCTACAGCAAGTCTTGGAAGGATCATGTTGAACATGTTGACAGGGTGCTACAACTATTGGAGGAGAAACAATTATATGCAAAAAGATCCAAATGTTTCTTTGGAGTCCAAGAGGTGGAATATCTGGGTCATATTGTATCTCATGAAGGAGTTAAGGTAGACCCTAGCAAAATTAAAGCCATTAAGGAATGGAAAATCCCCACATCCATAAAGCATCTGCGAGGATTTCTCAGGTTGACAGGGTATTATCGCAAGTTTGTTAAGAATTATGGGAGAATAGCAGCACCTCTAACAACATTATTGAAGAAAGATGCATTTTCATGGACTCCGAAAGCAACAAAGGCCTTCGAACATCTTAAAGAGGCAATGTGCCAAGCACCGGTCTTAGCTACACCAGACTTCACAAAAACCTTTATTGTGGAATGTGATGCTTCAGGAAATGGAATTGGTGCTGTTCTAATGCAAGATGAAAGACCCATTGCTTTTGAAAGTCGTCCAATCAAGGGAAAGTTTTTACACAAAGCTATTTATGAGAAGGAAATGTTGGCAATACTCCATGCACTTAAGAAATGGCGACCCTACCTAATGGGAAGACACTTCAAGGTAAAAACGGATCATGATAGCCTTAAATACTTTTTAGAACAAAGATTATCCTCTGAAGAGCAACAAAAGTGGGTCACAAAGATGTTGGGTTATGACTTTGAAATCATCTACAAAAAAGGGAAGCAAAATGTGGTGGCAGATGCACTCTCAAGAAAGGATGAGGATGTGGAAGCATTGTTGTGTGCCATTTCTATTATCCAACCAGATTGGATAAACGAAGCAAGGGAGGAATGGAAGAATGATGAAGAAGTGTGGGCACTTATTCGAAAGTTACAACAAGATTCCAGTACATCTGATACATTTAGCTGGAAAAATGATTCGTTATGGTACAAAGATCGCTTATACCTCTGTAAGAATTCCCAGCTAAAACAAAAGATTCTTATGGAATTGCACACTTCTCCCTTAGGAGGGCACTCAGGATTTTTAAAAACTTACCACAGGGTTAAGAAGGAATTTTTTTGGGATGGCCTTAAATCAGATATTCAAAAGTTTGTGGCGGAATGTTTGGTTTGCCAACAAAATAAAGTTGAAACAATTAAGACACCGGGTCTATTACAACCTTTATCCATTCCAAGCCAACGTTGGGAGGAGGTTTCAATGGATTTTATCACAGGTTTACCCAAGTCTGAGGGAAAGAGTGTCATCATGGTGGTAGTTGACAGACTTACCAAGTATGCACACTTTTGTGCATTATCACATCCATTTAAAGCCAGTACAGTTTCTACTGCATTTATGGAAACAATTCAAAAGCTACATGGAAACCCAAAGATTATTGTAAGTGACAGAGATCCCATTTTCACTGGAAATTTTTGGACAGAATTATTTTCTTGTCTTGGTACTCAGTTAGCTCATAGCTCATCTTATCATCCTCAATCTGATGGGCAAACTGAGATAGTAAACAAATGTTTGGAAGGATATCTTCGTTGCTTTGTATCTGATAAACAGACACAATGGGTCAAATGGTTGCCTCTGGCTGAATGGTGGTATAACACTTCCTTCCATACAGCAACAAAAATGACCCCATTTATGGCACTTTATGGGTATCAACCACCATCCATCACATCATATTTAAGAGAAAATTCTAAGGTTCAGGCAGTGGAACATCACATCGAACATCAACAACAAGTCCTCCAACTCTTAAAGGATAACCTCGTGTTGGCACAGAATAGAATGAAACAACAGGCAGATCAACATCGCAGTGAAAGAAGTTTTGATGTAGGTGATTGGGTATTCCTACGGCTACAACCATATAAGCAAATGTCCCTCAAGCAAGCTAAGAAGGATAATAAATTATCACCAAAGTATTATGGTCCATACAAGGTGTTGCAAAAGATTGGTACTATGGCATACAAATTGGAGCTTCCTGCAGCTTCTCGATTGCACCCAGTTTTCCATGTTTCATGTTTAAAGAAGGTTATAGGCGACAAGCTCCCAGTTCAAACAATATTGCCAGAACTTGACGAGGAAGGAAAAATTATATTGGAACCGGAAGCAGTCACAGAAACAAGAACTCGACAGCTACGAAATCGATCAATTTCGGAGTATCTTATCAAGTGGAAGAACTTATCTGCTGAAGATTCCACATGGGAGGATGAGAATTTTATGCAGAAGTATCCAGAACTACTCAAGCGTTGAGGACAACACTTTTTTGAAGGAGAGGGGCATGTTGGGTCCCTATAATACTAGTGATTACCCCATTACTATTTTAGTTGTACCCCTTATTAATATTGTTGTGCCCCTATTATCCCCATATTGTTATTACTGTGCCCCATAGAATCCCTCTATTGTTATTTTTGTGGCTTTATATTATTATTGTTAGGTCGGCTGGGTTATATTGTGACTCCTTAGACTCCTATATATAGAAAGGAGGTTTTGTCATTTGTATCATCCAAGAATTGTTCATTTATGTAATGTAAAGGAGGTTGCCCCCTTGAAGAGGCTGAATTTTAAGGCGTTGATCTATCTTTTCTATCTTTTTCTTGAGTTGGTTTCATAATATACCTTGCCAAATTTCAGCCTTCTTGAGACTATCACTTCATATTGCCCAACCTCACACCTGGAGGTATCGCTGCATGTGATCCCTCTGCCCACTGTTAGCACCTAAATCTGCCTTAGGCTGAAGGAAGGCAAAAATTAGGGTAACCACAAACCACGCTCTGTCTGGTAGCTAGCCCTACCAGAGTAGGAGAGGGCTCTCTCCGAGTCACGCTCAGCGAATGGATAGCCAAAATGGCATTCGATGACTGCAAATGATGAGAAATGAACCTTGGTGAATTTGACTCTAACAGAGGACTGACAAGACTGAGTCTAACATTGGCTCCAATTGGGATGGAAGCTGCCACTCTGTGGAGGTGCCAAGAACATCAGATCTCTGGGAGAGCTAGACAGTGCCTTCGTCCATTGGGCTATGGAGTCCATTATTCCGAAAAACCAACATGACTCAATTTATTGACTGAAACTTGACTGAAACTGACTCAATGCAAACTGACATGATCGAAAAAACTTGACTCTAACAAACTAACTCAAAATGGCAAAGACCTGGACTTAAAACTTAAAGCTTGGTGGCAGTACATGGCCACCTGTGTTTCTTACAAGACAATATATCCTCAAACTATATCAAAATGCCAATGCAACCAATCAAGAAGATGGCTTCTTGACTGATTCTTCCTATCAGATCTTCTGGTCAACAGTAGATGCTTGTAACTGGGTCTCCAAAAAGCTAATTTACCATGATCTCCTTCATCACTGAACACTACAATAATCACCTTCACTGCTGGCTGCAACAAACTTGCCAGAGGATCTTGAAAAATATGAATATTTTCCATTGCCACCTCCTGCTAAAAGAACAAGGTGTCCTTTTCACCTGCTTCTGATCTCTCTTCAAAATGTACTTCAGTGAAAATCTGCTCCTGGTCCCCAAAAAATTCTGAACAAATAGATGAGCAGATCTCTTCTTGGAAAAACATTTCAGCACATGAAACATATGAAGAAGAATCTGAATGGAAATCCTGAATGTTTTGATCTTCTGCGGTGTAAATGTACTGTAGGTTATCTTCATATGATATGATAGCCAGGTTTTCATGTTCCTTATTACATTCATTAATCATAAGAAAAGCAACTTCGGATGATTCTTGAAACTCAAGCATGACATCATCTATCATAAATTCATCCAGAGAAACTTTTTCACCTACTTGAACAAAGATATCCTCTTGCTGTTCATGAATTGACTGGATTACCTTGGTAGGAAGGTTGTGTTCTGATGAGATGAGGGCAGTTAGGCCTGTAACTCTGTCTTCTTCATTTGAGGCAGCCTCAACAATGCAATTCTCTTCTACGAGATCCGAAACGAAATATTTTTCCTCATCACAATCCGTCTCTCGATCTGGTTTATCATCATCATTTTCGGAGATTGGAACATCATTTTCCCGCATATCCTCATTTATCTCAACCAGATCTAAAATAGGACTTCTTTTTCCATCATTTTCAATCATATGGAAATCCTTAACCTGCTGATTTTGATCCTGCTGCCAAGTTTCCTCTAAGAGTTATGTAGGCTGCTGAAACGGATTTTCATACAATGCTTCCATGATTTCTTCGTCCGTAAAATTATCATCTTCATAATATTTTTCAAGGCTTTCAATAAAAGTAGAAGCATGTTTGCAACAGTCATGAACTAGATTTAATGATGGATAAAATTCTTTATACTTCTCAAAGAATATTGAATGAAAATACTTTAGACAATAAATGGAAGCAGGTGGCAAACTTTCATACCAAGATCGGGCTTCATCTTCCAGGGTAGCCATAAACGTTTTCATCAAACAGTCTTCAGGAAAATTGATCTTTAATCTATGCACATGGATGTGAAATTTCACCAGATGAAGAGCAACGTCATTACCTTCCACATTTCTGAACACAGGCAAATTCTTTGACCAATCTACCTTGGGCATTTTATTTGGAAAACCTGGGATGTGATCTCGGCTCATGGGAGCGTATCTTCTTGCAATCCGATCCATCTTGAAAATGTCAAAGCTGCTGATCTCTCTGCAGTGGAGTCACCATGAAGCACCAGTTGCTGGATTCTTCAGTGAAAGGAGTCGCCAGGTGAATGATTTCAACCATCTTCCTATGTCTGATCGTTGTTCACCATCAACAATCAGCTCTGAACTTGAGATATGTACTGGGGCAAAACAATCTTCAAGCAAACCATTTCGTCCCCAGTGGAGTCGCCACTATGTTAGCGCTCGAATCTGCCTCAGGCTGAAAGAAGGCGAAACTCGAGGCAACATCAAACCAAGCTCAGCCTCGTAGCTAGCCCTACGAGGACAGGAGAGGGCCCTCTCCAGTTAATCTCGATAAAATGAGCAATCCGGTGTCAGATGACTAAAAATGGGAACTGATTTTAGGCTAGTAAATGGATAGGAAAGGGGTAATTTGATAAATGACTGGGTTTTCTGGGCAGTGTGGGATCGAGAATAGCATGAGCAGGGAGATTAAATCCGAGACACAGATTATCTCAGGAGGCAAGACAGGCAATAAATTTAGCATTCAATTTTGAAATTATATGGAATGAAAAGAATACTGAGGGGTTGACAAGGGCAATAGATGAATCCTTATCAAACAGAAGAAAACACAAGACATGAATACCTTCCTAAGGCAGAGTAGCAAACTAGATTTTGCCTTTCTCACTTAAAAGTATTCATTTAGAAATTATTATGAAATGAAATGGAAACATAACAAGCTACATATGAAACAAAGGAAAAGACAATGCTGAATTCACACCACAAGAATCTCAGGAGTCAAAGCTGTATCTTTTCATTAAATCCCTGTCAAAAACTGTACAGTGAAGTTTTCCTTCACAGCTCTCCCACTGTTTGCCAGAACTCAGAACCCTTTACACATAATTTTTAATACAATAAATAGACTCAGGAATGGGAAAACAGATCGATGAGAATAGGGGCCGTTTCACCTAAAATCCTGAGGATAGGAAATGAACCGTCCATCTGTTCTATAGACAGAACAACGTTACATTATTCCACTTGAAACTTTTTTGATGATCAATAAAAAGACGACAACTGTAGCTGCAGATCATAACTGAAGTGAAAAATAGGAAATCAAATCCTGTTTCTCTGCCCTGGTAGATGTCTCTGATTTAAATTTTGGCTTTTCGGTTTCCAACTTTTTGCCTTCCCTGTGCCTTTTTCACCGCTTGGTTTTCGACCTTTTCACCTTTTGTGTCATTCAAGGCCTTCTCCTTTATGCACTGCTTACAACAATACTGATGTGTTCAACGCCTTCCCCCCTTCCCCTATATTATGGACTGAAAATGCGACAAAAATATACGAGCAAGGCTATACAACAAACAACTCCAAGCACTATGAAAAGGCCCCAGAATCTGTTCAGGCCAAACCTACTAGAGTTGCCTTGATTGCTATTTGTATCACATGTATTATTTTTAAACCACTTATCATGAATTCTCTGAAGTTCACCATTCTCAGAGAGGTTCAGGATTGCTGTCGAAAGGTCGGTTGCCAGCGGGGAATCCTTTGGAAAAGCAAATCCCCATCCACTTTTGGAGAATTCTTCACCCACAATAGTAAATCCACACTGCTTGGATAAAAACAATTGAATATAGGGAAGCTCATCCACAACTGCTGCTACACCTCCTTCTTTTGGTCCCAAAGACAATGCTCTAGCATATCTCTCTGGTGAATCAAAAGGAACAAGTCTGTATTGGGCTATATTGAATGTTTCTGATAGATACTTTTGAACATATGATCCTGTTTGATATCCTATTGGTAAATTGCTTGATACTAAACTATCAATTCCAGTTATTGTTGTTGAAAGCCGCTGCGCTGTGAGGATCGATGTTAGACTTGCAGTGTAACTTTGACTGATGATTAAGATCACAAATAGCCATATGAGAAGCACGGCTCGCCCAAGAGTGCTCTTAGTGTTTTGCTTGTGTGCGAAGAACATCGTAGAGAAAGCAAACCAGAGAACATTACTAACTTGTCGCTGTGGAGGCCCTCGAAACTCAGGGTTTACTCTATGCTCCACAATCCATACAACAGCTCCCATGATGAGAAAAAAAAGCACCAGTCGTACACCACATCCCTGGTGAAAATGGACGCAAGAAAGCCCATGGATTCGATTCTATCTCGTTTGCACGAACCACTACAACTAGGCCTGTTTCTATGTAAGGTTGTGTGAAGTCCACAATTTTCGACCGATTTTTCACAATAAGAACGTCTCCAACGACTGCATCATATTTCTGTAAAGCGACCTGCTCCACGAGATCGTTGTAATTGGGTGTAGAATCCCCTGTTCCATAAGGTCTAAATGTGTACTGAACAGTATAAGGAAGCGATTTCACTGCAGCCATAAACACATCAATACAATATCCTTTTACCGCGTTGCTGCCTTTCACTGTTGTCACAAATTCTTTGAACCCTGTCTTTCTTGGCACCCCAATCACAAGTTGGCTGCCATGAACCCAACCCCGTGGCACTGTTTTGCTTTGACCAGGCCATATAATACCAGAGACTGTTAGATTTATATGAGATTCATTATTACTGATGGTAGCTGTATATTCTGGAGGGGTAACTGATAAACCAGTTTGTTTTGACCAGAAACCAATGCTGCGGAAGCCTTTATCAACTACATTGATAATCTCAAATGCGGAGCTCATCAAGTTCCCATTTTTGTCCAAGAGTACAGGACCTGCAATGCCGTTGAAATTAGTTTGTAATATTATCTTTTGTAACTGTGCTCCTCCTTCAAAGACCTTCAGTTCTGCTAGTTCTGATTTGCCTCCGCTCTGACTTGATAGAGAAGATGGTTCTGCAAAAGAGATATTTCCTCCTTGTTTGAAGTAGGTGTTGAGAGAGTGAGCAATCATCAGTATACTGTCATAAGCATATAGTCCAAATGCATTCAAGGAGGCGTTAACCATATTGTCTGTTTGTAATTTTTTCCACCTTTGTGCAATTACACGCTGCTGTCTTGAATTTGGAGTATGTGGACGCAGGCTGATTAAACCTTGAAGTGACTTCATGATGCCTTCTTCAAGTAAACCAGAATCTAAAACAGAAGATAGCCAATTTGTGGCTATCCAGACATAGCCGGCGCTCAACATACCAATGTCCTTGACTTCAGAAAAAAGTTTAAGGCCAGCATCTGAAAACATGTGGACTACAAAAACTCGTGTATCCATCGAAGCCAAGTTTGTCAACACATCACCCATCTGGCTTGGGCCAACTCCAGGAATCATAGCTGCCTTATTGGAAATCTTAGCTCCCACATTTGCCAGAGCATCCCCTAATGCAGAAATTCCATTTCTCCCATGGTCATCATCCATATACACGGCAACAACTTCTTTCCAGCCAAAGGAATCCACAAAATCTGCAATTGCTTCCATCTGAGAAACATCACTGTAGGTCATACGATTAAAATAAGGGTATTCATATGATGTCAGAGTTGGATCAGTAGCTGCAAAGGACAAAAGTGGTATTTGAAGTCCATTTGCTATATGAGATACAACATGAGCAAGGTCGGAGTATTGTGGACCTATTATTGCCACCACATCCTTTTTCATTAACTCCAAAGCTGTATTGAAGACTTGTGTCATTCAAGGTTGCCTCCTCTATTTTCCGCCGGAGTCCTGTGGATTTTCCTCGTTTGAATCCTCTGTTGTGGATATCTTTGTTTTATATTTAGGCATTTAATTTTTGACTTTTCACCTTCCTTCGTCCTCAACATTGATCATCCGTTGCACATTCATTGCATGGTGGTTCAGATATTTCTCATCCATCTCCATTCTCCGTTCAAACAGATTACAATATTTTTCATGACGTTTCATCCGCCCCTCCTCAGCCATCTTAAGGTTTGACATGATCATCTTATTGTTCTCAGACAAGGTTGCCTTAATGCCAGCTGTTTTTGATGATGATTTTCGCTTTTTCCTTGGATATTGTTTATCTCTATCAGTAGAGGTATCACCAGGGCTCTGAAGTGGTGTCTCAGGCATTGTATTTTCATGCATTATCACATTCTTTGCAGGTGTAAGGAAATCTTCAAATGTTTCCATGATCTGATGCGGATGTATCAATAATCATATCTCCAACATCATTTCCTTTCTGGCCAAAATGTTTATTCATTGCATCATATAGTTCCTTGGTATAATTAGTTGGTAGTCTCTTGTCCATCTGTTCTTTTGGTGTCATGTTCCAGTAGCTGACATGACCTGGTGGAATATTTCTTTCATAATGTCTAATCTTCTTATAGTCAGGTAGAATATGTTTCCATCTGCTCCATTCTCCACAAGAAATGCCATTGTCAGACCTACAATCGAATGGCTGTCTAGATGGCAATGCATCAACCAAATTCCTGGATTGTTCGCTATGAATCTTATTGCTGCCCATCTGCCTGTAGGAACTGCAATGGTGTTTCGCATCTGAGGGTCAACGAGGTTGAAGTCAAGCGGATCAATTTCAGGATTATAATTACCGAATCCCTGCCCTATAACATAAAAATCGAACCCATGAATGTGGATCGGATGGCTCTCAATTGTAACAAGACCTGTAGCCTGAAGCACTACTTGCACAGTGCTATTGAATTTGAGAACCTTTACTCGAGTGCCCAACTGCGTTTCTAAGAGACTGGCTGGCAGATTTTGGGAAGTGTAATTGAATGGCAGTGGAGGATTATCTGGAAAATCTTTGGTGAAAACTCCACTGATGTTATGGAACAGAGCTTGCAGCATGGCAAAATTCTGTGGCAAAACGAATGAAAAATTGTTCATGCTTCCCACCAATCTTTGGCCATTGGGTCCTGCACAGGAATTGCTTGGGCAGCTATGGAGTCCTAATCCAATTGTAATGAGCATCTCCTCGTTGACTGTTTGAGGAACCGAGGCCTTCAGGCTCCTCAGCTTTGTGATAAATTTGAAAGCAGTTGGGGTATCGTTAAATGCAGGGAGAAGAGGCATGATAGGGAGGGAATTCGAATTGGAAGAAGTGGTATCTTCGTCATGGGACTTGTAATCCAGTGTTGCTGTCGTGGTGGAATTGTTGAATGGAATTCCTGGTGCGCTGTTGTAGACTCGAGCAGCCATGTAGTATTTTCCAGATGATTTTTTGGCCTTGAGGAGCACATCGGTGGTCTGACCAGGTGATATGAGGACTGTTTTGGTTTTGTAGGGTTTCGTGTAAGAGGTGTCCACGGCCACAACGGTCATCTTGTGTTTTGCAATGGTGAAGAATAGTTGGCGATTGAGGCCAGCGTTGACCATTCTCAGAAGATATGTCTTTCCACTCTCAACCGAAACTCTGAAGGTATCTTCTTTTGAGCATGAGAACAAGTCTCCCGGCTGGCTATTAATGGTGAAAGCGTCAGATTCATTTGCTGCTATTGCCATTCTGTTTGAATACCCAGAATGAAGGAACCTGTATCAGAAGAATCCTGATAGAAAAACACATTCTTTGGATGTCTTTCAACTTCAGATTCGAACACTGGATAGATCATCCGGGTCCAATTCATATGTGGACCGCTTTTTGAACTGAAGAATGTATGATAGCGCTGTCGAAAAGATGATCTGAATTGAAAAAATCACCAAACCGTGATGAATGCAGGGTGAAAGGCTCAACGCACCGTGCGCACTCCCAGTGCGCCATACTGGTTTGGTGCACCGCGCACACACAAAAATGCACTGACAAATGATGCCCACTGCGCCACATGCACTCTATGCGCCGCACGCTCTTTGTATGCGCCGCGCGTTGACTGTCAGCACAATTCCGACCTCAAAAAAAAAAAAAAAAAAAAAAAAAAATCATCCTTTAACCCTTCAATTAGATCTTTTTGGATGCAAATGGCCCTTCAATCAATGAAAATATCTTGATGACTTTGATTTTGGCAAATTCACTTTGTAAAGTTGTAGAGTCTTGGCACTTTGACAACTTGGACACAAACTCTGATTTCTCGTTTCCTCTGACTTTTGGCCTTGAAATGATGACTTTTTCTTGATTTATTTCCTGCAGGTGTTGGAGCCGTTGAAACCATGAAGACTTATTTTGATCCTCTCCAAAGCATGAGCAATGTTGCACTAAGTAATTCCTTGTTTATGTGCCATCAAAGATGTGACTAAATCCCCATCGCTGTAATTTCCAATAATCAGATCAGGTTGACCTTTCAGCTCTACACTTACTTCATTTGATACATCCTATGCATTTGACAATGTTTCAGTTGTCAGTGAACTTGGTCTCAGATTTCAGATTGTCCAACTTCATTCTTGTATAAGGCATTTCTGAACAGCTACAAGCCACACAGGTTTCACTTTCAAGATAATAACCATCAAACTCCACCAAACTGCTGAGCGTGTTGTACATTCGACAATTAGGATGATTTGCCAAGAGTTCATTTTGTGAATGGAGCGTATCATAAAACAAATTTGACAATTTCTTCTTCAAAACAGAGTTTTGAAGAAGAAATATCTTTGTGCATTAATGATGATGAAACTCTTGAAATAAACACTTACTGAACTTCCCTCTGGCCTGCAAGCATTACTTCAACCTTCTGGAGACAAAACCCTGGACTCTAGAATTAAAATGACTCTTTTTGACCAAAATGGCATTTGATGACTGCAAATGACGAGAAATGAACCTTGGTGAATTTGACTCTGACAGAGGACTGACAAGACTGAGTCTAACACCCACTTCTCCAATTGTGGCTCCTCTATAATTGTCTGAGACTTCTTTTGGGATTGCATGTTGAGAGATAATTTACTCTCCCTCTCAACCACCAAGTCTCTAACATTTTCCTTGCTCCTCAAGGATTTGCATGCATCTTAAACCTCAAGAGCATACATGTTCTTAACTTGTGAACCAATCTGTTTCACCTGTCTCGTGGTGATGTGTCTAAGGAACACCTTTCCCTTACTAAAGACAACATCGTAGCCTTTATCCTCGAACATCGCGACTGATACCAAGTTCTTCTTTAGTTTAGGCACATAGTTCACATCTGTCAAGGTGATAGAAGCTCCATGCTCCCTCTGAAAAGCAGCAACCGTGCCCACACTTGAAACACTATACTTTCCGTCATCACCCATCTCTATGTGAATCTTGAGGTCTTTCTCCTCCAAGGTACTGAATAAAATTTTTTCACTGGTCATGTGGAATGAGGCTCCACTATCAATATACCAGACACAACCCATCATCGATGACACCATGCATGTGATGAGGGTAAAGTTCCTTTTGAACTGAGAGGCTATTGCCTCACCTTTCGATCCTTTTGAGGATCCCTTCTTGGACTTCTTCGATGGGCAATTAGTCGCATAATGTCCCATCTCAATTTGAAGTATGATATGAATTCGATTTGCACCTGCAACCCCGAACTTCAAACTTTGAATTCTCTTCTCCGTGTACTGTTCACTGCTCCGATAAACTTGGCTCTGATACCATGTAGAAATTTCTCTATAGATTAGCTAGCTCTGATACCATGTAGAAATTCTGAAAATTCTCTACAAATCTCGCACTAAGATAATTTAGAAAATCTGATTGTAGATTAACCCAATAATGCAATATAACCAAAGAAAAATACTATAACCTACTTCTACTATCAATTTTCGGAGCTTAAAGATAGAGCAAGATCGAGCCGAACACATATAACTAGAAGAAGAAGAATCAATGCATAATAGACATGAAAATACTTTGGGGAAAGCCTCAGCTAACAACCCCACTATCTGTATTATCATACAAGGTGGAAATACATAGGAATTATACAAAGCCTTAACTCTCACAGCTATCCAACTCTCAGTACAATCCTCACAGATGCTCATAGGAAATCAAAGCTTCTCACAAGCCTTCTCCTCTGCCCTCCAAGCTCCTATTTCCTTGCGCTGTTCCTAGTGGATGATTCTCACCTCACCAAGTGAAACACTGCTCTAACACACTATTAGAACTATGCAATCCCCAAGGAACCTTTCCTTGACTACATGCATTAGTTTCCTTTGTAGGAAAACACAAGCAACTGATTGTACACTATTCTTGACTTTAATCTCAACTGGGTCTTTCTCAGAATAGACATGCATGAGTTTCTGATGAGGGAATCTTCAGTTATCTAGAGTACACTGGTTGAGTGCATGCATGCATCAACTGACTGATAACTCATAATTAGTTCCTCAAACAGTTTGGAACTAATTTAACTGGACTTAACTCAGTGAACTGAGCTAACTAATTACAACTCAAATATAACTCAATTTTATCTCCTTAATTAATGGATAATCTCCTTAATTTAAGGGATAACTGTTACATGACTGTAGAAGACTTCTAACTTGAATTTCTCCAACTAATTAATCCATAATGAATTAATTACTTATTTCCAAGTAGCTAGTGAGACTAAATTCAATTTTAATTCACAATTTTAATTCAAGGACAAATTAAAATTGGAATATTATGGATTCTATTTTTATCATTTCTTGTTGCTATTTTTGACAAGCCAAGATAAGAGGACACAATATTTGGCAGATGCCAGGGAAAAACCCCAATGTGGGCAAAACCCTTTGATCAAATATTCTTATTATTCTTTAAAACTTCAGCAAAGAGAGAGAGTACAATATAGAAATTTATTTGCCCAATCACAATCAAAATTTGTCCAGTCAAATTGTAGTCAATAGGATGCCCTAACCAAAAATTCAACGTTGGTCAACGTGGCAAAATATCTCCTCTAAATCAGCTTGGTGAAACCCAGTCAACTCGTCCTCCAAGGATAGTCAGAACTAGCCCAAAACAGTCCCAAAAATATTACCCAAACTTGGTCAAGAAGAGTTAAGCCTGTGGTCAACGCTGGTTAAACAAATCTGAATGCCTCTATTTCTGTGCCTAGAAATGTGGCTTTCCCAAACAGAATATTCCCCAAGAAAAACATAGTCAAACTTGGTCAACTGCTACCCGATCAACATTGGTCAAACCTTCCTGCAATTCGATCAATGCCCAAAACATAAAATCACAGTCAAACTTATTATGTGTGGAGGAGAAGAAGGCTGCCCTGAAGTTGTATGACCCAATCAGATGAGGAGAGAGAGATATGTGTGAGAATGAATGATGTCCAAATGAGGTAGATTCACCTTCTATTTATATGCAATGTTGAGGATGAAAAGACATGTCTTTTGGGCTTCTGAGCCTACATAAGTTTGTTGGCTGACCTTGACAATTTGTCCATAATAGAAATAAATTCATAATTCCATTTGTACATGTCAGAATGAGATGATCTTTAGATCAATCCTACACCTCTTGGAAAGAGGAATCCAATAAAAATATCAGTTGCATCATATGAGTTATCCAAGGTGGATTTTGGCCCTAGTTGCCAAATTTAACACTCCCTCTCAACTAGGGAGAACTCCACCTACCAAACCATCTGTCAATATGTACCATCTCTGACATCCCTATTCTACTTTTCTATGCTCTGCTCTATTCTACTCTGCTGAACCATGAATAAATAATGAAGAATAAATGATCGATCATGTGTCATACCATTCTCCACTGACTCGAAGTCAGTCTCCAATAATCGAGAGTGTATCATACCACTTTCCACTGAGTTGAAGTCAGTTTCCATTGATCCCAGATCAATATCAAACATCCTAGCATAAGGAGTATGGTAGTAAACGATGTGTTCATCGGAAGTAATATGGTCCCTATCCTCATTTCCCTACTCATTAGTGAGATGAGAGGTACTTCCCATGTGTCTCAGACTGCATGGGTAGGATGTATCGACAAGAAAAGGTGAACCACTCATCCTACTCATATTCCATAGGAGAAGGTTAACCACTCATCCTATGTATATATAAACTTGGGGTATCACAAGGGAAGGTGAACCGCTCACCCTGTACACAATGCACCACTAGGGGAAGGTGAACCACTCACTCTATGTTCTCTCAGCACTCCAAGAAGTACCCAAATGCCCCCGAAGTTCCCAAAGCTCAATATCCATCTCATACGGAACCCTCATATGAGGGTCTCTCCATGACTCCAAATAATTCACGGAAGGTTAAGAATTTGACCTTCCCCATGGGCTTCACAAGAATATCTGTGACCTGTTCATCAGTCCCAATGTGATGCAGCCTTATTTCTCCCCATTGTACCACATCCAAGATAAAGTGGTACCTGATATAAATATGCTTGGAGAGGTCATGAAACACGGGATTCTAAGAAAGATAAATCCCACTTTGGTTGTCGCAAAAGATCAAGGTGGTATCGAGAACATGTCCAAACAACTCTCTAAAGAGCTTCCTCAACGAAACAACTTCCCAGGATGCCATGCTAGTAGTAATATATTCTTCCTCAACGGTGCTCAAAGCAACCGACTTTTTCTTCCTACTCATCCAAGATATCAAAGAAGAACCTAGAGAGAAGAAACATCCAGATGTTCTTTTATGATCCACCACACTGCCATACTAGTCTCCATTAGAGTAACCATGGAGCCTCACATTCCCGACAGTGTATCTCAGTCCATAGGTGATTATGCCCCAAAGATATCTCAAAAGATTCTTGGCATAAATCCAATGAATGTGATGAGTCTCGACCATAAACTAACTCAATGTATTCACTACAAAACATATGTCCAGATGAGATTTCACCAAGAACATCAGGGCCCCCACGAGTTAACGATACTCATAAGTATTTCCCAAATCAAGTTGAGTAACACTTCCACATAACTTCTTGAAGTTAAGTTCCATCGAAGTAGTCATAGTCTTGCAAACCACCATCCCAAATATTTCAAGTATCTTCACAATGTATTTTCCTTGAAAAAGGAAAATCTCACCTGGATTTTGCCAGACCTCCAACCCTAGGAAATAATCCTAGGTCCTTCATCTCGAATTCAAAAGCCAACTCCCTCTTGCATTGATGAATGAGAGGGTCTACACCTGTCAGAAAGATATCTTCCACATAAAGTACCAAGATGAGAGGTATATGATTCCCAACCTTAAAGTAAAGGTTTGGATCATCTTCACTTCTTGTAAATCCTAGCTTCATCAGATAGTTGTCAATCCTCTCATACCAAGCCCAGGGTGCTTGCATCAACCCATAAAGGGTTTTCTTCAACCTGCATACATGTGTCTTACGATCTTGGACTTCGAACCCCTTGGGTTTTTCTACATAGACTTCCTCCTTGAGTTAACCATGTAAGAAGGCAATATTGACATCCATTTGGTGTAGGTTCCAACCTTGCGAGGCAGTAAGGGATATGGTCGAATGGATGGTGGTATATTAGGAAACTAGTGCAAATATCTGATCATAGTCCACACCTTCCTTTTGAGAGAAGCCTTGAGCAACAAATATGGCCTTGAACTTTTCAACACTTCCATCTGCTCCATGCTTGATCTTGTAGATCCATTTAGAGGTGGCAACATATTTTTCTTGGGGTTTATGGACCACATCTCAGACATCATTCTTCATAATCGACTCATACTCTTCATTCATAGCATCCTTCCATACTTGGTGCTTCACAACTTCTTCAAATGAGCAAGGCTCATATTGAATAATGGTGCTCATGGAAGTTAAGTACCCTTGGTACCTATTCGACTTCTTACTTTCATGAAATGTCCCCCTTGGTGCAATATGTCTCTCTACATCTTTGAGAGTTTCCCTAAGCCATGAGGGTCTCCTTTTAGAGGAGGTCACATGAGGAGGTGGATTAATGGGATCCATTGGTTCTTCAACATCGGGCATCGACTCATCCTAGATTTCTCCCTATTTTCCTGTATATGCTTATTTTTCCTTCCTTGGAATAGGAAGGTTGCTAATCTTGCCAAGGGCAACATCTTCTTCAAAGGTGGCATCATGACTTATCTCCACTTCCTTTTGACCAGGCACATAGTTCTATATGTCTTGCAAGTTTCATTATAGCCCACAAATATTCCTTTCTTCCCAGATGCATCCAATTTTCTTCTCTTTCCTTTCTGCACATGAAAATACATGAGACTACCAAACATTCTAAAATGAGAAACATCACGTTTCTTACCGGTGAAAACTTCTTCAGGAGTTTTGGATTCTAACGCTTGATGAGGGCATATATTTTGAACATACACGGTAATGTTGGCAGCTTCATCCCATAGGAACTTCGAAAGGCTTTTATCATGTATCATGGCATGAGTGGCTTATATCATAGAATGAATCTTCCTTTCAACAACACCATTTTTCTCAGGATTATATGCGGAAGTAGTCTCCCTCTTAATGTCAACTTCTCTACAATAGTCATTCAATTCATTTGATTCATATTCAATTCCATTATCGGTCCTTAATATTTTGATCTTCTTCCCAGTTTGATTTTCAACCAAGGCTTTGAAAGAACGATACATTGAGAAAACTTCATCCTTATTCTTCAAGAAATATATCCAAGTTTTGTGAGAGAAGTCATCCACAAAAATAACATAATATAAATATCCACGCAAAGATGTCACGGACAACATACCAGATAGATCAGAATGAACCAATTGCAAAATGTTAGTAGTATTGCTATCACTTGAGAGTAATGGTCCCCTTGTATGTTTTCCTTTGGCACATCCCTCACAAACACCCTCATGTTCTATTTTTAATTCAGGCATACCTGTAACCATCTTCCTTGCATTGAGTAGAGCCTTATAATCAATATGAGAAAACCTCCAGTGCCATAGTTTGGATTGAAGAGATGATTTGCAAGACATAGCTCCCAATGGACTTCCTCCAACTTGATATAGGCTATCAACCCTAAATCCAAGAGTAAATGCTTCTTTAAAATTTCATTTCCAAGCACGTACCTTTCCATCTATGAATTGCGCCTTGAATCCTTTGTCTTCCATCGCCTAGATAGATACCAGGTTCTTCTTTAGATCAGGTGCATATGGTGATTCTTGTAGATGAACGATGTTACCTTGATTCAATTGAAGAGTAATATTTCCAACTCCCTTCACAGGATAGGTGGCATTGTCTGCAAGGATAATTTCCAAATTTGTATCCTTTTCTATCAAATTTGAAAGGGCCTCCTTGTATTCAGTAAAGTGCCTTGAGGAACCACTATCAATCAACCAATTTCCCAAGGTTTCCGGAGGATAGGTAGTAGAGAGTGCATATATAAGATAAAAATTATTTTTGCTTTTTATTTGTAACATTAGATTCATCATACCTAGAGTTTCTTGATATTTTGGCAGGTCGATCATTTCCAAGTTGAGTACCAAAAGCATTCCTTTTTCCTTTCTTGTTGAACATGCCATTGCTTTGATTGTTATTGCCCCTAAAATTTTTATGGTTGTTGTTATCATCATCATAAGGTGTATCCCTTCTATTAGGACACTCCCTAGCAGAGTGGCCAAACCTGTTACAAATGAGGCATCTTCCCTTCCTTCAATTTTTGAATCCCGATCTTCCTTTACATTGCTTCTTTGAACCTACATTGTTCCTGTTTTTAGCATGAGCGGAGAATGCAGTAGGATCATTCCTATTTGAAGGCATGTCCATTTCCACCATCCTTGTCTCTTCTTGAGAACATCTAGTCAACAATTATTCAAAACATAGAATCGTATCATTATGGTTTGTAGATTTCTGTGGTAAAGGACAACCAAGAACAACTACAACAGAAAGGTGTTTATATCATCAACTGCTTTTATGGAGAACGATATATTGGGGAAATAGGCAGGTCAGTTAGGATTAGGCTCAAAGAATTTAGTGCAGATATCCGTAAAGAAAGAACACGCTCTTCAACTTTAGTTGAGCATGAAGGTAAAACAAACCATCATATATGCCTTGAGGACACTAAAGTCATTGCTAATGAAAAACACCATTTCAAGCGTAAAGTTCGCGAGGCACTTGAGATCATAAAACACCCACGTAACCTTAATAGGGATGGAGGCTTGGAAATTAGTAGAAATTGGACCTCTCTGCTCACCCCCATTGATTAAATTAACCCTCCCTTTCACATCCCCCTTCCTCCCTTCATCTTGCCCACCCTCTATAAATCAAAACAGTCCCTCACATAACCTAAAACAACATAAAGAATTATAAGAAATATTGCATTTGCAACATAATATCTAGACTTCACTTTAAATGGAAATAAAACTCTACTCAAAATACATTAACAATAATCCATTAACTCAAACACTTAGGGTTTTAGAATCTAGTTTAAAATAATCCTACAAATCAAGCTTTTAAAATTAATTAAATTAATTAAATAAAACAATATAAAACTAATTTTGCACTTTTATTTAATAGTAAAAAAAATAAAAAAATTACATTAATAATAATAAAACCTAATTAACATAAAAATTGTTAAAGAGAACCTAAAAATAAGCAAAGTACACAAGCTTACAACCAATAAACATTAACTAAAATTAAATTAGGTTAAGCAATAATTCAAGATTAAGAAAAACAATTCATAACTTTGTAATTACATTTATAATAACATTATAATTAAAATAAATAAAAAACTTATTACAGTTATAATAATTAAACCTAATTATCATAAAAAAAATTTAAAAACCTAAAAATAAAAATAAACAAAATGCACAAACTTAAAATCAATAAACATTAACTTAAAATTAAAAATTAAGTTAAGTATTAATGGAGAATTAAGAATAACAATTTATAAACAAAAATAATTATATTTAATTAAAATATAATAAATTAAAAAGAATCTCTTTAATAAAATTAAGAACACAAAAAAGTAATACATTCAATAATAAATCTGATAAATTACAAGAATTAATTATAAAAATAAAAATAAAATTAAAATATTCTACTCATTCAGATGGTCGGCTTACCAACTTGACAACCCACTTATACCATATTTATTGCTCACTATTCACTTCTCTGTAAATCAATCCTGATGATGAGTCTTGGTCTAGACTCGAAACGTCAACGAATAAAAGATGAACATTGTGGAATATCTGATTTCAGTTTCTCAAAAATCCTATCATTGTTGAGGATAGTAGTGTTGACCACATGACATTCACGAGGGAGACCTTCAAGGGAAATGAGAGTGAGCTCCTTGTCAGAAATAACTTCTCCAATTGAAAGTAGATCATTTTTTATCTTGGTAATCCTCATGAAGTAGGATTAGATATCTTCACCTTTTCCCTTCTTTATGTCCTTCAACTTGTTCTTGAGAAAAAGGACTTGGTTTGCATTGCTAGCTTTGAACATGCCAACCAACCTGTCATATATCTCCTTTGATGTGTTCAAATCGGAGATGTAAGAAACTAAATGCTTATGAATAGAATCCCTGGTGATCTTCTTGTCTTTGACTTCACCTTTCTTGTACTTTGTCTTAGCAGCAACCGGTGCATTTTAAGGAGGTTCAATAATTTTTCCCTGCACATAGTCCATAACATCTTGCTCTTCTAAAGTCAAATCAAGAGACATCTTCCATGCATGATAATTAGACTTATCATGAAGCTTGTCATTAGATTTGATGTAGGATGTGGAGGCCATTGACTCTTGTCCTTGAAGTAGGATGTGAATCTTACAATAATTGCTGAAATTCTAAAAAATTATAACATGAAGACATTATTTGTTCTATCATCACAAATATTTGTTGGGCAATCCATTAGAGAAAAGCACCCCATTGAATTGGATAAGGAATTCATTAAATCTTCTAAATATCCAAAAGAAGATACTAAACAAGACATAACACTTCCAAAGGATTCTAGCATGGTTATATCCCTCTCATAGAGTTTTTCAAATGAAAATACCACAATCACACAAAATCATTTGAATCCTTGGGTTGATGTAGTATCTTCGACTATGAAGTTCACTCAATGAAGGGCTTGAAACACTCTCTAATGTATTATAATAATTTTGGCCTCTAATATGGTTCTGTTAGGATTCCAAGAAACTCTCCTAGGTTGTAGCTCGGAGATGCCTAGTAACATATAAATTCAACTATTGTTGCAATGGATGAATGGAAGGAATGATGCTTGTCCAAGCCAGATAACCACTTCTACTTTGTTTCACTCCAGACATGCGTGAACACCCCCAGACTACAAGGCTTTAGACCACCAACTACTCACAGTTTGAGGTATAAGGTGAATATGGAGAATACTAACCACACCAGCAGATGCACAAGACCATGTGATGGCCGGCTGCAACTAGTAAAGAAGTCTGCAAATCTAATCTACTAATGCAAAGACAAGATGACAGCTCTCCTGCATTAGATAGAAAGAAACCTGGACCACCTATTCAATGATGCATACAAGACTCTAACACAGATATAGGATGACAACTATCTAATGTTAAACATCAAGAGCTCAAGAACACAACATATCAGGCACATCTTAGAACAGAGGAAAATGGAAAGTGAGCAGTTAACAGCAAAAGAAGCTTGTATTAGCTGAAAATGAAGACAAGATGCTACAAGTGACAAAATATCTACAGTCTCCAGAAGTTGAACCTTACATCAAATGCCAACCATCAACCCTGATTACATCTTTCTTATGGGTATTTATAGATTTTACATTACAAGGGCACTTGGCCATTTAGGTATGGAGGGGTCATAACTAACCACCAACCGTATTTAACTACCTGATGGAGTCCCTAACTGTGTTTGCTTGCTTCACTAGATGAATTTGATCCTTACAGGTGTTGTGCTATCCTCTTAGGTAGTTGGAGTGTTCGTACCAGTGGGGTTCCATAACTAATAAACGCAGTCACAGGGTCATGCTCTGTCCCTTTCTCTCTTGACCATACTGTCTGTTAAATATGGTTGTTAGAAGTCTGACAGCTACTGGTAATGGAAAACTGGTCATCTTCCTTCTTCAGGAAAACAGAGTGGTCAGGAGACATGGACTGCATGGGCGAGTGGATGATTTGGACGATCGGTGAGAACAACCGTCGGATCGAGAGAATGGACGGTGGAGATGGCTCGGCGGAGGCTATCGCCCGAGGTGAGGGCGGGGTCAATCGAGGCCGTCAGATCTCCGGTGGATAGATCAGACAGTGATCGGGCGATGGAGCTTCACAGGCATTAACGAGCGGGGGCAGATTAGTCAGGCAGTTTTGGTATTAATAGCACCACTTTTGGGTGTAAAGTGGCAAAAGGACAAGGGTGTGCGATACCACTTAGCAGCTGACACATAACAGCAGATGAGAGAGAAAAACCACTCTCATCGTGCGCTAACATTCTGGTGAGTTGCAGGCACGATAAGTGTGAAGGCCGTCAGATCTCGGCAGAGATGATTGAACGGTTGGGAATGGTCGAGCGAGTCACTTTATTGGGTGCGACGGGAGCCGTTGGATCTACGGGAGGAAATCAACAACAGGGAAATGATGAAAGGTTTTAGTAAGCGTGCGAGGGTGTATGGAAGGGTTTTTTGAGGGTTTTGGCTTTTGGCACTTGGGGCTAAGGCCAAAGGGGTTAATTTGTCAGGTTTTAGGAGAAAAAGAGAGGAATGGAGGTGGTGGAGAGGAAGCGGGGTGGAAGAAAAAGGAGGAATGACCAATTGTGAGCCTTCTTTTGGGCATAGACCAACAGACCATGCTTTCCTCTGACCTTAGAAAATTGGCATTACATAGCAGAGCTAACACTGGCTCCTTCTGGGGATGAGATCCTCCCTGTGAGGTCTTGAGAACCATAGACCACTGCCTTCTACATAAAAACAAGATCAAAAACATTGCCTAGTATTCCATTGGGCATGGAGTCTAATTAAGCCTACACTAACACCTGATAAAAACAACATATTTACAACATTAAGGCCTGAAGACCTTAAACAACATAAACTTTCAAAAATCACCCATTAACTGGGCCATCAAAAACTGTCTCTCCTTCCACACTTTGCAGCATGAAAGTGTTGTTCCCCTGGATCTGAGCAATGGCAAATGGTCTGGTCCATAGAGCATCGAACTTCCCATGGTTGCCTTTCTTCTCCTTCAGTGCATCCCACTTAAGAACCAAGTCTCCAACATGAAAATTATCCATCTTTGTCTTTCCGTCAAAGGCTTCCTTGATTTTCTTTTGATGTGCTGTAGACTTTTCAATTAGCTGATCCCTGATCTGTTGTACTTTTGCCAAGTTGGTAATCCTCTTTGTCATGTCATTTTCCTCATTCTGCTCTTCCTACAAGAACTTAGCCACAAGGAGGGTCAACTAAATTGGGAATATGGCCTCAGTGCCATATACTAGCTTGAATGGAGAGTTCCCTGTGGATTTCTTGGTAGTCACTCTATCAGCCCACAAAGCATACTTCAGCTTGGAATCCTAGTTCCTTTTGTTATCCTCCAGTAGCTTTTTGATTATCCTTATTAGGCTCTTATTGGATGATTCTGCTAGGCCATTACCTTGAGGGTAATATGAGGTGGAATGCACCAGCTTAATGCCCATTGAGTCACACATGTCCACCAACTCTTTTGCCTTGAAGGCTGCTGCATTGTCTGTAACCAATTTGTGTGGGCAGCCAAATCTGGTGAAAATATTTTCTGTTAAGAACTTCATGACCACATGGTGATCAGCTTTCCTAGTAGGGATGGCCTCAATCCACTTAGTGAAGTAATCAGTGGCTACTAAGATCCATCTGTGCTGGCCACTGTAGCGAAGGTTGATTTCTCCTATGAAATCTAAATCCCACTGTTGGAAAGGACCGCTGACATGAATTGGCTTCAAGGGAAAAGATTTCAACTGTTGTTTTCCTTCAAACATCTGGCACCTGTCACAAGATTTCACAAATGAAAAGACATCAGAAAACAAAGTTGGCCAATAATACCCAGCTCTGAGGATCTTGTGGACTGTGGTTTTCCAATGGTGATGTCCTCCACAGATGCTAGAATGGAACTGATGCATGACCTCCATAGATTGTTCTTTGTCCAAACACCTTAGAAGGATTCTAGATGGATCCCTCCAATAGAATAGGTCTTCATGGATGCAATACTTCACTGTTCTGAGCTTAATGGTCCTGGCTTGGCTTGAACTTAGGCCTGGAGGAACTTCTAGCTTCAACAAAAATTGAACTATTGTAGAATACCATTAACAAGAAGCTAGATTTTCTACCACTAACTGGTTTTGCCCTGGTTCAATTGTTTCTTCCCTTATCTATCTATCATCTGAGCTTGTGCTTATCCAATTCATGTCCAGTATTCTGCAATTTTCTTCAGCCATTAGCTTGGCAAGGCCTTGACCTTTGACTAGCTTGGTGGGCTTTAATTCTATGTTGAACTCAATAAGTTTTGCAATCCATTTAGCCCTCCTTCCATCAGCATCTGGCTACATTAGGACATCTTTTACTGAAGCAGAGGGCACGTATGCAATTACCTTGGAATGCAGAATGTATATTCTGAAAGTTCTCAAAAAGTTGATAAGAGCATATGCCTGTTTCTCAATGATATCATATCTTAGTTGAGCATCCCTTAATGTTTTGCTGAAGAATGCCACTGGATGCTCTGAACCCTCATTATCTTGCTATAATAAGACTGCTGCAAGGGTGTCACCTGAAGCAAGGGAGAAAATGTGGAACTCCTTGCCATAGTCTGGGCTGATCAAAGTGGGAGCTTCCATAATAGCTCTTTTGATGGCTTCAAAATACCTTCCTGCTGCATCAGTCCATTTGATCTCAGATCCCCTTTCTAGCATGGAGGTGATGTGTTTTACCAGTTCTGCAAAATTAGGGATGAAACTCCTTACGAAATTTATTTTGCCCAGAAAGGACTGGATGTCCTTTTTTGATCTTGGAATAGACAAGGTCTGTATTTCTTTCACTCTTTCTGGGTCAATC
The DNA here is from genome assembly GCA_031772625.1 of Pinus tabuliformis. Taxonomy (NCBI): domain Eukaryota; kingdom Viridiplantae; phylum Streptophyta; class Pinopsida; order Pinales; family Pinaceae; genus Pinus; species Pinus tabuliformis. The sequence goes on along the minus strand of CM062815.1, from coordinate 600,639,473 downwards.
TTAACACCTGCAGTAGAAACAATGTGTCCGAACAGCTTGCCCTCTTCTAAACCAAACTGTGACTTCTTAGGGTTCACTGATATCCCAAACTTTCTGCACTTCAGAAACACTTTCTTCAAATGCTGCAAATGATCTTGGTGGCTGCTGGAATATACTGTTATATCATCTAGGTAGACAAGGACAAACTTGTCCTTCTCTCCTACAAATGTTATATCCATAGCTCTCTGAAAGGTGGCTCCAGCATTCATCAGCCCAAAAGGCATCTTGGAATACATGAAAGTGCCCCAAGGAGTGGTGAAAGTAGTCTTTTCTTGGTCATTTGGATGCACAACAACCTGGTTATACCCTGAAAATCCATCCAGGAAAGACATGACTTTGGCTCCTGAGACTTTCTGCAGCAAATGCTCCATCTTGGGTAGAGGATAATTAACTTTCCTAGAGCATTTGTTCAAGTTCCTGAAATCAATGCTATGCCTGATTTCTCCATTTTTCTTCCTTACCACTACCAATTTGGCTACCCACTTTGAATATTTCAAAGGGACTATGATTTTGGTAGCCAACAAATTCTTGATTTCCTTTTCAATCATGGGAAGGAGCAGAGGATTTATGGGTCTCAGCTTCTATTTGAAAGGATGGTGTCTTTCTCCAATGGGATCTTATGCTGGATGATCTTTTTATCATAAGTTTTGAGGTCACTGTATTCCCAGGCAAAGACATCAGCAAACTGCTTCATCAAGGTGCAATACTCAGAAATTTGGGCAGAAGACAAATGAGTAGATAGATTTATATACTTTGGATGATCTGGACTCCCTATGTTATGCCTATGGACCGCAGACTAATCTTCTTTTTGGGTAACCTTATGAGGCACATCATTTTGGTCAAATAGCTTCTCTAAAGGCATTAGCCCTTTAGGTATATGATTGGTAGGCAACTGAACAATGTTGTCTTGGCCAATTCTATCCTTTAGCTTGGGTTGGGGACTTTCCTCCAAGGTTTCATTCTCTTGATCAATTTGCATTTCAGAGAATTCATTAATAACTTGCAGAAACCTATTTACTTCATCATCATCCTCAAAGACTTTCCAATGCTGGACATTATCAGGCAATGATGGTCTATATTTTATCTGGACTTCATAAACCAACCTAGGGGGCATGGGAGGGATGAATATGCTAGCAGATACAGCAAGGGAATCAGCAAGCTGATCTTTACTCTAGGAATGTATGAGATACAAAAACTGTCACAAGAACCTTTGAGTCTCCATACCTCATCTCTGTATGCTTTCAGTCTTGGGTGATTTTCTTGGAACGTTTTGTTCACTTGCTGAATGATGAGATCAGCATCTCCAAACACCTTTATGTCCCTAATTCCTCTGTCTTTGACAGCGTTTAAGCCCAATATCAGAGCCTCATACTCTGCTATATTGTTGGTGGCCTAGAAATTCAGCTTAAAAGACAGATATGTGCTTTCTTGCTTTGGAGATACCAGCACCACTCCTGCTCCTGCAGTTTCCCTTGAACATGCTCCATCAAGGAACATATCCCAAACCTGATTTCCTTTCTCTTCCATGCTTTCTCTACTAGTTTTTTGAGCTGCACTGAGGCCTTATGGGATTCTTCAATTTGGAGAATACATGCTCCAAAATCAGTGTCCACAGCATAAATGGGATGATTAGTGGGATTCTTCTCGTCACTGATGATGTAGGCCATCTGGGCTTCTCTGTATAATCTTCCTTTTTCTCCTCTGAAAACTGGGACAATGGTATAAGATAAGTCATTTTGTAATGTCCCACCCAACCTCTTAATCCACCCTCTAGAAATTAGCATGCCAAACTTAGGGGGGACATCTGCTACCACAATATCCATCATCATGCTTTTCATGGGCAGCTGAGTTAGGGTGATAGCCAAGACTTTGATTAATCCCAGAAATTTTACCTTCCTTGAATCAAAGGAGAATAAATCATGATAAGGTCTAGTAATGTCAAGGCCTAACTCTTCCATGACAGCTTTGGGCATTAGATTATGGCTGGCACCTCTATCTAGCAGACAGTTGTGGAGTGTTTTGTCATGAATGGTCAAGGAGACATAAAATGATGGGGAGCTATTATCAGAGGGTTCAGTCATTGGGATAAGCACAACTGCATGTTTATCATCTTACAAATTCACATAGTCATTGGAGGCTTGTGAGGCTTTTAGCTCAAGGGCATCAATGATAGGCTTTCTAAATACCTCACTCTTTGCAAGTTCTATCAGAGGTACATATATTTTTAACTTCTGGACTTCTGATTCAAAACTGAAAGGGGAAAGAGACTTGTCAGGGCCTCTTACCTCTCGAGCTGGTGCTTTGAGGGTGACTGGATCAGTTGCTGGTTTTTTCTACTTGTTGCTTTGCTGCTCTGTGGAGACAGTAGCTCTTTGAGTAGGATTCTCTTTGACATTACTTACTCTTGACCTCAAGTTATATCTTTGTTGTTCTTCAGTTTGTAGAACAACTTCTTTGTCCCACTCTTCGCTGGTCTGGTGTTTGAGTGATGACTCCTCATAGGCAGCCAATGTCAAAAAGGCAGCACTGCCCTTGTCCTCCATGCAGTGAATCTCATCCTATTCATCAAACTATTCCTCCTCCATGACTACGTTTTGGAAAGGAGTCTTAACCCTTTGTTCTTCATTATCCTCTTTGCCTTTTTGAATGATCTGCAATTGTTCATTTGCTCTTTTGAATGGAATTGGATTTCTAGGAGCAAATGTACTAGGCAGCCTTGCTTTCCCAGAACTCTGCTCAACCTTCATCTTGGATATTTGAGCAGCTAATGACTCTATCATTTTAGTCGTTTTGTTTATTTTAGGCTCTAAAGATGAAGAAGAGGAAGAAGCCTCACCTCTCTGCCTCCTTCTATCAGCATGACCTTTGAGCTTTTCTGCAACAATGATATTAGATTCCACCTCTAAGGCTGCATCTTGCATTTCAATAAGAGTAGCACATCTTCTTTCTCTTAACAACAGGTAGAAATTAGAATCAAAGGCATTAGCATAGGTGAGTTTTGCAGAGGTGGGGGTAGGCTTTACTTCAGCTGGTATTTTTCTATACATGCGATTGAATCTCTTATTAAAATCAGGCAATGATTCCCCATTTTCTCTTTTGAGGTTGCCAAACTCAGTATGGTAGTATAGCAAGTCTTTCTTGTCTCCCCAATGCTTTAAAAACACCTCATCTAATGCTTCAATATCTACTATAGACCTAGGGCTCAGCTCTCTGAACCATTTTCTAGCCTCTCCATTAAGTCTTTGGATGAATACCCTCATCCACACATCATCCTCACTGATATCAAGGTTATCAGCATAGCTATAAAAAGACTCAAGGTTCTCTTCAGCTATTACTCCCTCTGTACCAGTGAACTTAGGCATATATTTCTGGTATTCTCCTGCAAGCATGGCATTCAAAGGAACAGGCAGGACCAGGGGTCCATACCTAGCAGCTATGATTCTCTCCATCTTAGTGGGTGCTTGGGGGCCTGCCATGACTGGGGTAGATGGAAGGGTACTTGCAGTTTGAAAGGTAGGGAGCTGTGAAATGACTGACAGGGATAGAGGAATATGATGGATTGTAGGGGAGGTTTTCTTTGGACTGAGATCCCAAGGGGAACTTAATGAACAAGGAGCTTTATGAATCTCTGAGGGTATTCTTTACTAGTAATGCTAGGCTCTATATCTTCAAAATGAACATGCTCAGTTACAAGCCTCTCTTGCAGAGATACATAAGATTGTTTAGGCTTACCTGATCCTGATGCTCCTTTCTGAATGATCCTTTTCTTCTTAACAATCTTCTCAGGGTTAGGCACTGGGTCAGCTGGATATTTTTGAGGATATCTCTGAGTATGCATCACAAATTGAGCCAGAGCTGTAATGTGGAGTCACCAAAAGGTTGGTCCTCCAGTAGAGTCGCCAGATAGATGATTACAACCAGAAATGTGTCTAGACTTTGTCTATCAACAAAGCTGGATCTGTGTCATTCTCCCAGGAAGCTGAGCTTCAATCTCCTCTCCCTGGCAATGGTGCCAATTATGTTAGGATTCCAAGAAACTCTCCTAGGTTGTAGCTCGGAGATGCCTCGTAACATATAAATTCAACTATTGTTGCAATGGATGAATGGGAGGAATGATGCTTGTCCAAGCCAGATAACCACTTCTACTTTGTCTCACTCCAGACATGCGTGAACACCCCCAGACTACAAGGCTTTAGACCACCAACTACTCACAGTTTGAGGTATAAGGTGAATATGGAGAATACTAACCACACCAGCAGATGCACAAGACCATGTGATGGCCGGCTGCAACTAGTAAAGAAGTCTGCAAATCTAATCTACTAATGCAAAGACAAGATGACAACTCTCCTGCATTAGATAGAAAGAAACCTGGACCACCTATTCAATGATGCATACAAGACTCTAACATAGGGATAGGATGATAGCTATCTAATTTTAAACATCAAGAGCTTGAGAACACAACATATCAGGCACAGCTTAGAACAGAGGAAAATGGAAAGTGAGCAGTTAACAGCAAAAGAAGCTTGTATTAGCTGAAAATGAAGATGAGACACTGCAAGTGACAAAATATCTACAGTCTCCAGAAGTTTAACCTTACATCAAATGCCAACCATCAACCCTGATTAAATCTTTCTTCTGGGTATTTATAGATTTTACATTACAAGGGCACTTGGGCATTTAGGTATAGAGGGGTCATAACTAACCACCAACCACATTTACCTACCTGATGGAGTCCCTAACTATGTTTGCTTGCTTCAGTAGATGAATCTGATCCTTTCAGGTGCTATTCTGTCCCCTTAGGCAGTGGGAGTGTTCGTACCAGTGGGGTTCCATAACTGATAAACACAGTCACAGGGTCATGCTCTGTCCCTTTCTCTCTTGACCATACTGTCTGTTAAATATGGTTGTTAGAAGTTTGACAGCGACTGGTAATGGAAAAATGGTCATCTTTCTTCTTCAGGTAAACAGAGTGGTCAGGAGACGTGGATTGCATGGGTGAGTGGACGATTTGGATGAACGGTGAGAATAGCCATCAGATCGGGAGAATGGACGATGGAGATGGCTCGGCGGAGGCTATCGGCTGAGGTGAAGGTGGGGTCAATCAGGGCCGTCAGATCTATAGCGGATAGATCGAACAGTGATCGGGTGATGGAGCTGCATAGGCATTAACGAGTGGGGGCATATTAGTTGGGTGGTTTTGGTATTGATCGCACCACTTTTGGGCGTAAATCGGTACAGGGGCATGTGATACCACTCAGCGGCCGACATGTAGCAGCGGATGAGAGAGAAAAACTGCTCTCATCACGCGCTAACGTTCGGGTGAGTTGCAGGCGCGATAAGTGCGAAGGCCATCGGATCTCGGCGGAGATGATCGGACGGTTGGGAATGGTCGAGCAGGTCGCTTTATCGGGCGCGATGGGAGCCGTCAGATCTGCGGGAGGAAATCAACGACGGGGAAATGATGAAAGGTTTTAGCAAGCATGCGAGGGCGTATGGAAGGGTTTTATGAGGGTTTGGGCTTTTGGCACTTGGGGCTAAGGCCAAAGGGGTTAATTTGTCGGGTTTTAGGAGAAAAAGAGAGGAATGGAGGTGGCGGAGAGGAAGCGGGGTGGAAGAAAAAGAAGGAATGACCAATTGTGAGCCTTCTTTTGGGCACAGACCAACAAACCATGCTTTCCTCTGACCTTAGAAAATCGGCATTACATAGCAGAGCTAACAGGATCTAAGACCATTTTACCTTTGACGAATCCACCATTGCTTTACATGCAATTGTGTTAATGCATCAATTGACAATTTTGAGATCTTCAGATCAAGGCAAGAGAGCCTTGGTTGTCTGCAACGTGATGATTGAATCCTTCCAATCATGAAGGATGCATGAGTTGAATAAGATCTCAAGCTTGTCTATAAGGTTTCCCTTTTCCATTTCCTCTGGCATCTTCTTCAATGTACAAGGTGTCTGGTTTTGCCCCAAATTTCATAAACTTCATTGTTGCTTGTACTTGAGCTAATTGCAAGAATTTCAAATATGCCATTAAGAATGTATGCTTGAGGCAACTAGAAGATAGTCGTTGGAATTGTTGCATTGGGCAGGTCTACTAAACCATTATCCTTTGATGCTTTAAGTCTTTTGAGTTCTATGAGTGTTGCAACTATCATGGAAAGAACATAAACAAATGTCCCAAATCCTATCCTTTGGAGCATCATAATGTCGTGCTTGAGACCTGTAAATTTTTTGGCTAGTGGAACAAAGATCCAATTAGACACAGGCAGAAGAATAGTAATATTGAAGGCTATGAAACATTGCAAGGATGTAGGAGGAATCTCAATATGTCCAATAATCACTATCCACTATGTTGTCCTATTTTATGAAGAAAGTAGAACATTGTGCAAAGAAAACCCCATACATTAAACATGTTACCCAAATAGGAATCAACCGTGCAAAGAGATTGAACTTTTTGGCACTCAATACAGTATCATGAGATGATTTTTCCAGGAAACCATTATGAAATCCTTCTGAAGTTGTTTTGGTATTGAACTAGAAACAAATAAATTACATAAACTTCCCCCTCTCTAAGTTCTAAACCCAATATTATATAAAATCCCAAATTATAGAAACGTGTGTCTTTGTAGTGACCCTCTTAATCATTTGCTAAACATAAATTTTATTCAGAATGACATCATTTTTCTATTTGAGCCAATGTCAAATGCACTAGAAGGGTAAGGAAACCTTTGTGTAGATATGATACCCAACATTGCAAGAATTCGATGTTCAAGAAAAAATTGAACTTGAAGTTCATAATTATCTTTGGGTTCGAGTGACATGGTTAATATTACATGATCTAGTAGATAACCACCATATAGGGAAACATATTTCACTTCGCAAGAATCTCCTACATCAACGAAAACATTTACACCAGGTGAAGTCTACAATACCTTGTACTAGCCATCATTGAAGTCCCAAGCCCTGACAACATTTAGTTTGTGAGTTGCAGCCTATTTCAAAAGTGGAGGTAAACCTATTTCTGTTTGTTGGATCTATTGCCATAACCAAAGCATGGTCTAGTTGCAACTTGGAAACTGCCTTGCCTATATCTATCATGAATTCCATCAAATATATAGCACCTAATCACTTTCTTTACCACGAGCTTGTTTATTTTAGTTGTCTTAGAAAGGTTATTATTCTTAATGTATTCACCTTTTTGAGGATTTAAAATTTTGTCCGAGGTCCTTGCACAACCACCCTATACCATTTTAATTTTAAATGATTTAAATTAAGCACATGTAAGTCATTGGTAGAAATACTTATGGGACTAATGCCACCCTATATGATAACTAAGGTGGTGCCCACTACAGTTGTTGGGATGGAGTCCCTAGGGGTATACTTGAATTAATTTAGTCATTTTTTGTTAATAATTTTGTAAAAGATGTAAAGTCTCCACGAAATGTGGATGTAGAGCGTGCAGATAGATAGGAGTCAAAGGGGTCATAGCCCCTTGTTTTGGTCGGTTTTGAAGACTCACCCATGAGCCAAGGGCCATGGTATTGTATTAGAAAAACTATAAATATTTGAGTCATTGTGAGGATTAGATATAAATTTTGATAGCCATGAATAAAGAGAGGAATTAATGAAGGATGTTGTAAGGATTTGATAGATGAGAATGGTTTTCTCATGTCAATAGCAAAGGAAATGCATTGATACTAAGTGCGTGGAGGCCTAGAAGAGTCCACAGCTAAGTGCGTGGACCCCTGCAGTTGAGTGCATAGGGTAGTTGAAGTCTGTACTGAACCGATTTTGATTAATAAAGACTGATTTTGGGTTGGAAATACTTGCATCTATGATTTATTTATTTATCTGTTTATCTCGCTCTGAATACTATTTTCTTGAATTAATGTGTCTTACCTACACGAATTGGGTTAATTGAATATGTTTATGCTTAATAAGATGATTGAATGATGTATGCGAAGTTCTAGATCTAAACTGAGTTAGTTTCGAATAAAGAAAATAGATCTGCGTGACAACAGATCTAGATCCCAGAAACCCTAGAAGACCTATCTATGTGCGCGAAAGTAGTAGTTCTATGCTCTTAGGGTCTGAATAAGGAAATTGATTGGAGTCGTGAAGGATTAAAGGTACTTAGGGCTGAATTCAGGGTTTAAGATCTGTCAGAAGGTTAGATCTGCATGGAAGCATATCTAAGGCACTGAAAGACATCACACTAGTCTCTAGATGCAGAAACTTGGTTCTTGCATCCCCTAATACTGCTTCAAGTGAGATTGCACCCTGTGTTATGCAGGTTGTTTCCGAAAGGGCCAACAGTGTAGGGTTTTTTTGGTTGGCGCAACTAACTCCGAACCTGGGTTAGGACCACTTAAGCCAACAACAGTTGCATTATGCACTACCCATATGCCTTAAGAAATTTCTATTTCTAGTGCCAATATCAATCTGCTTTCAATTCTAGGAAAAGAAAAGAGAAAATAGCTATGAATCATATTGGCGAGTCATCCTAACTATTCTAAAACTTCAAGGCACAACATTCAAGCTTGTTCCCTTTGATGGTAATATGATGAAAGATGTAGTATCTGGTTTACACCAAATACAAGTAGATAGGCTTGATCCCACATATTGTTGATGGAAAATGTTGGACAGAGTTGTGACATGTCAAATGAATGAGAACACCCAAATAGATTTGAAGAAGAGAAAAAGGCAGCAGAGTTTGAGCCAATATAGAAGAAGCAAAAAAAAAATAAATGGGTCAATTTGAGTTACAACACATATTGTAGCATTTCCCTCCTTGTTGTGGCTCTATAGTCTGCACATGGATGTAAAGAAGCTGTAGTATAACAAGGTTTTTTATGGTTTTCATGTTGTACGGAAGGTTTATTTTTACTAGGTTTGCACAGTGACCAATATACTGAGGAATTGTTTCTAACTAACATCCATTGTTTGCAACCCTATGCACTGATTTCTTGGTTACTACAAACTGCATTTGCATAATTTTGGAAAACTTTGGAATATCAAATTAATTGATCTAGCAGAACTCTTGTTTCCAAATAAATTTAATAGCTAAGATTACCATCTCAAACATATTTACACCCCTGTCCATGATTGATGGACCTACACATGATATTTCAATGCCTTCCTTAATGGAATTGTCTAGTATGGTGTTTGAAGACTTTAAGTGAAAGCCTTTATCTTCTTAGAAGAAATAATTTTGGAAATATTGTAATGCTAGCTCATGCACAAACTATGAGGGATCAGTTCTATAGAAGGGAAAAGACTCATGCACCCTGTAAGATTTTGGGTATTATGCAACATGCCTTTATCTTGTAACTTTTTGGTTTCTCTAATAAGATTTCTACACCAGTCTTGTAATATTTTTTGTTTATGAGTGAAAATATTTTTTTGTGCATGTCCTTTGTGAAGGTTTTAAGCATGCTAGTGTAGATGCTTAAATTTCTCTCGCAGGATAGATGAGGCATGCTTTCCCCATTCTATTTGTGATACCATTGTTCAGATAGTTTTGAGTAGAGTTTTTGTTTGAACATTAAATCCATGTAGTAAAGGCCAAACATATATCCATTCAAACTTATTTAGAAATTCCCATACAAATTTACTCCTCTATAATTTGTTCCATTTCACTTGTTATTCAAACATTCATCTAATTTTTTAATAATTTTTTCTTCACTCTCTAGCACATTCATAAATATCAAACAAACTTCAACATTAATAGAACATATGCCTCATTGTGTTTGTAAAATGATGTAGTGTACTATGTAGATAGTCCACTTGAAACATATCATTCCATATTTATGAGAGTGGGAGGCTATCATATTTGGCATCACCAAAACTTGATACCACTAGTCCTTAGATTTACCAATAGATTTGCTTTTCTCATAGGCTTACACCTGCCAAATGAAATTGCAACATCAAGAGTATGGACATCACTCCAGTCATCATGTGATTTTCCTATAGGTCTGGAAGAAGGGTTTCTTGCATCTATTTTTAAATTGCTAACTAGAGCTACATATTTAGTTATCTAAGAACACAAGCCATATCATAGTTCTAGATTGCTCTTTTGATGTTGAGGGTATGAAATGTTTAAATTCCTGATACAATATATTCCTTTCATGGATACTAAAGACTGATCATTCTGCTTGGCTTCATGAAACCAAATAACATCAAAGTCTGGTTCAGATTCTATAGGCACTAAGCAAGTTATGGCAGAGGCCAGCTTCCATGAAAACTTTGGGACTGCATATTGGGTGTCCTACATTCAGTGTCTGAACACCAAGGGTGGCTTCCCTCCACTAAATAAAATCAAGTACTGCTCAGAAAATTCACCACTCATAGTTCCCTTTGAAGCAGAATTATGGTTTTACATGCAGGACATGATACCTCCCTTGGCACCTTCTGCCATTGTAGTGCCAACCTCTGATCATGTAGTGGTGGAGGGCTTCTTTTGCAAAGGCATGATAGACTACTCTTATGATGGCTCTTAGTGGTAGAGAAAGAATATGCATGGAAAAATATACCTTGTGCCTGGAGGAGATGAAGTTGGATCCTTCTACATGTCAGACAAACCAGATAGCCATGGTGGAAGATTCTCCTTGGAGACCTATAATCCCAATGGTTGGCAAGATTATTGGTCACCCTGTTAAATTCAATGATGATTCTATTCCATGGTCCCTCTTCAAAATCACCAGGAGCAGTGGAAATGTGTATGTTTTTTTGTTGTTATACTTGATTTCAGTGGTTTTTTTTGTTCTTTCACCAAAATTTATCCCTATGAAACTCATGCCATTCCAGTGGTATAAGGCCACACCATTCATAGAATGATAATATTGTGGAGCTCACCAATGAACCAATACTTCCACACATTTCAATAATATTTTTATGGAATCTAACTTTATATCTTAATCCTTTTTGTTTGTTTTGGTTAGCATAATTATTTTTTAGCTAAAATTTTCATGGTTTTTTATTCAACTTTGTGAAAATGTAGGTCACTAGTGGGACCATTAAGCTATTATACAATGGTGGGAACAAAAATAGGAGTTCCTCCAATTTATTCAAACGTTACAAAGAAAGGGGCTTCATGGACATGGGTATTCAGTTGTTAGTTCTGGATGTAGAAGCCTTGTTCTCCTTTGTTTTGCTGAATATGAAACTCTTCTATCCTTTGGTCTTGTTGGTTGTTCATGGAAACTTCAAAAATCACAGAGATTGCACAAATATAATTGTTACCATGGGCAGAGGTAGGCTTGAATGACATACTTTTGAGAAAAAGTGCTTCCCATAATTTTTGAAAAACTTATTTTATATTTTATGGTGAGAAAATTTTGATAATAATCGTAGTTTGTAAATCTAATGTACATGTATAGGTTTGTTGAGTTTTGCTAATAATCATCTTGAATTTTGATAATAATCGTAGTTTGTAAATATAATGTATGTGTATAGGTTTTCTTGTTTTGATGACATTTTTATGCTCAGTCCAAAATTTGAATACTGTAGTTGTTCTAAGAATTGAGCACTTAGGTTTTCAAATTTTGATCATGTTGTGTGCTTCTCTCCATTTTGGCCCCTCATGTTCCATTGCCTCCTAGAATTGATCTTTGCAAGAGTTTGATAAGTAAAGGTCCAAAGAATAAAGCATCATCCTTCACACCTGTTTCATTTGATCAACATCCAACAATAATAGGTAAACTCAATGTCGTTGAGGAAGATGGTGATGGAAAATTTGAAATGGTGGATGGAAATTCAAAGATTGATGTGACTGAACATGGCAATCTTCTTTTTTCTCCTCCTGAGTTTAAAAACATAACACTTCATAACTTCTCAACTTTTTTTTGAGGGAAACCTTCCTGACACTCAGAGCTTTGGTCATATTAATGTGAAGGTTGATGGAAAGCAGCTTCTAGAAATGTGGCACTCATGATTATGTACAACCCAGTTTTCAAGGCCCCTGTCATCTTGTAGAAGAACACTTAGCCTACAAACACAATGGGGATTATCAAAATGGCATTCAACATGATGCTAGTCTAGAGCTCCTTCACGATAGTTATGGATTGGGGATACCGTATTCTGACAATTTTCCCACACTTGACAACAATAAGGATCAAGCCTTTTCTAGCATGAGAAATGAACAAATCAAGCAGATATCCACCAGTTTTGTACCCTGTCTGGGAAATCCACTATAGAAGGAAAGGATCATGTCACACTTCTCCAAGCTTGATGACTTAGAAGGTCCATCAGATGGTTAGATTTTCAATGAAAGGTCAAAGAATACCTTGAATATAGGTAATGAACAGGTTTGTATGGTATAAGAGCAGGTTTGTGAAGCCTTGAAGGTAGAGGTATCTAAATTTTCTAAAAACAGAGGAAATGGAGCCATTTGTACCTACAAAAATACAAAATTTTGATACGAGTTTGAGAAAAAAAAATGTGATTCCTATGCTAAAATTTGATGATGATTATTGGTCCATCCCTCTGGTTGATCAATTATAGTTTTGAATACCATGGATTTTGTCAAATTTTTGTAATGTTTGGTGAAAATGGAAATTGTGATTATAAGGAAGAACAGTGGTGTCTTCAAGTTGAAAAGGTGTATATCTATGCACCTGATGTTGTGGCAAATCTAACTCATGAAGTCAAAACTTATGAAAAGTTAGAATTGGAATGGAAACATGGGATTGAGGAGACATATTTGTTCCATTGATATCAGAAACATCTACATACAACTCAAAAACTGGATACCTAGGTCATATATTGTATTTTTTTTTTATGGACCTCCTATATATGATTCAAACTGTTTCAAGAAAGAACAACAGAGACATTCTTACACCTGAATTTGTCCAAAAAATGACTCATATGTGCAAAAAATTGAACAATAACATGGTAAATGTAATGAAGGTGGATCATATATTTTATTTTTTGATGGGCATCCTATATATGATTCAGATTGTTTCAAGAAAGAACAACATAGACACTCTTACACCTGAATTTGTCCAAAAAATAATTCGTATGTGCAGAAAAGGTAACATTAACATGGTAAATGTAATGAAGCTCTAAACATGAATAGAAGATCCCTTCCTAAAGCACTTCCCAGAATATACTGGTCACCTCGCTTGGAACAAAACAACAACAGGAGGTATAATCTGTATTTTGAAGGTTCCCCTGTATATGACATGATGATGCACCTAGAGTAGAACAGTCTTTGTGTTTGATCCAGACCTAGTGGAGGTTGAAAGCTTGTGGATGCTAATGGACCTACAACCTGAAATATATGAAGGACATATGCCACAATGGGGAGAAAAAATTCTCAGCACAATGTCTCTCCAGGATCATATTTGCCCCAAATATGAGTTTCTAGAACTTGCTATGGAACTTCCAGCACACTGCCCAAGTTTTGATTCAAGCCTAATATATCAAAGAGTTTGTGAAGACAAAGTTATGTGTTTCAAAATGAAATCAATAGGAAATAAAATTATGTCTTCAATGGAAACCTCAAATGATTTTGATGAAGATTTTTCGTTTGTAGAAATATCCCCTCGATCAGGTGATGGAGGGCTATCTAATGAGCCTGTAGTAAATGCATATATTGCCACCCTAAAGAGATACGATCAAAATCAGAAAAGAATCTGTGTTGAAACGACCATGACCAATTCTCATCAACCAGTCCAAAATATGATTTAGCTGGACAAGCATCTATAGAAGGTCTAGACCTAAAAGAAAATTGGTTATTCTGGCATTCAACCCCCAAAATTATAGTTTCTAGATGTGAGACTCTGAAGCCTATAGACCACAGAATGAAGAAATCAGAGGCTAAGATGTTTGTTTCTGGTGTGTTCTCATTACATTTTCAAGATGCCATTAGAATTTGTTTCGCCCAAGTGACAAACAATCATGAGAAAATGGGTGATGTAGTAAATTTCAGGACCAAAAATGCATTGTCATTTACAAGATATCAAAAAAGGAAACTGCTAGATTAGTGTAAAATATAGAGTGTTTTATTCAAGGTCAGGAGGTAGAGTTTATATTAAAAAAGCTATGGCCATACCATACAACTTGAGTTTACAAAAAATATGTAGTCCTGGGAAACCATGACCTGGAATTCCCAGCTAAGGATGAAGGCTGAAGTAGCCAAAAAAAATCTATGGAGGCCTATCCATATCTGCCTCTTAGAAGTCCACAGGTATACTGCTTAACATACTGGCATAATGTAAATGGTACTCAACAAACACACTAGGTTACTAAAAGAAAATTAAAAATGTAATGCCCATTTTGGGCTTTAGTTACTAGGTCCACATAAGTTGTTGGCCTCTAGGTCTTCATATTTCATTGTTGTAGAGCTAGTATCAAAGTAGATAGCCACATGTTTGTCTTTAGTGGGGCCTTCCAGCAGCTTTGAGATATGAGCAGTTAGGGTGTATCCATAGAATGATGTATGGAAAAGGAGGTAGAGTCTACAGAGATATTGTTTAGGTTGAGAGGGAGATAGCTCAACTTCAAGAGGGAGTTTGATGTGAACCAATGTGCACCCAAGCATCATTTATAGACTCCATATTTGAGGCCATTTCTAATTATTTCTCTCAAAAAGTGGTCATGGAGGCCTGAGGTTCATCCTCCCATTCCCTCTATTCCAGGAAACACTATGTAATATTTCCAGAAATTCCACCAAAAAATGCACTCATAATCTTGCAGAAGGACATAAAACTGAGTTACCAATATTTAACCCTCACTCATAGCCAAAGCCCACCTGCAATTCTGATGGAATTCTCACAATGATTTTGGCATAAAGGGTATTAGTCCTAACCTCAAATCCATTAACCACAAACAATTGTAATCATTATACAGTTGAACCCTTATCCCTCTCACCAAGGCTTGCTTTAATGTCACATAGGACCAGTGTTCACCCTTGGATGAATCAATTAATCCCACATGTAGGATCCATTTCCACCAAAATATAGCTCTTTAGAGAATGAATCAAATAGACGTGCATAAGATTAGAAGGTGAGGCTTTTTAAGCCATGTCCTCCACATTTCCCTCATGATATGATAATTATTATGGGAAGGGTTTCATGTCTTAACACTTTGCTACTTCATGTGAGTGGGCACACAAAGATTAAGTATCTTAACCCCTCCTTTACACACAAACCAACTCCTTGTATTTGAACCCTTTAATCAGCCTTTTAATTTGCTTCAACATTTAGACTTTAACATATTTTAGCAAGCTTTACATTTGTAATTAGGGGAAGTTTGAAGGAGGGTTTAGATAACAAATGTTGAGTTGTTGATCGATGTCACCTTTCAAACACATTTGTCTTTTAGTTCATTGTTTACATGGTGAATTTTCGCTATACCAACAAGGGGAACTAACCCGATCACAGACCCCAATTAGATCTGCTTTCATTTGGGATGGCTAGCTCCAATGGGTTTTAAAGGATCCCATAAACTGTTAAAGGTGTTGAGAGATTTCTTCCTTGAGGAAGAATTCAGTTATATCAACAAAAGAAACAGCTAACCTATATGTATCAAATCCTATCTACACTACTTCTCACTACTTAAGCTAGTCCTAACTATCCTAATCTATCCTGCAAGAACATAACAAAAAGAGGTTAAACATCATATATAGATTCCAAGTCAAAATGAATCAATTACTGGTTCATATGAGAACAAGGCTGTATTAAATCCTAATTTCAATCCAATTACTTACAGGAATACACATTCCTTTCCATACAAATAACACTTGCAATTGATGTTTAACAAAGTTTCGACTCAGCAAACTTTCATGAGTTAAGCATGCTATTGAATTATATTCAAATAGCCAGAAATAACCATGAAATGTATGTTATCAATATGCACAAAGCAAAACACATTTATCTTTATGCCAGCAACAACACCCTGATTCCAAACATATAAAATAGGAAGAGAATAGATCTGGAACAAAAGGCTCCTTTTAGACCCAGATAGTCTGCTTTATTCATAATAAATCAAAACTTGTTCTGCCCCAAAAAATGTCCTCCTCTCATCTTTGGAGGTAATACTTATGCAAGAGCCACTGACCCTTGGTCTCCCCTGACTTTTAACCTCCCTCCTCTTTTCAATATACAAATTAAAATATATATGCCTAGAACAGTCGGTGTAACCGCTAACACGTAAAGGCCACATCTACTGAAGAGTTTCATTTCTTGGGGAAATGAATAGATGCAGATTGAAAGGAGGATGTATGTGTATCATTTCTTCATGATAAGGCTCGAGACCGCATAACCTTTGGAACACATAGGTAACACATGGAAACATGACTACCAACGCCTAAAGCCAGATCTTTAAATAAAACATATCCGCATATATAAACTTTTCGAATCTGCTCATGCATCTTTTATCTGGAGCCATACTTGATGCTTATGCATCTATTCTTTGACCTCGCTTGCCTTCTCTCGATCCTCGCCTGCAGAGATAACCATCATCAGCTATACTTATGAAAATATGATACAAATTCTTAAAAAACACAAATCTTGCCTTCATTAAATGTTTATAACATCAAAAGGACAAGTGTGAAAGAATCAACCCCTTTTTTTTCAATTCATGCATTGATTAAGTCCCACAAGCATAAACTCGATTTACATTGAAAATCATCGCATAACATAGAACCGGATCCGAAATCCGGACTTGAAATATTATAGATGGGAACCTATACCCTATCGGGTCCGCGAAACACTATCGCATCGCATCGCACCGTGTATTTAAGCTTTGGACTCTATCGATTGTGACTTGTGATTGGCGAGACTCGAATAATATATGTGTCACGGTTCATAATCCCCTTGGGTCCGCCACATAAGATTTCCCTTTGAAAACCTTGACCACAACATATTATCGCAATACATGGGAATACACGGGAAAACCCGTGGTCGACCATAAGGCTGGACTTCAAATGTTATACACCCGGATGAATAATAATCGTCAGGTCCGCCATATCACAGTGCACCTTATGTATGATCCTCAGATTCTGCCGATTGCGATATGCGATTAGGCCGGACCCAACGATATATATGTTATATTTAATAACCCCGGCGGGTCTGGTATATTGCGATGCGCTATATATATATATCTATATATATATATCTATATCTATATATATATATATATATATATATATATATATATATATATATATATATATATATATATATATATATATATATATATATATATATATATATATACATATATATACATATATATATATATATACATATATATATATATATATATATATATATATATATATATATATATATATATATATACATATATATATAGATATATATATATATATATATATATATATATATATATATATATATATATATATATATATATAGATATAGATATAGATATATACCTCGGGCTCCGTCGATTGCGATATATGATTCGGCCGGACCCAGAAATATATATGTTATATTTAATAGTTCGGTGGGTCCGCCATATCGCATTGCGTTATATATATATCAGCGTGCAAGTGTCAACTGTGATATGCGATTGGGGGGAAGCGAACCCGAAAATATATATATATATATATATATATATATATATATATATATATATATATATATATATATATATATATATATATATATATATATATTACGCTTAATAATCCTGACAGGTCCGCTGCCTTATGGTACACATTGTATGTCAATGTTGATTGTGATAAATGAAAAAGGGTATGTTATGCATGTTTTGCAAAGCATTTCCATTATAAAGAGTTGTAATGGGAGTAAAGATGTGATAGAAGGACTTAGTGGGTTGAATCCAAATACAACCATAATAGAGAGTAGGGGTTGGTGATATGCATGAGCATAGAGCAACATGAAGGTTTATGGGGATTGAAAAGTCCGATGAAGGAAACGAATGAAGGGCTAGGCTGGGTCATCAATGAACCATGCAGTAGAGATTTATTAAAGGGGGCCTTGGCCATTAGGAATTAAAGATTTGACTCAGCACAGAGTTTAAATCCTTGGGATAAAAATAGATCATTCAGAGAAGTGAAAGATCAAACTTCTAAGGGACCCATTCAAATTTGCTACCAGAGCATGTTTAGATAGGGTGGTGGTTGTGGCCACAACAAATGGTGAATTGTTGGGTGAACCAGTTATCTTTGTTTCCAAATAAGCCTTGGATCAATAGAACATCGGGGAGTTAAGATAAACTTGAAATGCAAACTGTATAGATGGACAGGCATGGGTTCCACTTCAACATTAATTGCTTCAAGTGGGATAAAGACAAATAGCTTCAACTTACTGATAGGGTTTTGATAGGCATTCCCCAATGGTAGTATTATGGGATTTATTGACCTTCCTTTCCCTATTTTCTACTTTCAAAAATCCTTTCGGGGCCATCACTGGTGTGTCAATACCTATTTAGGTGTGTACCTCAACTCTTTATCACTCATCAAACTTGATGTAGATATGTTTATCTGCACTTTATGAAAGAATTTTAGGGCTATATTTTTGTATGATTGAATGGGGCACAGTCATGGATCATGCCATATTTTTAAACCGCTTAAGCAAGGTTGTGCTTGCTGTGTCAACTGGTACTCTGAGCCCAGCAACAGTCCCTACTCTAACTGACTTCCCAAACTAGTTTCAGGCACAAGGACTAGAGCACAATTGGATTAGCCATAGGGTATATGATAGTGAGCTTAGCCCATGAAAGGAGGTTTACTTGTAGATGACAGGCATTGGAAAACTTAGTGTGGTGGATGGGACCAACGGAGAATAACTGCAAACCTTACAAGCAAGTATAGGCTAGGTCTGAGTGGGATTTTAAAAATGTTGCGTACCGCCATGCCAGTCCAGCTGTGGTTACACATTTGTTGTTTTATAAAGGTGCCCCTACATGCTCCAGGTATCCAAGTTATCAACAGATATTACCTAGTTCCCAACAGATGCTAATGAGTGGCTTTGATTTGAATTCCACAGCCGATTTTCAAGTTTTTGTAGGCTCATTGAAAGTTTGTTTGATTTGCAAGGTAACGATGGATTTAGGATCAGCAGACTCATCAACAGGTTAATGAGGGAGGAAAAAGCTAAAGGTGGTGAATGAGGGCAGTCTGAAGAGATTTATAGAAGTGAAAACGAGAGTGGAGGACCGAAATCCATTGGTTGAAAAGAACTAAAATTCAAAAGGAAAATAAACTTTGCGTAAAACAGGAAAGGCCATGATGAAAATGTAAATAAGCTAACAGTGAAAATAAAATGAATCCTAACCTACTCAGGAGGTAACCACCATGTGGTGGCTATAGGAAGTATCTCTTAAGATGTTGGCTATTAACAAGGAGTTTTTTAGTTTCTCCTTGTAGAGTTTTCAATCTGTAAGTCCCTTGACCAATTTTCTCCTCAATTTGGAATGGGCCCAGCCATAAGTGTTGGAATTTCGTGTGTTTACATTTTGGCTCATTCAACTTGTCCCATTTCAGGACTAGTTCTCCTACTTGGTAATCTTTATCTCATGCCAAATGGCGATCAAACCATCTCTTCACAATCATTTGGTGATTTTTGAACTCATTTCTGGCTTTATCTCTCAATTCCTCCAACCTCACTAATTGGTTGATCCTTTCCTGAAGTAAGGCCGAAGGTGTCCCTCTTGAGGCTTGGGAGAACTGTAAAGAGGGAAGGGTAATGTTGGGAGGCAAGATGGATTCCTATCCATAGACGAGGAAGTATGGGGAATTTCTTAAGGCCACTTTTGGGGTGACCCTATTGGCCCAAAGGGAATTTGTTAGAGCGTTGTGCCAATTCCTCTGGTTGTCGGCGATAGATTTATGGATCATGCAGATGCGGTTTTTATTTGAGGACTTTGCAACTCCATTTCCCTAGGGGTAATAGTTTGATGCGTACCTTATGTGAATTGATTTATCAATAGAAAATTTAGTCAATTTCAGTGATGAAAAGTAAGAAGCATTGTCAAATATGATAGCGTCAGGGATGCCAAACATGTTGATAAAAAAACAAATGATATTACCTCATATTTGTTTACCTTTTGAAGAGGGATGGCTTCGGTCCATCTGGTGAAGTAGTCGGTCACCGTGAGTATATACTTATGATGCTACGAAGAGTTTGGAGTGATCTCGCCTATGACATCTAGGCCCCATTGATGGAATGGGCAATAAATCATAACGGGCCTGAGGGGAACAACTGGCTTTCTTTCTCGTCCTACGACGGTTTGACATACCTTGCATTTGCGAGCATAGGCATGCGAGTCTCTGATCACTGTGGGCCAATAATACCTAGCTCTTAATATTTTGTGAGTGGAGGCCTCTCCATCGTAGTGACCACCTACTGGGCCATCGTGCATTTCTTTCAAGACATGATTAGCATCACCCTTTTCCAAACATCTCAGCCAAATTCCATCATAATTCTTTTTGTATAATTTGTCATTGGCCAAGTGATACTGATTAGATTTCAATCTAAGCACTCTCCTTTGTGATGCATCCATGTGTTCAGGACATAATCCCCATGTGAGATAAAAGTGTATGTCGTAATACCATGACTTAGGATCCAAAAGGGCTTCCAACGTTTCGCGCTCACACATCACTGTTATAGACATTTTTGGGAACTACAACCCCAAGAATAAATGTCCATAAACTAAGGGCTCCTAAGTCCCTAAAGGTGTTGTTCCAACCCCTAAAAGAACAAGGTCAACCGATTACAGCATCTCCTAGAAGTTCTCCATGAAAAACTACTCAGAACTGGTCAAGACTTGACCATTTCACCTACTCCATAGGCAAAGTGTGTTGCATCCCACCTGAATACACACAGTAGGTGCGATGCATGTCAAAAATCCCTTCTATGGGGTGCGATGGGCGAGAAGGGACAAATGGCAGGGTCAATCCGCAAGGTGGAGGAGCATGGAATCTTCCAGAAACCTCTCCTGTGACACTTGCCTCTCTGAATTCGACTAGGGATGAGTAAGAGATCATCAATCTCCAAGTGGAATCAAGAACTATCAGAGAGAAGACACTAATCAAATCTCAAAAGCTGACTCACCTCCGTTGCAGACATCTATATATGGATCCCTCATCCTAGAGATCCAGAGGTTGGAATTTTGTATCTTGTAAGGAAGTGCTGTTGGTTTCTTGGTGCAATATCATAGTGTTGGGTGATCTAAGCTTTTTATGAGGTGAAGAAGGGCTTTCTTGCTGAGAGGATGATGCTAGGTCAGAACAATTGGTTGTAATCCTCTTTGCTCTTTCTTGATTATCAATAAAGCTCTTCAAGTTTTCCTCCACATTCTTGTATGATTGATGATTTATGCATTTGTGTGGTCAATGTACATCTGATCCTATATTGTTTATGATAATAGATCTATGTTCTTGGATAGTGTTATGCTGCTTTGATTCTACAGGTACTCTTTGAGCTGGGTAGACAAGGAAGCGAGTGGCAAAGACCTACCAGAAGAGAGAGGAATCAAGCAAGGAACCAAGCGCAAGACAGAGGTTGGTCTCCTTATTCTTCTCTTATCTATTTCTTATAAAGGAAAACGAAAGTAGTTTCTAGTGTGTTTGTTTCTAAGGTAGCTACTAGCCTTAGTGGGACTAGTAGCTTTGCATAGACACTAGTTTTCCCAATAACAAAATGGAAACTCCACTGGGGAGCGAATAGATTGTTTGTTCATCTACATTTGTTTACTTTATAAACTTACAGGCGGAGCCTGAAGTCAAGCCAGCTAGCCTTCGAACTGCATTTGCTATGCAAGAGCAAAGTAGATCAACGTTGCTTCAGTCTATCTCTGGGTTTTTTTTATGAGTTAAACAATTGATTTACAAGCTCTCTAATTGCCCTCGTGGTGGCTCTAGTAACCTCTTTAGATCTACCCCTATGATTGATTTACTGATTACCACTTGCTCGGCCTAAATCCTTGAACTGAACTGCAAACTGTGACCCGGAATCTAATCAAAGTCTCGTCCCTGGTCCAGCGCATTGTCTGTTCTGTGAACTTCAAATGCATCGCACTTCCCGAGTGTAGTAGGTGCGTTGCATTTCAGTTTCACTGTGTTACAGGTGCGCTGATCAGACAAGGCCTTGTTCCTAAATTTTGGTTTCTGTGTTCACTCTTTTTAGCTCTATTCAGGAGTTTTGCTGCCTGTAGTCAGTACACCTCTGTTGAAACCCATTTCCTTGTTGTTATTCTGCCTCCATTGTGAAAATAACTGTAAATGTTTTATGTATTTTTGAGTCATTTTCAGTTCTCCTTTACAAAGAAGTAGCGTAATTGTACTGTCGTTTCTTGATTTGAAAGTGTCGCAAGTGTCATTTTCAGTCATAGAATAGAATTTGATTGTTCTTGATAGTTGATTACCCTGTTACTCTTGTATTTGATTTGAGTTAGTAGTTTTCCAAGTGTCGAAAGCAAGTTTTCAATTCCAAATAACAAAGTTTCGTCATTGTCCTCGTTTTGTTTTGAAAAGAAACTTGTTAGTAATTGTCGCTTTGGAAAATAATTCAGATTTGTGCTTAGCTTTCTTTTTATCATTCACACATTAAGAAGGCTGAAAACAAATACATGCATGTGCATTTTCATTTAGACTGTTTGTTGGCTTGATTTAGGACAGTGCATATAGTGTGTGCTCTGTGCTCTTTGTCGAAAGAACGCCATCTCTCTTTCCTTAGTAGCTAGGATTTTCATTGCAAAAAGAAGATTAAACGACTGTTTATCATCTTAGATTGCATTTTAGGAATTGTACATCTACATCATGCGGTGAACCTGAAAGGCAAATTTCTTAAGCAAGATCAACCATAAAATAAATTTAATGAATCTAAAAACGCTTTGGAACCTAACGCAAAACATCTAGAAGTATAGGCTAGAGACATATTCCGGCGTCATAAAGCCTGGTAACTATTGTTTTCACTGTTTGTTGGGTGATTCCTCCACTTTGAGACGATAAGTGCCAGTACGGACTTGTGCTCCCATGTACCATTGAGTATATTTTGGGAGACCAAAATAGGCTTTATCCTTTATCCATAGGAAGCCGTGTCTGCCGCCCTATCAATCGCAATGCACTGAACACAGCATTTGGGAAGATTGACTACCATACCGTAAAAAGTATTCTGCAGTTTTGCAATTGGTTTGGTAATCCCTCTGTCTAGATTTCCAGAGCAGTCCCTTTCGTTCCTTTTTAGACTCCTTAATGGAAAAGGTCCATCTGAGCACTTGTCACTTCAGGCTCATTAAAAATCGAAGGCGACTAGAGTCATCTTTTGTTTTTTCTTGACTCTTAAAAATTGAAAAAACAAGTTGTGTCAAAGCGTCTAAAATTTATTTTAAACGGAATAATTATCACCTTTCCTACGTTGATCTTATGCTGAGAAAAAAGGAGTCCACCAACCAAAGAGTTCCCCTTGGAGGAAATCCTAGTCCCTTCTCCTCTTGGGGAGATGTTGGTGCACCCCATATGGCCACATTGTCTCTTCCAGGATTGACAATCGGCTTGCCCGTATGGCTCTTCTCAACTTCTGTCATTCAGAATACCGTGATTCCTGAACAGTCAAGTCAGCAACTAAACGATATTAAATTTACCCCCCAACCCTCTACTTCGTCCAATTCTTCCTCTCCTCCTTCCTCTTCGCTTGATGAAGCTGGTAAAGCCCAAAATCAAGTAACTGAGAAGAAGAAGGAGAAGAAGAAGAAAGAGAAGAAGAAGAAGGAGCCAGAGGCGAAAAGGGGCAACCAAGCATCGTCTAGCGAAAATCCACACACTGCACCGACCAGGCCTAAATCGCCATGTGTCATTTGCAAAGGAGACCACTATCATCGAGATTGTCCTTGCATCCCTCGGATCTTAAGGGACTGGTCTCCTCATTTGCATAATCCGGTGTCATCAACCTCTGACGATCATGTTGAGCATAGACCGTCAACTAGTGAAAGTGAAGCCCCTGGACAAAAAGGAAAATATAAATTTCCTTGTAAATTGTGTGAAGGCGATCACGCCGTCCACCATTGTCCCTTCTTAGAGGAAGCTAAAAGAGTTTTGGATGACCATTTGGTTTCACCATTACGGCTTCCTCCTAGATACAAGAAACTCTTGCCGAGTTCGTCACTAGTTGAAAATCCGGCTGACACGCCCTTGTGGTCGGCCAAAGCGTCTATCATTGAAGATAAACCATCTAAATCCATACCAGACGAAAGTCAAAAGGTCGAGGCGGTAGTTGACCTGGTCTTGCTTTCAGAAGGTCCATCTTCAGATGATACAGTCACTGAAGAGAACAAAAACGACACCGTTCAAATTCTCTTCATAAGCACAGACTCCGATGAACATGGGGGCAGTCTACCCGTTACTTTACCGCAGGAAGGAAGTTCGTTAGATTCGTACTTCGCCGTCTATTCGGTCCCACCTCCAAGCAACCTGGTTGTTTCCTTTGACTGGAATCTACTAGGCAGACCCCGTTTACCGGCTAGTGTACCATTCCGAATCATCGCTCAAGTATATAGAATGGTTATGGCCGGTACCATCATAGATGAAGGGGCTTCTGTGAGTATCCTTTCCTCAACTACTTGGAAAGCGCTTGGTTCGCCATCGCTTTTGCCTAAGATGAGAAATATAACAGGCTTTGACAAAGGAACCAATCGACCGTTAGGGATCCTTCCCGATGTGCCGATAACATTGAGAAGCAAAACCGTTCACATGAACGTAATGGTAGTCCAAGGACCCCTGGATTATAATCTACTCCTTGGATGAGACTATATTTATTGCATGGGAGCCATTGTCTCCTCAGTCTTTAGAGTAATGTGTTTTCTGCACGAAGGAAGAGTGGTCAAGCTCGTAGACCAGCTTTCATTCCCCGGTTCACACATAGCAAATAGTCATATACCAACCCTGAATGGTCTTTTCACGGAAGGAATGTCTCATTAATCCCCAATCCGTCCTCCTAATGAGTGTGAGTGATTCAGAGGGCATGCACCCTGGTCTGCTTCGGCAGGAAAACTTCAGGTATAGGGTAGGTTTCCGCGAAGGATATATGACTAGTCTGACACACCCATCTATTTAGGAAAAGGGGATTAGGCTAGAATAAGATTCCCTCGTCAAAGTTATGTGAGTGGAGGCGTCTGTGCCACTCACCTTTGTCTATTTCGGTAGACATCACCGAAGAAGTGTTTTGTTTGTGGTACAGATAGAGCAATCTTTGGTAACCTGAAAAAGGTAGGCCTTTCCCGATAAAACAAATGTTTTGTCTGTAAATTGAGGGGTAACCTGAAAAGGTAGGCCTTTCCCGATAAAACAAATGTTTTGTCTGCAAATTGAGGGGTAACCTTGAAACTCTATTTCACTATACCTGGGGGCATGAAAACCTTTTGGCATGCAAGCGAAGAGCGACCATTTATTGGTCGTTTCCTAACTTGCATAAAGAAAGGGTGGGGCAAAGCTTTGAAATAATGCCGTTTTTATATATGAGACATCCTTATTATGCGACTGGATTAATCGAGCAGTTTTAACGCGGAATTCAAGCTCGTTAAAAAATAAACATAAGCAATGAGTAAGTGTTTCCCCCAACGTTTAAGCTCATTAAAAAATGAACCAATTTCCGGTAAATAACCATCGTGAATGTATTACTTCAGCCTTTGAAGCCTTGGTCGTGTTCTCATCATCACCTCCACTCCTTATTGGCCGATCATTCACCTCCACTTGATTGTTTACCCCTTTTGAGGAACAGCTGCGAAGAGTGATCTTGTTAGCCATCCTTTTGACACTGTCGCGATTGGAAAATTTCAAACCTTACCTGGAATCAGCTGCTACCTGAATCTATCACTCGTTCCTCAAAAAACGAGTCTCCATTAAGCTCTTTTCAACTGACTCGTAAAATATGAAAAGATTGCCGAGCCATTGGCCTCTCCAGCTTGTTAAAGTGACCAGAAGTGCTATCCCTCCTTTAGATTTTAATATTTTTGGACCTGAGGGATTATTACACAAAAAGATCAAGCGCTTGTTTTGTTCGGCTCGTTAAAATTACCAAAAATTCATCCCTTTTGTTTTATTTTATACTTTTTCGGACTTAAGGGATTAGATGACGAAAAAGGATTTGTGGAGTTTCCTTTACATCCCTTTTCAGACTCTCTAAAATTGGAAAGGACCGAGTTATCTTTGTCGTTAAACTCGTTAAAACCTAATAGCGACAAACTTGTCCATAACAGACAAGAACGAGTTTCACTATCGCTAGGCTCGTTAAAACATAGCGATGGGTTTGATCGAAGGGAAAATTATAGAACAAGCATATGTTATCCTCCTCAAGATTGACAAAAATAAAGAGGTACTGGTCAGCAATGACTGGGGAAAAATTGGGAAGAAAACTTGAAGAAACTTTGTTGGTAGCAAGTCACTCTTGAACATGACACTTTCACTCCGCATTCGAGTCGGGTTGGGTTGTTCCATTCATTGGTAACATCACCATGGTTCCATCACACCATCCACATTTGGGGTTAATGCTACCAATCCATCGTGTCAGTGTCACCAATATGTTCAAGAGAAGTCGCTTAGAGAATTCACCTGTGTCTCACCCACTATGATACATTTTCGCTCCATTCTTTCATGACCGCCACCCTGAACGTATATCACCAGATTGTTTTCACCTCCATTAAAATCATTTGCTCTGTTTCGTGTCATTTATGTGGGATTCACTAAAGCCCTCCTATGACAGATCACTTCTTGTTGACATCAGCTCATTATCCAAGAAGTCGATCTAGGAACAACCCTTTCAGTACTTTGAAGCTTGCATGCCTCAATGGCAAGTTTCTCACTTCCGACGACAGGTGTACATCAATGGCCTTCGACCGAAAGATTTTGCATGGTGATCGACACCAAGTCCCTTATTCACACCACGTGAATTGTACTGCAGTACCTTGAGGATCATTATCATTATCGATGATTCCTCTCACGCCTGTTAACAGCTTACATCATTGGCTAGTAATCAAGCAATGTCTTTCCATGTTCGGCTCCAGAACATCTCTCACATGGATCGACTTGTACTTAGAGTGAAGATCGAACGAGATTGAAGACCCCGGATCTAGTTTCATCCATCCGGGCTACGATATATATTCAGGAAAATAAAGACATCAAATGTACATCATTGCTGCACAGATAATCATCCAATCTAAGGGATGATGGCTCTACCAGAATCATCAGTCTACACTCAAACGATTGTTTGTCCTATGTACATGAAAATGGATTTATAAAGCTGAGCATGGGAATGCCCGCCTCAACTAGATCATGAAAATAATATGAAGATAATGTATTGTATTGTATCTTATTACAGGTCGCCTTCCAGCTTGAAAAAACTTCGGATCCTCATGATAAAGCATTTCACCCAACATCAAAAGATTAACGACCTCATGCTTTAGGGGGCAACTGTTATAGACATTTTTGGGCACTGCAACCCCAAGCATAAATGTCCATAAACCAAGGGCTCCGAAGTCCCTAAAGGTGTTGTTCCAACCCCTAAAAGAACAAGGTCAACCGATTACAGCATCTCCCAGAAGTTCTCCATGAAAAACTACTCAGAACTGGTCAAGACTGGACCATTTCACCTGTTCCATAGGCAAAGTGCGTTGCATCCCACCTGAATACACACAGTAGGTGCGATGCATGTCAGGAAGCCCTTCTATGGGGTGCGATGAGTGAGAAGGGACAAATGGAAGGGTCAATCCGCAAGGTGGAGGAGCATGGAATCTTCCAGAAACCTCTCCTGTGACACTTTCCTCTCTAAATTCGACCAGGGATGAGTAAGAGATCATCAATCTCCAAGTGGAATCAAGAACTATCAGAGAGAAGACACTAATCAAATCTCAAAAGCTGACTCACCTCCCTTGCAGACATCTATATATGGATCCCTCATCCTAGAGATCCAGAGGCTGGAATTTTGTATCTTGTAAGGAAGTGTTGTTGGTTTCTTGGTGCAATATCATAGTGTTGGGTGATCTAAGCTTTTTATGAGGTGAAGAAGGGCTTTCTTGCTGAGAGGATGATGCTGGGTCAGAACAATTGGTTGTAATCCTCTTTGCTCTTTCTTGATTATCAATAAAGCTCTTCAAGTTTTCCTCCACATTCTTGTATGATTGATGATTTATGCATTTGTGTGGTCAATGTACATCTGATCCTATATTGTTTATGATAATAGATCTATGTTCTTGGATAGTGTTATGCTGCTTTGATTCTACAGGTACTCTTTGAGCTGGGTAGACAAGGAAGCGAGTGGCAAAGACCTACCAGAAGAGAGAGGAATCAAGCAAGGAACCAAGCGCAAGACAGAGGTTGGTCTCCTTATTCTTCTCTTATATATTTCTTATAAAGGAAAACGAAAGTAGTTTTTAGTGTGTTTGTTTCTAAGGTAGCTACCAGCCTTAG